>JAEIFR010000384.1:0-600000 GCA_018904105.1 Zaprionus tsacasi
TAAGTCTACAATAATAAGTTTAAGGCAAAAATTTCCTCTACTGTGCTTTGAGCAGTCAGACGTAATTCAGTTAACGGGAAGCAATAGAATGTCAAACTCAGGTTGACCTTTTTGTCCCAGTGAGATGCACACTATTTATGGGGAATCTCTCTTAACCATGAATTATAAGGTTGAAGATTCGAGCGCTGGAATATAGTTGTGTTGCTACGAGCATTATATCCGCGTTCGTTTAGTTTTTTTCGGCTATTAGTTATGTAAGCTGGAATACAGATGGGCACTCCGAGAATACTGTCCGCGAGCATTTTCATAGCTATTTTCCTAATTATCTGCGATTAAAAGTTAGAATTCTGACGGAATTTTATAGTGTGTTGCTTTGACATATATCGCGTTCAAATTCAATTTTTCTTTCAACCTCTTTAGTTATACGTAAGCTGGGGCCACAGATGAGCACTCTACCACGAGATCCACTGTCGCAACATTGTAACTATTTCACTAATTCGACCAAGAAATAGAGCCAGTTGAATAACATCTTTCAATAAAATTTCTCGGAAAACAAATAAATGGTAAATAAATTAAAATCCTACCATTTTGCATCCTCATTTGAGGTAAATTGTTTTCTAATGTTTTCAAAATTTCTTTGATTGCTTGGTCGGTTTGGGTTACTTGGTTTATTAAATGATTGTTACCTCTGATATTATTGAACAATATGGGGCTCGACCAGTCTCCCGAGAAATCAGATTTTGACGCACAGTCAAGTTAAGATGTTCATTATGTATGACTTTATATCAATTCAGTTGAAACCTATCTTCACTTATGGTATCCACGGATTTTCATAAGAATGTATTTTGTATAACAAAATGACAACAAATGTCCAAATGTAATACCGTCTGTTGTTTGCCGGTAGGTATATCACACGTGGAAAATCTAAAAGTCCGTTAGCACCTTACCCAGATAATCAGGGCGATTCATCCAGATAACGATAGGGCATCCACTTCAGCAAACGCTGCAAAACAATCGAAACGCTACCAGCGATAGAATAAACCCTGGAGAAGCATGAATACGTATCGCTTTAATTACAATGTGGGCGCAGGCTTCAACAAGTCTGTCTGAGAAAATGAGTGAACTCATACAAGTTGTGCTGGAAACCAATGCAAAGACTCATGATTACACCTCCTCAGTCGACTGTAATAATAGAACTTTCAAACCCCGATAGATAACTCTTCACATGATGGTTCCGTTCAGGAATAGAACTTTCGACGAACCCCAAAACTCGGGATTACCTTTTCGATAGATCCCACAATACCGATCTTTTTATAAACAAAATGGTAAGTTGTCCATATCTTAAGCCGGGATGGAAGCTGAGTTTTCGGAACAGGTTTTTATCGGATCGATATTATATATCTTGATAGAAGCACCACAATACAGACGTGGAAGTTTTCTGTGTTGCTTAAAGCTTATGACATTATATTCGAAAGGCAAGCCAATGAATTTTATTGGCGTTACTACTGAATAGATAAATGAGATTCAAATCAGAATCAGTTGGTAACAGCCTTGGTGCAGTTTGTTAAGAAAGGGATGATGCAGACATCGAAGAGACTCATTCGAAGTGAGCAAATTAATAACGAAAACTTTGACTGCTACGGTATATCTGTGCTGTTAGATAAAGCTGGAGCATCTTTGTCACCGCAGAAATAGTACGTCTTCTCAAAAATATCTGCGGCCAAGATAAGGCATGAATTGACATGTTAGGAAATAAAAACGGTATCAGTGAGAGACATTTGTCGAAGACCTGAGAGACCTTTGAGAAGACGTGAATCGTTCGCAAGAGTTTACATTAAAGGACACCTTTTTAGACGAGAAGTTTCTGCAGGAAATAGGAGCAAGAAGAAAAAGAAATTGAATCTGATTCAAGACTCGGGTGCTCGAAGTCGACGCTTTTCCTTAATTGTTGGAATTGGCATCACAAGAGGACTAGATGCAAGATTGTTGGCTGAGAAACAGGTTTTTGTTACAGTTGTAACAATCAATACTGACCAGATTGCAAACTGTTCAAAAACCAAAAGCGCCCAGAAGTGCTCACTCAAACGAAGAACTTCAGATTGCGCAGCGCAATCAGGAACAATGATAAATTGATTAAGTACCTACAAATACACCACCTGACTTTACCTATATTGCCAGATTTACAAACGCGGAAATAACGCTTCTTCATCAAAAATTCAGCAATTATCAGCAACACCTTCGGTCGAAGATCTTACCGATTTCTTGTCACAACGACGACAGCTCTGGCGTAGAGTGCAATCAGGATAAATCTTTCTACAAAGCACGCTAAACAATGTCAGCAAGCGTTTCAAGCATATTTGTTCAATACCATTCTCAACTTCACAGATCAAAACCTTTCTTTGCAATTCCATTAACAACCGTACGGTTTATATTATTGGACTCAGGAGCGTCAGTTGCTTCCATATAGGCGGCTCGTTGGCCGTTGAAGTCATAAAGGGGATGTAACGCTTCTGAAGCCCATAAAGCTGAGTTCTACAGCTGATGGTAGCGCAAAACACATATTACGAGCAAATTGAAGCTAAAGGTAGAATACGAAGTCGGAAAATTCCTGGAAGTATTCATGATTCCTTTTCTTTGCGAACAGGAGTTATATCTCGTATTGATTTTCGGAGAAGATCTTGGTTATTCCCTAAAGAATTACAGATCATGATTTATAAATTTGAAGGAAAAGATTTTCCCAGAACCAACGTAGATCAACGTCACTTGTTGAAAGAGCAACAGTCAAAAACTCAAGCTAGTTATCAATTGCTTTCCCTCGTTCTGAAGGTTTAGGAAAAACAAATCTTATAACGCATTCCCTCTGACGCGACAAGGTTAAGCCTATAAAACAGCACTGGTTTCTCCAGCGGTGAAAAGGAATGTGCGCGGAAATTGATAAGATAAAATCTGGGTAATAAGCAGATGGCACGCTTGGTCTTCACGGTGATCGTGAATGGTAAAATAAAACGGAAGGTTCAATTTGTTTTGGACTACCCGAAGATCAAAAGGTTCAACAACATTGTCATGAACTTTGCATTAACGAGTAAATGAAGACGAAGTGTGACAATTGATGAAGAAGGTTTAGCCAACATTGATCTTAATTCTGAGCACTCAAAATCATCAGAATCTTTGAGTGGGTCAGTGAGTTGCAAGCTGCTCATTGTAGCTTTCTGGGACTTAAAGACCAGGGGATATGTCTATGGGCGCGCAGAACGGCATCAACAGCAGGCGAACTTTACGATGAATACGACGGAGCTGGAGTTAAGGAATTGGTATCGTTAGTAATATCACGTGCACATAATGACCTATGGCATTTCTCCAGGGCATACACAAAACTATTGGCGGTGGACGATATTGCGCGGCCTAACGGTTTGCTGTTGGTATATATCAATGCTTGTCTAAGGTCTACCAAATCAACGAGCAATCATGTTGCAGACCACCTATATGGAAAAGCCGTTGATGAAACTTATCGAGTTTTTCAGCGCCTATTCGTTGATTTCTCTCGGCCCGTATCCGCGCTCAGAAGTGGGAATAACAACGTTTGTTTGTTTTGGATCATTTTTCAAAATTTATTTCTAAAGGCCGTGCAATTAATGCAAACGTTGTGGTAAAATGCTGCGAGGCAGACTCTTGCTGTATTTAGCGTCCTGGAGGCGCTGGTGGTTCGGATAACGGTTCACCCAGTTCCGGTCAGGAAGCGTTTCAAAAGCTCATAAGCGATACGATATAACACATACATGACGGCCGTTCATTCACCTCAATAATGAATGCCTCCGCGCATATGTACATCCAACAAAAATTGGGACGAAAATTTGAACAAAATTTGTTGCTTTAAAGATCTCATGAAACATCGAGTATAAGTGCGACTCATATTTTATAAACGGTCAGCATATGACCTATAATAACACTACTCTCTTTTAAGGAGCTCAAGCGTAGAATAGTTCATTAGTGTTCGATCGGCCAGACTCATTCGAAATAATTCAAACTGAAGCTCAAGTGTATACAAAAAGCGCCTTGATCACAATGAACTTTTCCGCTGAGTTGCGATCTAATAGCCATGAAATAACCTTCAACGAAGGCCAGAAGTGTTCAGACGCAATTTTAAGCAAAGCTGCTTTGCGACCAGTTCATACCCGATTGATTAGAATCGCTGTAAAGGAAAATCAATTGAAAAAAAAGATTGGAAATGCTACTACAGGCTAGAAGGTAGCAAAGGTCGCTGGGTGGTATCATGGATATTCGGCGCAGTGGTATGGTGTTTCAAAGGCGTATCTGACCTAGGGTATCCTTGGAAAATACTAGTCAGATTCTCTACCGGGGAGAAACTGTGGCAACCTGAAGATACATTTTTAGGAAAACACCTAAAAGCATGCAGCACATTTTGAATTATTTAATATCGAATGCTGGGGAATAGTTGTAGATCGCAAGTTGGCCATCGAGATAAGAAGGTTGTGGATCAGATAAAGCCACTAGTTTCCCTCGTGGGATAAAACTAAAATGAATCAGCTGATCTTGGGTTCTTAGTATCATCTGACTGCAGGAACAGTGACCTAAGTCTTCCGTGTTGTTAAAAATTTATCTTCGCTATTAACCGACCCATTTACAATAACATACAACTTCCCTTTAACAGGTGTAATATTAGTATAAAAGACTTAAATGCAACCTTAAATGGGAAATATCTGCAAAGGTATATAATCTGCGGCGTAGGTAGCTATGATTTTTCTGTTTTTTTGTGCAGGCAAATTTCGTCTTGTTTGAGTATTTTATTTTCAGGTCTCTAGTCAACAGTAGAGAGTGTTAGAGTTCATAAAGGTCAGAGCCAGAGAACGGCTTCGGTTCAACCAAATGTGTGTAGGACACAATCATTCATATGAAAAATCACGCTATTCGGCCATAGTGTCAAAGTGTGTATGTATCAAGAAATTCGCTGCTGAAGCGACAGCGCGACTGAATTCCCCCTTCCACTTTTCGTTTCGTTTCGTTTCTCGCTTGCCGATTCACTGCTCGTGTGTATCATTTTCGTCTTGACCCATTTGGGCTATTTGGACATGTATACTAAGATTAGCTTTGACACACAAATAGCGCGCCTCTACACATATCATCCCTACGGAAGCGCTTCAACAGTGTGTATTTAGGGTTTTGTATGTATTCATGAGCGCGTGCAATGCTGGTAAATGGTGGAAGGGGAAATAATTTAACTGAAAAAGGAATTCGAATTGAATAATGGAGAAATTTAATATATAAAAATAAACATGAAATAAATTATTATGTAATATTAATTTAATGTATAAAAAACATAAAATGAATTATTATGTAATATTATACGATTTATTTACTAACTATTTTTAAAATAAGTCCTAAGAAATAATAAATTGTTTACAAAAAAATACAAGGCATCCCAATTTTGGCCCACTTTTTAAAAATATAAATAATAGTAATAAAAACAAGAAAGCAAGGCTACCTTCGGCTTGCCGAATTAAGAAGCTTGTGAGCCAACTTTTATGAAGATAGCTCAATAACTGGGGGACTAATTTGCGTTGCAACAGACAGACGGACTTACTGATTGTTCCTATAACAGCTATAGAATATTAACGTCTGAGATATTTAAATGGAAAAAATAAGGGCGGGTTACTGTATAACATTAAAAAGTATTGATAATGTGCTGTATTTCCAAGAACAAAACAGGTTTGAATACAAAAACCCTGTTTTCAGCCGATTGTTCCTATGGCAGCTATATGTTATAGTGGTCCGATTTTTATACAATTTTGACAGCACATTAGGAACGTAATAAGAATAAGATTTGCCAAATCTTGCAATATCTTGAAAAACAACAAAAATCGGCCGATAGTTTCTATGACAGCTATACGATATATCGGTCCGATCTGGCTCGTTCCGACTTATTTACAGCGCGCAGCAATAAGAAGCTTGTATGCCAAGTTTCATGAAGATAGCTTAAAAACTGAGAGACTAATTTGCGTTGCAACAGACGGACGGACAGACGGACATCCATTTTTGGACTCCTCTGTTTATGCTGATTCAGAATATATATACTTTATAGGGTCGGAGATGTCTCCTAAGGTGCGTTGCAAACTTCTGGCTAAAATTAATATACCCTCTGCAAGGGTATAATAATAGTTATAAATAATAATGATAATATTAGGTAACGAAAAGGGGCATTCCCAAAAAATAGCTGAGTTACAAATTCTTGGAAAATACCAAGAGTAGGTACACAAACAATTGCAGCTGCATTTAGGTAGAGGAAAAAGGGTCATCTAGACGCCGCGGCGCCACAGTAATTGCATAGGCAAAAATTACAAAAACAAAATACACACCAGCCTATACGCACAAGCAGGCAGTTACAAAAACAAAGTACATACACACTGCCCGCTGCTCGAGTGCGACCTCACTTGACCGAAAAAATGTGTATCTATGACCCACATACCAACGTGTGTAAATCGTCGATTTACACAGACCAAGTATTTGGGCAAACGGACCGGCGCGTCAGCTGATAGACATTGATTCGTAAATTCGTTGATACGACACGACACGATACAAAAAGATTGGGTCGAATTGGATCGACTGACACGCGACTGAAGCGAGTTGTGGGTCAATTCGTTTCGTTTCACCGCCGCTGTTCGATTCAGTGAATTGATATGACACTGAAATTTCGTGTTTGATGCGATTCAAGAAAAAAGTGATTTTTGCAGTTCTCTGGTCAGAGCCACCACATGAACAATGTGCAAGAACGTTGAACTATTATGTATAATAGAAGTAAACGGTAAAGAATATAGACAAAAGCAACAAGGGTTTATATTATTATTATTATTTTATTTATTTTTTTATTATTATTTTATTTTTTTTTTCTCTTTGTGCTTTTCGTTTTTTGTGTATTGGCGAATTCAGCATAGAACGTTCACAAAAAGGGCGTTTTATTAAGTAAAATAATGTTTTCATTATATTTTTAACACTTTTAAGTTTTCGTGGTCTATTAGATTTGTCGTAATGTGCGTAACAGGCAGAAGAAGACATCTGTAAACTGATATATATTCTGAATATATATTCTTGCTAAGGATCACTAGCCGAGTCGATCTACCTATGTATGTTGTCCGTCTGTATGAGCATCTGATTCGCAGCTATTAAGGAAGCTAGAGACCAATTTGGCATAAAGGTTCCTGTATATCATAAGTTGTAAACGTTATATTAAAATGTTTTCTACCAAGCTCACCGTTAATTTAATTTAATGTGCAATATCTGTTTTTATACCCTTCGACCATTGAAAATGGTCAAAAAAGGGTTTACTAACTTTGTGCAAATGTACTATATGTAACAGGCATAAGAAGGCAAGACAGACCCCATAAAGTATATATATTCTTCCTCAGGATCACTAGCCGAGTCGATTGAGCCATGTCCATCTGTCTGTCCGTCTGTCTGTTTGAGACAACGGATCTTAGCTATTAAAAGAGCTAGAGACACCAAATAGGAGGTTCCCATATTTCCCAAGCAGATTAAGTTTATTTCAAATGTTTGATACCACGCCCACCGCCCCGTCAATCGGTAATTTTTGATTATTAAGCAAAGGATTAAACTTATAGTTCTGCTTTGGTATGTATAATGCTAAATGCCAAATGAACAAATTAAATCCGATCGGATCAATAACACAGGAGTTATTCAAGTTCACGTTTTGCGAACAAATGCACGAGCAACAACCTGCGCGCTGCTTTGAGCAATTGACGTCGACGCCGACGTTGCGTTGTGTCGCTTTACTCTTTTCGCGCGTCGCTCTATGAGTGTGAGCGAGTAAGCTATATGTAGTGTAGTTACACGTTTGTAACAGATTTAGAAAATAGGGAGAAGGGTATCTTACTGTCGCTCGACTGTAGCCTTACCCACTTGTTGCTGTTTGGTTTGTTTGCCTTTTTATACCCTTGCAGAGGGTATATTAATTTAAACCAGAAGTTTGCAACGCACCTTAGGAGACATCTCCGACCCTATAAAGTATATATATTCTGAATCAGCATCAACAGAGGAGTCCGTCCGTCTGTCTGTTCCAACGCAAATTAGTCCCTCAGTTATTGAGCTATCTTCATAAAAATTTGGCTCACAAGGTTCTTATTTCTGCTCTCTTTAAATAAGTCGGAACGGGCCAGATCGGACCGATATACGATAACTGTCATGGAACCTATCGGCCGATTTTCGTTAAATTGTAAGATATAGCTATCAGGCTTACCACATCCAAATCTAAGTGTGTCCTTAATAATAAACTTTCATCAAAATCGAACTTTTATAACTTATAACGATCAACGATCGGCCTAATGAAGGTACCTGTTGCAATTTAATGAAAATCTGAGTACTATTACATATAGCTGTGTACAACTGCATGGGTATAAAACCTTCTGCAACCGGAAGGTAGCCTTACTTTCTTGTTTATTAGTCGATATTTGATGCGGACTGCTGAGCTGGAGGAAAAGCCCCTCCCCAAGTGCTACTGAGCTAGTCGGCGCTGGTCTGTCTTGAGAAAAGCAGTCCGTAACTGTCCGGAAATCTGTATTATTTGGTGTGCCCCATAAATTTTTTATTTGCAAAAGTTTTTTGTTTGTTTATTTGCTATAATTTTCAACAAATATTCACATAATATATTTATTTTTTGTTGAATTGTCCTTATAATTAAATATCACCACAAAATTTGTAAAAAAAAATCGTTTTGCCCCGCTATCGATTCGCTACCTATCGATATTTAATAAATAGTCAAAAAGTCAATTTCTAGCAATAGTCCGTCTTCTAGACATTTACCAGTATCAATTTATTGGGCCAAAAAAGACAAATTTCCGGACAGTATGATTTTAAGATTTTTTCAGGCTGTCCGGAAAAATACTAACCTGACAGCCCTGGTGTGTATGGTTGTACATAAAGTATATACATACAAATTATACTTTTGATCCCAAATGAGTTAACTAAACCTTTATATTCTTGATTATTCACGGACGAGCGCCTCATTTATTATAAAGTTTCAGACTAAAAACTAAACATTAAAGTAGCTTTAGAGGAAGTGTTCAGCCGCCAGCTGCACTGTCGGCGTCAGCGCTGCTTTTACTCAGAACGCTGACCATGCGCCTCGTGCGCGGTATTACGTTGCAATCTGTTGCAACGTTCGTCAAAGCGCAATGCACCCGGAACGTTGACCAAAACTGCTTAGATCAACATTTCCACGCTAGCGACTTATTGCGCGATGCGGCAGCATAGTGTTACGGGTTAACTACCCCCCTCTCGGAGACCGACCGTCCTTGGTCACTTTCCATCTCTCCAGAATATTGTTTATTTCTTGTGAGTTCCGGTGCTCAGCCGCTTGTCGACGTACCAGAAGGTCCCAACTCCTACGATGCAAACCAACAGTATTGCGCCAATTGAGAGCACCAATTGATTGCCTATCGCAATGTTGTCCCGAACCTCTTTGATGTAGTTGAGGTTGTCTTCGCTCAGTCGAAGGATGTATGGGGGACTGAGTTTCATTTCGTGTCCATTTACTTTAATCACGGTGGTGTTGTCGTATGAGAGGTTTACGATGCGGTCGTTGATGATAATTATGCCGTCCTTCACTTTGGTGAGGGGTTCGAGGTGGCTCGGCTGCGTCAGACAATGGGCTCTGCCTCCAGCATGGAGACTCTGTGCGCAAGTACTGCCTTTCGTCTGCCTGCAGAATGTCACTGTTGTCGTTTGCGAGCAATTAGATACAGCCAGCACCTGGCCGTTGAAATCGGCCAAATTTTCGCGTAGCTGGAGTATGGAACCGTTGTAGGCGACTGGGAAAATCGTTACCTTTTTGCATTGCTTACTTATAATAGGAAATTCAATTACAAAGATTATTACGTTATTCTTACGTTCTACCATGATTCTAAATACTTTCAATATGTCAGATATATGGATCCCTGTGATTGGATTGGTGAGAATGTTTACAAGATATGAGTGGTCAATAATTGCCCGATTAATTACGTTAACTTTTACGAGAGTCAAGGTAAGCATAAGGTTGCCTATCTCTGTTATCATTTATTCTGTTTCGCGTACTAAGGTCCCCGAAAAGGTGGCCAGTATCAATCTGTTTACCTTTAGATATTCTAAGAATTTTGTTTACAGTGTCCGTGAGTTGGTTTATTTTTCCTGCAGTCTGGAATTTATGGTTATCTGCCTATTGCTTGCAGTGACCAGCTGCGTCTGCGTTGTCTCCACCCTCTTCAAGTCGTCTGCATCCGGGGTACCCGCAACTACCTTAAGGGCCGATCCAAGGCTCCTTACCATGCGATGATGCACGTCGAGTGCGGATAACATGTCCAGTACGTGTCCGGTGTCTATCTCCAACAACTTCTGCATGGTCTCCTCCGTCATGATCCTGTAGTCCGTGAGGTTGGCCGTATGCCGTATGTACCCGTAGCTATCCTATAGTAAGATGTCTCCGTCCACAATTGGAATGTAGTCCGCGTGCGTATAGTCCGTCACCCGTGCCGTTGTCAGTGCCACTATTGAAAGTATCGTCAAAACAATCCTAATGAAGACAGAGAGCGTTTGTGGTTAGTTGTATGTCAACGAAGGTTATTCTTATGGACCACCCTTCCCTTAATTTTGGACGTTGATACAATGAATGTATAATCAAGTGGTCCATGCAATACCAAGCCGATGCTTGTTACGCGCGGATCCCAGACACAGCGAATGTCTACCTCCCGTCCAACCGACCGAGGGGCACAGTCGCCGAACGTACGACTCGAAACGCGAATAGAGAACGCGGGCATGCAAATTAATACTAAAGATAGGAAAGATTTGCGAGGAAAAATTACTTAATGTCTAGAGAGATAGGACAGGATTTCAAATTTTAGCCATGCAACAGAGGAAACGTTAGACATAAGAAAGTATAGATTATTGTAGTCCGAGCATAATACCCTCAACGGATCGTGAAGGGCATAAGTCGACCTACAATGAGGAAGAGTTAGTGGTAAGTAGTTACGTGTTATTCTACAAGGGACAGAGAAGTGTAGCCGGCTAACTAGGTCTACACTGTCAATATCACCTTGGATAAGGTTATTAATGAATACTACACCCAGCATGGTTCTACGGTTAGCTAGAGATGGTAAATTAGGCAACAAAAGTCTACTGCCATAAGAAGGAAGTTTTAAGTTTACATCCCAGTTAAGGCCTCGTAAAGCGAAAAGTAGAAAGTTTTTTTTTACAGATTCAATGCGTTTTTATGAGTAGTGTACTGGGGACACCATACGCATGATCCGTATTCCAGAATTAGACGAACAAGTGATGTATAGAGGGTCTTTGTTACATAAGGATCGTCAAACTCCTTAGACCACCTCTTAATAAAGCCAAGAACATATTAGTGGCTTTATTGACCATATTAGAAATATTTTCGGAAAATTTTAATTTTCGGTCCAATCGGACCCCCAGATCATCAACTAAGTTGATTCTATCTAATTCACAGCCACAACGAGTATAAGAAACGTACGTTGGGCTGGCTCGGGAGAATGTCATCAGCTTGCATGTAGAGCTGTTCAGGTTAAAGAAATTCGCAGAACACCAAAAGTGAAAACTATTTAAGTCGGCTTGTAGGTTAGAGTGACAGTGGTCATCTTTGTATTGATAGCACAGCTTTACATCATCCGCATACATGAGAGTACGGGAGTTATGTATGACCAGGGGTAGGTCATTGATGAAAAGCGTAAAGAGAAAGGGGCCTAAATGGCTACCCTGAGGAACACAAGATGTGGCAAAGAGAAGGTCTGAATGAACATTATTAAAGAGGACTCTTTGAGTTCTGTCAGTCAGATAACTCACAATCCAACTAAGTTGTTTTGGTGAGAACCAGAGAACGGCTTCGGTTCAACCAAATGTTTGTAGGACACAATCATTCATATGAAAAATCACGCTATTCGGCCACAGTGTCAAAGTGTGTATGTATCAAGAAATTCGCTGCTGAAGCGAGAGCGTGACTGAATCCCCCACTTTCACTTTTCGTTTCGTTTCGTTTCTCGCTTGCCGATTTGCTGCCTCGTGTGTATCATTTTCGTCTTGACCCATTTGGGCTATTTGGATCTGTATACTAAGATTCGCTTTGACACACAAATAGCGCGCCTCTACACAAATCATCCCTAAGGAAGCGCTTCAACAGTGTGTATTTAGGGTTTTGTATGTATACATGAGCGCGTGCAATGCTGGTAAATGGTGGAAGGGGAAATAATTTAACTGAAAAAGGAATTCGAATTGAATAATTGATAATTGCTAGCAATTTAATATATAAAAAGAAACATGAAATAAATTATTATGTAATATTATACGACTTATGTACTAACTATTTTTATACCCTTGCAGAGGGTATATTAATTTTAGCCAGAAGTTTGCAACGCACCTTAGGAGACATCTCCGACCCTATAAAGTATATATATTCTGAATCAGCATAAATAGACGAGTCCAAAACTGGATGTCCGTCTGTCCGTCCGTCCGTCCGTCCGTCTGTTGCAACGCAAACTAGTCTCTCAGTTTTTGAGCTATCTTCATGAAACTTGGCATACAAGCTTCTTATTGCTGCGCGCTGTAAATAAGTCGGAACGAGCCAGATCGGACCGATATATCGTATAGCTGTCATAGAAACTATCGGCCGATTTTTCTTGTTTTCAAGATATTGCAACAAGATTTGGCAAATCTTATTCTATCACTATAACATATAGCTGCCATCGGAACAGTCGGCTGAAATTAGGGTTTTTGTATGCAAACCTGTTTTGTTTTTTGGAAATACCGCATATTATCAATACGTTTTAATGTTATACAGTAATCCGCCCTAAGTTTTTCCATTTAAATATCTCAGACGTCTATATTCTATAGCTGTTATCGGAACAATCAGTCAATCCGTCTGCAACGCAAATTAGTCCCCCAGTTATTGAGCTATCTTCATGAAACTTGGCTCATACGACTCTTATTTCTGTCCTCTTTAAATAAATGGATCAGGCAAGATCGGACGGATACATCGTAAGGCTGTCATGTTACATATCAGCCAATTTTGTTTATATTTCAAGATATAGCTATCAGGCTTATCACATCCATATCAGAATTTGGTCATTCGAAACCGGCAGCAATCCAAATTTATTTTATATTTAGTATAACTGCCAGGGTATAAAACCTTCGGCAAGCCGAAGGTAGCCTTGCTTTCTTGTTAAAATAAAAATAAAAAAATTTTTAATTCATAGAAAATTGGGAAAATGAACACATCCCATCCTGAATACCTGTTTTACATCTAATTCATGAAAAACGCCTTGCTTAGGTATGCAAATAACGCCTTTTTAGGGACATTCCCAAAAAATAGCTGAGTTACAAATTCTTGGAAAATACCAAGAGTAGGTACGCAAACAATTGCAGCTGCATTTAGGTAGAGGAAAAAGGGTCATCTAGACGCCGCGGCGCCACAGTAATTGCATAGGCAAAAATTACAAAAACAAAATACATACATACACACCAGCCCATACGCACAAGCAGGCAGTTACAAAAACAAAATACATACACACTGCCCGCTGCTCGATTGCGACCTCGCTCGACCGAAAAAATGTGTATCTATGACCGAAATGCCAAGTGTGTCAATCGTCGATTTACCCAGACCAAGTGTTTGGGCAATCGGACCTGCGCGTCAGCTAAAAGACATTGATTCGTAAATTCGTTGATACGATACGATACAAAAAGATTGGATCGAATTGGATCGACTGACACGCGACTGAAGCGAGATGTGGATAAATTCGTTTCGTTTCACCACCGGTGTTCGATTCAGTGAATTGATATTGACACTGAAATTTCGTGTTTGATGCGATTCAAGAAAAATGTGATTTTTGCAGTTCTCTGGTGAGAACCCTAAAAGGTTGAGTTTATGTGCAAGAAGGGAATGATTTACTAAATCAAAAGCTTTACTGAAAACCTTTTATAACAAAGGATGTCAGCTCGAGCAAATTCGTCGTAGTTGATCTACGTTTCATAAATCCGTGCTGAGAAGGCGATATGACGGATCTACAGAAATGTTGCAAGTGAGGAGTTAAAACATTCTCGAAGAATTTGGGTATAGCCGACAATTTAGAGATACCTCTATAATTGCTTGCCTCAGACTTGCTGCCCTTCTTAAGCAATGGGATGATAAATGATTCCTTCCATATAGAAGGAAAGGATGGTGTATCTAAGGACAGCGAGAAAAGTTTGGGCAAAGGCTTACTTAGAGAGTGAGCACAGAACCGAAGTACACAAGCGGGGACACCGTCGGGACCTGGAGAAAAAACTGGTTTCACCGAGTGAAGATCCTTAAGAAGTGAAATTTCGTTTAAAATAGAAGTGAAGATACCATTTGAACAGGGGATGTTATATTGATAAAAATGAACATTTTGAGTAGAAGGCGAGTTTGAAAAAACTTTGCAAACATGTCGTACATGGCTTGGCCGGTATCTGCTTTAGAATTTTCAAAAAACAACTTTGAAGGTTTAACCGATGACTTACGCTTCATGTTAACAAAACTATAAAACTGTTTAGGGTTCACTAGAAACTGAGTCCTACAACGAACTAAATAGTTTTTATAACATTTCGCGTTCAGTACTGAGAAATTTAAACGTGCAGCTAAAAAACGAGGAAAGGATGCAGGTGAATTATTAATTTTATATTGTTTAAAAAGTTTAGATTTTAAATTTTTAAGGCGCGACAACTCTCTTGTGAACCAAGGAGGCTTTCTCGAGCATGTCGGAAAGTAAAAAGGAACACAAATATCAAAAAATGAATTTATATTTTTATAAAATAAATCTGTCGCTACTGAAATATCAGTAGACGAGTAAAGTCCTGACCAGTCGCAGTCAAAGATTAAGAAATTTAATAATTCAAAGTCTGCTCTTTTAAAGCAGCGTACACGTCTACGCGGTTTTTCATTTTTATCAAAACACACGCCAAGATCAACGGTAACTTCGAAGGTGGGATGGTAAGAATCTTCTGGTAAAGAAAGAGGATGAGTCCTGTTTAGAATCACCCTAGATGGATCAGATACGAAACATAAATCCAGCGATCTGTTTCTAGAATTTTTGACATGATTGACCTGCGACAATGACATATCAAACAGACCATCAAAAAGGTCATGCTGCCGGGAAAGCAATAAGAAAGATTCATCAACACTTGATGTCCAGTCACATTCTGGCATATTAAAGTCACCAAGGACTATAAAATGATCCCTGTCTGATAACAGGTTAAACACAGTCTTTATTGCAGATAAGTGTTGCAAATTTACTAACAATTCCGATGACGGAATATAAGAGCAGGTTATAAAACAAGAAAAGCCGGGAAAATGTAATTTTACACAAATAAATTCAATACTATATTGAATCTCCGGTTTTAACAATACCAATGTAATGGCAGAGTTTACTGCGATCAGAACCCCACCACCACGTCGGCCAGGTCGATCAAGTCTGTAAATTGAGTATTTACTTGGAAAAACTTCGGAGTTTAGAATATCCGGTTTCAACCAGGTTTCGGTAAATACCAACACATGGGATGTAAAAGAAAGGTTATTTAGGAAAAGATTAGAAAGTTTGCTACATAACCCTCTAACATTTTGGTATGTAAGAAGGAAATTAGCATTTAGTTTTTTGTTTTGGTTTGTTGCGAAGATGTAGATGCTTGTGTAGGTAGAGGTAACGCAATCGGTTTCCGATTTTTCTTATTTTTCGCTTCAAACTCTTTAACCACTACATGGTCTGGCCAAAATTTGGGAGAACATATGTTGGTCAAGAGTTCAGCTGGGACACTAATTTTAAAGGACGAAATGTCCCTTTCATACGAAAATTTAAATTTTTCCACTTTTACATCAGCAGCTTGTATTTTGGCTCGAATGTAAGCCGCTATCTCTTCAGATGTTAGATCAGGGGAAAGCCGGGAAACGAATATTTGCTTCCTAAGTGGAACACCTAAAACCTGTTTTGGCTCCACAGGCATGACACCTGCGGGAGAATTCTTATCCGGTAGTCCGGAAATTGAACTTGCCATCGGTATTTCTAATATCTGTGGAATAGGCAAATAAACCACAGCGGACACATCGGAAACTTTATGTGACACCATTTGTAAACACTCGTCGATGACTTTTTCAGAAGTCGATGATCTCGTCACCATAGGAGTGGTAAACGACATCAACGGCTGAGTCACCGGTGTACATGGTTGGTCAATGTTAGGAGGCGGAATGGCAGCAAGCAAAGGTTTCGCCACATGAGCTGATTTCTTGCGTTTGGCGACTCATTCAATAGTTTTAGGCTATTTCGTCGATTTACCCAAAGCAAGTGTTTGGGCAAACGGACCGGGGCGTCAGCTGACAGACTCTGATTCGTAAATTCGTTGATTCGAACCAATTAGATTCAAAAAAAATTTGATTTTTGCAGTTATCTGATACATTTACATTTTTGCTTACACACACACACACACACAAGTATTACAAATTAAAAGTAAATTTTGAGCAATAGTCGTTTTGTCACGGCGGTTGCATGTTACCCTGCAACAAAATAAAAATTAAAACAAGTCGGTAAGGCAACAGTCGAACGCGCTCGACAGTAAGATACCCTTCACCCAATTTTCTAGATCCGTTACAAACGTGTAACTAAACTGATAATTTAAAACAGAAATTCTGCACAAATACTTCGCTACATATAGCTTACTCGCTCGCACTCACAGCGACGCGCGTAACGAGTAAGGCGACTCAACACAAAGTCGACGTCGACGTCAACTCCAAGCAGCGCGCAGGCTGCTGCTCGTACATTTGTACTGAAAACGTGTACTTGAATAACTTCTGTGCTATTGATCCGATTGTAATTGTAATTTTGAGGATATGTTCATATTGCATTCAGACTTATACATACCAAAGCGGTGGGCGTGGCATCAAACATTTGAAATAAACTTTATCTGCCTATTATATATAGGAACCTCCATGCGAATTTGGTGTCTCTTTCTTGTCTAATAGCTGAGATCTATTGTCTCATACAGACGGACAGACAGACGGACATGGCTCAATACTCGGCTGACTCGGCTAGTAATCCTGAGCAAGAATATATGTAGTTTATGGGGTCTGCCAAGCCTCCTTATGCCTGTTACATACGTTTGCACAAAGTTAGTATACCCTTTTTTTTACCATTTTCAATGGTCGAAGGGTATAAAGAGGCGTGGGACGTAACATGGTCCACCGATGGTGAGGGTGCAGTCGGTCCGCAGATGTCCATGGGAAACAAGGAAACTCCGTAGAGGATTTTATATTCCGGTTCGAGTTCCTCCCAAGGCAGTTCCGATGGCCATGGTCGAAGATTCTGCGCACGTTCAATGTGCTTGTTACCGGGAGAGCGAGAGAGAGTTGTAATAGGTGCATGTACGCCACTCAACCGTCACTAGCTGGATGCAAATGCGTCAGGCGCCACGAGGAGGTTCTTCTGCTACCGATGTGGGAAGCCAGGAACGGTGACGCCAAAATGCCAAAACTGTGCGGGAAACGGAGACCCGGGCGTTACCAAGATGGGAGGCACACGCCCGTAACGGAACACAAACAGTGCGAGACGTGGTGGCCGTTAATAGCCAGATCGGTCGTCGACCCAAGGCCCCCCTTTTTGAGCAAGCGCCGTTTGAGCCGTCGGCAGATGCCCGAATGCCAACGAGTATGACCGCCAACATCTCTTCCAAGGGCGATCAACAACCGTTTGTTCGAGGCGACCCACCAGAGCAGTGGTGAGTCTTTTCCGGTGCGGATCCGCCAGGGTGATTTTTCCCAGACCTGCCAGCGTCTGTCAAACGCATCCACCTGGCCTGGCGTCGCAAGACATACTTCTTACCAGCCACAGCCAAATCCCGCTGAGCACCGAACTACTGCCTTAACGGCCAGTTAACGGATCGGCAGCTTAGCATTTAAATTTGCTGCGACAACTCATGCAGCAGCAGACACCTCCAGACACCTCGCCAGCTCTAGCCGGCAACACCATCCGCCGATAGCATTCCGAATTTGCGGCGAAGACGCTCAAAAAATAAAATAATGTCCCATTAGTTATAATCAAAAATAATTGTTAGTAAAATATAAGTTATTAGCGTTCAGTTTTCCCACGTGGGGGTTAGTCATGGCAGTGTGGTATATTAGCGTTAAATAAATATACAAATTTAATATGATGTACTAAAGTACCTTTTTGGTGGAGATTTGGCGGCCTTAGAAGGCCAGGACGGGCTCCACGATTTTGGGTGATGCTCCGAAACTCCTGAGCAGGAGCATCACATGGTTGGGCGGGTGCGCGGTGACCAGTAATCAATGGCAGTTGTTGTTTGTCCCATGTAGAGTAGTTGTACCTGTAAATAAACGAAACAAATGTGAAAATATATGCAAAATCTGTTTTTCTTGTTTGGTTTAACGGATTAGGTTAGGTTAGGTTATATCGGCGAGCCCCCTAGTGCGGGGGCCTCACATAGATCAGTATGATCCTTAGTGCGGCCGGATAAGTGATGGAGGCTGTTAATTTCTTGGTTTAATTGTCCCAGTCTGGTATGCTTGTTAGTTTGGCAAAAGCCAGCAGTTTTTGGGGTGCCAGGCCCGCTGCTTCTTCTAGTGATGCAAGCAGGGGGCGTCCAAGGTACTTCGCTCTCAAGGTCATGAGGGCGGGGCAGTCGCAGATGAGGTGCTCCAGAGTTTCTTTTACATCTGGTTCCTTGCATCTCCTGCATTCGTCGTTATCGGTGATGCCCAACCTTTTAGCATGAGTTGCGGTCATACAGTGACCCGTGAGTATGCCTATCATTGTTCTACAGTCTCTTCTCGGGAGCTGAGTGACATAATGGGCTAGTTTCGCGTTTGCGTTGTTGCACATAGTGCGGGTTATTTTGCAGTTTTTCGTGTTGTGCCATCTTCTTCCTGCTGTTATCGCAGCGCCTTGTTCTAGGCTGTGGCTTATTGATCGCAGCGGTGGCTTCAGGTCTTCAACTGTCAGCTGTCTAGATTCGGCACCCTCCTTCGCTACCCTGTCTGCCATCTCGTTTCCGTCAATGCCCTGGTGGCTGGGAACCCAGAAGATGCGCACCTTCGATCGGATGCTTAATGCATCTAATGCTTCCCTGCTTGCCAGTACACTTTCGGAGCTGATGACATAGGATTGCAAAGATTTGATAGCCGCCTGACTGTCGACTAGGATGTTGACCCGATTTGTGTTGAGTGTTGTCGCGAGTTCTGCCGCCTTCCTTATAGCGAAGACCTCCGCCTGGAAGATGCTACAGTAATCCGGCAACTTATACGACACTTGAATGAGCGGATCTGCACAGTAGACCGCGGCGCCCACGCCGGCTTCCATTTTGGATCCGTCCGTAAACAACTTTGTTGCGTATTCGTCCATGCCGATTTTCCAATCTTCATGGCCCATTAGAGTGGGCGTTCTGGAGAAGTTGTTTATTGGGGTCATATAGTCCGTGCTATTGAATGACTCTCCTCCCACTTCGCTGTGCCCGTAGTTTGCGAAGGCCATTTGTCCCGTAGCACCAAGACGTTGCGCAGTCTTTTGTGCTAGTAGTTTGGCCTGTATGTCAATTGGGAGAACTCCGAGTATCACTTCCAGGGCCTTTGTGGGAGTGGATCTCAGTGCCCCAGTAATGCACATCAGTGCACGTCTTTGTACCCTTTCCATTGTTAGGAGGTATGTGGATTTTTTAGTGGCCTTCCACCATACTAGGATACCGTAGAGTAGTATTGGACGAACAATTGAGATGAAAATCCAGTGCATTAGTCTGGGAGACAACCCCCACGTGCTACTTAGCATCTTTTGCGATGCATAAAGTGCATTGGTGGCTTTCTTAACCCTTTCCTCGACATTGGGTTTCCAACTCAGCTTGCTGTCCAATACTATTCTAATTCAATTCTATTCTATTCCAATACTATACTATTTAAAATAGAAGTGAAGATACCATTTGAACAGGGGATGTTATATTGATAAAAATGAACATTTTGAGTAGAAGGCGAGTACGTAGTTTGAAAAAACTTTGCAAACATGTCGTACATGGCTTGGCCGGTATCTGCTTTAGAATTTTCAAAAAACAACTTTGAAGGTTTAACCGATGACTTACGCTTCATGTTAACAAAACTATAAAACTGTTTAGGGTTCACTAGAAACTGAGTCCTACAACGAACTAAATAGTTTTTATAACATTTCGCGTTCAGTACTGAGAAATTTAAACGTGCAGCTAAAAAACGAGGAAAGGATGCAGGTGAATTATTAATTTTATATTGTTTAAAAAGTTTAGATTTTAAATTTTTAAGGCGCGACAACTCTCTTGTGAACCAAGGAGGCTTTCTCGAGCATGTCGGAAAGTAAAAAGGAACACGAATATCAAAAAATGAATTTATATTTTTATAAAATAAATCTGTCGCTACTGAAATATCAGTAGACGAGTAAAGTCCTGACCAGTCGCAGTCAAAGATTAAGAAATTTAATAATTCAAAGTCTGCTCTTTTAAAGCAGCGTACACGTCTACGCGGTTTTTCATTTTTATCAAAACACACGCCAAGATCAACGGTAACTTCGAAGGTGGGATGGTAAGAATCTTCTGGTAAAGAAAGAGGATGAGTCCTGTTTAGAATCACCCTAGATGGATCAGATACGAAACATAAATCCAGCGATCTGTTTCTAGAATTTTTGACATGATTGACCTGCGACAATGACATATCAAACAGACCATCAAAAAGGTCATGCTGCCGGGAAAGCAATAAGAAAGATTCATCAACACTTGATGTCCAGTCACATTCTGGCATATTAAAGTCACCAAGGACTATAAAATGATCCCTGTCTGATAACAGGTTAAACACAGTCTTTATTGCAGATAAGTGTTGCAAATTTACTAACAATTCCGATGACGGAATATAAGAGCAGGTTATAAAACAAGAAAAGCCGGGAAAGTGTAATTTTACACAAATAAATTCAATACTATATTGAATCTCCGGTTTTAACAATACCGATGTAATGGCAGAGTTTACTGCGATCAGAACCCCACCACCACGTCGGCCAGGTCGATCAAGTCTGTAAATTGAGTATTTACTTGGAAAAACTTCGGAGTTTAGAATATCCGGTTTCAACCAGGTTTCGGTAAATACCAACACATGGGATGTAAAAGAAAGGTTATTTAGGAAAAGATTAGAAAGTTTGCTACATAACCCTCTAACATTTTGGTATGTAAGAAGGAAATTAGCATTTAGTTTTTTGTTTTGGTTTGTTGCGAAGATGTAGATGCTTGTGTAGGTAGAGGTAACGCAATCGGTTTCCGATTTTTCTTATTTTTTCGCTTCAAACTCTTTAACCACTACATGGTCTGGCCAAAATTTGGGAGAACATATGTTGGTCAAGAGTTCAGCTGGGACACTAATTTTAAAGGACGAAATGTCCCTTTCATACGAAAATTTAAATTTTTCCACTTTTACATCAGCAGCTTGTATTTTGGCTCGAATGTAAGCCGCTATCTCTTCAGATGTTAGATCAGGGGAAAGCCGGGAAACGAATATTTGCTTCCTAAGTGGAACACCTAAAACCTGTTTTGGCTCCACAGGCATGACACCTGCGGGAGAATTCTTATCCGGTAGTCCGGAAATTGAACTTGCCATCGGTATTTCTAATATCTGTGGAATAGGCAAATAAACCACAGCGGACACATCGGAAACTTTATGTGACACCATTTGTAAACACTCGTCGATGACTTTTTCAGAAGTCGATGATCTCGTCACCATAGGAGTGGTAAACGACATCAACGGCTGAGTCACCGGTGTACATGGTTGGTCAATGTTAGGAGGCGGAATGGCAGCAAGCAAAGGTTTCGCCACATGAGCTGATTTCTTGCGTTTGGCGACTCATTCAATAGTTTTAGGCTATTTCGTCGATTTACCCAAAGCAAGTGTTTGGGCAAACGGACCGGGGCGTCAGCTGACAGACTCTGATTCGTAAATTCGTTGATTCGAACCAATTAGATTCAAAAAAAATTTGATTTTTGCAGTTATCTGATACATTTACATTTTTGCTTACACACACACACACACACAAGTATTACAAATTAAAAGTAAATTTTGAGCAATAGTCGTTTTGTCACGGCGGTTGCATGTTACCCTGCAACAAAATAAAAATTAAAACAAGTCGGTAAGGCAACAGTCGAACGCGCTCGACAGTAAGATACCCTTCACCCAATTTTCTAGATCCGTTACAAACGTGTAACTAAACTGATAATTTAAAACAGAAATTCTGCACAAATACTTCGCTACATATAGCTTACTCGCTCGCACTCACAGCGACGCGCGTAACGAGTAAGGCGACTCAACACAAAGTCGACGTCGACGTCAACTCCAAGCAGCGCGCAGGCTGCTGCTCGTACATTTGTACTGAAAACGTGTACTTGAATAACTTCTGTGCTATTGATCCGATTGTAATTGTAATTTTGAGGATATGTTCATATTGCATTCAGACTTATACATAACAAAGCGGTGGGCGTGGCATCAAACATTTGAAATAAACTTTATCTGCCTATTATATATAGGAACCTCCATGCGAATTTGGTGTCTCTTTCTTGTCTAATAGCTGAGATCTATTGTCTCATACAGACGGACAGACAGACGGACATGGCTCAATACTCGGCTGACTCGGCTAGTAATCCTGAGCAAGAATATATGTAGTTTATGGGGTCTGCCAAGCCTCCTTATGCCTGTTACATACGTTTGCACAAAGTTAGTATACCCTTTTTTTACCATTTTCAATGGTCGAAGGGTATAAAGAGGCGTGGGACGTAACATGGTCCACCGATGGTGAGGGTGCAGTCGGTCCGCAGATGTCCATGGGAAACAAGGAAACTCCGTAGAGGATTTTATATTCCGGTTCGAGTTCCTCCCAAGGCAGTTCCGATGGCCATGGTCGAAGATTCTGCGCACGTTCAATGTGCTTGTTACCGGGAGAGCGAGAGAGAGTTGTAATAGGTGCATGTACGCCACTCAACCGTCACTAGCTGGATGCAAATGCGTCAGGCGCCACGAGGAGGTTCTTCTGCTACCGATGTGGGAAGCCAGGAACGGTGACGCCAAAATGCCAAAACTGTGCGGGAAACGGAGACCCGGGCGTTACCAAGATGGGAGGCACACGCCCGTAACGGAACACAAACAGTGCGAGACGTGGTGGCGGGCGGAGGAACCTTCTCCGTTAATAGCCAGATCGGTCGTCGATCCAAGGCCCCCCTTTTTGAGCAAGCGCCGTTTGAGCCGTCGGCAGATGCCCGAATGCCAACGAGTATGACCGCCAACATCTCTTCCAAGGGCGATCAACAACCGTTTGTTCGAGGCGACCCACCAGAGCAGTGGTGAGTCTTTTCCGGTGCGGATCCGCCAGGGTGATTTTTCCCAGACCTGCCAGCGTCTGTCAAACGCATCCACCTGGCCTGGCGTCGCAAGACATACTTCTTACCAGCCACAGCCAAATCCCGCTGAGCACCGAACTACTGCCTTAACGGCCAGTTAACGGATCGGCAGCTTAGCATTTAAATTTGCTGCGACAACTCATGCAGCAGCAGACACCTCCAGACACCTCGCCAGCTCTAGCCGGCAACACCATCCGCCGATAGCATTCCGAATTTGCGGCGAAGACGCTCAAAAATAAAATAATGTCCCATTAGTTATAATCAAAAATAATTGTTAGTAAAATATAAGTTATTAGCGTTCAGTTTTCCCACGTGGGGGTTAGTCATGGCAGTGTGGTATATTAGCGTTAAATAAATATACAAATTTAATATGATGTACTAAAGTACCTTTTGGTGGAGATTTGGCGGCCTTAGAAGGCCAGGACGGGCTCCACGATTTTGGGTGATGCTCCGAAACTCCTGAGCAGGAGCATCACATGGTTGGGCGGGTGCGCGGTGACCAGTAATCAATGGCAGTTGTTGTTTGTCCCATGTAGAGTAGTTGTACCTGTAAATAAACGAAACAAATGTGAAAATATATGCAAAATCTGTTTTTCTTGTTTGGTTTAACGGATTAGGTTAGGTTAGGTTATATCGGCGAGCCCCCTAGTGCGGGGGCCTCACATAGATCAGTATGATCCTTAGTGCGGCCGGATAAGTGATGGAGGCTGTTAATTTCTTGGTTTAATTGTCCCAGTCTGGTATGCTTGTTAGTTTGGCAAAAGCCAGCAGTTTTTGGGGTGCCAGGCCCGCTGCTTCTTCTAGTGATGCAAGCAGGGGGCGTCCAAGGTACTTCGCTCTCAAGGTCATGAGGGCGGGGCAGTCGCAGATGAGGTGCTCCAGAGTTTCTTTTACATCTGGTTCCTTGCATCTCCTGCATTCGTCGTTATCGGTGATGCCCAACCTTTTAGCATGAGTTGCGGTCATACAGTGACCCGTGAGTATGCCTATCATTGTTCTACAGTCTCTTCTCGGGAGCTGAGTGACATAATGGGCTAGTTTCGCGTTTGCGTTGTTGCACATAGTGCGGGTTATTTTGCAGTTTTTCGTGTTGTGCCATCTTCTTCCTGCTGTTATCGCAGCGCCTTGTTCTAGGCTGTGGCTTATTGATCGCAGCGGTGGCTTCAGGTCTTCAACTGTCAGCTGTCTAGATTCGGCACCCTCTTTCGCTACCCTGTCTGCCATCTCGTTTCCGTCAATGCCCTGGTGGCTGGGAACCCAGAAGATGCGCACCTTCGATCGGATGCTTAATGCATCTAATGCTTCCCTGCTTGCCAGTACACTTTCGGAGCTGATGACATAGGATTGCAAAGATTTGATAGCCGCCTGACTGTCGACTAGGATGTTGACCCGATTTGTGTTGAGTGTTGTCGCGAGTTCTGCCGCCTTCCTTATAGCGAAGACCTCCGCCTGGAAGATGCTACAGTAATCCGGCAACTTATACGACACTTGAATGAGCGGATCTGCACAGTAGACCGCGGCGCCCACGCCGGCTTCCATTTTGGATCCGTCCGTAAACAACTTTGTTGCGTATTCGTCCATGCCGATTTTCCAATCTTCATGGCCCATTAGAGTGGGCGTTCTGGAGAAGTTGTTTATTGGGGTCATATAGTCCGTGCTATTGAATGACTCTCCTCCCACTTCGCTGTGCCCGTAGTTTGCGAAGGCCATTTGTCCCGTAGCACCAAGACGTTGCGCAGTCTTTTGTGCTAGTAGTTTGGCCTGTATGTCAATTGGGAGAACTCCGAGTATCACTTCCA
This sequence comes from Zaprionus tsacasi, assembly GCA_018904105.1. Taxonomy (NCBI): domain Eukaryota; kingdom Metazoa; phylum Arthropoda; class Insecta; order Diptera; family Drosophilidae; genus Zaprionus; species Zaprionus tsacasi. The sequence continues at coordinate 25,269 of JAEIFR010000384.1, forward strand.
GGGCCTTTGTGGGAGTGGATCTCAGTGCCCCAGTAATGCACATCAGTGCACGTCTTTGTACCCTTTCCATTGTTAGGAGGTATGTGGATTTTTTAGTGGCCTTCCACCATACTAGGATACCGTAGAGTAGTATTGGACGAACAATTGAGATGAAAATCCAGTGCATTAGTCTGGGAGACAAGCCCCACGTGCTACTTAGCATCTTTTGCGATGCATAAAGTGCATTGGTGGCTTTCTTAACCCTTTCCTCGACATTGGGTTTCCAACTCAGCTTGCTGTCCAATACTATTCCTAGATATTTTACGCTCTTTTTTGGCTCGAGCATGGCACCGTTTATAGATGGCGGAGTCCATTGCGGTATCTTGTATCTCTTGGTAAAGAGAATTAGATCCGTCTTGTCCGCATTGATACTGAGTCCGACCTCCATCGTCCACTTCAGTATTTCTTTGAGTGTATTATCCATGACAGAGCTGATTGTCATTGGACATTTGCCCACGATAATTATGGCTATGTCATCTGCATAGGCGGTTATCTTGGGGGCTTCCCGTTTAAATTTTCTTAAGACGTCGTTTACCACTAAATTCCACAACAGCGGCGACAGAACTCCGCCTTGTGGCGTGCCTCTGTGCGCTGCTTTAGTTATGGTCGTGGTTCCCCATTCGGCTCTTACTCTTCTGCAGCTCAGTAGATTGCATATCCAAGAGTTTACAGCTTCGTGGGTTTCTGCGGCTCTCAGGCTCCGCATGATCGCATGATCGTAGATACATTGTTGAATGCACCTGAGAACGCTCCTAAGGCAAATTCTTTGTGGTGTAGGGCTTTTTCGATGGTGGCTACTAGGGAGTGTAGCGCTGTTTCCACCGATTTCCCTTTTGTGTATGCGTATTGGTTGGATTCTACGAGTCGGTCCATGCCTCCTCTTATGTGTAGATCCAGAAGTTTTTCGAATGTTTTTAGCAGGAATGAGGTGAGACTTATCGGTCTGTAATCTTTCGGCTGCATGTGACTGCATTTTCCTGCTTTTGGCAGGAACACAACACGTGCTGTCCTCCAGGGTACCGGTACATATCCCTGCCTCAGACATGCTTTGAATATCGATTCCAGCCATGGGGTGACCTTTTCTTTGGTCTTCTGTAGCATGGCTGGTATTAAACCATCTAGGCCAGGGGATTTGTAACTCTCAAACGAGTCTATGGCCCACTGGATTTTATGTGGTGTGATTATATTCCCTGGTACGTCGGACCTTGGGTTCGTATGCAATGGTTGTTGCGGATAGGGTATATCTGTGCATCCGGGGAAGTGCTCGCTTAGAAGGGCATTAGTCGCTTCCCTGCTGCTACTCGTCCATTGGCCATCGCTGGTTCTTAGTTGGCTCTGGATTGCCGGTTGGCTCGACAGAAGCTTTCTAAGCCTTGCGGTTTCTGTGACCTTCTCTATGCCAGAGCAGAAGGATCTCCAGGAGTTCCTTTTGGCTGTCTGGACCTTTTTCTTAAAGTCACGGAGCCTTATTTTGTACTCGTCCCATACAAAATCTTCATCCGCTTGTTTGGCCATTTTGAAGATTTCTTGTAGGTCGGTGCGTTGTGCCTTCAATTGTGGATTCCACCAGGGTGGCCTGTGTTTCCTTCTTACAATTGAGGTTTTGCACGCTGTGTTGAAGGCCGCGGTTAGGTGGTGACAGAGAGTCTCCACGGACTTCTCAGTGTCCGCCGTTGATACGATCGGTGGTGGTGCTGGGAGTGTCCTAGTCACTTTGGTCTTATACATATCCCAGTTGGTATTCCGGGGATTTTTGTAAAGACTTTTTGTCACTTTGCACTCGAGTTGAACTTTGAACTGGATATACCTGTGATCAGATAAGGAGGGTTTGCTGAGAACCCTCCACTCAGTGACTTCGGTATTTGTTCCAGACGCGAGTGTTAAATCTATGACGCTTGATGAGGTGGGACCCACGTAGGTGGGTTCCTCTCCCCTGTTCGCGATCTTAAGATTATATTTAAGAATGAAGTCTAAAAGTGACTCACCCCTGTTGTTCACGTCCTTGCAGCCCCATAGGGTGTGGTGGGCGTTGACGTCGGCGCCTATCAGCAGGGGTTGCCTCTTCCGGCTCACCTCCTGTATCAGACGCTCCGTCTCCTCCGTCGGTGATTCCCTGTCTTGCGCTAGATAGCAGGACGCCATTAGGAGTGGTTCGTCCCTGCAACCCTCTAGCGCTATCACCGTGATGTCGTCAGTGCTGTAATTGGACATAAGATAAGCGTAGATGCCTTTTCTTACAAGAATTGCAGTTCTAGCTCTACTTACGGTGGTCGGGTAGAAGATAGTGTAGTTGCTAGACCCTAGCCCAGCGATCTTGTTGCCCGACGCGATCCAGGGCTCCGGGACTAGGGCTACGTCGCCGTTTCCTCCTCGAGGGTTAGAAGGAGCTCCGCCGACGCCAACTTGCTCTTATGGAGATTTAGCTGAAGGATCTTTAGCTTCATGGCTATTATCGGATTCCTTCAGCTTGGATGGGTTGGCTATGATAGTCAGGTCACCATCTTCCTCCGTTTCCTCGTCGATATCGAGGCTGTTGGCCGCCTCGGTCAAGGCTTCGAGTTCCTTTTCCACCTCGCCGACCTCCAGCGTGTTGGCGTTGGCATCGTTCGGATGGCGCTTTTTGAGTCGTAGGTATACATTACCTACTCCCCACGCCATCTTCCCGAACCTCGGGTACAGCAGATCCTCGGCCTCCTTGTTAATCTGGAGGACCATCTGTTGGCCGTTGCCTTCCGGCTTGCCAGCGTGTAGAACCGTCCAATCAGAGGTTGGCACGTCCGGATTCTGCCATCGGAGCAATTTAAGCGCCTGTTCCTTAGGTACGACTCTTGGGAAGAGTACCTTCGCTTTTGGTATTGACGGAATACAAGTTCTGTCAACTACCTCCAGCTTAGCACCTTCCCAGGGGGCGTCCATCTTGGATACAGTATCGGTGACCCACTTCAGGGTGAGGTCATCCTTACAGCTCAGTATTTTTACCCCGTTGAGCCACCCCGCTCCGTCAAAGGTGGTAGGCTGAGACTCTGGCTCCTCCGGGCACATCCGCCTTGTCTTGGTCTTCAGACCGCTACCTTTTAGTGAGCAGCAACTCCTCGACCTTGTTGGCATACTGGCTTGAAGTGGCCTTCATTGCCGATTTGCCCTCAAAATGTTTCCTTCCCTCTTCAATTTTCCCTTCGGCCCACTCCAGCTTTTTCCTCTCCTCAGGGGTGAGTTTGTTACTGCCAGTGAGCCGAGATTTAATTTTCAGAGCTGCTTTGTACTGGGCTTTGGCTCTCAAGCCCTCCTTCGTCTTTTTGGGCCCTTCCCTACTAGGGGAGTTGGAACCCTTGACTGGGGAGCGCAAGAGGCTTTCTTCCGCCTCGGCACTTATTTCGATGCCTTGAGGGTCACTGTCCGAGTCTGCATGGACTCTGGTACCGCGCCACATCTTGGCATTCTTGGACGTTGAGGCAGTAGTTGTACAACTGTCCTGGCCTGCTCCCACCAGTACAGAGGTGTGACCGCTGGCGACACGTAGAGGGGTGTTCACCCCCCGTGCCCGCCGGTGGTAGCAGTCACGCCTTCCACCGACGTTTGGGCTGACATCCCAGCCCGAGTTGAATCCATAAATGACTCCATCTTCTACTGCATTCTTTGGTTAATTTTGTTCTTGGGAACCACCCCATAGCATTTTAGGCCTATCTGCCAGGCACCTCTGACCATGGCATCGGACACCGCAACACCAGACTTTGATAGTCCGTATGTTGTTGTGTCCTTGCCTTAGCTGGGCCGTGTATTGGCCCGAGCAACAAGACAGTGTCTGACTCTGATGTTTGAGTCAATACACAGCCCATTGCCCAGCCGGCACCCTCGTGGAGGGTTCAGTCAGAGGATTTGTGCCGGATTATGCCGTTTAACGAATTAACTTGTTAAAAATTTATCTTCGCTATTAACCGACCCATTTACAATAACATACAACTTCCCTTTAACAGGTGTAATATTAGTATAAAAGACTTAAATGCAACCTTAAATGGGAAATATCTGCAAAGGTATATAATCTGCGGCGTAGGTAGCTATGATTTTTCTGTTTTTTTGTGCAGGCAAATTTCGTCTTGTTTGAGTATTTTATTTTCAGGTCTCTAGTCAACAGTAGAGAGTGTTAGAGTTCATAAAGGTCAGAGCCAGAGAACGGCTTCGGTTCAACCAAATGTGTGTAGGACACAATCATTCATATGAAAAATCACGCTATTCGGCCATAGTGTCAAAGTGTGTATGTATCAAGAAATTCGCTGCTGAAGCGACAGCGCGACTGAATTCCCCCTTCCACTTTTCGTTTCGTTTCGTTTCTCGCTTGCCGATTCACTGCTCGTGTGTATCATTTTCGTCTTGACCCATTTGGGCTATTTGGACATGTATACTAAGATTAGCTTTGACACACAAATAGCGCGCCTCTACACATATCATCCCTACGGAAGCGCTTCAACAGTGTGTATTTAGGGTTTTGTATGTATTCATGAGCGCGTGCAATGCTGGTAAATGGTGGAAGGGGAAATAATTTAACTGAAAAAGGAATTCGAATTGAATAATGGAGAAATTTAATATATAAAAATAAACATGAAATAAATTATTATGTAATATTAATTTAATGTATAAAAAACATAAAATGAATTATTATGTAATATTATACGATTTATTTACTAACTATTTTTAAAATAAGTCCTAAGAAATAATAAATTGTTTACAAAAAAATACAAGGCATCCCAATTTTGGCCCACTTTTTAAAAATATAAATAATAGTAATAAAAACAAGAAAGCAAGGCTACCTTCGGCTTGCCGAATTAAGAAGCTTGTGAGCCAACTTTTATGAAGATAGCTCAATAACTGGGGGACTAATTTGCGTTGCAACAGACAGACGGACTTACTGATTGTTCCTATAACAGCTATAGAATATTAACGTCTGAGATATTTAAATGGAAAAAATAAGGGCGGGTTACTGTATAACATTAAAAAGTATTGATAATGTGCTGTATTTCCAAGAACAAAACAGGTTTGAATACAAAAACCCTGTTTTCAGCCGATTGTTCCTATGGCAGCTATATGTTATAGTGGTCCGATTTTTATACAATTTTGACAGCACATTAGGAACGTAATAAGAATAAGATTTGCCAAATCTTGCAATATCTTGAAAAACAACAAAAATCGGCCGATAGTTTCTATGACAGCTATACGATATATCGGTCCGATCTGGCTCGTTCCGACTTATTTACAGCGCGCAGCAATAAGAAGCTTGTATGCCAAGTTTCATGAAGATAGCTTAAAAACTGAGAGACTAATTTGCGTTGCAACAGACGGACGGACGGACGGACGGACAGACGGACATCCATTTTTGGACTCCTCTGTTTATGCTGATTCAGAATATATATACTTTATAGGGTCGGAGATGTCTCCTAAGGTGCGTTGCAAACTTCTGGCTAAAATTAATATACCCTCTGCAAGGGTATAATAATAGTTATAAATAATAATGATAATATTAGGTAACGAAAAGGGGCATTCCCAAAAAATAGCTGAGTTACAAATTCTTGGAAAATACCAAGAGTAGGTACACAAACAATTGCAGCTGCATTTAGGTAGAGGAAAAAGGGTCATCTAGACGCCGCGGCGCCACAGTAATTGCATAGGCAAAAATTACAAAAACAAAATACACACCAGCCTATACGCACAAGCAGGCAGTTACAAAAACAAAGTACATACACACTGCCCGCTGCTCGAGTGCGACCTCACTTGACCGAAAAAATGTGTATCTATGACCCACATACCAACGTGTGTAAATCGTCGATTTACACAGACCAAGTATTTGGGCAAACGGACCGGCGCGTCAGCTGATAGACATTGATTCGTAAATTCGTTGATACGACACGACACGATACAAAAAGATTGGGTCGAATTGGATCGACTGACACGCGACTGAAGCGAGTTGTGGGTCAATTCGTTTCGTTTCACCGCCGCTGTTCGATTCAGTGAATTGATATGACACTGAAATTTCGTGTTTGATGCGATTCAAGAAAAAAGTGATTTTTGCAGTTCTCTGGTCAGAGCCACCACATGAACAATGTGCAAGAACGTTGAACTATTATGTATAATAGAAGTAAACGGTAAAGAATATAGACAAAAGCAACAAGGGTTTATATTATTATTATTATTTTATTTATTTTTTTATTATTATTTTATTTTTTTTTCTCTTTGTGCTTTTCGTTTTTTGTGTATTGGCGAATTCAGCATAGAACGTTCACAAAAAGGGCGTTTTATTAAGTAAAATAATGTTTTCATTATATTTTTAACACTTTTAAGTTTTCGTGGTCTATTAGATTTGTCGTAATGTGCGTAACAGGCAGAAGAAGACATCTGTAAACTGATATATATTCTGAATATATATTCTTGCTAAGGATCACTAGCCGAGTCGATCTACCTATGTATGTTGTCCGTCTGTATGAGCATCTGATTCGCAGCTATTAAGGAAGCTAGAGACCAATTTGGCATAAAGGTTCCTGTATATCATAAGTTGTAAACGTTATATTAAAATGTTTTCTACCAAGCTCACCGTTAATTTAATTTAATGTGCAATATCTGTTTTTATACCCTTCGACCATTGAAAATGGTCAAAAAAGGGTTTACTAACTTTGTGCAAATGTACTATATGTAACAGGCATAAGAAGGCAAGACAGACCCCATAAAGTATATATATTCTTCCTCAGGATCACTAGCCGAGTCGATTGAGCCATGTCCATCTGTCTGTCCGTCTGTCTGTTTGAGACAACGGATCTTAGCTATTAAAAGAGCTAGAGACACCAAATTTGGCATGGAGGTTCCCATATTTCCCAAGCAGATTAAGTTTATTTCAAATGTTTGATACCACGCCCACCGCCCCGTCAATCGGTAATTTTTGATTATTAAGCAAAGGATTAAACTTATAGTTCTGCTTTGGTATGTATAATGCTAAATGCCAAATGAACAAATTAAATCCGATCGGATCAATAACACAGGAGTTATTCAAGTTCACGTTTTGCGAACAAATGCACGAGCAACAGCCTGCGCGCTGCTTTGAGCAATTGACGTCGACGCCGACGTTGCGTTGTGTCGCTTTACTCTTTTCGCGCGTCGCTCTATGAGTGTGAGCGAGTAAGCTATATGTAGTGTAGTTACACGTTTGTAACAGATTTAGAAAATAGGGAGAAGGGTATCTTACTGTCGCTCGACTGTAGCCTTACCCACTTGTTGCTGTTTGGTTTGTTTGCCTTTTTATACCCTTGCAGAGGGTATATTAATTTAAACCAGAAGTTTGCAACGCACCTTAGGAGACATCTCCGACCCTATAAAGTATATATATTCTGAATCAGCATCAACAGAGGAGTCCGTCCGTCTGTCTGTTCCAACGCAAATTAGTCCCTCAGTTATTGAGCTATCTTCATAAAAATTTGGCTCACAAGGTTCTTATTTCTGCTCTCTTTAAATAAGTCGGAACGGGCCAGATCGGACCGATATACGATAACTGTCATGGAACCTATCGGCCGATTTTCGTTAAATTGTAAGATATAGCTATCAGGCTTACCACATCCAAATCTAAGTGTGTCCTTAATAATAAACTTTCATCAAAATCGAACTTTTATAACTTATAACGATCAACGATCGGCCTAATGAAGGTACCTGTTGCAATTTAATGAAAATCTGAGTACTATTACATATAGCTGTGTACAACTGCATGGGTATAAAACCTTCTGCAACCGGAAGGTAGCCTTACTTTCTTGTTTATTAGTCGATATTTGATGCGGACTGCTGAGCTGGAGGAAAAGCCCCTCCCCAAGTGCTACTGAGCTAGTCGGCGCTGGTCTGTCTTGAGAAAAGCAGTCCGTAACTGTCCGGAAATCTGTATTATTTGGTGTGCCCCATAAATTTTTTATTTGCAAAAGTTTTTTGTTTGTTTATTTGCTATAATTTTCAACAAATATTCACATAATATATTTATTTTTTGTTGAATTGTCCTTATAATTAAATATCACCACAAAATTTGTAAAAAAAAATCGTTTTGCCCCGCTATCGATTCGCTACTTATCGATATTTAATAAATTGTCAAAAAGTCAATTTTTAGCAATAGTCCGTCTTCTAGACATTTACCAGTATCAATTTTTTGGGCACACCAAAAAAGACAAATTTCCGGACAGTATGATTTTAAGATTTTTTCAGGCTGTCCGGAAAAATACTAACCTGACAGCCCTGGTGTGTATGGTTGTACATAAAGTATATACATACAAATTATACTTTTGATCCCAAATGAGTTAACTAAACCTTTATATTCTTGATTATTGTTATTGTAGTCCGAGCATAATACCCTAAACGGATCGTGAAGGGCATAAGTCGACCTACAATGAGGAAGAGTTAGTGGTAAGTAGTTACGTGTTATTCTACAAGGGACAGAGAAGTGTAGCCGGCTAACTAGGTCTACACTGTCAATATCACCTTGGATGAGGTTATTAATGAATACTACACCCAGCATGGTTCTACGGTTAGCTAGAGATGGTAAATTAGGCAACAAAAGTCTACTGCCATAAGAAGGAAGTTTTAAGTTTACATCCCAGTTAAGGCCTCGTAAAGCGAAAAGTAGAAAGTTTTTTTTTACAGATTCAATGCTTTTTTTTATGAGTAGTGTACTGGGGACACCATACGCATGATCCGTATTCCAGAATTGGACGAACAAGTGATGTATAGAGGGTCTTTGTTACATAAGGATCGTCAAACTCCTTAGACCACCTCTTAATAAAGCCAAGAACATATTAGTGGCTTTATTGACCATATTAGAAATATTTTCGGAAAATTTTAATTTTCGGTCCAATCGGACCCCCAGATCATCAACTAAGTTGATTCTATCTAATTCACAGCCACAACGAGTATAAGAAACGTACGTTGGGCTGGCTCGGGAGAATGTCATCAGCTTGCATGTAGAGCTGTTCAGGTTAAAGAAATTCGCAGAACACCAAAAGTGAAAACTATTTAAGTCGGCTTGTAGGTTAGAGTGACAGTGGTCATCTTTGTATTGATAGCACAGCTTTACATCATCCGCATACATGAGAGTACGGGAGTTATGTATGACCAGGGGTAGGTCATTGATGAAAAGCGTAAAGAGAAAGGGGCCTAAATGGCTACCCTGAGGAACACAAGATGTGGCAAAGAGAAGGTCTGAATGAACATTATTAAAGAGGACTCTTTGAGTTCTGTCAGTCAGATAACTCACAATCCAACTAAGTTGTTTTGGTGAGAACCCTAAAAGGTTGAGTTTATGTGCAAGAAGGGAATGATTTACTAAATCAAAAGCTTTACTGAAAACCTTTTATAATAAAGGATGTCAGCTCGAGCAAATTCGTCTAAGTTGATCTACGTTTCATAAATCCGTGCTGAGAAGGCGATATGACGGATCTACAGAAATGTTGCAAGTGAGGAGTTAAAACATTCTCGAAGAATTTGGGTATAGCGGTCAATTTAGAGATACCTCTATAATTGCTTGCATCAGACTTGCTGCCCTTCTTAAGCAATGGGATGATAAATGATTCCTTCCATATAGAAGGAAAGGATGGTGTATCTAAGGACAGCGAGAAAAGTTTGGGCAAAGGCTTACTTAGAGAGTGAGCACAGAACCGAAGTACACAAGCGGGGACACCGTCGGGACCTGGAGAAAAAACTGGTTTCACCGAGTGAAGATCCTTAAGAAGTGAAATTTCGTTTAAAATAGAAGTGAAGATACCATTTGAACAGGGGATGTTATATTGATAAAAATGAACATTTTGAGTAGAAGGCGAGTTTGAAAAAACTTTGCAAACATGTCGTACATGGCTTGGCCGGTATCTGCTTTAGAATTTTCAAAAAACAACTTTGAAGGTTTAACCGATGACTTACGCTTCATGTTAACAAAACTATAAAACTGTTTAGGGTTCACTAGAAACTGAGTCCTACAACGAGCTAAATAGTTTTTATAACATTTCGCGTTCAGTACTGAGAAATTTAAACGATCAGCTAAAAAACGAGAAAGGCTGCAGGTGAGTTATTAATTTTATATTGCTTAAAAAGTTTAGATTTTAAATTTTTAAGGCGAGACAACTCTCTTGTGAACCAAGGAGGCTTACTCGAGCATGTCGGAAAGTAAAAAGGAACACGAATATCAAAAAATGAATTTATATTTTTATAAAATAAATCTGTCGCTACTGAAATATCAGTAGACGAGTAAAGTTCTGACCAGTCGCAGTCAGAAATTAAGAAATTTAATAAATCAAAGTCTGCTTTTTTAAAGCAGCGTACACGTCTACGCGGTTTTTCATTTTTTTAAAACACACGCCAAGATCAACGGTAACTTCGAAGGTGGGATGGTAAGAATCTTCTGGTAAAGAAAGAGGCTGAGTCCTGTTTAGAATCACCCTAGATGGATCAAACATAAATCCAGCGATCTGTTTCTAGAATTTTTGACATGATTGACCTGCGACAATGACATATCAAACATACCATCAAAAAGGTCATGCTGCCGGGAAAGCAATAAGAAAGATTCATCAACACTTGATGTCCAGTCACATTCTGGCATATTAAAGTCACCAAGGACTATAAAATGATCCCTGTCTGATAACAGGTTAAACACAGTCTTTATTGCAGATAAGTGTTGCAAATTTACTAACAATTCCGATGACGGAATATAAGAGCAGGTTATAAAACAAGAAAAGCCGGGAAAATGTAATTTTACACAAATAAATTCAATACTATATTGAATCTCCGGTTTTAACAATACCGATGTAATGGCAGAGTTTACTGCGATCAGAACCCCACCACCACGTCGGCCAGGTCGATCAAGCCTGTAAATTGAGTATTTACTTGGAAAAACTTCGGAGTTTAGAATATCCGGTTTCAACCAGGTTTCGGTAAATACCAACACATGGGATGTAAAAGAAAGGTTATTTAGGAAAAGATTAGAAAGTTTGCTACATAAACCTCTAACATTTTGGTATGTAAGAAGGAAATTAGCATTTAGTTTTTTGTTTTGGTTTGTTGCGAAGATGTAGATGCTTGTGTAGGTAGAGGTAACGCAATCGGTTTCCGATTTTTCTTATTTTTCGCTTCAACCTCTTTAACCACTACATGGTCTGGCCAAAATTTGGGAGAACATATGTTGGTCAAGAGTTCAGCTGAAACACTAATTTTAAAGGACGAAATGTCCCTTTCATACGAAAATTTAAATTTTTCCACTTTTACATCAGCAGCTTGTATTTTGGCTCGAATGTAAGCCGCTATCTCTTCAGATGTTAGATCAGGGGAAAGCCGGGAAACGAATATTTGCTTCCTAAGTGGAACACCTAAAACCTGTTTTGGCTCTACAGGAATGACACCTGCGGGAGAATTCTTATCCGGTAGTCCGGAAATTGAACTTGCCATCGGTATTTCTAATATCTGTGGAATAGGCAAACCACAGCGGACACATCGGCAACTTTATGTGACACCATTTGTAAACACTCGTCGATGACTTTTTCAGAAGTCGATGATCTCGTCACCATAGGAGTGGTAAACGACATCAACGGCTGAGTCACCGGTGTACATGGTTGGTCAATGTTAGGAGGCGGAATGGCAGCAAGCAAAGGTTTCGCCACATGAGCTGATTTCTTGCGTTTGGCGACTCATTCAATAGTTTTAGGCTATTGAATGAGTTGTCCAACGCAGAGAACTGATCGGCAAGTTTTCGAAAACTGCCAAAAAGTTCACGAAATCCTGACTTTGTTTGCCGCATGGACGCAATCATCTCATTTTCCGCCTCCCGACACAGGTCACAACAATAGCGCAGACCAGTGCGCTTGATACGGCATCAGCCGTAGAGGCAGTGTAGCCGGCACATTATATGTGCACTACATTGTCACACAGCCAGCAAGATATGCTCGGCTGAGTAACATTCACTTGCTTCAAGCATGTTTTTTTATAACAGACAATAGCCTCCATTATAAAGATTGACTACTGTAACAAGCAAAGACAACCGCAAAAACAAAACGAAATAGGGAAAAAGAATAGTAAGCGTTAAAGAAAGAGCGAACGCCAAAGCTAGTGTGTGAGCGCGAGAGAGTGATTAGGCACACACACACAAAAAGACGAGAGAGCGAGGTTTGGTGTTAGTGTAATTGCAGCGAAACTGCAACAACAAATGCCAACACCGAAATAAATGTGGTATAATGGAATAATAACGCCGTGGACCTTTGGTTGTTAGTTTTTCAATTTATTTTGGGAGCAGCGAAGGTGCCGCTTCCCATACCAAAATGGATCTGATCTTGACATTGTATTCTTAGTGTCTAAGTAAGCCTAAAGCTTATCGTGGAGAGAGATGGTTATGCTTATGCTAAACGTTATGCTAAATATTATGCTAATTGTTACATGTGCAATTATGCTCTCTTAAGCTGGAGCGCTATGTAACAGAATGCAGACATTCTGTTAACTGTTATGTTAAATGTTACATGTGTATTTATGCTCTCTTAAGCTCTCTTAAGCTAGAGCGCTATTTAACAGAATGCACCCACGTGCACATTCTGTGAGAGCGCCGATCCGCTCTCTTTCTGTTATCATTCTAACGGTGTGTACAGTAGTTATTCTATATGTATGCATACTACACTGCAAAGTGCATGCTCAGCATTCCCACTCTCCGCGATCGGCTTATGTATAAGCGTTAGATCGTATTACTTGAGCGCTGGAATACTTGTATAATTGTTGGTGGTCATTTGGGTACTTGAATGTTATATTTATTATGACAAAGTGTCACAATGTTTTGAAGCCAAGTTGTACCCATTAATTTAGTATATTTATAGGGTAGATATGCTACACCTCCCTTTTTAAAGAAATGACGTAAGCATGTAGTCATTTAGTTCTCAATATGAATGTATTGTGTTAAGAAAATTTTTTAAATGATTGATTGATTCTTATTAATTATTAGCAATGTTTTGTCTCAAGGCATTTTTGTGTAATGACAGAGTAATTAAAAACAAGAAAGCAAGGCTACCTTCGGCTTGGCGAAGGTTTTATACCCTTGCAGTTGTACACAGCTATATGTAATAGTACTCAGATTTTCATAAAATTGCAACAGGTACCTTCATTCGGCCGATCGTTGATCGTTATAAGTTATAAAACTTCGATTTTGATGAAACTTTATTATAAAGGACATAGTTAGATTGGGATGTGGTAAGCCTGATAGCTATATCTTGAAATATAACGAAAATCGACCGATAGGCTCCATGACAGCTGTACGATATATCAGTCCGATCTGGCCCGTTCCGACTTATTTAATGAAGGCAGAATTAAGAAGCTTGTGAGCCAACTTTTATGAAGATAGCTCAATAACTGGGGGACTAATTTGCGTTGCAACAGACAGACGGACTGACTGATTGTTCCTATAACAGCTATAGAATATAAACGTCTGAGATATTTAAATGGAAAAACTAAGGGCGGGTTACTGTATAACATTAAAAAGTATTGATAATGTGCGGTATTTCCAAGAACAAAACAGGTTTGCATTCAAAAACCCTAATTTCAGCTGATTGTTCCTATGGCAGCTATATGTTATAGTGGTCCGATTTTGATACAATTTTGACAGCACAATAGGAACGTAATAAGAATAAGATTTGCCAAATCCTGTTGCAATATCTTGAAAAACAACAAAAATCGGCCGATAGTTTCTATGACAGCTATACGATATATCGGTCCGATCTGGCTCGGTCCGACTTATTTACAGCGCGCAGCAATAAGAAGCTTGTATGCCAAGTTTCATGAAGATAGCTCAAAAACTGAGAGACTAGTTTGCGTTGCAACAGACGGACGGACGGACGGACGGACGGACGGACAGACGGACATCCATTTTTGGACTCCTCTGTTTATGCTGATTCAGAATATATATAATTTATAGGGTCGGAGATGTCTCCTAAGGTGCGTTGCAAACTTCTGGCTAAAATTAATATACCCTCTGCAAGGGTATAAAAATGTATGTTGAATTACGTTATTTTTTGTTTTATGTTTAACTTTCTTAGAAGGTGTTTAGTTTTTTTTTTTTTTTTGTTGGGTTGATCAGACCTTTCTTAAACGAAATGAAACGTTTCATTGATTATATATTTTTAGTCTATCCTTATGTACTTTTTGTTTCTTTTGCTTTATATCTCTAATTACTATATTATCTCTGTCTTCTATGGTTTCTACAGTATAAAGACCTAAATATACTGGATCTAACTTATGACCCGATTCGTTCCTTAATATAACTTTATCTCCTATTTTTAATTGAAAATCTGAAGTTTTCTTATCATAATGTTGTTTTCTATAAGTTTTGGCTTTTTCTATAATAAGTCTAGCTCTTTTATATGCTATTTCTAATCTAAACTTTATTTCCTTCGAGTAATCTTCTACATTGTACAGTGGATCTTCTCTGTTTTATTAAAATTTGCGAACTGCCTTGGTAATCTTCCAAAGACTAGTTCATATGGACAGTAATCATGCATGACTGATGGTGTTGTGTTGAAACAATATGTAAAATATTGTATCCAAACGTCCCAATCAGTTTTATCTGCAGAGATGTATGAACGAATGTATTCATTGAATGTTCTATGACTTCGTTCTATTGTCCCTAAAGTTTGGTGATGATATGCGGTAGATGTTAGGTTTTCTATCTTCATGTATTTACACATATCTAAAATTACCTTATTTTTATACTCGGTACCCATGTCCGAAATGAACGTCTTCATTGGACCGTACTTTAGTAAAAAACTTTCGAATATAGCTTTCGCGACAGTATTTGCGCTTTTGTTTGCAACTGGTATGGTTACTAAATACTTCGTTAAATCACATATACGTGTGACGATATATTCGTTGCCATATTCTGATCTCGGTAGTGGACGAACTGTGTCCACTATCACTATATCAATAGCATTTGTTGGGGTTTCTGTGTGAGTCATTGGGGTCTTTGCATGTGTCGTTGTTTTCGACATTTGGCATTTATGACATCTACGTATGTACTCTTTTATATGACGAGTCATATTTTTCCAATAATAGTGTCTTTTTATTTTCGCTAGCGTTCTTGTAATGCCTGTATGACCTCCTTGAATTGGGTCGTCATGATATGTAGACAGTATTGATTGTATCTCTTTTTCAGTTTTTATAGTGGTCACCGGCTGGAGTAGCGCTACTCTTAATGATTTCAATTTTATATTGCCCATATTTTTGAAATTATCTATTGAAATGGTTTCAAAGATTTTTTCACTCGGTGCCAATTTAAGTTGGCTGATTTTTAGTATACCGGCTTGCATTTCAAGCCTTTGGAAGAACTGACCTAAATCAAAAATTCCATTGGTATATAAATCGTCAACATCAATTCTTGCAATAACTTTATATCCTCGTTTTAGTAAACAAATAGATTCAGTTATTCGCAAGGTCACTACTTTTCGTACTTCATCATTTGTTATGACTTCGTGTACGTTGGGCTTAGATACATTTTGAATACTTTGCTTAGGCAAAAGTTCCTTATTTGTTACTGTACAGTTTTTATCTTGTCTACTTTGTTGCCTTGGTAGTGACTTTCAGCAATTTACGTTGCATGTCTTTGAGTTCTGTTATATTTATGCGCGAAAGTGCGTCTGCTACAAAATTATCTTTCCCCTTTAGGTATTCTACTGTGAAGTCATATTCTTCAAGTTCTAACCGCATGCGAGTTAATTTAGAGCTGGGATTAGTCATAGAAAATAGGTACGTTAATGGTCTGTGGTCTGTTTTAATAGTGAAATGTTTGCCATAAATATATGGTCTAAAATGGGTAATTGCCCAATGAATTGCAGTTAACTCTTGTTCCGTAGTACTCTTATTGCTTTCCCCTTTTGTAAATGAACGTGATGCATAAGCTATTGGGAGCTGAATCCCGTCACGGTTCTGAGAAAGAACCGCTCCGCAAGCTTGTTTACTAGCATCAGTTATAATGCAAAATTCTTTGCGAAAATCAGGGTATTGTAATAATGTGGGGTGCATAAGTTTTTCCTTAAGGTGTTCGAATGCGTTTTGGCATTCACTTGACCATTCAAAAGGGACATTCTTTTTACATAATCTAGTTATGTGCCGTGAATAATCGGCGAAGTTCCTTATAAATCGACGATAATAGTTGCAGAATGCTACAAATTGTCTTGCGCTGTCCGCGTCATGAGGGACAGGATAATTTTTGATGACGTCATATTTCTTGTCATCTGGCAATACTCCTTTGTCTGTGCATTTGTGACCTAGGAATGTCACTTCATGCATGAAAAATGAACATTTTTCTGGATGCAACTTTAGGTTATATTTCCTACATACATTAAAAACGTCAGTTAAGTTTTTAATCATGTGTTTTTCGGAACATCCTATCACCATTAAGTCATCCATATAAAGGAATGCCTGAGAGGGTTCTAAACCCGAGAATGATATAGTCATCATCCTCTGAAATGAATTTGGTGCTATTTTAAGACCAAATGGTAATCGCGTGAAGCGATATGAGCCATTGCTCGTTGAGAAAGATGTTATATTCCTTGAGCTTTCCTCAAGTTCTATTTCAAGGCATAAAAAGTATTTAGCTCGACCTAGTTGATCTAAAATGTCATCAATTCTAGGGAGTGGAAATTTATCAGAAAGTAGTTTTTTATTTATTTGACGATAGTCAATTACTAATCGCCATTTCTTCTCTTGTGAATTTGGTAATGATTTCTTCGGAACTAACAAGAGTGGGCTGTTGTACTCAGATACAGACGGTTCGACGATTTTGTCGTTAATTAATTTCCCTACTTGTTTTTGAATTTCTTCAATATGGCTATGCGGGTTTCTGTAGTTTTTTATATAAATGGGTTCATCATCTTTAAGTCTTAATGTTTGTTTATAAAAATGGTTTGTTGATATTGGTTCTGTTTCCAGTCCGAACACATCACTATACTGTGTGCATAATTCAGTTAACTGATTTTTAAATTGGTCTGGAAAATTTTTCTTTAGCTTTGAAAGTACGTGTTCGCTTCTATTTTCAGTATTGGTATTATGAATATCATAATCTTTTAAATTTTCATATTGGATTTTGTTTACTTTGACCAATTGGTCGAAATTAGTTGTATTTAGAAGTTGAATGTATACATGTTTGGATGCTGCTATTGTATTTGCAACATAAATTCCGTTATGTATTTCCTGATTAGTAACAAATATGTAATCATTTACAGCATTAATGTCTATTTTCCGAATAACTTGTGATCTGGCTGGCAGAAGAACTGTATTGTTGCCAGCGCTATATGTTATCGGAACATATATTGGATAATTTAAATTTTGGGGTCTAATTATAAACCAGTCTTCATTTGGTTTGAAATCTAGTTGACAATTGAATTTCTTTATAAAATCAATGCCTATTATTCCGTCACATGGTTTTGAAAAGTTTGGGTCTACCAAATGAAATTCATGTGGAATAATATATTTTGTTGAGTGAAGTTCTATTGAGGTCGTTCCTCGAGACTTTATCACACCTTGGCCTATGCCTTCGATGTTTATTATTTTTTCATTTTGAATTTTGAAGTTATCAGAATTTACTTTTAAAAGTGAGATATCTGCACCAGTATCTATGAGAAATGTAAGTTTATTTTCAGTTGAATGATTATAGAAAGTTACGAATATATTAAGACTATAATTGATGGAATGAACTTTTACATTTATTGGTTGTTTCCTAAAGGGTTCTGTGAGTTTTCCGTCGTATTTTGCGCGATTCTCACACTGTTATTATTATTATTATTACCCTGGTTGTAGTTTCCGCGGCCTCTCCCTTGGTTTTGGCCTCGTCTTCCTCCACGGTTATTATAGTTATTATTATTGTTGTTATTGCTGCCTCGGTTGTAATTGTTGTGGTAGTTATTTCTTCCACGATTATAACCTCGGCCTCCTCTATTATTATTATTTGCACCTCGTCGATAATAGAGTACAGTGTTACTTTGACCTGTTATCTCCGTGCAACTGCTTACAAATTTGGCAATGGCATCATCCATGTTTGTGAATGTGCCTGCTTGCATGATAAGTTTTACCTTATCAATGGAGCAATTCTGTGTCATTGGTTTTACAGCTGTTCTAGTGCTTTGTTTATTTGCTAAGGACTGTTTGAGACCTTCACTGATATAGGCACCTTCAAGGGCCTTTGTCAGTTTCTCCACCTATTGGGTGTATTGGTTAGCCGTTTTATTTCTCTGCTGTAGATTGAGGAGCTTGGCAGATATAACTTCTACCGATTCTCCTTTTACTGCACTTGACAGTTGGGTAATGATTGCAGCAATTGTCTGCTCATTACTAATAAGGTTTCTTACATGGCCTTTAAGTTTGGTTTTTATAAGGCTTATCGCTGTCGTTTCATGTGTGCCCTTTAAAGTGTCTAGTAGACCTAGAGCATTCAAAAAACTTTGTAGATTTTCTGGCTTACCATCAAACTCTGGTACCAGAGATGTGGCTAGCCTGATAAATTCTGTCAATGTCTGTGCCATTTCAGGGATTGTTATTGTTTCTGATTTAAATTCAATTCGGTCGCTTCCTTCTAGTGTTTCAATGTCACTATCGGACTCAGCGCCGCTTGATTGAACAGATTCGTCTAGTTCTTTGAACTAGTCTGGGTTGAATTCAACCAATTGACTTAGACTTTCTGGTACATCTATCAGAATATGCCTTCTTTTTCTAATATTATTTAATCTTGTGTTTAGGGATTTTATAACCCTTAAACATTTGATTTTATGTTCAGATGTGAGCCTATTTTCGTATTTATTTACTAATGTAACTACATTATTATATTCTCCTATACTATCTCTATATGATTTTTCAAAGTTTCCGATTTTATTACTGCATCTCTATTGATACATTTATAAGACTTATCAAACCTGAAGCGAAATTCGTCTATTTGTATCGCTATTTCAATCCATTCCATTCTTGTCGTTAAAAAGGTTTATATGAGGCTTTCTTGTTCTAATCATTTTTATACCCTTGCAGAGGGTATATTAATTTTAGCCAGAAGTTTGCAACGCACCTTAGGAGACATCTCCGACCCTATAAAGTATATATTTTCTGAATCAGCATAAACAGAGGAGTCCAAAAATGGATGTCCGTCTGTCCGTCCGTCCGTCCGTCCGTCCGTCCGTCCGTCCGTCCGTCCGTCCGTCCGTCCGTCTGTTGCAACGCAAACTAGTCTCTCAGTTTTTGAGCTATCTTCATGAAACTTGGCATATAAGCTTCTTATTGCTGCGCGCTGTAAATAAGTCGGAACGAGCCAGATCGGACCGATATATCGTATAGCTGTCATAGAAACTATCGGCCGATTTTTGTTGTTTTTCAAGATATTGCAACAAGATTTGGAAAATCTTATTCTTATTACGTTCCTAATGTGCTGTCAAAATTGTATCAAAATCGGACCACTATAACATATAGCTGCCATAGGAACAATCGGCTGAAATTAGGGTTTTTGTATGCAAACCTGTTTTGTTCTTGGAAATACCGCACATTATCAATACTTTTTAATGTTATACAGTAACCCGCCCTTAGTTTTTCCATTTAAATATCTCAGACGTTTATATTCTATAGCTGTTATAGGAACAATCAGTCAGTCCGTCTGTCTGTTGCAACGCAAATTAGTCCCACAGTTATTGAGCTATCTTCATAAAAGTTGGCTCACAAGCTTCTTAATTCTGCCTTCATAAAATAAGTCGGAACGGGCCAGATCGGACTGATATATCGTACAGCTGTCATGGAGCCTATCGGTCGATTTTCGTTATATTTCAAGATATAGCTATCAGGCTTACCACATCCAAATCTAAGTATGTCCTTAATAATAAAGTTTCATCAAAATCGAAGTTTTATAACTTATAACGATCAGCGATCGGCCTGTTGCAATTTTATAAAAATCTGAGTACTATTACATATAGCTGTGTACAACTGCAAGGGTATAAAACCTTCGGCAAGCCGAAGGTAGCCTTGCTTTCTTGTTTTTTTTAAATCTGGTCTAAATGATTCGCCCTATTCATATAACGTTTTTTGATAATTTTGTTGTGCTTAACATAAATTGAAAGCAGAAATTGTAGAATTAGCACTATTGTAATGATAAGCAATAAGATCCACAACGCATTTATATCGTCTGTGTGATCTATAATTTTTAAATTATTAACTACGTTGGCAGTATTGTCTTTTGCCTCGCTAGAATCGCTAAACCATCCCTTTTTATACCCTTGCAGAGGGTATATTAATTTTAGCCAGAAGTTTGCAACGCACCTTAGGAGACATCTCCGACCCTATAAAGTATATATATTCTGAATCAGCATAAACAGAGGAGTCCAAAAATGGATGTCCGTCCGTCCGTCTGTTGCAACGCAAACTAGTCTCTCAGTTTTTGAGCTATCTTCATGAAACTTGGCATATAAGCTTCTTATTGCTGCGAGCTGTAAATAAGTCGGACCGAGCCAGATCGGACCGATATTTCGTATAGCTGTCATAGAAACTATCGGCCGATTTTTGTTGTTTTTCAAGATATTGCAACAAGATTTGGCAAATCTTATTCTTATTACGTTCCTATTGTGCTGTCAAATTGTATCAAAATCGGACGACTTTAACATATAGCTGCCATAGGAACAATCGGCTGAAATTAGGGTTTTTGTATGCAAACCTGTTTTGTTCTTGGAAATACCGCACATTATCAATACTTTTTAATGTTATACAGTAACCCGCCCTTAGTTTTTCCATTTAAATATCTCAGACGTTTATATTCTATAGCTGTTATAGGAACAATCAGTCAGTCCGTCTGTCTGTTGCAACGCAAATTAGTCCCCCAGTTATTGAGCTATCTTCATAAAAGTTGGCTCACAAGCTTCTTATTTCTGCCTTCATTAAATAAGTCGGAACGGGCCAGATCGGACTGATATATCGTACAGCTGTCATGGAGCCTATCGGCCGATTTTCGTTATATTTCAAGATATGTATGTCCTTAATAATAAAGTTTCATCAAAATCGAAGTTTTATAACTTATAACGATCAACGATCGGCCTAATGAAGGTACCTGTTGCAATTTTATGAAAATTTGAGTACTATTACATATAGCTGTGTACAACTGCAAGGGTATAAAACCTTCGGCAAGCCGAAGGTAGCCTTGCTTTCTTGTTTTTTTGTGTTTATATTCAATGAAACGTTTTTTTTTTTTAAGAGAAAAGTGAGATTTTCTATTTGTGAATTTTCTTCATTATTATTATGTTAGTTTCTCCTTCCAGAAAATCAAAAATATTTTTTTTTTAAATTTAGTTCAGAATTGGATTTTGAAATTCCCTCATTGTACAAAAATTTTGCTTCTGAGACGTGAAAGTATAGATTTTAGAGAAATGTGGTTGGCTCACATAGTTGTTACAATATTAAAAAAAAATTCTCCAACCACATTTGTTAGTAAAAGCCTGACGGATATTAGTGTTTCCCAAGCAGCGGTTTCCCGCCTCGGCTTGGATATACATATACGAGGGTCGTTTGATAAGTCCGTGACTTTTTTCCAATTTTTTTATTCCTTCCAAATAATAGGTTTTCTCAAGGCCCTCAAAATAGTCGTTTGTTTCTGTGATGACCTCTTCATTTGACCCGAATCTCTTACCGCCGAGCCATTTCTTCATGTTTGGAAACAAAAAATAGTCACAGGGGGCTAAATCTGGAGAATATGCTGGATGGGGTAGCAGTTCGTAGCCCAATTTATGAAATTTTGCCATGCTGACTACACACGTGTGCACCCGTGCATTGTCCTGATGGAACAGCACTTTTTTTTCGCCAAATGCGGTCGTTTCTGCTTCAAATCAATATCGAATCTGTCCAAAAGCTCTGAATAATATTCGCCGGTGATCGTTTTACCCTTTTCAAGGTAATCGATGTGAATGATACCTTGTGCATCCCAAAAAACTGTGGCCATGACCTTGTTGGCCGACAGACCCACCTTGGCCTTCTTTGGTGCACGTTCACCCGGAGAAACCCACTGTCTTGATTGTTCTTTGGTCTCTGGTGTGGTGTGGTGGATCCATGTTTCGTCTACGGTAACGAAACGGCGCAAAAATTCGTTTGGATTGCGGTTGAACATCGCCAAACACTCCTTTGAAATGGTCACACGGTTGCGCTTATGGTCGTGTGTGAGCAATCGCGGCACCCATCGCGCGGAAAGCTTTTTCATGTCCAAATATTCATGTAAAATGTGATGTACCCGTTCAGTTGAGATGCCTACAGCCTCAGCTACCTCACGCACTTTCATTCTCCGATCATCCAATATCATTCCATGGATTTTGTCGACGATTTCTGGCATGACGACCTCTTTTGGGCGACCTGAACGTTCGGCATCACTTGTACTGGTACGACCACAACGGAACTCAGTAAACCATTTCTTAACCATTGAAATTGATGGTGCAGAGTCCCCATAATATTTATCAAGTCTTTCCTTGGTTTCGGTGATGGATTTTTTACGCAAAAAATAATGCTTAATTAGCACACGAAATTCACTTTTTTCCATTTTCGTTAAAATTCACGAGATCGTCTGCTTTCAATGCCTATAAAACGCAAACCAAAAAACGCAGCTTTCTCAAAATTTTACAGTCAGCTGTTAATCGATAACTGCTGACAGGAGCAGTGTTGTATTTAGAGCAGGTGCGCGGCAAATACAAAAAGTCACGGACTTATCAAACGACCCTCGTAATTAAAATTAAAGCAAATTGGGGCATTGGCATTTATTTATGCAGCCCGTTTGCGTTGTTTCGCACATTGCGAAAGCTTGTTCTCAATGTCTGATAGACGCTCTTTGTAGCGTTGCCGGGACGTCTCGTCTCTGGCCAACTGGGTCATTTCCTTGACCAGTCGGCGTTGTTGTAGTAGCTTTACCCTTCTTCTGGAACGTTTGTGCTTCTTGGGTTGCTTCCTTTCCTGCCTTGCCCGGTACTCAGCTATTGTGAGTGGGCGTGGTCTATCTGCAGGTTTTTGCTGCAGAGCTTCTTCCAACGTTGGCAAGTCCCGTTGTATTGTGGGCTGCGCGTTTGAAAATTGTGGCTCCTCTGCCATCAATTGTTGTGTGTTGTTGTTATATTTGTTGATGCGTCGACAGCAGCGATGACGTCAGCATACACAAATACACTGGCAAGTGGCACTTCTCTTTTTCTCTCCGTTTCTCGGGCAACGTTGATGCTGGTTTGCTGTTGTTGTTTTTTACACGTATTTTATCATTGATTCGTTTGGGAAGGTGGCACGACATTAGTTGTCAGACGGAGGCGAGAGTCAGTCTCAAGAGTCATATAATATTAAGTCCCAAGGCTCGTCCTGTCACGGTCACGGTCGCCATATAATGGAATAATAACGCCGTGGACCTTTGGTTGTTAGTTTTTCAATTTATTTTGAGAGCAGCGAAGGTGCCGCTTCCCATACCAAAATGGATCTGATCTTGACATTGTATTCTTAGTGTCTAAGTAAGCCTAAAGCTTATCGTGGAGAGAGATGGTTATGCTTATGCTAAACGTTATGCTAAATATTATGCTAATTATTACATGTGCAATTATGCTCTCTTAAGCTGGAGCGCTATGTAACAGAATGCAGACATTCTGTTAACTGTTATGTTAAATGTTACATGTGTATTTATGCTCTCTTAAGCTCTCTTAAGCTAGAGCGCTATTTAACAGAATGCACCCACGTGCACATTCTGTGAGAGCGCCGATCCGCTCTCTTTCTGTTATCATTCTAACGGTGTGTACAGTAGTTATTCTATATGTATGCATACTACACTGCAAAGTGCATGCTCAGCATTCCCACTCTCCGCGATCGGCTTATGTATAAGCGTTAGATCGTATTACTTGAGCGCTGGAATACTTGTATAATTGTTGGTGGTCATTTGGGTACTTGAATGTTATATTTAATATGACAAAGTGTCACAATGTTTTGAAGCCAAGTTGTACCCATTAATTTAGTATATTTATAGGGTAGATATGCTACAGTGGAAAAGAGAGCACAAAGAAGACAAATGCAAATATTATTTTGTGTTAATTACGTACCAGTGGGTTAAACAGGTATGCACTCGCGAAAGTGAACGATAAGTTAAACAATTTGTTAAATTAAATTTGGCAAACACCGATTGTTTACAAGCAAAATTTAATGAAAACGGGGAGCAGACAAAAAACACGTCCGTTCACTTGGAAGAAAGATAGATATTATGAAGACCGTTGTCCCCAAGAGCGCTTCAACTTCTTCGCTGCAATGGCGCGAAAGTTTGTTCCCTAACCTGCGGTTTACAAGGACTTTTTTCGCCTACTTCGAAGACCCTATTCTACCGACTACGGTTTTCCTTGGCATTCTGCTCCATCTGAGCTTTCTGTGTCCTGTTGCTGACAGCCTGGGTACACTCTGAAGACTCCAAGTGTAAAATGTCCGTCGGTTTTTTTCCCACCACTGAGCTGTTGTACTCGTCAGTAGCCTGCATTGTTCAAATCGAGAATGTATGTAACAGGCAGTTTGAACTTCGACGGCAAGCACTTTTTTTCAACGATATGTTATGTGCCAACATTATTTGCACTGATCATTATTGCAATTTTATAGTATATGCAAAGAAGATGCAGTGGCTGAGTGGATGTGGTCGTTGACTGTGAAGCCAAAGGGTACGGGTTCGAATCCTACTCGGTCCGATTCTAGTGAATTTTCTGAAATTTACTTTTTTTCAAGTACTTAAAATATTTTAGGTTTAGTATTAAATGCATTTGATTAAAAGGAATTTTAAGGGAAGTGAGTTGGTATATTAGTTTTTATCCTGTACGACAAGCTGAATGGTCTTATAATGCAACTTTTGCGATCCAAATGACTTTTTTAGGTCCATGGTTCAAATCACCTCAGGGGGATAAATATTAATTTTTATTTTCTTCTGTTCTTATTATACCCTTGCAGAGGGTATATTAATTTTAGCCAGAAGTTTGCAACGCACCTTAGGAGACATCTCCGACCCTATAAAGTATATATATTCTGAATCAGCATAAACAGAGGAGTCCAAAAATGGATGTCCGTCTGTCCGTCCGTCCGTCCGTCCGTCCGTCCGTCCGTCCGTCCGTCCGTCCGTCCGTCCGTCCGTCCGTCCGTCCGTCCGTCCGTCCGTCTGTTGCAACGCAAACTAGTCTCTCAGTTTTTGAGCTATCTTCATGAAACTTGGCATACAAGCTTCTTATTGCTGCGCGCTGTAAATAAGTCGGAACGAGCCAGATCGGACCGATATATCGTATAGCTGTCATAGAAACTATCGGCCGATTTTTGTTGTTTTTCAAGATATTGCAGCAAGATTTGGCAAATCTTATTCTTATTACGTTCCTAATGTGCTGTCAAAATTGTATCAAAATCGGACCACTATAACATATAGCTGCCATAGGAACAATCGGCTGAAATTAGGGTTTTTGTATGCAAACCTGTTTTGTTCTTGGAAATACCGCACATTATCAATACTTTTTAATGTTATACAGTAACCCGCCCTTAGTTTTTCCATTTAAATATCTCAGACGTTTATATTCTATAGCTGTTATAGGAACAATCAGTCAGTCCGTCTGTCTGTTGCAACGCAAATTAGTCCCCCAGTTATTGAGCTATCTTCATAAAAGTTGGCTCACAAGCTTCTTATTTCTGCCTTCATTAAATAAGTCGGAACGGGCCAGATCGGACTGATATATCGTACAGCTGTCATGGAGCCTATCGGTCGATTTTCGTTATATTTCAAGATATAGCTATCAGGCTTACCACATCCAAATCTAACTATGTCCTTTATAATAAAGTTTCATCAAAATCGAAGTTTTATAACTTATAACGATCAACGATCGGCCGAATGAAGGTACCTGTTGCAATTTTATGAAAATCTGAGTACTATTACATATAGCTGTGTACAACTGCAAGGGTATAAAACCTTCGCCAAGCCGAAGGTAGCCTTGCTTTCTTGTTTTTATTTGTTACGGACTGCTTTTTTCATCAGGGCCGCGCCAGCTAGCTCAGCAGCACTTGGGGAGGGGTTTTTCCTCCAGCCCTGCAGTCCGCACCAAATATCGACTAAACATCGGTATTTAACACATAAGACACATCACTAACAAAAAAAGGTAAACAAACCAAACGTGTAAAACAGATATTGCACAATATTTTACTTTTTTTTTTTGTTTACTTTCAGGCAAACTACTCTACGTGGGACAACGACACACAACAACGACCATGGGTGACTGCCAAGTCACCGCGCACCCACCCAACCATGTGATGCTCCTGCTCAGGAGTTTCGGAGCATCACCCTAAAATCGCGGAGTCCGTCCTGGCCTACTAAGGCCACCCCATCTCCCCAAAAAGGTAAATTAGTACATTATAACGACTTTAAACATATATTTAATACTAATAAACCTGACTCTCATGACTAACCCCCACGTGGGAAACTGAACACTAAAACACTAACAAAAAAATTAAGGCTTATAACAATAATGATGATTATAACTAATGGGACATTATCTATTTTAGGTGCAGCTTCTTCGCCGCAAATTCGGCCTGCTAGCGGCGGATGGTGTTGGCGGCTAGCGCAGGCGGAGATTTAGGCCAGTTGTTGGCGCTACAGCAGCCGGCTGTCCGCTAGCGCCGCTGGAGTTGCCGCAGATTTGGATTCTAAGCTGCCGAGACGTTAAGGCACCGTCAAGGCTGCAATTTGGCGGTCACGCCGGGGAAATATAGCCAGCTACAGGCAGGATTACTGCGGCAGCCGTTGCTGGTGCTACAGTGGCAGCGTTTTGCACCGGGGACAAATATGGGCCCTGGCAGTTCCCCGCAAGGAACAGACTCACCAGGGCAGGCAGGCGTTGGTTGCCAGGAATCGCTAATCCAGGGACCGCTTCTACACACACAAAATATTACTTTAATTAATTTAATTTAATAAATTTTATAAATGTAAAAATGTAACACGCACTGAAGTTATTATTGCAGATTCAATCTGCACTGACCGCTCGCTCAAAGGCAACTGAAAAGTCGGCCGCCCTTGAAAAGAGATATTGGCGGTCATATGCCTGGGCATTCGGGCAGCTACCGACGGTTCAAACGGCGCTTGGGCCCAACGGGAACCTTGGGTCAGTGACCGTCTTGGCTGTTAACAGGGCCGTGGCTCGCACTGCTTGCTCCGCCAACCGATGATTTGTACCAGGGCAGCTGTGTTCATCGATACACACCTATCGCAGAATGCAACATATTCTTTTTAGCATTATAACTTCTTTTAAAATCGATGATAACGATAATGCGAGTTAGAAAAATTTGGGGCTGTGGGACGTGTTTTTTTTCGGAAAGTTGTAGCGGGTATACCACAGTCAGTCGCGCTCGACTGTAGCCTTTCCGACTTGTTAAAGAGGGCTCTTTGTGTTCTATTAGCCAAATAACTTAACATCCAATTTAAAAGATTTGGTGAGAAACAAATAATGTTTAGTTTATGTGCAAGAAGGGAGTGATTTACTGAGTCAAATGCTTTACTGAAATCAGTATAGTTGACGTCAGTTTGAAAATTTTTCTGAAAACCCTTTACTATAAAGGATGTTAGCTCAAGTAAATTTGTCGAGGATGAACGTTTTAAAAATCCGTGCTGACAAGGAGATATGACGGATCTACTGAAATGCTGCAAGTGAGGAGTTAAGACATTCTCGAGGAGTTTTAGAATAGCCGACAATTTTGAGATACCTCTATAGTTTAAAACATCAGACTTGCTGCCCTTCTTGTGAAGAGGTAAAATTAAAGATTCCTTCCATATGGAAGGAAAGGTGGAAGTTTTTAGGGACAGCGAAAAAATTTGACCAATAGCTTAGATAGAGGATCGGCACAGTATCGAAGTACGCAACTAGGAATTCCGTCAGGACCTGGTGAGAAAACTGGTTTTATTGAACATAAATCCCTGAAAATCGAACTTTTGTTTAATTGTGGGGCGAAAATGCCATTTGAACTGGGAATGGTGTATGGATAAAAATTTGCATCGCGTGTTGAAATTTAACTTTGCAAACAGATCAGCCATGTCCTGGTCAGTGTTTGCATTTGCACTTTCAAACGATAGCTTAGATGGATAGGCAAATGACTTATGATTCATGTTTACAAAATTATAGAACTGTCTGGGACTCTGCCGGAACTGAATCCCGCAACGAGTCCAATAATTTCTGTAACATTTAACGTTAAGAGCAACAAAATTAGACCGAGCAATAAGGTATCTTGAAAAAATAGACGAGGAAAATCATCTTGTATATTTTTTAAAGAGTCTAGACTTTAAATTTTAAGACTGGATAGTTCTTTTTTAAACCATGGGGGTTTACTTGAATGCCTCGGAGAAGAAAGAGGCACACAAAAGTCAAAAAATTTATTTAATGTTTTATAAAATAAATTAAGAGCCATATCCATATCATTACATTTATAAAAAATAGACCAGTCAAAATTTCAAATTAAAAAATTAATTTTAGCAAATGATATAATCACCTGTCGGGCAGTGCTCATGGCGGCGCAGCTATTTTAATTAAACAGGGCCTAAAATTTCAAATTATGGACAGCATTAGAGAAAACGCTATGCAAGCTGTCACGGTCAAGATTAAATGTTTGCATGCGGACGTATCTGTAACAGCGATATACTTCCCCCCAAGATTTTCTCTCAAAGAAGAAGACTTTAAGAAATTTTTCCATAAACTTGGAACTCAGTTTATAGGAGGAGGCGACTTCAATGCCAAGCACCCTTGGTGGGGCTCCAGATTGATAAATCCGTAGGGAAGAGAATTGTATAAATGCATACAAAATAACAACATAACAACTCTCTCAACCAGTAAGCCAACATACTGGCCTACTGACAGTAGAAAGATACCAGACCTTATAGACTTCGTAGCATTCCTTGGTATTCCACAATCACATGCGCATAATGGAAAGCTTTGATCTAAGGTCAGGCCATTCTCCAATAATAGTGACGTACAGTACAGTAGCGCATATATTGACAAAACCTTACAAAGTAATTTCTGCAAATACTGACATTAATGCGTTTAAAAGCTATCTGGAAACAGGTATCAGCTTGAATATCTCGCTAAAATCAGGAGAGGAGATAGATAAAGCTGAGCATCTAACAAATAAAATCCATAAAGCAAGCTATACATCTACGAAGCATCCAGTCAGAAACTCACAACCAAATCAACTCTATCTCTCAGCTGAAATCCGAAGACAAATACAAAACAAGAGAAATTTGCGTAAAAGATGGCAAGAAACCCGTTATCCTGCTGACAAAAGATTCTATAACAAGGCTGCATCTGATCTCAAAAAACTACTGTCAACTTTAAGAAATGAATCCCTCGCTGAATATCTTAGAAACCTACATAGATCTACATTCTTGTAACCACGAACATAATTTATGGAGAGCAACCAAATATCTTAAGCGACCTGCAAAGAGAAACACTGTAGTCCGAAATAGTAATGGCGATTGGTGTAGATCTGATGATGAACAAGCCAAAGCATTTGCACAACACCTACACTCTGTATTTCAACCAAATGATATTGATAACCCGCAAACAGAGAGAGAAGTAGATAACTTTCTCGAGCCACCATGCCAAATGAGCTTGCCCATTCGTAAAAAGTTACATCAGAAATTAAATGGTTGAATAATAAAAAAGCTCCAGGTTCGGACAAAATTGATGGTTCAACCTTGCAGAATCTACCACCAAAGTGTATCCGATTCCTTACGCTTATATTTAATGCGATCTTAAAAGTTGACCACTTTCCAATCCAATGGAAATGCGCAGAGATAATGATGATCCTTAAACCAAACAAGGCAGGAAATGAAGTGACATCGTACCGTCCCATTAGTTTGTTGTCAATATTCTCTAATGTATTTGAAACAAGAAAGCAAGGCTACCTTCGGCTTGCCGAAGGTTTTATACCCTTGCAGTTGTACACATCTATATGTAATAGTACTCAGATTTTCATAAAATTGCAACAGGTACCTTCATTCGGCCGATCGTTGATCGTTATAAGTTATAAAACTTCGATTTTGATGAAACTTTATTATTAAGGACATAGTTAGATTTGGATGTGGTAAGCCTGATAGCTATATCTTGAAATATAACGAAAATCGACCGATAGGCTCCATGACAGCTGTACGATATATCAGTCCGATCTGGCCCGTTCCGACTTATTTAATGAAGGCAGAAATAAGAAGCTTGTGAGCCAACTTTTATGAAGATAGCTCAATAACTGGAGGACTAATTTGCGTTGCAACAGACAGACGGACTGACTGATTGTTCCTATAACAGCTATAAAATATAAATGTCTGAGATATTTAAATGGAAAAACTAAGGACGGGTTTATTATTATTATTATTATATAAGAGGGAGTCTCTCAGCGGAGAAGGCGCGAGGCACTGCGACCAATAAGTTCTTTTGTACCCAGAATGCTCTCCCTGTCATGACAAAAGCTGTTCTGCTTCCCTAATGAAGCATAACAGATCTTTCGTCGAGGAACGGACAATCTGCTCTGGAGTTGCGATTTCCGCGTGCAGATGTTTCCTCCTTGTCCATATCAAGGCCGGACAGTCACATAGAATGTGCTTGGTAGTTTCATCGTTCTCTTTGCAGAGCCTGCACTCCGCGTCCGAGGACAAACGCATTTTATTGAGGTGGTAGTTCAACAAGTGATGGCCACTTAAGTAACCAACAAGGAGATAGAGGTCTCTCCTTGAGAGTTGCTTGGTCCTCCGATCAACTTTGGGATTGGTAAGCTCTTTAGCCTGCCGCATCCCTGGTTGGAAGAACCAGTAGCGTTCAGTTAATCTTCCAGCCCAGGATTTCACAAGGGAGGAGATAGTAGACCACCCCACGCCACAGAAGGGTTCGGGGCAGATCAAGGTGGCTGATGACCCAGCCCTCGCTAGTTCGTCCGCCACCTCATTGCCCTGGAAGCCAGAGTGCCCAGGTACCCAAATTAGGGTAACTTTATTTCTTAATGACAGCCTCTGGAGACACTTCCAGCAGTCAGCCACCATACGCGAGCCTACTCTCTTTGAGGAGAGGGCTAGTATGGCTGCTTGGCTGTCCGAGAAGATGTAGATTTTCGCTCCTCTAGTCCCCTTCTCAAGGATAAGACGGCAGCAGAACTCAATGGCGTGAACCTCTGATTGGAAAACTGTGGGCCAGTTGCCCATAGCGATCGAGGTCCTGGAGTTGGGACCATGTATCCCAGCTCCAACCCCCTGTTCAGTCTTTGACCCGTCGGTATACCAATGTATACTATTTGGGTCTCTGATGGGGTTGCCAGCATCCCAAACCCTGCGGTCAGGGATGAGGGTTCTAAATTTTGCACCAAAGAAGAGTTCCTTGGTCATAGAATCTGATCTAGTGCAGATCTCTAAGCCAGGAAGCTTGATTCTAAGAAGGCTCATAGCAGCAACTTCTTTTATACGGATATGCAGCGGAGTCAGATTCAAAATCGATTCCATTGCTGCAGTGGGACAGGTGCGGAGTGCACCCGTCAAGGAAAGGCAGAGCAGCCTATGCAGTTTCGTGCATTTATTGATGGCAGTGACCTGCGTAACCTTTGGCCACCACACAATAGCAGCGTAGGTTACGATCGGTCTTACCATCATCTCAAAAAGCCACCTGATGGTGCAGGATTTGAGACCCCAAATTCTACCGAAAAGCCTTATACATGCCCACATGGCATGAGTGGCCTTTGATAGAGTGTTATGCAGGTGGGAGTTCCAGTTTAGTCGCTTATCAAGGGTTACCCCTAGGTATTTGACTTCGTTGGAAAGTTCCACAGGAGAGCGGCCAATATGTAATTGACCAATGTCAATAGAATACCGCTTAGTGAAGGGAACAATGATTGCCTTTTGAGGATTGATGCTAAGACCTACATCAACGCACCATCTACTGACCGTGTTCAGAGCTGATTGCATCAGCTCTGTCACGGTGTTGGCATAGTTCCCATTCACTACGAGAGCCAGGTCGTCGGCATAGCCAATCGCTTCCACGCCCTGTTCTGCGAGTATGATTAGTAGTTCGTCAACTACTAGGGACCAGAGCAAGGGGGATAAAACCCCTCCCTGGGGACACCCTTTTACCGCACTAATAAGGGCGGTCGTCGTGTCCAGGGTCGAGGAGATAATCCGGTGTTTGAGCATGGCGTCAATCCACCGGATTATGGGACGGGCAATGTTCCTGCGCTCAAGCGCAGTAGAGATAGACCCGTAGCCGGTATTATCGAAAGCACCCTCTATATCAAGAAAAGAGCACAGAGCAATGTTCTTTGATACGAAGGCCCTTTCGATCTTACTCACTAATTTGTGGAGAGCGACCTCTGTCGATCTACCGGCTATATACGCGAACTGCGTGGGGTGCAGAGGGTTGTTTCCCTGCAGAGAGCACCGAATGTGCAAGTCAAGGAGCCTTTCCGCAGTCTTGAGCAGAAAGGAGGTAAGGCTGATCGGCCGGTAGGATTTAGGCTGGTCAAGAGGACGATTCCCCTGTTTGGGGATGAATACCACATTGACTCTCCTCCAAGAGTTTGGTATGTATCCCCAAGTGAGACTGGCTCTAAGAAGGCCGACCAGTGGATCGAGGATATGATCCAGACTATTTTGGAGAAGGGCTGGAAAGATTTGATCACCCCCTGGGGCTTTAAAGGGGGCGAAGGAATCAACAGCCCATTTGACCTTTTCAGGATCGAAGATGGTACCAGATAAGCTGGTACCACGTGAGTCAGGTGACCAGGTGGTGTCAGCGTGACTGGAGAGATCTGGGTTGGCCACGGAACCTGGGAAGTGAACTTGTAGTAAAAGTTCAAGTGCTTCCCTACGATCTTGAGTGAAAGAGCCATCTGCTCTTTTTAGAAGCCCTATACCATTAGACGATCCTTTGGCTAATACTTTGTGGAGTCTCGCTGCCTCTGGCAGAGATTCTAAGCTACCACAGTAGCTGCGCCACGTATCGCGTTTGGAGCGTCTAATGTTCTTATTATAGTTTGTGAGAGCGTCCCTATAGACGTCCCAACTTATACGGCTAGATCTGGCCTTGTTGAAAAGGCTTCTAACCTTCCTTCTTTGAGCAGCCAACTCTTCGTTCCACCAAGGAACTTTACGGTTGACCATTAGTGTCTTCCGAACTGAGCTGGCTTCGAAGGACGTAATAAGCACATCTTGAAGCAGGTTGGCAGCATGCTCTATCTCACTGACAGAGTTAGGATTGCTGATCAACATGTCTGCTTTCAAAGCCACAGAGGCTTTGAAGAGTTCCCAATTTGTCTTTTTAGTACAAAAGGAGTTCTGGCGGATCTCGACTTGGCCAGGGAGGTCGAACCTGATGTGCTGATGGTCCGACAAAGTAGCTTCGTCTGTGACCCGCCAGTTTATAAGCGAACTCGCAATTGAGCTGCTTATTAGGGTGAGATCTAATACCTCTTCCCTAATGGAATTAATAAACGTCGGTTTACACCCGACGTTCGCAATGTCTAAATGACAACACAATAGATAGTCAAGGAGAGACTCACCACGTTTGTTGACGTCGCTGCTCCCCCAGATTGTGTGATGGGCGTTGGCATCACAGCCAATCACGAGCGGCTTGCTGTGAAGGCGGCAGAATCCCACAAGCCGCTGAACCTCTGCGGGGGGTATGTCATCCACATCGCCCGGGAAGTAAGCAGAGGCGATCACCACTTCCCGGACGCCATCAGCAGTGGCTACCTCTATAGCCGTTGCCACCAGGTCTCTGTGAATGATGTTGGTTAAAGGAAAGTGTCTCACACTGTTATTGATCAGTATAGCAGTGCGAGGGGCACCTCCCATACGGTCATATAGTAACTTACATGATCCGCATGATAGTCCACGGACGAGGCCACCTATTAACCATGGCTCTTGGACGAGAGCCAGGTCAATCTCATCTTTACAGACGACCCTGCACAGGGTGGCTGACGCTCCTCTGGCGTGCAGGTTCGCCTGGAGCACTTTAATTGCGCTCCGCATCCTCCTTCAGCGCCTTAGAGACAAGGCCACATGCCTTGCCCCCCCGAGAGTCGTTGCCTCGGATGCCCTTCGGCAGTCTGGCTGAGCTGCTAGGGAGAGGTCGCCTAGCGATCCCAGTCGCAGGAGGTGACCTTGCGGGTTGTTTGCGCCCAGCGCTGGCTGAGGGTCTGGCAGGGGCCAGGAGGCGCCCGCTGCCAGCCACCGGCCGGGTGCGGCCCGTTGAGGGGTTGGGGGCGGAGACCACAATGGTCGGGGGTTTGGGGATGGGGGCTTTCAGCGCCACTGCGGCCGCAGCACTGGTGGACGGTACCGGGGCGGCAGCCACTGCTGCCGCATAGGTAGGGTCCAGAGGGGCGCTGGAAGGGGGTGGAATGGTTAGAGAGGGGGATGGGGGACGGGCCGGGGAGGAAGAGGCTCTGGGGACGGAGTTCTTCAGGAGAAGTTTGATTCGTCCAAAGACGAATTTCACCTTCCCGTTGCACTCCGTCAGAGCCTTATACGACTCCTCGTCGACCAACATCGCGAGGTGGGTCGTAGTGCCAGTGAGGGTATGCTGGACCACCCGCCACTGCTTGGTCGAGAACAAATCCTCGTTTTGTATACCAAGATATCGCAAGATATCGGCGGGTGTGAGTCCAGCACTACTGGGGAAGTAACCTCTAATGAGGTGAGCTTTGGGGAACTCGAACTCCTCCAGTAGTTTAATGTTAAGGGAGCTGATGGACTTGATGTGTCCAACGGCTAACCTGACCCAATCGGCAGTGCGGCTATCCTCGCACACCAGGAGCAGCCATTCATTCCGAGGTATGCAACCGTCGAAACCCGGACTGGCACCCGATGTGGGATGAAGAAGCAGAGCCTTGGCAATGCTTACTTTCACCGTGGCCACTTGCTCCGGTGAAAGCGGGTTTTTGGAGTCAGCCGAAGTGAAGCCCAATTTCACGCTGCTCGACACCTGGCTGAGAGGTGGCTTTGTGGACTCCACATGAGTCTTTTTGGGCTTCTTTGAGGACCCTTGCGGTTCGAGGACGGTATCGTCAGCGCGCGTCCGTTTGGCCTTGGTTTCAACGGGGGGCGCGGTGGCGATAACTAGAGCTTCTGCTCTGCTCGAACCCTTAGCGAGTGCGGCTTTAAAAAGCCTCTTCTCACGGGTCTTCAGTTTAACGAAGGCGTTCTCAGAGAGTCCAGTCGCAGCTTCTGTATCTGAGAGCCAGCTTCCGTGAGACCTGACCTCTGCGAGTCCACGGAAGCGTCGTCAGCGAGGCTGATCAGGTCAGCGTCAGCTTCAGCGTCAGAGGACATCACCTCGACGAGCTGCTGCCGGCCTGAGCAGCTATTGGACGAGCAGTCAGCACTTGCGAACTCATCTTCCAAGGTGTCCGTGGCCGAGGGCCAAGACCCGTGGTATTAGGGGTGGAAGCCAGCAGCCCACTGGCTGCAGTGCTGTTGTTGGGGTCGGCCGTTAAGGCCTCGCCCTGGGTTGATGCTGTTGAAGTCGCATCCGACTTATCTTTTTTCAAATTAGATTCCATGCTTTTTGGACCCACGAGTTGGCGGGAAGGGAAGGTCGCCCACGGCATAGCCCGCGTGCCGTGGGAAGTCTAGATGAAACTGGAGGGCGACAGGTATCCAGAGTCCGCATACTAACGACCGGGCTACCCCCCGGCCATGCATCCCTTGGCGTATGCTGTTCCGCCTTGGATTGGGGTGATTTATAGAATCACAATCTTCGCCCGACTACAATTAGTCAGCACCCCTAGCAGAGACATGACCGTGCTAGGGGCCTGCTTCCAGCCGCCCTCACGTGGAGAGTATAGCCGCACTTCCGACAGTAGAAGCAAGGACGGCACGTACCTCAGCCAAAGCTAGGGTTCCATGTGTTTCCCCTTACTGTCTCTGACGGCTGACGGCCAAAAAGGACGGGTTACTGTATAACATTAAAAAGTATTGATAATGTGCTGTATTTCCAAGAACAAAACAGGTTTGCATACAAAAATCCTAATTTCAGCCGATTGTTCCTATGGCAGCTATATGTTATAGTGGTCCGATTTTTATACAATTTTGACAGCACATTAGGAACGTAATAAGAATAAGATTTGCCAAATCTTGTTTCAATATCTTGAAAAACAACAAAAATCGGCCGATAGTTTCTATGACAGCTATACGATATATCGGTCCGATCTGGCTCGTTCCGACTTATTTACAGCGCGCAGCAATAAGAAGTTTGTATGCCAAGTGTCATGAAGATAGCTCAAAAACTGAGAGACTAGTTTGCGTTGCAACAGACGGACGGACGGACGGACGGACGGACGGACGGACGGACGGACGGACATCCATTTTTGGACTCCTCTGTTTATGCTGATTCAGAATATATATACTTTATAGGGTCGGAGATGTCTCCTAAGGTGCGTTGCAAACTTCTGGCTAAAATTAATATACCCTCTGCAAGGGTATAAAAATACTTTTAAGGAGAATGCTGCCAATATTGGACAAATTCGCTATTATCCCGATACACCAGTTTGGATTTAGAAGAGGCCACGGAACTCCCGAGCAATGCCACAGGATTATAAATGAAATCTTATTAGCTTTTGAGAACAAAAAGTACTGCAGTGCAACATTTCTTGATGTTTAACAAGCGTTTGATCGAGTCTGGCACAATGTATTATTATATAAAATTAAAAAGTGGCTACCGGTACCATATTTCTTATTATTAAAGTCATACCTAACAAATAGACACTTTTACGTGCAACAAAAAAATTAATCCTCGCCGTTGCTTACTATAAAGGCTGGAGTCCCACAAGGCAGCGTCTTAGGGCCTGTTTTATACACCCTGTACACGGCCGATATGCCAGTTGCAAATACCTGCACTGTGGCAACATACGCTGATGATACAGCTATATTAGCTACTAGTACATCTAAAGAGGAAGCCTCACAACTTCTGCAATCAGAGCTCTGCCTTATTGAAAGTTGGTTCCTGCTCAAATAACTTTCACATTAAGAAGAGGTGACTGTCCAGAAGTTTTATTTAATGGATCAGCAATCCCACAAACTAACTGCATAAAGTACCTTGGCTTGCATCTTGATCGCAGACTAACGTGGAAAGATCACATTAGGGCAAAGCGTCAGCAACTGAGCCTAAAAACTTTGAAAATGACCTGGTTGCTTGGCCGAAAATCTTCAACCACTCTGGAAAACAAAGTCCGTTTATATAAAGCTATGCTAAAGCCCGCGTGGTCTTATGGCATACAGCTCTGGGGTACTGCCAAACTCAAATATTGAGATCCTACAACGATATCAATCAAAAACACTGAGACAAATTGTTAATGCTCCATTTTATATCTCAAATTCAAATATCCATAAAGACTTAGGAATCCCTTATGTTAAAGATGAATTAAACAAGAAAGCAAGGCTACCTTCGGCTTGCCGAAGGTTTTATACCCTTGCAGTTGTACACAGCTATATGTAATAGCACTCAGATTTTCATAAAATTGCAACAGGTACCTTCAATAGGCCGATCGTTGATTGTTATAAGTTATAAAACTTCGATTTTGATGATACTTTATTATTAAGGACATACTTAGATTTGGATGTGGTAAGCCTGATAGCTATATCTTGAAATATAACGAAAATCGACCGATAGGCTCCATGACAGCTGTACGATATATCAGTCCGATCTGGCCCGTTCCGACTTATTTAATGAAGGCAGAAATAAGAAGCTTGTGAGCCAACTTTTATGAAGATAGCTCAATAACTGGGGGACTAATTTGCGTTGCAACAGGCAGACGGGCTGACTGATTGTTCCTATAACAGCTATAGAATATAAACGTCTGAGATATTTAAATGGAAAAAATAAGGGCGTGTTACTGTATAACATTAAAAAGTATTGATAATGTGCGGTATTTGCAAGAACAAAACAGATTTGCATACAAAAACCCTAATTACAGCCGATTGTTCCTATGGCAGCTATATGTTATAGTGGTCCGATTTTTATACAATTTTGACAGCACATTAGGAACGTAATAAGAATAAGATTTGCCAAATCTTGTTTCAATATCTTGAAAAACAACAAAAATCGGCCGATAGTTTCTATGACAGCTATACGATATATCGGTCTGATCTGGCTCGTTCCGACTTATTTACAGCGCGCAGCAATAAGAAGTTTGTATGCCAAGTGTCATGAAGATAGCTCAAAAACTGAGAGACTAGTTTGCGTTGCAACAGACGGACGGACGGACGGACGGACGGACGGACGGACGGACATCCATTTTTGGACTCCTCTGTTTATGCTGATTCAGAATATATATACTTTATAGGGTCGGAGATGTCTCCTAAGGTGCGTTGCAAACTTCTGGCTAAAATTAATATACCCTCTGCAAGGGTATAAAAATATAT
Source organism: Zaprionus tsacasi (assembly GCA_018904105.1). Taxonomy (NCBI): domain Eukaryota; kingdom Metazoa; phylum Arthropoda; class Insecta; order Diptera; family Drosophilidae; genus Zaprionus; species Zaprionus tsacasi. The sequence continues at coordinate 63,736 of JAEIFR010000384.1, forward strand.
AGATAGACTAATAAACCATGAAAACAATCTAGCCATAAGTTTGATTAATAATAATACCAATGTAAGAAGACTTAAGCGAATTCACGTGCTCGATCTCCCTCATAGGTAGATAAAAACTATCAAAACACGTGATATAAAGAATATGTAGTAGGGATTAATGAATAACTACCTCCTCTGTTAATTTAATTATACCCTTCGACCATTGAAAATGGTCAAAAAAGGGTATACTAACTTTGTGCAATGTATGTAACAGGCGTAAGGAGGCGTGGCAGACTTCATAAAGTATATATATTCTTACTCAGGATCACTAGCCGAGTTGATTGAGACATGTCCGTTTGTCTGTCCGTCTGTCCGTCTGTATGAGACAACAGATCTCAGCTATTAAAAAAACTAGAGACACCAAATTTGGTATGAAGGTTCCTATATATAATAGGCAGACAAAGTTTATTTCAAATGTTTTATGCCACGCCCACCGTCCCCGCAAATCGGTAATTTACGATTATTAAGCAAAGTATTAAACTTAGAAAGTTCTGCTTTGGTATGTATAAAGCTAAACGCAATCTGAACATATTCTCCAAATTACAATCCGATCGGACCAATAACATAGAAGTTATTCAAGTCAACGTTTTCAGTTCAAATGTACGAGCAGCAGCCTGCGCGCTGCTTTCAGTAATTGACGCCGACGTCGACGTCACTCTTAACGTGCGTCGCTGTGTGAGTGTGAGCGAGAAAGCTATATGTAGTAGTATTTGTGCAACATTTCTGTTTGAAATTATTAGTGTGGTTACACGTTTGTAATGGATTTTAAAAATTGGGAGAAGGGTATCCTACTGTCGGGTGTTCGACTGTAGCCCTACCCACTTGTTTTAATTATATAATTTACTTATTGTCAGATTAAGACACATTGTAAATAAAATGAATAAAAAAACAAGAAAGCAAGGCTACCTTCGGCTTGCCGAAGGTTTTATACCCTTGCAGTTGTACACAGCTATATGTAATAGTACTCAGATTTTCATATAATTGCAACAGGTACCTTCATTCGGCCGATCGTTGATCGTTATAAGTTATAAAACTTCGATTTTGATGAAACTTTATTATTAAGGACATACTTAGATTTGGATGTGGTAAGCCTGATAGCTATATCTTGAAATATAACGAAAATCGACCGATAGGCTCCATGACAGCTGTACGATATATCAGTCCGATCTGGCCCGTTCCGACTTATTTAATGAAGGCAGAAATAAGAAGCTTGTGAGCCAACTTTTATGAAGATAGCTCAATAACTGGGGGACTAATTTGCGTTGCAACAGACAGACGGGCTGACTGATTGTTCCTATAACAGCTATAGAATATAAACGTCTGAGATATTTAAATGGAAAAACTAAGGGCGGGTTACTGTATAACATTAAAAAGTATTGATAATGTGCGGTATTTGCAAGAACAAAACAGGTTTGCATACAAAAACCCTAATTACAGCCGATTGTTTCTATGGCAGCTATATGTTATAGTGGTCCGATTTTTGTACAATTTTGACAGCACATTAGGAACGTAATAAGAATAAGATTTGCCAAATCTTGCTGCAATATCTTGAAAAACAACAAAAATCGGCCGATAGTTTCTATGACAGCTATACGATATATCGGTCCGATCTGGCTCGTTCCGACTTATTTACAGCGCGCAGCAATAAGAAGCTTGTATGCCAAGTTTCATGAAGATAGCTCAAAAACTGAGAGACTAGTTTGCGTTGCAACAGACGGACGGACGGACGGACGGACGGACGGACAGACGGACATCCATTTTTGGACTCCTCTGTTTATGCTGATTCAGAATATATATACTTTAAAGGGTCGGAGATGTCTCCTAAGGTGCGTTGCAAACTTCTGGCTAAAATTAATATACCCTCTGCAAGGGTATAAAAAAAATTTTTAGCAAAATCAGCTTTTCGAAAACAACGTTCCCGCTTACACGGCGTGACTTTTTTATTCAATACATTTGAAACAGTTTCAAAAACAGCTTCGAAAGTTGGATGATAGGGCAAGTGGATGGACTCTGGTCAAAGTTACTATACTCTGATCGGAGATGAAACATAAATCGAATGTTCGATTTAGCGAATTAGGAACGTGGTTGACCTGCAGCTTTGAAATGTCATGTAGGTCATCAATAAGTTCATGTTGTTGTGAGGGCATCAGGCAATTTCCCTCATCACTTGGTGTCCAACTACACTCAGGTATGTTAAAGTCGCCAAGGACTATGAGATGATCTTTGTTAGATAACAAATTGAATACATGCTTTATTGCATGCAAGTGTTAAGTGTAGATAAGAATATCAGACGAAGGTGGGATGTACAAGCAGGTTATATAAACCTGGAAGCCGGGTGTAATTTTACACAAATGAATTCAATATCATATTGAATCTCCGGATGTACGTGTTCTGACGCGATGTCAGAATTTACCGCAATTATAACACCGCCGCCCCGCCGATAAAGACGATCAAACTCAAGCACAAGGGATTCAAACGAAAGGCTATTTAAGAATAACGTAGGTAGATCGCTACTCAGGCCCCTTACGTTTTGGTAAATGTTAAGAATTTTATTAGTTTTTTGTAGTCACATTTTTTGAAGTAGTCGCCTGATTTGGCATAGGAAGTTTAATCGGTTGCCGATTCTTTTTTTCCTTGCCTCGAATTCTTTAACCACGATATGATCAGGCCAGAAGTTAGCTGAGCATATCTGGTTAAATAAATTGTTGGTTATTTCAGATAATAAAACACACGCGCAATGTTGAATTGTGAACGTTTAATGAAGAACTGACTTAGCCTTTTGTAAAGATATCAGCAACATTTTCAGTTGATACATATTTTAATTCAATTTTTTTACTTTCGACTTTCTCTCTTACGAAATGATACTTAATATCTATGTGTTTAGTGCGCTTGTGATGTACAGGGTTTTTAGCGATATGCTGCGCACTAATGTTGTCACCTAATAAGACAATTTTATCCTGATCCAAACAGCCAATTTCTTTTAGCAGTCTGCGAAGATAAACGGCTTCTTTGGCAGCAGTCGATAAAGCGATATACTCAGCTTCAGTGCTGCTTTGGGCAACTACGCTTTGTTTTGAAGATCCCCAGGAAAACGCGCTTCCGCCCAACATAAACGCATATCCTGAATACGATTTCCTATCATTCTGATCATTTGCCCAATCAGCATCAGCAAAGCCTTTTACTGAGTCTCCGGTTTTGTGATATGTGATGCTCAGATCCATGGTTCCAGATAAATATCGTAAAATATGCTTGGCTGCAGTTTGGTGCTCGACGTGAGGATTCGTGTTCCGTTGAGATAACTTGCAAACGGCGTGCAATATATCAGGTCGGCTCAATACTGCTAAATACATAAGGGAACCTATTAGCGATTGATATTCTGTTGTATTTACCTTGGCGCAATCGTCATCTTGGCAGGAAACTTGAAATCCATGCTCAAGTGGGGTGGACGCAGATCGGCAGTTCTGCATCCCATAAGTGGCTAATAGAGATTCTATGTACTTCGTTTGCGACATGGTAACAGGTCCTCGTTCACCATTTCGCTTAACTTCCATCCCAAGGAAGTATTTTAGGGGGCCGCTGTCATGTGTCTCGAACTTGTCAGCAATCTTTCTTTTGATTTTATCAATGTCTCTCTCGGTAGGACAAATGATAAGTAAGTCATCCACGTAAACTGCAATGTACTTTTGCTCTGTAAGATGTACGTAAAGACACGGCTCGCTTTTACATCTTTTGAAACCTAAACTTCTCAAAACCTCATCCAGTGTATTATTCCAGGCTCGTCCAGATTGTTTAAGGCCATAGATTGCCTTTTGCAGCTTCAATACTCTCGTTGGGTGATCCTCGTCAACAAAGTTCTCCGGCTGCTTCATGTAAACCGTTTCTTCCAAAGTACTGTTTAAGTATGCATTAGAGATGTCCACTTGGTGCATACATAGCTCCTTCTCTGCGGCGATAGCAAATAGCATTCGAATTGTTTCGTAACGTATTACTGGAGAGAATGTCTCCCAGTAATTGACCCCAAACTGCTGCCCGCATCCTTTGGCAACTAGTCTAGACTTAAATCGCTCGATTTCGCCATCTTTGTTTCGTTTTATACGAAACACCCATTTTGATGCAATGGCCTTTTGCTTGGGAGGTAGGTCCACCATTTCCCATGTCTCGTTCTTTCTTAAAGCATCCATTTCCGTTTGCATCGAATCTTGCCAGTTACGAACATACTGACTGCTCAACGCTTCTGCAACTGATTTCGGTGTTTCAATGTCATCCGAACTATCCAGGTAACTTAGTACATTGTACTGCTTTCGGGGCCTGCCGCGTTGGCCTGTCCGTAGAATTCTTGGTCTTCCTGGTCCATAACGTGCAGAATTTTCCGCCTGTTCCAATGGCTCTTCTGCGTCGTTGGCGCTGACAAACTCTTCCCCTTCTTCGTCTGAGTCACTGCGCTCCGTGTCCTGTATCTCTTGATTTACCGGCTCCGGCTGTAAGACTTCGACAGGTGGCTCGAGACGAATAATGTTTGTCGCAAAATCAATTAAAATTAAACTCACCCTCCAAGAACTTTACGTCACGACGTACCACTACTGACCGTTTTTCGGGATCGTAGAGACGATACGCTTTTGTCTCAAATGAATATCCAACGAACACATACTCGCTTCCTTTTGCCTGAAACTTCCCCTTCTTTGGTTTTTCCAGTGCAAAAACGCGCGATCCAAAGGTGCGAAGATGCTTTACAGATGGCCTTCGACCTTTCCATAACTCAAAGGGAGTCCCTCCGTTGAGAACTTTAGTTGGACATCTATTACGCAAATAAGCTGCGGTTTGCACAGCTTCAGCCCACAGAAATTCCGGTAAATTTGCGTGAATTAGGAGACTTTTTGCCATTTCTATTAACGTGCGATTTGCTCGCTCAGCAATACCATTTTGCTGCGGTGTGTAAGGAACCGTCAATTGTCTTTTGATTCCGCACTTTTCCAAAAATTCGTTAAATTGTTTGTTTTTATATTCGGTGCCGTTGTCACTACGCAATACCTTTATTTTCTTATTTGTTTGACATTCAACATAATTTTTAAATAGCTTGAATTTTTCAAACACTTCATTCTTCGTGCGCATAAAGTAAACAAAGTTCTTTCTTGTGTAATCATCGATAAAACTAACTACATATCGATTTCCAGCGATCGAATTGACATTCATAGGCCCGCACACGTCGCTATGAACTAGTTCAAGAACACTTTTTGTTACTCGTTCCGCCTTTTGTGGGAATGGCAACCCACATATTTTTGCCTTGTTGCAAGTGTCACAATTTGTTTTAATATTAACGTTTTTAATATTCAATCCATGCACAAGCTTTTTCTCACTTAAGTCTTTCAAATTTTTGAAATTTAAATGGCCAAACCGATTATGCCATATTGATACCCATGATGAATCTTGAGAGATATGCAATTCATTGTGTTCAAATTTATTTTCGTATACATATAAATTGTTTTCTTGCTTTGCGCGTAACACAATTTCACCACTATTGTTGCATATTACTGCTCCGTTATTTTCAAATTTCGTGTGGTGACCGTATTTTGCTGCTTTGCTTATCGATACAAAGTTCATGTTTAACGATGGGACATATAGAACATCTCTCATTGTTATTTTCCGATTTTCAGTATGCAAAATCACAGTTCCTACACCAGGCGACTCAACAGATTTATCTGCTGCTAACATGATCATGGTTTTATTTTCACTAATATTTGAAAATTTGGTTTTGTCACAACACATATGTGATGTAGCGCCACTGTCAAGGCACCACATATTTTTTCTCTCTTTAACAACACTGCTATGCATTAAAAAATTCGAATGTTCGTTCTCCTTTTCTTTTTTCTCTTCTTTATTTTTGTTTCTGCATTCACTCGCGCGATGCCCCGGTTTTTGGCAATTGTAGCATTTTCCTTTAAACTTATCTTTGTCTTTTTGGCGATTGTCCTTCTGCTTACTGTTGTTCTGCTTTGTGTATGTATACACAGTTTCTGCCTCTTCTAGTTTCTCTTCTTTTCTGGCGCCTTCTTCGAGGAATTTGATTTTAACCGTTTCAAATGGCGGCATCTCGTCGCGTGTTTCTATCGCCACTACAAAATTTTCCCAAGAATCAGGCAAACTAGACAAAAACATTATGACCTTCAGCTCGTCTTCCAAAGTTATTGCAAGCTCGGCCAATTTATCAGTTATGTTTACAAACGAATTAACATACTGAGACGCAGTATCCCCAGATTGCATTTTCAATCTCACTAGTTTTTGATACAACTGAGTTTTTCTAATCGGTCCCGCCGGCATATGAATGCTGCGCAATTTCTTCCATGCTTCTGCCGATGTTATGCACGACTTTATGTGCATTAACTTCGTGGGCTTAACATTCAATATTAGACTAGCTAAAGCTTTTTGATCAATTGTTTCCCATCGCGCCGCCTGCAATGCTTCCTCGGGTTTGATATGTTTTTCGCACACAACATTCCACAAATCCGAAGTAATTAATAAGCTTCGCATAGACAGACTCCACATGTCATAATTCCCGTCATCGAGTTTTTCTATTTGAACTGACATACTCATTACGAATTCTTCTCTGACGTTTTCTAGTCTTTTTCACAATTCACGAGGGATCTGGGCCCATAACCTTTGTTGGTTATTTCAGATAATAAAACACACGCGCAATGTTGAATTGTGAACGTTTAATGAAGAACTGACTTCAGTAAGAGTACATAAGAATGTGTAGTAAAAGCAGAAGAGATTACAAAGTTGCCAGATAGTTGGTATGAAGCTTACAAACAAAAGATACTCGATATTCATCATAATCGATATTCAACATAAATCGTTCGAGACACTAATTTTAAAGGATGATATATCCCTCTCATATGAAAACTAAAATTGTTCCATGTTTAAAGGCATGAGATTTAGCTTGGATATAAGCCAGGACATCTGAAGATGTCCTCGAAACAAATATAAATTAATTTCCGTTTTATTAAAACTCAGACATTTTATTTTGATGTCGTTTTATTTAACTCCAAATTGTGACTGAACAGAAGAGTCTTAAGAATACCCTTATATAGCTGTGGGTGTTAGGCAGCGACGCGGCAGAGCTCTGCAGATCTGGATTGAACTGGCCATGGTCTTCAATGTCAGCAATTTGTCGTCAAGGGTCGAAAGTGCGCACGCAAGACAAACTGCGGACGCTGTTGGTGGCATTTGCGACGTTTTGGGCGGATGTTTAGTTTATTGAACTGAACAATGTAATACAATGTTGCAGTTCTTATTGGATAGGCGGATGTTTAGTTTATTGAACTGCAATTCTTGTTAAATATTTCGTTATTTATTATTTAGGCAATTCTTGTTAAATGTTGTTTTATGTTTATTAGCTTTAAGTACTATTTATTGATTAGTTAGCTGTTTGTATTGTTTTATATTTATTGTTGTTAACTCTCCCTCCTTAAAATCCTACTTGTCCTCAAGTGGGCGTTAGAAATAGGGAATATTGTTGAATTCTGGTTGTATTAGCTTTGGTTTTAAATTGTTTGTTTTTATTTTATTATTAAGCGTGGGGAGCTCTTGTTGAATTTGCATGGTTATTTTTTCCCTTGGCCTAAACCATACTTTGGAAATTATTGCCAAAAGTATGATAATGCCCAGTAAGCAGAAGATTGCGATGCGATTTATGGTGGAGTGTGTTATTATATTGTTTAAGTATTGTGTGTTCTTAATGTGAAGGGCTTCCAGTGATTTTAGTGATAAGATTTTGAACCGCTCCATTTCGATGGGTGACATTTGGATTATTGGTGTTCCAGGTTTTAGTATAGTTATTTCTTTATTGTTATATTGTTTTTTATTTATTTGAACAGTATCGTTCCAGAAATGGACCAGATATGTCCCTTTTAGATTGTAGGTTATGTTGTTGTGAATTAAGTTGCCGGTGTAGTTGTTAAGTAGTATTAAGCTGCCATCGATCTCTTCTATTTCCTGGACGTGTTCCGCGTTACTGAAGTCACACATCGCTTCCTTTTCCTCAATCAACTTAGCAATACATTTTGTTTGTCTTAAGTTAACAGTGTTTTCTTTTTTACATATTTTTAGGTAATTTAATTTAGGTAATTTACAATTTTTAGGTACGTTAATAATTTCATTTCCTGCCACAAATATTTCGTTCGTCTCTAAGTGTACAATGGAGTTATTTTTAATGACGGGTTTTATTAACATATCTTGATAAGTAGTGGGGTCTAGTTCTGGTATTTTAATAATATAGATAATTGCTGTTTTATTGTGCAATACCGAGACATCGACAAATTCTAGCATTTCTTCGACTGATAAAGAGGTTACATTATTTTTTTTTTAAATTTTGTGTACATCATTAATCTCAAATTCGTTCAAAAGGAGTGTGTTAATTATGTTAATTTTTGCCCATTGAATTGCATATTTAATGTTCACAATTTCTTCTTTTATCAGTCTGACCTGATTTTGCAAACTTGTTGCTATGTCATTGTTAAATGTGTTATCTCTTTTTATTGTATTTGTAAGCATATTTGAAATTGTTGTTAAATTATTGATTTTACTTTGCAATTGTTTGTTAATTATGACCTGGTCATTATTGTTTGTTATAAGGCTATTTAAATTATTCTCGATCATAACCAAGTCGTCATGATCTGGGTTACCAGCCACATATTTCCAAGCTGAACCAATCCAATTGATTGATCGAACTTTGCGATATTTGGAAGTAAGTGTACTTAATGCAGAAAATGCCTGAACTAGTTCATGTGTTAGTGTATGGTAGAGGTAGCTAGTTTTTAAATCCTTAATGGTATGTTCTCGTATTTTGCACAGTTCTGTTTCAAGCTGTTCTAAGTCTATAAGATGGATAAGTTTTGTTGATGATACTTGTAGTTTCCCTAATCCTTTGTGTACTGAGATGGTTTGAGCGTCGGTGTAATTAGTGATTTCCATGTTTGTGATTGTGATTGGACTTTTATATATTTTTTATATATTTCATTATTTTATTTATATAATTTTTTCGGACTGAATGAACTTAGGTTTTATTTCTAGGAGTTTTTCGGACTTTTTAGCATTTTAAAAAAAAAATTTCTAGTTGCTTTTGATGTTACTTTTATGAACAACTCGTCCGGCTTCGGTGATGATAGTTGTATGTCTATTTTCCTTACTATTTCCTATTTATACCGTGGGGACAGTTTAGAACCTAGTCTTGTGTTTTGTTTTATGAATACTGTCTGTCCTGGCTCATAATCCTTCATCTGTTTGCGTTTTTTGTTATGGTTATTTAAGTCGGTTGTCTGTTTTGATTTCTATGTTGTTTTGTCTGGTTTCGTCATATTTTTCTGGGTCAATGGTTATATTTCTGCCAAAAAATATTTCTAAAGTGCTTTTTTTTGTTACAGAATGAATTGTGAAATTATATTCATAGACAGCTAAATCTAATTGTTCTTCAAATGTGCGGTGTATCTGTTTAGTTTTTAAGCATCTCATAATTTCGGCGAGGGTAGAGTGAAACCGTTCTATCTGTCCATTTACGGAACTTTTATAAGGGGGGGCTTTGATTATATTTGTATACCCAACTGATCTTTCATCATAAAGGTTATAGTGGCGGAATTAAAAGATTTTTCGTTATCCATTACAACGTACTTTGTACGCCAAAATAGAATAAGATATCATGTAAGGATTTTTTAATATCTTCTATTGATTTTGAATTTATTATTTTTGCTTGCGCAAGCTTAGAAAATTTGTCAATTGCCGTAAGTACCAGTTTTTTTTCTGTGGTAAAATGTCTATGTGAATTGTGTGTTCCGGAAACTCAGGAATTGGTGTTTCCGTTATTTCTGGGTTTGTGGGATGCCTTTCATATTTTCCTTCTTTGCACACTTGACACTGTTTTATTAGAATTACGATTTTTTAGATTTCATTTTGGGGAAATAGCACTTTTCGGATAACTGAATTTTGTTCTCGTCAGCATTTCTATGTGCCCTATTATGAGTTTTTAAGATAAGCTCATCTTGCTCTGTTTCAATTGTTATGCCCTCTACCTTTTTTTGACTAAATCTGACTTTAAAGGATCCAAAATGTTCTGGATAAATTTTTTGTATCTGACCCATTATATCTTCTGTTGTATGGATGCCATTAATGACTGTGGGATATAGGTATTTTCTTAAAATTTGTATTAGGTCTTCCTCTGAATATGTTGACTGAGATATTGTGTGCCTATGGAATGTTGGAAATGGGAGGGTAAATTTATAATCAGGTGGCTCTTCTTTAAGTATAAAAATTTGATTTTTAAATACATTGATCGGAGATTCAACGCTCGCTATCAGATTGTGTCCGGAAGTTTGAGCACTATGTTGAGTTGCTGTTAATGAATTAACTTCAACTTGCTTTAGTGCCCTTGATAGTGCATCTGCCACTACATTTTCTTTCCCTGGCTTGTAGAGCAGTTCTTTATTGTATTCGTCTAAGTAAGACTTCCATCTTCTAATTGCTATCCCGCCTTTCCAATTGCAATCATATGTGAGTGGTTCGTGATCGGTATAAATTTTTACCTTTGAACCACCATACAGATAACCCTTGAAGAAATTAACAGCCCAATGTATGGCTAACATTTCTTTCTTTGCTACTTCATATCCTTCTTCGGTTTTAGATAGGGTTCTAGATATAAATGAAATTGGTCTGTCTGATTGTGATAGTACTACTCCTATTGCATAGTCAGAGGCGTCTGTGGTTACGGTGAATTCTTTCTTAAAGTCGGGGTAGTGGAGTATTACGTCGTTAGATATCAGAATACTGCGTAATTGTTCAAATGCTTTTATCGCTTTGTCGTCTAAATGGATCTGTTTCTTTGCAGACATTCCCTTTGAAATGCATCCGTCTTCCCCTCTAAGCAAATCAGTCAGTGGCTTAGCCATAGTAGCATAGCCCAAAATAAACCTTCTGTAATAACCTGATAGTCCGAGAAAGGATCTAAGTTCCTTTAGGGTTTTTGGGTGCGGATAATTAGCTATGGCTTCTACCTTTGCTGGGTTAGTCTCAATTCCTTTGTCCGATATAACGAATCCTAAAAATGCTACTTTGTTCTTAAAGAACTCGCACTTTTCAAGTTGGCTTTTAATGTTTGCTGCGTTTAGTGTTTTAAAAATCATTTCTAGATTTTTGCAATGGGCCTCTTCGTCTTTGCTAAAGACAATAATATCATCAATATAAATGTAGAAAATGTTTCCTATGTGCTCCCTAAGAATATCATCAAGGGTGCGTTGGAATATTGAAGGGGCATTTTTCAAGCCAAAAGGGAGTCTAGTAAACTCGTATTTTCCGTTGTTTACGGAAAATGCTGTTTTTTCTATATCCCTTTCCTTTAGTGGAATTTGGTGAAATCCACTTTTCAGGTCTAGAACAGAAAAGAGCTTATTATTACCTAACTGTGCAATGACTCCATTTATGTCCGGTATAGGGTATCTGTCGGGTATCGTTACACTATTTAACTTTCTATAATCAATGACCATTCTATACTTCCTAATATTGGAAGCATCTAGTTTTTTCGGTACGATCCACACAGGTGAATTGTATGGAGATCGCGATGGTCGTATTATATCGTTTTCTAGAAGGTCTTTAATCTGCTTGTCCACCTCGGCTTTTAAACTCATTGGGTACTGATAAAACTTAGAGTATACTGGTGTGTCATTAGTCGTTCGTATTTCGGCTTTTACATTAGTGACGTAGGTCAGTTTGTCATCCGGTTCTGCAAATAAGTTTGGGTAATTTCTGAGTAGACGGTTTAATTCAATTCGCTGATTGCGTGTAAGATGATCTGACCTTGGTATTATTACGTTAACTGAATCGAATTTTTTTTCTTTAATGGGGACATTTGTGCCATTTCTTAAATACATTATTTTGTTTCTTGTGTCAATGACTGCACCTAACTCTTTTAAACTGTCATTGCCTAATATCGCGTCAAAAGTTTTAAGAGTTGGTAGTATAAAGAATTTAATTAATGTATCTGTGTCATTAAATAGATTGGCTTTTTTATGATGAGTTATTTTAGTATTACCAACTACCAACTCGGTTGAATATAGTTTCTATTAGAGCTGGTATCAATAAGTATTTTTAAAATTTCTCCACTCCTCACCTTACATTCGAAGTACGGCAGCGAGGAGTCAATTACTCAAAAAAATTGAGGTGGGTATAGTCATATTGTAGTTCTTGGTCATTGCTATTGATAAGTTCTGTGTATTCAGTTAGTGTTTCTTCACAGTTCGTCTGTTCTTCTTGTTCTGCCAGTGTTTGTTCGTAGTCGGTCATTGACAATGCCTCTTGCTCTGACTCTGTTTGCTGTTCCACCTCTGTTTGGATATTAAAGTTTCTTTGCCTCTTAGCGGGGTCTGCGATAGTTATTGGGGGTCTTTTGCCGGTGGGATCAAATTGAGGTCTGTTCATATAATTAAGTTGCCTACTGTGAAGGCTTCTATCTACGTCCATTGGCTCTGGTCGTGGTTGGGGTTTGGTTGCAATCGGACGAGGTGGTTGATATGGTTGATGTGGTGGAGCTTGTGCTATAGGTGCTGGTCGAAATTGGTTACCGAAACTATTCGGCACTGGTCGGTATTGTGGATGCCCAAAGTTAGTATAAGGCAATCCCATTGGCATGGGTAAAGGTGGTAACGGCATAGGTCTTGGAGGTAGCATAGGTCTAGCTTGTAAACCCATATTATTAGGTATAGGTTGTGGGCGTGGTAGCGGCCCTTGAGGTGTGTTTCTAAAAGTGCTCTGCTGAAATCTTGCCGAAGCGTGATTAGTACGGTACGTCTGATTCTCTAGCTTTAAGCACAGGTGCAAAGCAGATGGGAGATCAGTGGGCTCTTTCATGCCCAGCAGACGTGGTAGGTCACCACGAAGACCTCGGATAAAGGTATCTAAATCTTTATCTCTGAACAACTTGGTCATAAGCAGTTCTGATTCTCTGGCTAAATCCATGCAGTTTATTTTATTGAGTATTAAAGACAGATATCTATAAACAACTTGATGAAATTCTTCAACCGTCTGATTGGGTCTTTGGAATATTGTAGTCATTTGATATTCCAAAGTACCGAGGTCGCGTTTGTCTGCATAATGTAATGTTAAACACTTGGAGATAGCTGTCCAATTTAAAGGGACGTTATAAGAATCGAGGGCGATGTCAGCGGTGCCTTTTATCTTATTTCGAATTGTATGTAGGATACCAAAATACTTTGCTGTACCTATGGTGTGAGCATAGGTTTCTAATATTCTATGTACACTCTTTTTCCAAGAGCCAAACTCAGCTGGATCGCCGGAAAATTCATGAAGAGATTTGACGATATCAGGGACTTAGTCTAAGTCTTGTAGATCAAGTCGGTGTTCTGGGGCAATACCCTGGCTTTCGGCATTCGCGAAATCGAAGCCAGCATTTTGACTTTGTTCTAAGAGAATCGGAAGTTGTTCGCTTAGAATCTGACGAATGGTTGCAGTTAATTGTTCGGGTTGTGCCATTATGTTTCTGTTTTGTTGGTGTGTTTTTTGTCTTGTAATTTGTCTGCGTTGTTGGTGTAAACTATGTGGGTTAGGTTCTGTTGGTTCAGCTTCTCTTTCTATATTAAGTACTGGTGGTCTGATTAAATTGTTAAAATTAGCCATAAAGGGTAATTCATTAAGGTAAAATATTACTGTGACATAGGGTATTTAAATTGTTTCGGTATTGGAGAAGTGAAGTTTGTTTGGTGTTTAAATTCGCATAAAATTAAAGTGTGTGTGTTTGAGTTAATTAGTTTGTGTTTGACTTATAGTTATAATGAAAGTTTGGTGCAAAAGGAATTGGTTTGATATTAATAATTTTGAAATATTTTGTTCAATAGTAGAAGATTTTGTGTTTATTTTGATTTTAATATTTATTTTTCCTTTAGTTTATCTAGTTGTTGTTTCCTTTTGGCACTCACTTTTACTTTTATTTTTGCTTAAAGTTATTTCCGTTTGGTTTCACTTAAAATTTATTTCGATTTGGTTAGTGTGTTTGTTTCTGTTGTTTTCACTTATTCACTAGCTTACATTATCTGAATGATGCGGCTACTCCTCCTGATGGTCCGGATGTTGTCCTGTTCGCTATCTACTTGGGATCCTGCGACGCACACAAAGTAGAGGGTATCCTGTGGGCGTAAATAACAGGACTTGTAGACCGCCGATAGATCAGCAAAATTTAATTTGCCAATCCTGTGTTGCTTTCCGATTTCCAAATTAATGGAAAGAGTCACTTCGAATTACTACTGGGTTTGGGCCAGTGGAGTCGCACAATAACTTTTAGGTTTTTTTGCACTCAATTGAAATTAATCACTTGTCCTCACACTGGTCCCTGCTCGGGCGCCAATTAATTTCCGTTTTATTAAAATTCAGACATTTAATTTTGATGTCGTGTTATTCAACTCCAAATTGTGACTGAACAGAAGAGTCTTAAGAATACCCTAATATAGCTGTGGGTGTTAGGCAGCGACGCGGCAGAGCTCTGCAGATCTGGATTGAACTGGCCATGATCTGCAATGTCAGCAATTTGTCGTCAAGGGTCGAAAGTGCGCACGCAAGACAAACTGCGGACGCTGTTGGTGGCATTTGCGACGTTTTGGGCGGATGTTTAATTTATTGAACTGAACAATGTAATACAATGTTGCAGTTCTTATTGGATAGGCGGATGTTTAGTTTATTGAACTGCAATTCTTGTTAAATATTTCGTTATTTATTATTTAGGCAATTCTTGTTAAATGTTGTTTTATGTTTATTAGCTTTAAGTACTATTTATTGATTAGTTAGCTGTTTGTATTGTTTAATATTTATTGTTGTTAACTTATATGCCTCTTCGGTGGAATTCTGGTGATAGGCTTAGGTCCCACAGATAAGGCAAGCTGGCCTAAGAGACTATCGGTTGGGTAATTAGTATTGGCGGTCTCACAGGAATAGAAATATCAGATGGAGGATCGGGCAAAGGCGAAATGAGCTCCACTGACTCAATAGAGACACTTTTATGTGCTGCTGATCTCGTAACTACAGGTGTAGTAAACGTCACTGGTGTGCTGAGTTGGTCAACGTTCTAATGCTGATAGGCACTAGTTGACGGCTGCTCCTTTTAAGCTGATTGCGCTAGGGAGACTCATTTAGTAGCTTAAGGCTATTCAATGAAGTGTCCAGCGCGGAGAACTGATCGGTAAGTTTGCGAAAACTACCATCATGAGTTAGTGAGAGCCCGAGAGAGTCGAAATCGCTCACGAAAGTCGAAGTAAAAGAATATTTTGCAGAAGCAATAACAACGTTTCTAAAAATAGAAACGTAAACAAATGAAGTTGAAAGCAGAAATCCACCTTTCTGGGACAAAACTGACTCTTCTGGGCGTTGATCCAGTCCAGCCTTACGCAGCTGAGTTGCGATTTCCGTCAGATGGATGAGGTGTTCCTCAAAACTGCAAGAAAGCACCAGAAGATCATCCAAGTAGACTAAGACGTGCGACTTCAACTGGTAAGGAATCACGATGTCCATCAGGCGACTCATCGTTTGTTGGTCAATCCAAAAGGCATGCGCTTAAATTGGTACAATGGCCTATTGGGTACCGTAACGCGGGAGTCCGTATCCAGACAGATCTGCCAAAATGCATCCTTGAAATCTATCTTGGAGATACAGTGTACTGGAGGGAGCCTGCTAAGGAGCCCATCCATGATTGGAATAGGATACGCATCCCTTGGAGATACAGTGTACTGGAGGGAGCCTGCTAAGGAGCCCATCAATGATTGGAATAGGATACGCATCCCTCAAAGTCACTGCGTTCAGCTTCCGCTTTGGTATGTATAATGCTAAATGCCAAATGAACATATTCTCTAAATTAAAATCCGATCGGATCAATAACACAGAAGTTATTCAAGTTCACGTTTTGCGAACAAATGTAGGAGCAGCAGCCTGCGCGCTGCTTTAAGCAATTGACGTCGACGCTGTATGAGTGCGAGCGATGCTGATTCAGAATATATATACTTTATCGGGTCGGAGATGTCTCCTAAGGTGCGTTGCAAACTTCTGGCTTAAATTAATATACCCTCTGCAAGGGTATAAAAAGGCAAACAAACCAAACAGCAACAAGTGGGTAAGGCTACAGTCGAGCGCTCGACAGTAAGATACCCTTCTCACAATTTTCTAAATCTGATACAATCGTGTAACTACACTACATATAGCATACTCGGTCGCACTCATACAGCGACGCGCGTAAAGAGTAAAGCGACACGACGCAACGTCAACGTCAATTGCTCAAAGCAGCGCGCAGGCTGCTGCTCGTACATTTGTATTGAAAACGTTGACTTGAATAACTCCTGTGTTATTCATCCGATCGGATTGTAATTTGGAGAATATGTTCAGATTGCGTTTAGCTTTATACATACCAAAGCAGAACTTTCTAAGTTTAATACTTTGTTTAATAATCACAAATTACCGTTTTGCGGGGGCGGTGGGCGTGGCATCAAACAGTTGAAATCAACTTCATCTGCTTGGGAAATATAGGAACCTCCATGCCAAATTTGGTGTCTCTAGCTCTTTTAATAGCTAAGATCCGTTGTCTCAAACAGACAGACGGACAGACGGACAGCCGGACAGACGGACAGACAGACGGACATGGCTTAATCGACTCGGTTATTGATCCTGAGCAAGAATATATATACTTTATGGGGTCTGCCACGCCTCCTTATGCCTGTTACATACATTGCACAAAGTTGGTATACCCTTTTTTGACCATTTTCAATGGTCGAAGGGTATAAAAATCGTTTTGCCCCGCTATCGATTCGCCACCTATCGATATTTAATAAATTGTCAAAAAGTCAATTTTTAGCAATAGTCCGTCTTCTAGACATTTACCAGTATCAATTTATTGGGCACACCAAAAAAGACAAATTTCCGGACAGTATGATTTTAAGATTTTTTCAGGCTGTCCGGAAAAATACTAACCTGACAGCCCTGGTGTGTATGGTTGTACATAAAGTATATACATACAAATTATACTTTTGATCCCTAATGAGTTAACTAAAACTTTATATTCTTGATTATTCACGGGCGAGCGCCTCATTTATTATAAAGTTTCAGACTAAAAACTAAACATTAAAGTAGCTTTAGAGGAAGTCTTCAGCCGCCAGCTGCACTGTCGGCGTCAGCGCTGCTTTTACTCAGAACGCTGACCATGCGCCTCGTGCGCGGTATTACGTTGCAATCTGTTGCAACGTTCGTCAAAGCGCAATGCACCCGGAACGCTGACCAAAACTGCTTAGGTCAACATTCCCACGCTAGCGAGTTATTGCGCGATGCGGCAACATAGTGTTACGGGTTAACTACCCCCCTCTCGGAGACCGACCGTCCTTGGTCACTTTCCCTCTCTCCAGAATATTGTTTATTTCTTGTGAGTTGCGGTGCTTAGCCGCTTGCCGACGTACCAGAGGATCCCAACTCCTACGATGCAAACCAACAATATTGCGCCAATTGAGAGCACCAATTGATTGCCTATCGCAATGTTGTCCCGAACCTCTTTGATGTAGTTGAGGTTGTCTTCGCTCAGTCGAAGGATGTATGGGAGACTGAGTTTCATTTCGTGTCCATTGTTTGTTCCATTTACTTTAATCGCGGTGGTGTTGTCGTATGAGAGGTTTACGATGCGGTCGTTGATGATAATTATGCCGTCCTTCACTTTGGTGAGGGGTTCGAGGTGGCTCGGCTGCGTCAGCCAATGGGCTCTGCCTCCAGCATGGAGACTCTGTGTGCAAGTACTGCCTTTCGTCTGCCTGCAGAATGTCACTGTTGTCGTTTGCGAGCAATTAGATACAGCCAG
This sequence comes from Zaprionus tsacasi, assembly GCA_018904105.1. Taxonomy (NCBI): domain Eukaryota; kingdom Metazoa; phylum Arthropoda; class Insecta; order Diptera; family Drosophilidae; genus Zaprionus; species Zaprionus tsacasi. Next base: position 81,644 of record JAEIFR010000384.1, read on the forward strand.
CACCTGGCCGTTGAAATCGCCCACCAAATTTTCGCGTAGCTGGAGTATGGAACCGTTGTAGGCGACTGGGAAAATCGTTACCTTTTTGCATTGCTTACTTATAATAGGAAATTCAATTACAAAGATTATTACGTTATTCTTACGTTCTACCATGATTCTAAATACTTTCAATATGTCAGTTATATGGATCCCTGTGATTGGATTGGTGAGAATGTTTGCAAGATATGAGTGGTCAATAATTGCCCGATTAATTACGTTAACTTTTACGAGAGTCAAGGTAAGCATAAGGTTGCCTATCTCTGTTATCATCATTCTGTATCGCGTACTAAGGTCCCCGAAAAGGTGGCTAGTATCAATCTGTTTACCTTTAGATATTCTAAGAATTTTGTTTACAGTGTCCGTGAGCTGGTTTATTTTTCCTGCAGTCTGGAATTTATGGTTATCTGCCTATTGCTTGCAGTGACCAGCTGCGGTTGCGTTGTCTCCACCCTCTTCAAGTCGTCTGCATCCGGGGTACCCGCAACTACCTTAAGGGCCGATCCAAGGCTCCTTACCATGCGATGATGCACGTCGAGTGCGGATAACATGTCCAGTACTTGTCCGGTGTCTATTTCCAACAACTTCTGCATGGTCTCCTCCGTCATGATCCTGTAGTCCGTGAGGTTGGCCGTATGCCGTATGTACCCGTAGCGTTCCTATAGTAAGATGTCTCCGTCCACAATTGGAATGTAGTCCGCGTGCGTATAGTCCGTCACCCGTGCCGTTGTCAGTGCCACTATTGAAAGTATCGTCAAAACAATCCTAATGAAGACAGAAAGCGTTTGTGGTTAGTTGAATGTCAACGAAGGTTATTCTTATGGACCACCCTTCCCTTAATGAGGACGGTTGTCCCCAAGAGCGCCTCAACTTCTTCGCTGCAAAGGGGCGAAAGTTTGTTCCCTAACCTGCGGTTTACAAGGACTTTTTCGCCTACTTCGAAGACCCTATTCTACCGACTACGGTTTTCCTTGGCATTCTGTTCCATCTGAGCTTTCTGTATCCTGTTGCTGACAGCCTGGGTACACTCTAAAGACTCCACGTGTAAAATGTCCTTCGGTTTTTTTCCCACCACTGAGCTGTTGTACTCGACAGTAGCCTGCATTGTTCAAATCGAGAATGTATGTAACAGGCAGTTCGAACTTCGACGGCAAGCACTTTTTTTCAACGATATGTTATGTGCCAACATTATTTGCACTGATCATTATTGCAATTTTACAGTAGATGCATAAAAAATGCAGTGGCTGAGTGGATGTGGCCGACAAGCTGAGTGGTCTCATAATGCAACTTTTGCGATCCAAATTACATATTACAAGCTTTTTTAGGTTCATGTTTCACATCACCTCAGGGGCATAAATATTATTATACCCTTCGACCATTGAAAATGGTCAAAAAAGGGTATACTAACTTTGTGCAATGTATGTAACAGGCATAAGGAGGCGTAGCAGACCCCATAAAGTATATATCTTCTTGCTTAGGATCACTAGCCGAGTCGATTGAGACATGTCCGTCTGTCTTTCCGTCTGTATGAGACAACAGATCTCAGCTATTAAAAAAGCTAGAGACACCAAATTTGGTATGGAAGTTCCTATATATAATAGGCAGATAAAGTTTATTTCAAATGTTTGATGCCACGCCCACCGCCTTCGCAAATCGGTAATTTACGATTATTAAGCAAAGTATTAAACTTAGAAAGTTGTGCTTTGGTATGTATAATGCTTAATGTATAATGCCATATAAATGTATTCTCCAAATTACAATTCGATCGGACTAATAACACAGGAGTTATTCAAGTCAACGTTTTCAATACAAATGTACGAGCAGCAGCCGGCGCGCTGCTTGGAGTTGACGTCGACTTCGACGTTGCGTCTCGCCGCTTTACGCTTTACGCGCGTCGCTGTGTGAGTGCGAGCGAGTAAGCTATATGTAGATCAGTATTTGTGCAGAATTTCTGTTTGAAATTATCAGTGTAGTTACACGTTTGTAACAGATTTAAAAAATTGGGAGAAGGGTACCCTACTGTCGGGCGTTCGACTGTAGCCATATCCACTTGTTTTTTATTTTCTTCTGTTCTTATTTTTATTCTTTTTAGCATTATATCTTCTTTTAAAATCGATGATAACGATAATGCGAGTTAGAAAAATTTGAGACTGTGGGACGTGTTTTTTTTCGGAAAGTTGTAGCGGGTATACCACAATCAGTCGCGCTCGACTGTAGCCTTTCCGACTTGTTTAAGGGGGCTCTTTGTGTTCTGTTAGCCAAATAACTTAACATCCAATTTAAAAGATTTGGTGAGAAACAAATAATGTTTAGTTTATGTGCAAGAAGGGAGTGATTTACTGAGTCAAATGCTTTACTGAAATCAGTATAGATGACGTCAGTTTGAAAATTTTTCTGAAAAACCTTTACTATAAAGGATGTTAGCTCAAGTAAATTTGTCGAGGATGAACGTTTTAAAAATCCGTGCTGACAAGGAGATATGACGGATCTACTGAAATGCTGCAAGTGAGGAGTTAAGACATTCTCGAGGAGTTTTAGAATAGCCGACAATTTTGAGATACCTCTATAGTTTAAAACATCAGACTTGCTGCCCTTCTTGTGAAGAGGTAAAATTAAAGATTCCTTCCATATGGAAGGAAAGGTGGAAGTTTTTAGGGACAGCGAAAAAAATTTGACCAATAGCTTAGATAGAGGATCGGCACAGTATCGAAGTACGCAACTAGGAATTCCGTCAGGACCTGGTGAGAAAACTGGTTTTATTGAACATAAATCCCTGAAAATCGAACTTTTGTTTAATTGTGGGGCGAAAATGCCATTTGAACTGGGAATGGTGTATGGATAAAAATTTGCATCGCGTGTTGAAATTTAACTTTGCAAACAGATCAGCCATGTCCTGGTCAGTGTTTGCATTTGCACTTTCAAACGATAGCTTAGATGGATAGGCAAATGACTTATGATTCATGTTTACAAAATTATAGAACTGTCTGGGACTCTGCCGGAACTGAATCCCGCAACGAGTCCAATAATTTCTGTAACATTTAGCGTTGAGAGCAACAAAATTAGACCGAGCAATAAGGTATCTTGAAAAAATAGACGAGGAATATCATCTCGTATATTTTTTAAAGAGTCTCGACTTTAGATTTTTAAACCATGGGGGTTTACTTGAATGCCTCGGAGAAGAAAGAGGCACACAAAAGTCAAAAAATTTATTTAATGTTTTATAAAATAAATTAAGAGCCATATCCATATCATTACATTTATAAAAAATAGACCAGTCAAAATTTCAAATTAAAAAATTAATTTTAGCAAATGATATAATCACCTGTCGGGCAGTGCTCATGGCGGCGCAGCTATTTTAATTAAACAGGGCCTAAAATTTCAAATTATGGACAGCATTAGAGAAAACGCTATGCAAGCTGTCACGGTCAAGATCAAATGTTTGCATGCGGACGTATCTGTAACAGCGATATACTTCCCCCCAAGATTTTCTCTCAAAGAAGAAGACTTTAAGAAATTTTTCCATAAACTTGGAACTCAGTTTATAGGAGGAGGCGACTTCAATGCCAAGCACCCTTGGTGGGGCTCCAGATTGATAAATCCGTAGGGAAGAGAATTGTATAAATGCATACAAAATAACAACATAACAACTCTCTCAACCGGTAAGCCAACATACTGGCCTACTGACAGTAGAAAGATACCAGACCTTATAGACTTCGTAGCATTCCTTGGTATTCCACAATCACATGCGCATAATGGAAAGCTTTGATCTAAGGTCAGGCCATTCTCCAATAATAGTGACGTACAGTACAGTAGAGCATATATTGACAAAACCTTACAAAGTAATTTCTGCAAATACTGACATTAATGCGTTTAAAAGCTATCTGGAAACAGGTATCAGCTTGAATATCTCGCTAAAATCAGGAGAGGAGATAGATAAAGCTGAGCATCTAACAAATAAAATCCATAAAGCAAGCTATACATCTACGAAGCATCCAGTCAGAAACTCACAACCAAATCAACTCTATCTCTCAGCTGAAATCCGAAGACAAATACAAAACAAGAGAAATTTGCGTAAAAGATGGCAAGAAACCCGTTATCCTGCTGACAAAAGATTCTATAACAAGGCTGCATCTGATCTCAAAAAACTACTGTCAACTTTAAGAAATGAATCCCTCGCTGAATATCTTAGAAACCTACATAGATCTACATTCTTGTAACCACGAACATAATTTATGGAGAGCAACCAAATATCTTAAGCGACCTGCAAAGAGAAACACTGTAGTCCGAAATAGTAATGGCGATTGGTGTAGATCTGATGATGAACAAGCCAAAGCATTTGCACAACACCTACACTCTGTATTTCAACCAAATGATATTGATAACCCGCAAACAGAGAGAGAAGTAGATAACTTTCTCGAGCCACCATGCCAAATGAGCTTGCCCATTCGTAAAAAGTTACATCAGAAATTAAATGGTTGAATAATAAAAAAGCTCCAGGTTCGGACAAAATTGATGGTTCAACCTTGCAGAATCTACCACCAAAGTGTATCCGATTCCTTACGCTTATATTTAATGCGATCTTAAAAGTTGACCACTTTCCAATCCAATGGAAATGCGCAGAGATAATGATGATCCTTAAACCAAACAAGGCAGGAAATGAAGTGACATCGTACCGTCCCATTAGTTTGTTGTCAATATTCTCTAATGTATTTGAAAAAATACTTTTAAGGAGAATGCTGCCAATATTGGACAAATTCGCTATTATTCCCGATACACCAGTTTGGATTTAGAAGAGGCCACGGAACTCCCGAGCAATGCCACAGGATTATAAATGAAATCTTTTTAGCTTTTGAGAACAAAAAGTACTGCAGTGCAACATTTCTTGATGTTCAACAAGCGTTTGATCGAGTCTGGCACAATGTATTATTATATAAAATTAAAAAGTGGCTACCGGTACCATATTTCTTATTATTAAAGTCATACCTAACAAATAGACACTTTTACGTGCAACAAAAAAATGAATCCTCGCCGTTGCTTACTATAAAGGCTGGAGTCCCACAAGGCAGCGTCTTAGGGCCTGTTTTATACACCCTGTACACGGCCGATATGCCAGTTGCAAATACCTGCACTGTGGCAACATACGCTGATGATACAGCTATATTAGCTACTAGTACATCTAAAGAGGAAGCCTCACAACTCCTGCAATCAGAGCTCTGCCTTATTGACAGTTGGTTCCTGCTCAAATAACTTTCACATTAAGAAGAGGTGACTGTCCAGAAGTTTTATTTAATGGATCAGCAATCCCACAAACTAACTGCATAAAGTACCTTGGCTTGCATCTTGATCGCAGACTAACGTGGAAAGATCACATTAGGGCAAAGCGTCAGCAACTGAGCCTAAAAACTTTGAAAATGACCTGGTTGCTTGGCCGAAAATCTTCAACCACTCTGGAAAACAAAGTCCGTTTATATAAAGCTATGCTAAAGCCCGCGTGGTCTTATGGCATACAGCTCTGGGGTACTGCCAAACTCAAATATTGAGATCCTACAACGATATCAATCAAAAACACTGAGACAAATTGTTAATGCTCCATTTTATATCTCAAATTCAAATATCCATAAAGACTTAGGAATCCCTTATGTTAAAGATGAATTAAACAAGAAAGCAAGGCTACCTTCGGCTTGCCGAAGGTTTTATACCCTTGCAGTTGTACACAGCTATATGTAATAGTACTCAGATTTTCATAAAATTGCAACAGGTACCTTCAATAGGCCGATCGTTGATTGTTATAAGTTATAAAACTTCGATTTTGATGATACTTTATTATTAAGGACATACTTAGATTTGGATGTGGTAAGCCTGATAGCTATATCTTGAAATATACCGAAAATCGACCGATAGGCTCCATGACAGCTGTACGATATATCAGTCCGATCTGGCCCGTTCCGACTTATTTAATGAAGGCAGAAATAAGAAGCTTGTGAGCCAACTTTTATGAAGATAGCTCAATAACTGGGGGACTAATTTGCGTTGCAACAGGCAGACGGGCTGACTGATTGTTCCTATAACAGCTATAGAATATAAACGTCTGAGATATTTAAATGGAAAAAATAAGGGCGTGTTACTGTATAACATTAAAAAGTATTGATAATGTGCGGTATTTGCAAGAACAAAACAGATTTGCATACAAAAACCCTAATTACAGCCGATTGTTTCTATGGCAGCTATATGTTATAGTGGTCCGATTTTTATACAATTTTGACAGCACATTAGGAACGTAATAAGAATAAGATTTGCCAAATCTTGTTGCAATATCTTGAAAAACAACAAAAATCGGCCGATAGTTTCTATGACAGCTATACGATATATCGGTCCGATCTGGCTCGTTCCGACTTATTTACAGCGCGCAGCAATAAGAAGTTTGTATGCCAAGTGTCATGAAGATAGCTCAAAAACTGAGAGACTAGTTTGCGTTGCAACAGACGGACGGACGGACGGACGGACGGACGGACAGACGGACATCCATTTTTGGACTCCTCTGTTTATGCTGATTCAGAATATATATACTTTATAGGGTCGGAGATGTCTCCTAAGGTGCGTTGCAAACTTCTGGCTAAAATTAATATACCCTCTGCAAGGGTATAAAAATATATAGATAGACTAATAAACCATGAAAACAATCTAGCCATAAGTTTGATTAATAATAATACCAATGTAAGAAGACTTAAGCGAATTCACGTGCTCGATCTCCCTCATAGGTAGATAAAAACTATCAAAACACGTGATATAAAGAATATGTAGTAGGGATTAATGAATAACTACCTCCTCTGTTAATTTAATTATACCCTTCGACCATTGAAAATGGTCAAAAAAGGGTATACTAACTTTGTGCAATGTATGTAACAGGCATAAGGAGGCGTGGCAGACCCCATAAAGTATATATATTCTTACTCAGGATCACTAGCCGAGTTGATTGAGACATGTCCGTTTGTCTGTCCGTCTGTATGAGACAACAGATCTCAGCTATTAAAAAAACTAGAGACACCAAATTTGGTATGAAGGTTCCTATATATAATAGGCAGACAAAGTTTATTTCAAATGTTTTATGCCACGCCCACCGTCCCCGCAAATCGGTAATTTACGATTATTAAGCAAAGTATTAAACTTAGAAAGTTCTGCTTTGGTATGTATAAAGCTAAACGCAATCTGAACATATTCTCCAAATTACAATCCGATCGGACCAATAACATAGAAGTTATTCAAGTCAACGTTTTCAGTTCAAATGTACTAGCAGCAGCCTGCGCGCTGCTTTCAGTAATTGACGCCGACGTCGACGTCACTCTTAACGTGCGTCGCTGTGTGAGTGTGAGCGAGAAAGCTTTATGTAGTAGAAGTATTTGTGCAACATTTCTGTTTGAAATTATTAGTGTGGTTACACGTTTGTAATGGATTTTAAAAATTGGGAGAAGGGTATCCTACTGTCGGGTGTTCGACTGTGGCCCTACCCACTTGTTTTAATTATATAATTTACTTATTGTCAGATTAAGACACATTGTAAATAAAATGAATAAAAAAAAAAAAATTTTTAGCAAAATCAGCTTTTCGAAAACAACGTTCCCGCTTACACGGCGTGACTTTTTTATCCAATACATTTGAAACAGTTTTAAAAACAGCGAAAGTTGGATGATAGGGCAAGTGGATGGACTCTGGTCAAAGTTACTATACTCTGATCGGAGATGAAACATAAATCGAGTGTTCGATTTAGCGAATTAGGAACGTGGTTGACCTGCAGCTTTGAAATGTCATGCAGGTCATCAATAAGTTCATGTTGTTGTGAGGGCATCAGGCAATTTCCCTCATCACTTGGTGTCCAACTACACTCAGGTATGTTAAAGTCGCCAAGGACTATGAGATGATCTTTGTTAGATAACAAATTGAAGACATGCTTTATTGCATGCAAGTGTTAAGTGTAGATAAGAATATCAGACGAAGGTGGGATGTACAAGCAGGTTATATAAACCTGGAAGCCGGGTGTAATTTTACACAAATGAATTCAATATCATATTGAATCTCCGGATGTACGTGTTCTGACGCGATGTCAGAATTTACCGCAATTATAACACCGCCGCCCCGCCGATAAGACGATCAAACACAAGCACAAGGGATTCAAACGAAAGGCTATTTAAGAATAACGTAGGTAGATCGCTACTCAGGCCCCCTACGTTTTGGTAAATGTTAAGAATTTTATTAGTTTTTTGTAGTCACATTTTTATACCCTTCGACCATTGAAAATGGTCAAAAAAGGGTATACTAACTTTGTGCAATGTATGTAACATGCATAAGGAGGCGTGGCAGACCCCATAAAGTATATATATTCTTGCTCAGGATCACTAGCCGAGTCGATTGAGACATGTCCGTCTGTCTGTCCGTCTGTCCGTCTGTATGAGACAACAGATCTCAGCTATTAAAAAAGCTAGAGACACCAAATTTGGTATGGAAGTTCCTATATATAATAGGCAGATAAAGTTTATTTCAAATGTTTGATGCCACGCCCACCGCCTTCGCAAATCGGTAATTTACGATTATTAAACAAAGTATTAAACTTAGAAAGTTGTGCTTTGGTATGTATAATGCTTAATACCATATAAATGTATTCTCCAAATTACAATCCGATCGGACTAATAACACAGGAGTTATTCAAGTCAACGTTTTCAATACAAATGTACGAGCAGCAGCCGGCGCGCTGCTTGGAGTTGACGTCGACTTCGACGTTGCGTCTCGCCGCTTTACGCTATACGCGCGTTGCTGTGTGAGTGCGAGCGACTAAGCTATATGTAGAGAAGTATTTGAGCAGAATTTCTGTTTGAAATTATGAGTGTGGTTACACGTTTGTAACGGATTTTAAAAATTGGGAGAAGGGTATCCTACTGTCGGGCGTTCGACTTTAGCCCTACCCACTTGTTTGAAGTAGTCGCCTGATTTGGCAAAGGAAGTTTAATCGGTTGCCGATTCTTTTTTTCCTTGCCTCGAATTCTTTAACCACGATATGATCAGGCCAGAAGTTAGCTGAGCATATCTGGTTAAATAAATCGTTCGAGACACTAATTTTAAAGAATGATATATCCCTCTCATATGAAAACTAAAAATGTTCCATGTTTAAAGGCATGAGATTTAGCTTGGATATAAGCCAGGACATCTGAAGATGTCCTCGAAACAAATATATGCCTCTTCGGTGGAATTCCGGTGATAGGCTTAGGTCCCACAGATAAGGCAAGCTTGCTTAAGGGACTATCGGTTGGGTAATTAGTATTGGCGGTCTCACAGGAATAGAAATATCAGATGGAGGATCGTGCAAAGGCGAAATGAGCTCCACTGACTCAATAGAGACACTTTTATGTGCTGCTTCTCTCGAAACTACAGGTGTAGTAAACGTCACAGGTGTGCTGAGTTGGTCAACGTTCTAATGCTGATAGGCACTAGTTGACGGCTGCTCCTTTTAAGCTGATTGCGCTAGGGAGACTCATTTAGTAGCTTAAGGCTATTCAATGAAGTGTCCAGCGCGGAGAACTGATCGGTAAGTTTGCGAAAACTACCAAACAGTTCCCTAAATCCCGACCTAGTTTGGCGCATGAACGATACAAAATCATTCTCAACCTCACGACACGCATCGCAACAATAGTGCAACCCGTTTCGCTTGGCTACAGCATCGGGCCACTGTAGCCCGCACATTTTGCGTGTGCAACGTTGTTGCAGATCCAACAACAAATACTTACCTGAGCAGATGTGATCTGCTTTTGGCAGGTTTTCTTAAAACATATAATTCCTCCTTCAATTATTAGGGGCGACCACTGTAAGAAATGCACAGAACAGAAATAGAGAGAGAGAGGAAGTGTTAGGCACTCACAGAAACTGTGATAAGAAGACCGCGGTAAAAGAGTTTGTGCTGCAGAGCACAGCAACAAAAATGTAAGAAAGAGTTAGTGAGAGCCCGAGAGAGTCGAAATCGCTCACGAAAGTCGATGTAAAAGAATATTTTGCAGAAGCAATAACAACGTTTCTAAAAATAGAAACGTAAACAAATGAAGTTGAAAGCAGAAATCGAAAAAACTCTTTTGCAAACAAGATTAGTTTGGCAAATTAGAAGAGTTCACTCGTGTAGTAAACAGATTTCTGTATATTAGCTGGTTAAGTGATAAGTTTAGTAATTTTTAGAGTTATTAAACACCGATTGCTTAATAAATTAACTTAGCTTCGGAGAGCAAGAAAAAACACGTCTGTTCACTTTGAAAGAGCATTTCATGTCAGTGAAATTTATCAGATGGTGAGTTTTCTTACCGAAAATTATGAAATTTCTTTTAGGCGGGAAGCGCGCTTCTTCTAGCACAATCTGGTTGCGGAAGCAATTCAAAGGCTTCTCCGTCGAACTGGTTGTGTACAAAAGGGAAGATTCACTGTGGATAATGGCTGCATCGGATTTTGGTTCGCCATGGTTTCCCTGGAGGACATTCACGTTCTGACGCGAGAATGCATCAACTACATGATTCTCTCTACCTGGCTTATAAAAAAGCTTAGCCCCTTTTTTATTAATGGGGCCTTCCACCTCTTGATCTTTGCATTTGGATTACTTTCCGAAACGGAAAATGTCCAAGGCTGGTGGTCGGTGAATATGTTGATATCTCTGACTCCGTATAGAAGTTTCCCCAGGGCCCAGAAAATAGCAAGCGGCTCTCGCTTGTTAGTAGCGTAGTTGGCCTCGTAGTCTTTTAGTGCCCCAGATATCATTGTTATTGGACGGCCGTTTTGTGATAAAACGGCGCCTATTCTAAAGCTTCTGCCTCAATGGTTAAGTCAAATGGTTTTTTGTAATCGGGGTACATTAGTATGACGTCTTCGGACGCCAAGACGTTCCTAAGCTTTTGAAAAGCGTTGCTCTGAGCTTCATTGAACTCTACCGCGACCTTTTTTGACCTTTATTTGCTAAGCGACCCGTTTTCCCCTTTAAGGATATCAGACATAGGTTTTGCTTTGCTGTGAAGTCTTTAATGAAGCAGCGGTAATGGCTAGCAAGGCCCATTTACGACCTAACACCAAACACCGTGGTGGGCTCAGGATACTCCCAGATAGCTTTCACTTTTTCCGGATCCGATTTTGCTCCGTCTTTGCTCCGACGTTATCTTTGAAAAATTAAGACTTCTCGAGCGTCTCGCGCATGTTCGCGTTTAGAAGGCTCTTCAAAACCCAATCAATGTGCTTGACGTGATCTTTCTCGTTTTCGGAGAAGATAATGTCATCGTCGACGTAGACTTTCCGATCGGTTCTCGAAAAACGTCGTCTATGGTCCTCTGCAAAATGCTTGCTGCATTTTTCAAGCCAAAGGGAAGTCGACAGAACTCGTACTTTCCACCAATGACTGAAAAAGATGTTTTTCGCGACCTCGCTCTGCCAGAATGATCTGGTAATAACCTGATTTCAGGTCGAGCGTTGGGAAAAACTTAGCTTTGCTCAGGTTAGCCAAAATCATTGTGATGTTTGGCATTGGGTACTTGTCGGCAACAGTTTTCGAATTGAGTTTCCTAAAGTCTATCACCAGAAGTATATTTCTATTACCCAACACGTCTGTGCCTTTCTTGTCCACCACCCAAACTGGGTTGTTATAGGGTGACTTGGACTTCTGATAATGCCGTTTTTTGTTAGGTATCTAACCTCTGATGCGACAATATCTTCAACATCCCTTGGGTAGGGGTATAGTTTCGAGTAGAACACATTATCGTCAGTTGTACGAATTGTGGCTACGACGGCTGTACTGTAAGGCAGTAAAGTCCACGAAAGCATTCTTGTTCCGATGACGCATCTGCAGAAACTGGTTGACGTTCGCGCACTCGTGGTACTGCAACGCCTCCGAGGGCGCACTAATTCTCAACACGCCTTCTTTGAGGCATAGGACCGCGCCCACCTGTCCAGCCCTATGATTCCGTCGCATGTTGACAAGGAATCGAGTAAGATTCTTCAAAACAAGTGTCCCCAACGAACTCCTGGGCATTATATGCTCGGCTCAATTTTGGCCGGAGCATGATGTGATCAAGGAGTTCGAAGCAAAGAAGAATAAAATCGCCCAACGATTAATCTTTCTCTGCCGTCTTTAGTTTCAACCCAAACAAAACCAATTTTAAACAAAAATAACTAACATGCTCCTTAACTCTTTCATATCAAAATGTTAGAGGTTTGTACTAAACTTTCAACTTTATATATCAACAGTCTTTCTTTTTCTTCTCAAATTGTTGTGTTTACTGAGACTTGGTTAAAACCGGATATCCTAAACTCCGAAGTCTTTCACAACCTACAGGTGTTACAACCTGACCTTCGTGGTGGTGGAGTCCTTATTGCAGTCGATTCCACCATCAATTCGGAACTTTTACAGCCGGAGATTCAACTTGGTATTGAATTCCTCTGTGTAAAATTACACTTTCCCGGTTTTTCTCATTATATAACCTGTTCCTATATTCCACCGTCATCGGATGTATCTGTCTATTTGCAACATTTGTCTGCAATAAAGACTATATTTAATCTGTTATCAGACAGAGATCACTTTTCAGTCCTTTAATCTTTTTTTTTTGGACGTTGAATACAATGAATGTATTAGCAAGTGGTCCAACGACACCAAGCCGATGCTTGTTGCACGCGGAACCCAGACGAAGTCCACCTCCCGCCTAACCGACCGAGAGGCACCGTCGCATAACGGACGACACGGAAATGCGGTAAAAATGCGAATAGACACGCGAAAGGAAATTAACGCGATACACATAGAAAACGCGGATAGGAGATAGAATATGCATGCAATAAAAAGAATATCGAGGAAATAATATTACTAATTACGTACTAGATAGAGAAGAAATAAAGACTTCATAGAAGCAATAGAGTTAGTGCCAGCTATGACGTGTTGAAGTTTATTGTAGTCCGAACATAATACCCTGAACGGATCGTGCAGTGCATAGTTCGATCTACCATAAGGAAGAATTAGTGGAAGATAATTATGAGTACTTCTGCATGGGACAGAGAAATAAAGCTGTCTTACAAAGGCCTCACTGTCAATGTCACCTTGCATAAGGTTGTTAATAAATAATATCCCTAGCATGGTTCTGCAATTAGTGAGGGAAGGCAAATTTAATAATACAATTTTCATCCCAGTTAAGGCCATGTGACTGTCCGGCCTTGGTATGGACAAGGAGGAAACATCTGCACGCGGAAATCGCAACTCCAGAGCAGATTGTCCGTTCCTCGACGAAAGATCTGTTATGCTTCATTAGGGAAGCAGAACAGCTTTTGTCATGACAGGGAGAGCATTCTGGGTACAAAAGATCATATTGGTCGCAGTGCCTCGCGCCTTCTCCGCTGGGAGACTCCCTCTTCTATAATAATAATAATAATAAGGCCACGTAACGCAAACAGTAAAAAGTTCTTTTGTACCGACTCGATGCGTTCTTTATGAATAGTGTACTGGGGACACCATACGCATGAACCATATTCAAGAATAGGACGAACAAGTGAGATGAAGAGGGTCTTTGTTAGATAAGGATCGTCAAATTTCTTAGACCATCTCTTAATAAAGCCTAGAACACCCATGGCTTTATTGACCATATTAAAAATGTGATTGGAAAACTTTAGTTTTCGGTCCAAACGGACCCCCAAATCATCAACTAGGGTGATTCTTTCCAAGACACAACCTCAAAGAGAATAAGAAGTATACGTTGGACTGGCTCGAAAGAATGTCATCAGCTTGCATTCGGAGCTGTTCAGGTTTAAAAAGTTGGCACAACACCACGCATGAAAACTATTTAGGTCGGCTTGTAAGTGTGAGTGACAGTGGTCGTCTTTTAATTGATAACAAAGCTTTACAACATCCGCGTACATGAGAGTACGAGAGTTAGGTATGATCAAAGGCAGGTCATTGATGAAAAGCGTAAAAAGAAGGGGACCGAGATGACTCCCTTGAAGAACGCCAGATGTGGCATGAAGTGGAATTGAGAGGCTGGTCTAAAAAGGACTCTTTGAGTTCTGTCAGTCAGATAGCTTACAATCCAACTAAGTAATTTAGGTGAGAAACCTAGAAGGTCAAGCTTATGTGCCAGAAGGGAATGATTCACTGAGTGAAAAGCTTTACTGAAATCAGTATAAATGACATCAGTTTGAAGAATTTCCTGAAATGCTTTTACCACAAAGGATGTCAGCTTAAGCAAATTTATCGTATTTGAACGACGTTTAATAAATCCGTGTTGAAAAGGTGAAATAATGGATCTACATAAATGTTGCAAGTGAGGAGTTATAACATTCTCGAAAAATTTAGGTATAGCCGACAATTTAGAAATATCTCTATAATTGATTGCTTCAGACTTGCTGCCCTTTTTAAACAAGGGGATAATAAAAGATTGCTTCCAAATGGAAGAAAAGAGTGAAGTTTCTAAGGACAGCGAAATTAGTTTGAGCAATGGCTTACTTAAGGAGTTGGCACAGAACCGAAGTATACAAGCGGAAAAACCGTCAGGGCCTGGTGAAAAAACTGGCTTAACTAAATAAAGATCCTTGACAAGGGAGCTTTCGTTTAGAAAGGGGGAGAAGATACCATTCGAACTTGGAATGTTGTATGGATAAAAGTGAGTAGTATGTGTAGAAGGGGAATAAGTCGTTTGAAAAAACTTTGCAAACAGATCGGCCATGGTTTGGTCGGTATTTGCACTAGCATTTTCAAACGTTAAATTAGTAGGAAATGCGGAAGACTTACGCTTCGTGTTAACAAAACTATAAAACTGTTTGGTGAACCGAATGAACTGAACCTTAGAACGAGCTAAATAGTTCTAATAACATTTCGCGTTTAAGACTGTAAAGTCTGACCGCGCGCTTAAGTAGCGTGAAAAGGCTAAGGGCGAGTTACTACATTTAAATTTTTTGTAAAGACTTGACTTTAAATTTTGTATCCGTGACAACTCTCTTATAAACCATGGCGGCTTACTCGAGGATGATGAATAAAAGCACGGAACACAACTATCAAAAAAAGAATAGATAATTTTTTAAAAAATATTGGTCGCTACAGATATATTAGTAGATACATAGAATTCCGACCAATCAAATTAGGAAATTAAAGTGTTTAATAAATTTCAATTTGCTTTTCTAACGCAGCGTACGCGCTTACACAATTTTTCATGTTTATCCATACAAATCAAAAGACACTTCCAGAGTAGGATGGTATGGATCTTCTGGGAAAGAAAGTGGTTGAGTCTTGACTAAATTCACTCTAGATGGATCGGAGATAAAGCATAAGTCTAACGATCTGTTACTACAGTTTAAGATATGATTGACCTGCGACAATGACATATCAAACAGACCGTCAACAAGGTCGTGGTGCCGTGAGGGCAGCAAAGAATTGGAATCAACACTTGTTGTCCAATTACAATCGGGGATATTAAAGTCCCCAAGAACTGAAAGGTGATCTCTGTCTGATAACAGATTAAATATAGTCTTCATTGCAGACAAATGTTGCAAATAGACAGATACATCCGATGACGGTGGAATATAGGAACAGGTTATATAATGAGAAAAACCGGGAAAGTGTAATTTTACACAGAGGAATTCAATACCAAGTTGAATCTCCGGCTGTAAAAGTTCCGAATTGATGGTGGAATCGACTGCAATAAGGACTCCACCATCACGACGGTCAGGTCGTAACACCTGTAGGTTGTGAACTTGCTTGGAAAGACTTCGGAGTTTAGGATATCTGCTTTTAACCAAGTCTCAGTAAACACAACAATTTGAGAAGAAAAAGAAAGACTGTTAATATATAACGTTGAAAGTTTAGTACCTCTAACATTTTGATATGAAAGAGTTAAGGAGCATATTAGTTTTTTTTGTTTAATGTTGTTTTTGTTTGGGCTGAAACTAGAGACGGCAAAGGAAAATTAATTAACTAAACGAGCATATAATGCCCAGGAGTTCGTTGGGGACACTTATTTTGAAGGATGATATGTCCGTCTCTCTCATAAGAAAACTTGAATTTTTCCACTTTAATATCCAAGGAATGAATTTTGCCTTGAATATTGGCTGTTACATCATTTGATGTGAGGTCAGGGGCAAGCCTGGAAACAAAAATTTGTTTCCTTTGTGGAACACCTAGAATCTTTTTAGGCGCCTCAGGTATAACTCCAGAGCATAGGTTCTTTTCTGGTAAACCAGAACTTGAACACGCCTTCGGTAAAACTATTAACTGTGGCACGCGCAACGAGACCACAGCGGACTTGTCGGAAATTATGGGCGTCACAGGTTGCACACACTCAATGACATTATCAGAAAGCGAAACCGATTGAACCGAAGATCTCGTTACTATTGGGGGATTGGTGAACGAAATTAACGGCTGGGTCACTGGCGTGCTTGGCTGGTCAATTAGAGGGAGATGGGTGGCGCTAACTAAAGCCTTTTGATTTCACGCGGATTTCAAACGCTTTAACTTAAGGTTATTGAAAGACGAATCAAGCGCAGAGAACTGGTCGGAAAGTTTGCGAAAACTTCCAAACAGTTCCCTAAATCCAGTCTTCGTTTGACGCATAAACGAACGCATTTCGTTCTCCACTTCCCTACACACATCACAGCAATAACGCAACCCAGTGCGCTTGGCTACGGCGTCAGCCGTCGGGCCAGTATATCCAGCACACTTCGGGTGTACTACGTTGTCACATAGCCAACACGAGATGCTTGCCTGGGCGGCAGTTACCTGCTTAAGGCAGGATTTCTTGAAGCAAATTAAAACGTCCATTATAGGGGACACCTACTGTAAAAACAAAATCAGCCAAAAAGAATACAAAACCAAAACAAGAAAAGGGATGAGCGCAAGAGAGAGAAATTAACGCGCGTAAAGGGCAGAGAGCAGAGAGAGCAAATGTAATAAAAAAAACAAGTGCTAGAGCGGCAAAGCGTGAGTGCAGCTTAGGCACGCTCAAAGAATTAGGAGAGGTAAGGAGAGACAAAAATTAGCGGTGACGAACAACACTAACAATTACGTCGCTTACCGAAAAGAGAATAGATAGAACGAAATGCACCAAGCTATGCAGAACCGATGCACAAAACAGAAAAAAAAATAAAATCTAAAATTAGCAAACACAGATTAGTTTGACTAATTTACAGAGCATGCACACGCGTCGTGAACGGGCTATAGGTAAACTTCGGGTTTAAAGTTAATTTACGTAAAAACACCGGTTGTTTTTAATAACAAAGCCGAAAAATCGAAGCGCAAAAAAATACACGTCCGTTCACTAGGAAATGAAAAGCGTTAATGACATGCATGCACAATCACATCCTATTGGATCAGATGTGATTAAGAAGTGCTTTTGTGATGATGATATGTTGGCAGGTGCAGATAGTGTAATAGAACTTAGCACTATTTACAATGAGGTTCAAAAATATTGGAATCAGAAAGTTTTCCACTTGCAAAATGGGCAACCTACTGTAGTGATCTGTCGTTTAAAATAAAAGCTAGTGACGAAGTGACTCTCAATATTGATGAGCAGAATTCCGTCAAAACTCAAGAGGATGTATTTAAATATCATCTCGATGTGGACAGTATTGCTCCGATTAGGCCAACGAAATTCAACATATTATCTGCAGCTTCTCGTTTGTTTGACACTCTTGGTTTGCTGTGTCCAATTATTACCATGGCCAAAATGTTGTTGCTGGAGTTGTGGAGACTGAAGATAGATTGCGATGAAGCCATTCCAATGAGTCTTCACACAACATGGAACAAGTTTACCATGAAACTGCGCGATTTACATAAAATCCGCATCCCTCGGTACGTGTGTCTTAATACGTATGAAAAGGTTCAGATACATGGCTTTGCTGATGCATCCAGTCGTGCATATGGTTGTTGCATATACGTTCGAACTTGCAACAATCAAGACGTTGGCATTACATTGCTCACTGCAAAGTCTAGGGTGGCCCAACTAAATGTGAAAACCATATCCCGACTAGAGCTATGTGCAGCACTCTTGCTGGCCAAGCTCTGGCACCAAATTGCGGCAATCTCAACAAAATTCAATATAGAAAGTTTGAATTTTTGGTCGGATTCACAGGTTGTGTTGTATTGGTTACAACGCGATTCTTGCACATTGGGCACATTTGTGGCAAATAGAGTTGCAGAAATCCAAGAATTGTCGAACGGTATTGTGTGGCACCACGTTCCAACAGATGTTAATCCGGCGGATTTAGTATCGAGAGGAACCGACATAGACGAGATTGTTAGCTGAAGCTGGAGGAAGACCAATGGCCTCAGCTGCATCAGGTTGAAATAGCGTCGGAAATCAAAACTTCCGAAGATAAAAAAAGTGCAGTTGTTGGTATATTAGCAGAAGTTAAGCCAAATTGTATTATGGAGCTAATGAATCGTCACTCCAGTTTTCCAAAATTGATTTGCAGAATGGTTTATGTGCTTCGATACTCCACAAAGGGCTCAAAACTGATTCTCTCATAGTGTCGGCATTAGAATGAAATATTTCATTTTTTGCCATAGTACAAAGCACCTCATTCAAAAGCGAACTGAAATTGTTATGAAAATCAGCAGTTCTAGCACCAATGTTGCAATCGCTGATTCCATTTATTGGTAAATTTGACAAAAATGGAATACAATTTGAGCACATTCGAGTAGGAGGACGTTTGTTACACGGGCCTCTCTCTTATGACGCTAAGTTTCCGCTTCAAATGACAAAGAATTGAGAATTTATTCAACTATTTGTCAGATATTTGCATCGTAGGCACTACCATGCTGGTCCAAAAGTTCAAGTTGGACTTCTGAGGCAGCAGATTTGAGTAGTGAATGCTCAAAGTTTATGCACTGCAGTTGTTCGGAATTGCGTACACTGTTTTCGATATAAACTAAAATTGTTGGGGCAAATAATGGGAAAATTGCCTGCTGATCGTCTTCGAGAAGGTCGGCCATTTAGAGTATGAGGAGTATACTTCTGTGGGCCATTCCATGTGAGCTATAAGATCAGGGGTAGACCACTCGTAAAAATGTATGTTGCCATTTTTGTCTGTTTTGCCTGAAAGGCGGTTCATTAAGAGCTGGTAACTATCTGGTGGACGTCGCTGCTCAACTCCAGGCCGTTGCTCGTCGACAGAAGCGATCCCAGCGATGGAAAGGTGCTGACGCCAGGCCACCTGCTCATAGGACAGCCTTTGTTGGCGCTGCCGTCAAGATTAGAGCTAGAAGGCCGTGGATCTTTGAAACAGTGGCAACAATTGTCGGCGCTCAAACGTCACTTTTGTCGCAGGTGGTCCAAGGAATATCTGTTCAGCCTCCAGCAGCGGGCACAATGGGCCAAAGGCGAGGGCAACCTGGAGGAAGGGGCGGTCGTGCTAGTGCACGAGGACAACACACCCCCTCAGCAGTAGATAACCGGGCGCGTAACGCGCACAATTCAAAGGGAGGAAGGCAAAGTTCGAGTGGCAGAGGTGAAAACCGCAACAGGCGTCATTAAGTGCCCTATCCCAATAATTGAGCTCTTCCACGGGGCCGGAATGTAGAGCACCGAGATTAAGATTAGTTTTATTTATTACTAAAAGTGCGCTCCAAAGTAAACAGGACTTTTTGAATCTAGCGCCCTCTAGTGGCGTCATCCATATGTCGACTAGTTCGTTAGAGTCTGCTCAACTCCAGGCCGTTGCTCGTCGACAGAAGCGATCCCAGCGATGGAAAGGTGCTGACGCCAGGCCACCTGCTCATAGGACAGCCTTTGTTGGCGCTGCCGTCAAGATTAGAGCTAGAAGGCCGTGGATCTTTGAAACAGTGGCAACAATTGTCGGCGCTCAAACGTCACTTTTGTCGCAGGTGGTCCAAGGAATATCTGTTCAGCCTCCAGCAGCGGGCACAATGGGCCAAAGGCGAGGGCAACCTGGAGGAAGGGGCGGTCGTGC
This sequence comes from Zaprionus tsacasi, assembly GCA_018904105.1. Classification (NCBI taxonomy): domain Eukaryota; kingdom Metazoa; phylum Arthropoda; class Insecta; order Diptera; family Drosophilidae; genus Zaprionus; species Zaprionus tsacasi. The sequence goes on from JAEIFR010000384.1 coordinate 101,627, forward strand.
TAGTGCACGAGGACAACACACCCCCTCAGCAGTAGATAACCGGGCGCGTAACGCGCACAATTCAAAGGGAGGAAGGCAAAGTTCGAGTGGCAGAGGTGAAAACCGCAACAGGCGTCATTAAGTGCCCTGTCCCAATAATTGAGCTCTTCCACGGGGCCGGAATGTAGAGCACCGAGATTAAGATTAGTTTTATTTATTACTAAAAGTGCGCTCCAAAGTAAACAGGACTTTTTGAATCTAGCGCCCTCTAGTGGCGTCATCCATATGTCGACTAGTTCGTTAGAGTCTGCTATCCTTCATTGACTTCCAGTAAACATTTCATAACATTCCATATAGTAGAAGTGAAGTTATTGCGTTTTAAGTGTCAGTACTTTTTTGTCATCGGTGCGAAAATGAGCTTCGAGTAAAGTTGGACAACAAGTGTTGATTTCAATTCTCTGCTGCCCTCACGGCACCACGACTTTTTTGACGGTCTGTTTGATTTGTCATTGTCGCTGGTCAATCATTTCTTAAGCTGTAGCAACAGATTGTTAGACTTATGCTTTATCTCCGATCCATCTAGAGTGAATTTAGTCAAGACTCAACCACTTTCTTTCCCAGAAGATCCATACCATCCTACTCTGGAAGTGTCTTTTGATTTGTATGGATAAACATGAAAAATTGTGTAAGCGCGTACGCTGCGTTGGAAAAGCAAATTGAAATTTATTAAACACTTTAATTTCCTAATTTGATTGGTCGGAATTCTATGTATCTACTAATATATCTGTAGCGACCAATATTTTATAAAAAATTATCTATTCTTTTTTTGATATTTGTGTTCCGTGCTTTTATTCATCATCCTCGAGTAAGCCGCCATGGTTTATAAGAGAGTTGTCACGGATACAAAATTTAAAGTCAAGTCTTTACAAAAAATTTAAATGTAGTAACTCGCCCTTAGCCTTTTCACGCTACTTAAGCGCGCGGTCAGACTTTACAGTCTTAAACGCGAAATGTTATTAGAACTATTTAGCTCGTTCTAAGGTTCAGTTCATTCGGTTCACCAAACAGTTTTATAGTTTTGTTAACACGAAGCGTAAGTCTTCCGCATTTCCTACTAATTTAACGTTTGAAAATGCTAGTGCAAATACCGACCAAACCATGGCCGATCTGTTTGCAAAGTTTTTTCAAACGACTTATTCCCCTTCTACACATACTACTCACTTTTATCCATACAACATTCCAAGTTCGAATGGTATCTTCTCCCCCTTTCTAAACGAAAGCTCCCTTGTCAAGGATCTTTATTTAGTTAAGCCAGTTTTTTCACCAGGCCCTGACGGTTTTTCCGCTTGTATACTTCGGTTCTGTGCCAACTCCTTAAGTAAGCCATTGCTCAAACTATTTTCGCTGTCCTTAGAAACTTCACTCTTTTCTTCCATTTGGAAGCAATCTTTTATTATCCCCTTGTTGAAAAAGGGCAGCAAGTCTGAAGCAATCAATTATAGAGATATTTCTAAATTGTCGGCTATACCTAAATTTTTCTAGAATGTTATAACTCCTCACTTGCAACATTTATGCAGATCCATTATTTCACCTTTTCAACACGGATTTATTAAACGTCGTTCAAATACGATAAATTTGCTTAAGCTGACATCCTTTGTGGTAAAAGCATTTCAGGAAATTCTTCAAACTGATGTCATTTATACTGATTTCAGTAAAGCTTTTCACTCAGTGAATCATTCCCTTCTGGCACATAAGCTTGACCTTCTAGGTTTCTCACCTGAATTACTTAGTTGGATTGTAAGCTATCTGACTGACAGAACTCAAAGAGTCCTTTTTAGACCAGCCTCTCAATTCCACTTCATGCCACATCTGGCGTTCTTCAAGGGAGTCATCTCGGTCCCCTTCTTTTTACGCTTTTCATCAATGACCTGCCTTTGATCATACCTAACTCTCGTACTCTCATGTACGCGGATGTTGTAAAGCTTTGTTATCAATTAAAAGACGACCACTGTCACTCACACTTACAAGCCGACCTAAATAGTTTTCATGAGTGGTGTTGTGCCAACTTTTTAAACCTGAACAGCTCTAAATGCAAGCTGATGACATTCTCTCGAGCCAGTCCAACGTATACTTCTTATTCTCTTTGTGGTTGTGTCTTGGAAAGAATCACCCTAGTTGATGATTTGGGGGTCCTTTTGGACCGAAAACTAAAGAGAAAAGGTGGTCTAGGCTTTATTAAGAGACGGTCTAAGGAATTTGACGATCCTTATTTTACAAAGACCCTCTTCATCTCACTTGTTCGTCCTATTCTTGAATATGGTTCATGCGTATGGTGTCCCCAGTACACTATTCATAAAGAACGCATCGAGTCGGTACAAAAGAACTTTTTACTGTTTGCGTTACGTGGCCTTAACTGGGATGAAAATTGTATTATTAAATTTGCCTTCCTTCACTAATCGCAGAACCATGCTAGGGATATTATTTATTAACAACCTTATGCAAGGTGACATTGACAGTGAGGCCCTTGTAAGGCAGTTACACTTCTCTGTCCCTTGCAGAAGTACTCGTATTTACCTTCCATTAACTCTATGTTCGGACTACAATAAACTTCATCACGTCTTGGCTGGCACTAACTCTATTGCTACTATGAAGTCTTTAATTCTTCTCTATCTAGCACGTAATTAGAAATATGGGAGACCCCATAAAGTGTATAAGCTAACATCAGTTCTACTACGAGCCAAACTAATTGTAGAATTATATTAAGTCAGTCCTAAAGAAGCACTCAAAATAAACAGTTTGTTTTTTTACTCAAATTAACCAAACCTTTAGTTAATTGGCGCCCGAGCAGGGACCAGTATCTGTGTCTTAGTAACAGGATATCGTGTCGTGTAGTGCCTCAAGTAGCCACGCCCTGTACCGCGAATAAGCGCCTCAAGTAGCCGCATCGTGAGTGCGATTCAAGGAAAGCAAGACTTCCTCGCGATATTCCTTAGGAAAACTCTGCGCTGGTCAAAGCGTGTCGAACATAACGAATAAGTGCCTAAAATAGCCACATCGTGCACGACCGCACAAGCGCGTTGAACATAACGAATAAGTGCCTTAAGTAGCCACATCGTGTCCAACCGTTAAACACTAACCGCCGACAAGTCTGTAGTGACTCGTTCGCAGACAGCCGTGAAAAAAAGAAGGTGTACCCCAGGATCCCCAGTAGCCTGCCGCACCGCCGCTTCGCCGCACCGCCGCAGGAGGAAAAGGAGCTATCCAAAGTACCAGCACGGTAGATTCGCCGGATGATTTACTTGTAAGCTAGTGATTAAGCGAAAATTTTTTAACAAAAAAAGAACGCAAATATCCAATCAAAAATTTAAACATAGTATATAAGAAAATATTTTTAAAACGAAAAAACTATATAGAGAATAAGTGAGATAAATAAAAAAATATTTTTATAAACAAGAGTAAAACCATAACACAGAAAGCCCGACTGCTAACGCAGTATAACCAATTCCAACTTTGCGATTCCAAAGGGACCCTCCAAAGTAGAAGGAAAAAACCAGCAACTGGTTTTAACAAAAAAAGAGCATATTAAATAAATAAAAGAAAAAAAAATCTAAAAATCCCATTTTATAAATAAATTACACAATCCGATTTTCAGTCAGTCCGAGTTCAAGATGCCAGACGAAATAGCAGACGCCATGGCAGGCTTAGGCTTAGCTGGCTCAAGCCAAGCTACGAGAACAAGCAGTTCTCCAGTTACAAGTCAAGCACTTAGGTCCGTAATAGAAAATATAGTCAAAGAAACTTTGCAGAATGATACAGATCTTGGTCAAGAAAATTTCCAGGACATAAGATTAGTAAGACCCAGGCTGGGCGAGGACCAGGAAAAGGTGCCTGAGATAGCTAGGCTAATTAGGGACTTTTCAGGAGACAGGACGGCATTCAATTCATGGAAAAAATATGTAGAAAGCATTATGGCGATATATTCAGGCCAAGAACAATCGTACAAATACTACCTCATGACACTAGCTGTACGCAACAAGGTCATTGGGGAAGCAGATGCGGTTTTAGAATCGTATAATACCCCAATGAACTGGAAGGCCATTTCGAAATGCCTCACGGCACACTACGCTGATAAACGAGACCTAAAAACTCTCGAGTATCAGAAGTTTTCGCTAAAACAGGGCCAAAAAACGGGAAACGAATTCTACCAAACAGTTTACCACCAGTTATCCCTGATTTTAAACCAAATTGGGACACAAGAAGAAGCTCCAGAGACAATAAGGGTCTTAACCGACAACTATCGCGGCAAAGCCCTAGACATTTTCATAAGAGGTTTAATCGGCGATCTCCCACGGCTGTTGGCCATCAAAGAGCCAAGAGATTTAAGCCATGCCCTCCATTTGTGCAGTCTGGTAGAAAACCAAGAGCACCGAAACGCATTTGTGCCAATAAGAAGAACACAACCACCACCTTTACCACCTAGGCAAACGTCCGGGAGGGTTTTCGCACAAAGGCTTCCACAAAATGCCACAGCAAGTCAGTGGAGAATTTTCGATCCTAGGTTGTACCACCCGCCGAATAGTCAACCACAACCTTTGGCATTCCAACCACAGCAAATGGCATATAGGCCATACCAACAACAGTTACCTGTTCAAGGACAACTGTTGGTTGTGCCCCCTCGTCCATCAGGCCCAAAACCAGAGCCAAAACCCGAGCCGATGAACACTAACCCATCTATACGATCTAGAAGTATAAACTATATGGATAGGCCACAAGCCAGTGACCTTACGGGCAAACGACCGCCGCCCAGAGCGTTAGAGGGACCTGTACTGAAACATCAGAGACAATTCCACGTAACGACCGGTGAGACAGAATATGGTATAGAGCAGCCGGAGTATGAACCAGCATACTCAGCTGAGAGCTCCGAACAAGCTTACTATACGAGCTTGGAACGGGAAGGAATATACGAACTACCACAAACATACGAAAGTGAGGAGGAAAACGACACCGAACTAGTAGACGCTGCAGATATTAATTTTTTAGGCTAAACAGTTCCTCGTTGCCATACTTTAATTGCGTTTCGAGGGACGGGAGAATATTTAAATTTTTAATAGATACAGGTTCAAATCAGACCTATATACAGTCTCACTTAGTCGCAAATCCAAAACCTAACGCAAAACCGTTTTTTGCAAATTCAGTTGGTGGACTGACGAAAATCACGCACCACACTTATATCAATTTATTCAGTAAGGAATTTAACGCAATTAAATTTTTTCTACTCCAAGCCTCAAAACCTTTCATGGCATATTGGGTACTGATACCCTTAAACAGCTTAACGCTGTAATAGATGTTAAAAATAATATATTAAAAATAAACGGAAGTCACAAGCTAAGAATCAAGCAGCTAGCCACACAAGCCGTAAACAATATCAAGGTTAGAGTAGACCACATGACAGCACAACAAAAAGAAAAAACAAGAAAGCAAGGCTACCTTCGGCTTGCCGAAGGTTTTATACCCTTGCAGTTGTACACATCTATATGTAATAGTACTCAGATTTTCATAAAATTGCAACAGGTACCTTCATTCGGCCGATCGTTGATCGTTATAAGTTATAAAACTTCGATTTTGATGAAACTTTATTATTAAGGACATACTTAGATTTGGATGTGGTAAGCCTGATAGCTATATCTTGAAATATAACGAAAATCGACCGATAGGCTCCATGACAGCTGTACGATATATCAGTCCGATCTGGCCCGTTCCGACTTATTTAATGAAGGCAGAAATAAGAAGCTTGTGAGCCAACTTTTATGAAGATAGCTCAATAACTGGGGGACTAATTTGCGTTGCAACAGACAGACGGACTGACTGATTGTTCCTATAACAGCTATAGAATATAAATGTCTGAGATATTTAAATGGAAAAACTAAGGACGGGTTACTGTATAACATTAAAAAGTATTGATAATGTGCTGTATTTCCAAGAACAAAACAGGTTTGCATACAAAAATCCTAATTTCAGCCGATTGTTCCTATGGCAGCTATATGTTATAGTGGTCCGATTTTGATACAATTTCGACAGCACATTAGGAACGTAATAAGAATAAGATTTGTCAAATCTTGTTGCAATATCTTGAAAAACAACAAAAATCGGCCGATAGTTTCTTTGACAGCTATACGATATATCGGTCCGATCTGGCTCGTTCCGACTTATTTACAGCGCGCAGCAATAAGAAGCTTGTATGCCAAGTTTCATGAAGATAGCTCAAAAACTGAGAGACTAGTTTGAGTTGCAACAGACGGACGGACGGACGGACGGACGGACGGACGGACGGACGGACGGACGGACGGACAGACGGACATCCATTTTTGGACTCCTCTGTTTATGCTGATTCAGAATATATATACTTTACAGGGTCGGCTAAAATTAATATACCCTCTGCAAGGGTATAATAAACAAACTAATAAATGCACACACCGAGCTTTTTGCCGACCCCGACGAAAAACTGACATACACAACAGCCATACAGGGGAAAAATTAGAACCACTTCAGAAACACCCATATATTCTAAGCATTATCCGTATCCTGCCTCGTTAAAAGCAGAGGTAGAGAAACAAATAAGCCAGTTATTGCACGATGTCGTCCCGAAAAAAAACGATGCTTCAGGTGAGAAAAAACATAGATTTGTGATAGATTACAGAAAGCTAAACATGGTCACCATATCAGATAGATACCCTATTCCGGAGATCGGAGAAATAATCGCACAATTGGGCGATAATAGGTTTTTTTCCGTTCTCGATCTCAAAAGCGGTTTTCACCAGATCCCACTCCAGGAAATAGATATAGAGAAAACAGCATTCTCAGTGAATGGTGGGAAATTCGAGTTCACAAGACTACCCTTCGGTTTGAAGAACTCCCCATCAATTTTCCAAAGGGCTCTGGACGACATTCTACGAGAGCATGTTGGGAAGAGATGCTACGTCTATATAGACGATATTATCGTCTTTAGCAAATCAGAGGTCGAACACACCCAAGACCTGGAGAACATTTTCTCAACACTATCCAAGGCCAACATGAAGTTACAAATCGACAAATGCGAGTTTTTCAAAACCGAGCTCGACTTTCTTGGTTTCACTATTTCTGCTAATGGTGTGAAAACCAATAGCGACAAAGTAAAAGCCATCAAAAATTTCCCGGAGCCTAAAACATTGAAAGACCTAAGATCTTTCCTAGGCTTATCCAGTTATTATAGACGCTTCATTCGTGATTACGCTAAGCTAGCGAAACCACTGACCAGCTTACTCAGAGGTGAGCACGGCCGACTCTCAAAGAATATTTCAAATAAAATCACAATTTCACTAGACGATAATGCCACAGAAGCATTCCAGAAAATCAAGAATACCTTAGCCTCGCAAGACGTTATACTTGCATACCCAGACTTCAATAAAGAGTTCCATCTCACAACAGATGCTTCCAACTACGCTATAGGCGCAGTTCTAGAACAAAATGGAAGACCTATCACGTTCATTTCACGCACATTGTCAAAAACAGAGGAAAACTACGCTACCAACGAGAAGGATATGCTCGCAACAGTATGGGCACTTCAAAACCTACGTATGTATCTCTACGGCACCTCCAAAGTAATAATCCATACCGACCACCAACCACTTACATTCGCCTTAAGCAACAAGAACCACAACGGTAAACTCAAAAGGTGGAAAAGCTACCTTGAAGAGTATAACCACGAGCTTCACTATAAGCCAGGTACAGCCAATGTAGTGGCCGATGCCCTTTCCAGGAATCCACCAGCCCCACAAATTAATAGCACAACAGCTTCAATACATAGCGACGAAAGTTCATCCCATAATTTAATACCTTGCATAGAAGTACCAATTAATGTTTTCAAGAACCAAGTATTTTTGCTAACATCGGAAGAAGAATCTTACAAATTTGAATTGCCCTTCCCTAAATATCATAGCCATATTGTGAAGAAGAGCAATTATTCTGAAGACGACCTAATAAAAATACTGAAACAAAGATTAGATCCTAAACTAACAAATGGTTTACTCACGTCCGAAAGAATAATGGGAAAAATACAAAATATATATCCTACCCATTTCAAAAACTATAAGGTCAGGTACACGTAAAAACAGGTAACGGACATACCGTTAGAAGAAGAACAAATGGAGGTAATAACTAGGGAACACTCAAGAGCACATAGAAACGCAATAGAAAACAAAGAACAAATTATCAGAAAATATTTCTTCCCCGGCATGACAAAGAAAATAACTGCAATAGCCAAACAATGTGAAAGATGCAAGCTTGCAAAATACGACAGACACCCTCAATTAGGCGAAATTCAACCAACACCGATTCCGACATACCCTGGACAAATCGTACACATAGACTTGTATACTACAGAAAAAAAGTTAATTCTGACGGCAATAGACAAATTCTCAAAATACGCACAAATAAAGTTGGTAAAATCAAAAGCAGCAGAAGAGCTAAGGACACCTCTTAGGAAAATTATGATAGCTTTCGGCATGCCGAAAACAGTCGTCATGGATAACGAAAAGGCAATGAACTCAGCTTCTATCAAATTTCTCTTGCAAAACCAACTCAAGGCATCAGTCTAACGACACCGCCCTATGCTTCCACGAGCAACGGCCAAGTTGAACGATTCCATTCAACAATGACGGAAATCATGAGATGCCTCAGAAGAGACGATGACACAATTAGTTTTGAAGACCTGATATTTAAAGCGGTACAGGAATATAATCAAACAATCCACTCCACAACAAAGAAAAAACCCATAGAAATTTTTTTTGGACACCAGTTAGTATCAGACCCACAAAAGCTAAAAGAAGACAGAGAACAGATTAGTAGGGATATAATCAAAAAACAAGAAATGGATATAGCACACCACAACAAAGGTAGAGACTATATCAGGACCTACAAAACAGGCGAAACCATCTACGTAAGAATAGACAAAAGGCTAGGATCAAAACTCACACCAAAATACAAGAAGGAAATAGTTCAAGCAGACAACAATACAACAATTAAAACACAGTCAGGCAAAATAGTCCACAAAAACAATATTAAAACATAATGATCATTCCACAGGTTTTTCTTGCCACTATGCCACGGGCTGGCAACAATTCTAGACTATTCCCATTCACAACTGATACCAATAAAAACCGGAGCAGCCGCAGTCCAAAACGGCGCATTCAGAATCATTCATGTCTTCAATCTAGATGAGTATGAAAATGTCACATGGAAGCTAGAGGAAGACTTAGGGAATGTGAGCCATTCAAACCAACTGTACCCTTATTTGGAATACCAAATAAATACACTCAAAAGCGATCTACGTAGACTTCAGCCTACTAAAAGGTCGGGTAGGTCCATAGACGCTTTAGGGACAGCATGGAAATGGTTGGCCGGCACGCCGGACCGAAACGATCACGAAATAATAATAGCCAAAGTCAACGATCAGCTCGAAAATAACAATAGACAAGTAATCATAAATAGGGCACTAAGTACTAGAATAAACGAGTTAACAGAAAGAACAAATTCAATTCTAACAAGAAAGCAAGGCTACCTTCGGCTTGCCGAAGGTTTTATACCCTTGGAGTTGTACACAGCTATATGTAATAGTACTCAGATTTTCATAAAATTGTAACAGGTACCTTCATTAGGCCGATCGTTGATCGTTATAAGTTATAAAACTTCGATTTTGATGAAACTTTATTATTAAGGACATACTTAGATTTGGATGTGGTAAGCCTGATAGCTATATCTTGAAATATAACGAAAATCGACCGATAGGCTCCATGACAGCTGTACGATATATCAGTCCGATCTGGCCCGTTCCGACTTATTTAATGAAGGCAGAAATAAGAAGCTTGTGAGCCAACTTTTATGAAAATAGCTCAATAATTGGGGGACTAATTTGCGTTGCAACAGACAGACGGACTGACTGATTGTTCCTATAACAGCTATAGAATATAAACGTCTGAGATATTTAAATGGAACAACTAAGGGCGGGTTACTGAATAACATTAAAAAGTATTGATAATGTGCTGTATTTCCAAGAACAAAACAGGTTTGCATACAAAAACCCTAATTTCAGCCGATTGTTCCTATGGCAGCTATATGTTATAGTGGTCCGATTTTGATACAATTTTGACAGCACATTAGGAACGTAATAAGAATAAGATTTGTCAAATCTTGTTGCAATATCTTGAAAAACAACAAAAATCGGCCGATAGTTTCTATGACAGCTATACGATATATCGGTCCGATCTGGCTCGTTCCGACTTATTTACAGCGCGCAGCAATAAGAAGCTTGTATGCCAAGTTTCATGAAGATAGCTCAAAAACTGAGAGACTAGTTTGCGTTGCAACAGACGGACGGACGGACAGACGGACATTTTTGGACTCCTCTGTTTATGCTGATTCAGAATATATATACTTTATAGGGTCGGAGATGTCTCCTAAGGTGCGTTGCAAACTTCTGGCTAAAATTAATATACCCTCTGCAAGGGTATAAAAATAGTAAATGAAAACAAAGTCACTGAAACCGAAAAAATAACCCTGTTAAAATACAAAGTTCAAATTTTAAAAGATGATGTAACAAACCTAATTCATGCATTAAATTGGGCAAAAACTAATACTGTAAGTTCTATAATATTGTCCGAAGCAGAGGTGAATAAAGTAGAAGAAATATTAGAAAACGAGGAAGGTATATTTACTAATGTAGAAGAACTTTTGAAATTTACAAAAATCAAAATAGCCACCAATGGCAAAAACTTACTCTACATGATAAACATACCCCTTATCGGGAAAGAACCATGCACGCCGATAATAATTAAGCCAGTTAAACAAAATAACTCGTTAATCGAAATTAAGTATGAAAATATTATAAAGTGCAACAAAACATTGTACGCCGTAAGAAATAAATGCGAAACCCATAGCGATAAAACCATATGCAATAAAAACAATATTTTAGAAATAAGTAACAACACTTGTATAACCCCACTACTCCAGAATAAAAAACCTTATTGTAAAATCATAAATAATCACCACATACCGGACCATGAAGAAATCCTGACAGGCACCATTATGCTAAATGACTACATTGGTACCATTAAAATAGACAAAGAAGAAATAGACCTAGAAGGAATATACCTCATACAATTCGAGAACACAACAGTGGAAATTGGCGAGGACAAATATGAAGTCAGAGAGGCGACGTATGCTGAAGCTACCCCCCCACTCTTCCAAATGATGGCAAAGAAGACATAATCCGAAGAAGTGCTATCTCTACAAATGCTAAAGGAGATAAACATCAACAACACAAGAAAGTTGGAGATGTTGAGGGCGACAAATTTCAAAACAACAACCATCAGTTTGTCTCTCCGGAATCCTGATGATGGTACTGGCCACAACGGGAGCATGGGTATGGAAACAAAGGTCATCTAGAAATATGCCGGCAGAAGTAGAAGCAGACCCAGTCAACAACGGAGTCCAGCAACGGTTCTACATTGCGACCGAGGACGTCCGCATTTAAAGGGGGAGGAGTTAACAACAGTTCTACTACGAGCCAAACTCAGAATGCAACGCACTCAAGAGAACAACAACAAATGTTCTCAAGACTGCATTGCCGGTACAATTGCACTCAGGGTGCAATACCCCCACAAGCGCCAAACTCGATCACGAGCGCTACGAATGCAAGACACCTGCCACGTGCGCTATGTCAACATTTCTCCACTGTGGGACCCATTCCAGAACACTTTACATAAGAAGCACCACCGTGGGACCGATCCAGCAAGATGACACCCAAAGCTACAAGCGGCAACGACAACAGCGGCAGCGGCTACACCAGCGGCAGCGACGACAACAGCGACAGCAGCGGTAGCAGTCCATAGGCTAATTGTAGAATTGTATTAAGTCAGTCCTAAAGAAGCACTCAAAATAAACAGTTTGTTTTTTTTACTCAAATTAACCAAACCCTTAGTTAATTTATATATTCTTGCTCAGGATAACTAGCCAAGTCGATTGAGCCATGTCCGTCTGTCTGTTTGAGACAACAGATCTCAGCTATTAAAAGAGCGAGATACACCAAATTTGGTATGTAGGTTCCTATATATCCGGGGCAGAACAAGTTTATGTTAAATGTTTGATGCCACGCCCACCGCCCCCACAAATCGGTTATTTACGATTATTAAGAAAAGTATTGAACATATACAGTTCTGCTTTGGTATGTATAAAGCTGAATGCAACATGAACATATCCTCCAAATTACAATCCAAACAAATGTACGAGCTGCAGCCTGCGGTCTGTTTTGAGCAGTTGACGCCGACGTCGACGTTGCGTCGTGTCGCTTTACTCATTACGCGCGTCACTGTGTGAGTCCGAGCGAGTAAGCTATATGTAGTAGAAGTATTTGTGCAGAATTTCTGTCTGGAATTGTGAGTGTGGTTACACGTTTGCAACGGATTTTAAAAATTGGGAAAATTGTATCTTATTGTCGGGCCCTCCACTGCACTATGGGCGATTTGTCGATTTTGGCGGCATAAAGTCTAAAAATAAAGCTAGAGACATAATTTTTTTTTTTAAATGTTCGTTATATTTAACTCTAATTTCGGAATTTTTTTTTCGAAAATTGGATCACTCCTTTTTTCGCATATGTGTAGGCCGCCACTAATATGTGCATTTATTTAAGAGCAAATTATAAATGTTCAACTAAAATTGAAACAAAATGAAAATTTTTATTTTATTATACTTAGACATAATATTCAATAAAAACAAGAAAGCAAGGCTACCTTCGGCTTGCCGAAGGTTTTATACCCTTGCAGTTGTACACATCTATATGTAATAGTACTCAGATTTTCATAAAATTGCAACAGGTACCTTGATTCGGCCGATCATTGATCGTTATAAGTTATAAAACTTCGATTTTGATGAAACTTTATTATTAAGGACATACTTAGATTTGGATGTGGTAAGTCTGATAGCTATATCTTGAAATATAACGAAAATAGACCGATAGGCTCCATGACAGCTGTACGATATATCAGTCCGATCTGGCCCGTTCCGACTTATTTAATGAAGGCAGAAAAAAGAAGCTTGTGAGCCAACTTTTATGAAGATAGCTCAATAACTGGGGGACTAATTTGCGTTGCAACAGACAGACGGACTGACTGATTGTTCCTATAACAGCTATAGAATATAAACGTCTGAGATATTTAAATGGAAAAACTAAGGGCGGGTTACTGTATTACATTAAAAAGTATTGATAATGTGCGGTATTTCCAAGAACAAAACAGGTTTGCATACAAAAACCCTAATTTCAGCCGATTGTTTCTATGGCAGCTATATGTTATAGTGGTCCGATTTTGATACAATTTTGACAGCACAATAGGAACGGAATAAGAATAAGATTTGCCAAATCTTGTTGCAATATCTTGAAAAACAACAAAAATCGGCCGATAGTTTCTATGACAGCTATACGATATATCGGTCCGATCTGGCTCGTTCCGACTTATTTACAGCGCGCAGCAATAAGAAGCTTGTATGCCAAGTTTCATGAAGATAGCTCAAAAACTGAGAGACTAGTTTGCGTTGCAACAGACGGACGGACGGACGGACGGACGGACGGACGGACGGACGGACGGACAGACGGACATCCATTTTTGGACTCCTCTTTTTATGCTGATTCAGAATATATATAATTTATAGGGTCGGAGATGTCTCCTAAGGTGCGTTGCAAACTTCTGGCTAAAATTAATATACCCTCTGCAAGGGTATTAAGATAACAAATTTTTATTCATATATGTAGTTATATTATTACAAACTTTAAAAATAAGCAGTTAAAAATCGCTCGCTGTTGGTAATCGCAACAGCAACTACAAGTGCGTTTTTTGTATAAACGGGGGAAAACGGGGAAATGAGATTTTTACCAAATGAAAATAGACATTTAAGTTAGTAACTTGCCATTATTAGTTGCCTGCTCTGTCTTGCTCTTGATATAGAAATACCTCATGGAACACGATTAAAATTTTTAAAATTTTAGTTCAAATACAACCAACAACAACACTGGACAAAAACAACAACACAAATATTTATGTACTTTTGCCATAACATACAGATTACATATACCTTCATCTTTGTTTTCCATACTAAATACATATATTTAACTGCATAAAAACATACGCACACTGATCGATTGCAGAAGTAAAATTTTCGCGGTAACTTTTACAATCAAAATCTGCTTGCCATTAGCCGACTTTAAGAGGCTGCCACATAAAGAGAGTTGCCATCCAACGAAAATGAACATTTTTTTCAAGCTTCCTGAAGTGTTTACTATTAATAAATAACAAGATTTTTTTAATATTCTACCATAAATTTTTTGACTTTATGCCACTTTTTTGGGAAAATCGCCCAATGTGCACTGTGGCCCTACCCACTTGTTTTACTAACGAAAGGGGACTCGACCGGGATTACGCCCTTAAGGTATTTGTGCGACCTGATATAATTTTTAGAAGCGCCTTGCTATTCTCCGCCGAACGAACGGCAGCAATGACCTTCCTATAAAAAAATAGCGCTATCGCTCTCGTAGTCAAGTCCGTTTCTTTCTTCTATTTCTGCTGTAGCCTCCTGAGCTGCTTTGGCGTAATTCGCGCCGTCCTCTGCAGCCGCCTGGGTATGGTCTATTCTTTGTCGCCTTCGACCCGTAGCTCGGTCCGAGCCTGCGGCACGTTTATGGTTGCTGTTGAATCTGCCCGAGCCCCGTTGATAATTCGTGTTCTGAATAAACTTGGATGACGACGGGTCTTCCTCCAAAAGGGACTGGAGTACTATCGGTACCCTCTTTTGGCTGGGCCTTATCGGCCTGTGGGGCTGCCTGCTTTTTAAAGTGAGGATTCTTACCCTGAAAGCCCTGACTACCCTGGGCAGATTGACCTTTTTCTTCTTGACCCCTGGCAAAACTCGCTGAAAAGGCATATCTTTCGTGATTGGCCTCGAACTCCTGAGCTAGGGCAAGCGCTGACGACAGATCTGGAGGATGTGCTGCAAAAAGCACGTCAGTCAGGTTGGGCTTTAGTCCCGAAATGAATACGCGGAGCGCATGACCCCTGAATTTTTCACACATTCCCATGTCCAAGGTCTTGTCATAAGCCATATAGGCTTTATTCGTCGGCAAGGTGAGTTTTTTCTCTACCTCATCATAGTATTGCAGGATGGACATGCCACCCTGCCTTAGCGTGCCCATCTCCTGTTCAATGACATGGATGGGACGCTTGTCACTGTAAGTAAAATCGAAGGCTTTAAAATTTAAGGGTGTGTTAAATGACGCGATAATCTCCCTGTTTCCGGTCCCTTGTGCCTGCGCCACAAGTGCACTCTGCACTGCACTCTGCACTCTGCACTGCGGCATCTATCATCGCGCGAATCTGGGCTGAGTCCATGTCTGTTTTGCTACGCGCAAGCGTCCTATCGTACTTTGTAACTTGTAGCGCGCCAAAATTCTGCACTAAACCCAAATAAGTACTGTCGTCACTGTCTTCGTGCTGGCTACCGCTCATTTATTATGAACGAAATGCTATGCGATACCGTACACGCACACAGAAAATCTCTTCAGATGAGGCAACACACTATTCTTCTTATGGTTACTGTTTTTACTGTATTTTACTTCGAGTTTATTAATGTCTTCTCCTCTCTCAAATCACACTCATAATGCTCAGTGTTGATGCCTAATTCGGTGCGGCTAATGTCCTATGCAGCCGCCGAGAACGGCGAAAGTCCCACGCAGCTGTCGAAGATTTGCGGGTGCTTTTGATTTGTTATACGTGAACCGTCAACGCGTTAAGTTGTTTGAGTCAAGTAACTTTTTTTTTGTGCTTAAATATCACTCGCACGAAACTCTGTGAGTTTTTTTTTGCTGGGCGCCAATTATACTTTGGTCCCGAATGAGTTAACTAAAACTTTATATTCTTGATTATTCACGGGCGACTAAAAACTAAACATTGAAGTAGCTCTAGAGGAAGTCTTCAGCCGCCAGCTGCGCTGTCGACGTCACCGCTGCTTTTACTCAGAACGCTGACCATGCGCCTCGTGCGCGGTGTTACGTTGCAGCCTGTGGCAACGTTCGTCAAAGCGCAATGCACCCGGAACGCTGACCAAAACTGCTTGCGATGCGGCAGCATAGTGATACTACTAGTCGGAATATGCATTACAGATATATATCTTTCCTCGTAGGGAGGTATTCCCAGCTGAATGTGGCTTTGAATCCTTTTCAAATCAGTCTATTTTTATACCCTTGCAGAAGGTATATTTTAGCCAAAAGTTTGCAACGCACCTAAGAAAACATCTCCGACCCTATAAAGTATATATATACTGAATCAGCATCAACAGAGGAGTCGAAAAGTCGATGTCCGTCTGTCTGTTGCCACGCAAACTAGTCTTTCAGTTTTTGAGCTATCTTTATGAAACTTGGCACACAAGCTTCTTATTACTGAACGCTGTAAATAAGTCGGAACGAGCCAGATCGACGCGATACATCGTATAGCTGCACTAGAAACTATCGGCCGATTTTTTTTGTTTTTCAAGACATTGCAACAATGGCAGATCTTGTTCTTATTACGTTCTTGATGTGCTGTCAAAATTGTATCCAAATCGGACCACTATAACATGTAGCTGCCATAGGAACAATCGGCTGAAATCAGGGTTTTCGTATGCAAACCTGTTTTGTTTTTGGAAATACCGCACATTATCAATACTTTTTAAAGTTATACAGTAACCCAAATGAATTTTGTATTTAGTATAACTGCAAGAGTATAAATCCTTCGGCCAGCCGAAGGTAGCATTGCTTTCTTGTTTATAGTCTAAGTAGACAATAAAGCCTTTAGAGTATTTTGAAATCTTGAAACCAAGAGGTTTTATTTTGATTTACAATTCAAAAAGTCAACGAACTTTTATGCTGTAGCGCTCTTTTTCTGCCCCAATTCTCTATTGTAGAGTGCGAACGGCTGAAAGCAAATTTTGAACGCAGCAGAAGCATAAAAACTTCCCTAATTGTTTTTCCTTCGTGTTTTAATTTTCTAATAATATATTTTTTTAGTCTGAAGGTGTGCAGTGCACTCCACGACTTATTATGCACCAATTAAATTAAATATTAACAAAAAATAAGCCACTTTCAGCTGAAAACACCTTACAGTATATTATGTATACCTTTTTTAAAAAATAAACAGAAAAATACATAAAATATTCGCACATTTGTGGCTTGTTTCTATTTATATTTCCAGCTCAAAAACGTACTCATTCCAATTGCAAGAGGCCCCAAATACCAATCCACTTAAAAATGAGTGCACAATAATAGACAGATAAAAGTTGTCTATATAATAGATAATGAAAAATTTAGTTTTCCGTACTGAAGCAAATTTTGTTTATATTTTTTTTTTCCAAGAGTTTACATGTACTATATGTGTATAAATCTTGAGGTCGGAGATGCCTATTTGTGCCTGTTACACACAATTTTGTATGGCTCAAAAATATAATATATATAAGAATCGGAAATAAGATTACTGCATAATTATGAATATTATATAGTGTACTTACTAAATCTACCAGGCGAAGTATGCACTTCTAAACGACTTTGACTTTAACGTTATTTACCCGTAAACACATTTTTATACCCTTGCAGAGGGTATATTATTTTAGCCAGAAGTTTGCAACGCACCTTAGGAGACATCTCCGACCCTGTAAAGTATATATATTCTGAATCAGCATAAACAGAGGAGTCCAAAAATGGATGTCCGTCTGTCCGTCCGTCCGTCCGTCTGTCCGTCCGTCCGTCCGTCCGTCCGTCCGTCCGTCCGTCCGTCCGTCTGTTGCAACGCAAACTAGTCTCTCAGTTTTTGAGCTATCTTCATGAAACTTGGCATACAAGCTTCTTATTGCTGCGCGCTGTAAATAAGTCGGAACGAGCCAGATCGGACCGATATATCGTATAGCTGTCATAGAAACTATCGGCCGATTTTTGTTGTTTTTCAAGATATTGCAACAAGATTTGACAAATCTTATTCTTATTACGTTCCTAATATGCTGTCGAAATTGTATCAAAATCGGACCACTATAACATATAGCTGCCATAGAAACAATCGGCTGAAATTAGGGTTTTTGTATGCAAACCTGTTTTGTTCTTGGAAATACAGCACATTATCAATACTTTTTAATGTTATACAGTAACCCGTCCTTAGTTTTTCCATTTAAATATCTCAGACATTTATATTCTATAGCTGTTATAGGAACAATCAGTCAGTCCGTCTGTCTGTTGCAACGCAAATTAGACCCCCAGTTATTGAGCTATCTTCATAAAAGTTGGCTCACAAGCTTCTTATTTCTGCCTTCATTAAATAAGTCGGAACGGGCCAGATCGGACTGATATATCGTACAGCTGTCATGGAGCCTATCGGTCGATTTTCGTTATATTTCAAGATATAGCTATCAGGCTTACCACATCCAAATCTAAGTATGTCCTTAATAATAAAGTTTCATCAAAATCGAAGTTTTATAACTTATAACGATCAACGATCGGCCGAATGAAGGTACCTGTTGCAATTTTATGAAAATCTGAGTACTATTACATATAGATGTGTACAACTGCAAGGGTATAAAACCTTCGGCAAGCCGAAGGTAGCCTTGCTTTCTTGTTATACCCTTGCAGAGGGTATATTAATTTTAGCCAGAAGTTTGCAACGCACCTTAGGAGACATCTCCGACCCTATAAAGTATATATATTCTGAATCAGCATAAACAGAGGAGTCCAAAAATGGATGTCCGTCTGTCCGTCAGTCCGTCCGTCCGTCCGTCCGTCCGTCTGTTGCAACGCAAACTAGTCTCTCAGTTTTTGAGCTATCTTCATGAAACTTGGCATACAAGCTTCTTATTGCTGCGCGCTGTAAATAAGTCGGAACGAGCCAGATCGGACCGATATATCGTATAGCTGTCATAGAAACTATCGGCCGATTTTTGTTGTTTTTCAAGATATTGCAACAAGATTTGGCAAATCTTGTTCTTATTACGTTCCTAATGTGCTGTCAAAATTGTATCAAAATCGGAACACTATAACATATAGCTGCCATAGAAACAATCGGCTGAAATTAGGGTTTTTGTATGTAAACCTTTTTAGTTCTTGGAAATACCGCACATTATCAATACTTTTTAATGTTATACAGTAACCCGCCCCTATTTTTTCCATTTAAATATCTCAGACGTTAATATTCTATAGCTGTTATAGGAACAATCAGTCAGTCCGTCTGTCTGTTGCAACGCAAATTAGTCCTCCAGTTATTGAGCTATCTTCATAAAAGTTGGCTCACAAGCTTCCTATTTCTGCCTTCTTTAAATAAGTCGGAACGGGCCAGATCGGACTGATATATCGTACAGCTGTCATGGAGCCTATCGGTCGACTTTCGTTATATTTCAAGATATAGCTATCAGGCTTACCACATCCAAATCTAAGTATGTCCTTAATAATAAAGTTTCATCAAAATCGAAGTTTTATAACTTATAACGATCAACGATCGGCCTAATGAAGGTACCTGTTCCCATTTTATGAAAATCTGAGTACTATTACATATAGCTGTGTACAACTGCAAGGGTATAAAACCTTCGGCAAGCCGAAGGTAGCCTTGCTTTCTTGTTTTATATAATTTTTCTTAAAAGGATAGGATATAAATTCATTAACAGTGATAAAACCAGTCGGATTAAAAAATGATTTGGAATGTTTTGATAGTAAATTTTGTTTAAAATTGAATAATCAAAAACTGTTCTATTTTCTTAATATCTGACTTCATGTTAGAAATCAGTAGAACATTTTATCTCATATGTCACAGGTCAAAATATCTTTATTAAGGAAAATGTAAAAAGCCCTTCTTCTAAATGAATACACATATGTAGATGGGTATAATAAAAATAATTCATCTAAATTACAATCGGAGACAAAGCTGCCCGTACGCTGCTGTAAAATAGTTAACGAAATCGTCACAAGTCATCCCTGTAGCTTTTGAGTGCTGAGTGAGTGTTGGGCCCACTTGAGAGTAGCTTTCGTTACTTATTCTACATTATTATATTCTAAATTATGATATAATTTAAATTTAAGCGACCGGCTGAAAATCACTCAGAATTTGTTACTTATTTTGTACACCTTTTTAAAAGTATTGAGCCTTTTAATATTTCGCCAACGGAATATGCATTGGAAGATAAAAAAAAAACAGATTTTGGAAAAATCCAAATTTTTACATTTAATGTTAACAAAAGCCGGATTTTTTGACTACTATCATTAGTTCATGTTCAATCTAGTCTATAAACGCTGTTAAATTTTCAAATTAATATTTGTACAACTTATTACAGTTAAGTTGTTAAGCTACGTGACAGAACATATGATTGTTTAAATCAATCACGTACCACTTAAGTAAACGCACCTGTACGCTTAATCTTTGGAAAACGATTCATGGAGTTGTACATTTGGAAAAGGTTCTTAAGTTTTGTGCGTGAGACAAAAGGAACTCACAACACCAGAGCATGTCTTTAAAATTGTTCAGCCATTAGAAGAACGACGAGGCCACTCCACCCAGTGAACGGATTGCAGCCCTTGCCTTCTCCAGTGACATCGTCGTACTGTTCCCAAATATAGCCACTGCGTTGATATTGCCTAAAAATATTATTCACCAAGTTCTCACGTAGCTCTGCATACATTTTGTTAGCAGTTTCAGCATGAGGACCTTTCATTTTGCTATAATGCCGCAGAGCCTTGACAGCCAAATAATTAATGTTGATCCAAATCGGACCACGCCAATATGGTGGATCATGTTCGGTGTTCCACTTCATGTATAGTGGAGAGTTTTTGGACAGTGAGCGTAGTCCATAATTGGTCCACAAAAGATCAGGGTCGCGCATATCCAGCAATATTTTTCCTAGATACGGCGAGTCGTGGTCCAGCTGCTCAAGAAGCAGTGGAAATAAACTTACATAACCGAATGTACTTCCTAAAAAGTTGTAGTCAGGCGACTTTAAGGTGTATCGCACTTTTTCCTGCTGTTGCTGTTGTGTGACGCCTCGCTGAGAAGTTCTGCGCTTATTTGTCAGCGGCGGCAGTTCCCTGAGAACAACTGAGTCCGTATGAAGGCCCCAGTCTGTGTAGTGCTCGCTATATGGATCCAAGTGAAGCTTATTTAACAGATCATTGTCAGACAGATAGGAAGCTGTCTCATAGTACTTCACGTCGTCCTTGCCCAGCATTGTCGACAACTCGGCCATAACGCTGGCCGCAAGCGCGATCCAGCATCGCAAGTCCACATGTCGTTCTCGATTCGTAGGATGCGAAGCACGAGGATAATCGTCTAATCCTGAGGATAAGCTTTTCGGGTTCAGCTCATGAAGAGTGCTGGCATTCCGTCCATGCCATAAATACGAGCCCAAGAGCTCGCCTTTATAAAAAAAAAAAAACAAAATGAAAAAGAATGGAATACAGATAAATAGTAAGAAGCAAACCTTCGTTACTCACCGCGCTGCGTAGTGTTATACCAAGAAAACCAGGCCTGGAGGCGTGGGTAGAGTCGTTCTAACGTAACGAAGCGTCCCTGTTGTGATAGCTGTTGCTTATGCTGAGTAAGAAGCTTCCGGAGAGTAAGAAAGAAAGTTGGTGGATTTGCATTGCTGTTGTGTTGTGTCACGAACTCTCCGGGCACCTTGGAGAGCGCCTCCACGCCAAGTATTTGCTCCCTGGGTATCCAGCCCTCCACATTAAGCAGGTCAAACCAATGGCAAATTATATCTAGTTCAATATCTATATCCCAAGAACTGATCAGTAACCCGTGGAAACCTTCGTCCCAAAGGAAACCACGTGGAAAAAAACTGCGTGACGGAACCGCTGTGTAAAGGGGAGCCTTCCAATACGGCACCGGATTCTGTGTGTATACCGATTGCACACGACTAGCTCCATAAAAGTATCCAATGCCTCCAACCATATTACTTAGTGCGTTTCTTGCGAATCGTATCTCCGCATCGGAGTAGCCCTTGGCAGCCAGCTGAAATGTGTCATCGAAGCGCTTCATAAATTCGCGAATTTTAGTCTGAAGCGAATCTGTGTAGGTACGTCCTGTTGGAGGCTTGGGTATGGACTCGCCAAGAGCGAATCCCGAAGTGGACTGGTAGGTTATGTCCAACGTGAAGTCTATCTCAGCTGTAATCTGTATGGCTATTAAATTTGGTTCTGGATTTGTGGACGGAAAACCATTCTGGGATACAATTTCGCCGGGCAGACCAATAAATCGATTGCCACGCTGACTGGGAAAAGCACGAAAATGTGAAAAAATTGTCTCCTTAAGTTTATTCAGACCTGGAGCTACCGTACTCAAATACGATTTGTGAAGAATACGTCCCTTGACTTCATGGAAACGGACTTGAAACTCGCCCAGACCTTGGGTTTCTCCATAAACACCTGGCTCCGGGCTCTTATCATCAGAAACGTACTTTATATGGCCTTTTGTGCGTTCATCTAGTGCTACGTACCATATGAGAGATATGCTTCGGTCCCAGGCGCGTGTCGTATTTCGGACCGAAATCCGTGCAGTCCAATCACCACCAAACTGTTTATCACTTTTATACTTAATGAATGAGGTCTTTAAAAGAAAGGGTAGATCGTATATCTCCTGAACGCCAAAGCTGCGGCCATCATGGTGAGTCCAACCGTATCCATCCAGCCGGTCTCCCAAATCACACCAATGGCGAATCCCCTGGCCTCCAGGACCCAAGTTACTTGGGGTATACCACATAAGTCCCATTACCAGCGAATTTGGGTCTCGTGTTTTCATACCAAAGTAAGTTTGCGGTCTGTACGAGCCCCAATATCGATCCGGATCGTCCAACCCCGTGTGCAAAGCCATTTTTAGATTATCGTACGGTGTATTGACGCGCGTTTCCAGATATCCGAGATAGCCAAAGTAGCAAGCGATAACTAGGCAAAAACAGCCTATAAAAGTCTTCCACTTGTCCGACATAAGCTTTGAAGAAAGATTGAATCTGAAGTTACTGCAACTACGATTGTTCTTTGCGTTAGCGACAGCAGCAGCGGTGGCCGCAGATGAAGCAGATGATTGGGTGGCGGTTGTGTGTGCTTTCGGTATATTGTTGTTAAAGCCAGCTGTATTTCGTGCCATTCTTCCATATATACGGGTCCAAGTTCCTATGTATCTTAAACATGAATTATGAAACGGAACACACAACGCATAATACACGTACACAATATTCCAAATCGACAGCTCACCAGTGTTGCGCAGTTCAACTCGGTATTCAACTTATTCTTGTTTGCATGATAAACATTATATAAAATAAACTCTTCAACCAGATCAACGAAAAATGTTGGTCAAACACGTGTGAAACGAGAGGACACTACTGTCGTTTCATTATACACTACGTTTATGCTAACATGATACATGTATTTTTAAATACGTGAAGTTAAGATAGCCTTTATTTTTGCGAATAAAAAATATTCAAGCATCTATATTACTGGCAGACTGGCAGCACTATATGTAATCAGCAAAAAACGAAGAATGTAAACTTCTTGTTCTACTGCTATCATAATCGATGAGAAAAACTTATTTCCAATGTCGCAGGGTATTTTTAAATGCATCATGATGATTTTGATTTCATCAGGAGTGTTTTTTATGTATGGTGCTGCCACCTTATATACCAACCATTCCAACGCATTTAGGGTGAAATCAAAAAACTACACATGGATTAAGCAATGTCCATTTGTCAGTCTGGCTCATTGAGACAACAGATTTAAGCTATTATAGAGACATCAAAATTTTGAATGCATTTTTTTCAAAGTTCAGAAGTGCTCTTCAAATCGCTATTTTTAAGCGAATATAAAACACAAACATTCCGCAACGGTACACGCCTAGATCGAAATATGGTCCTTAAAGTTTCTTTAACTACGCTTATGCTAGTGTGATAAATGCATTTTTAAATACGTGAAGTGCAAATAACTCTTGTTTATGCGAATGAAACGAATATTTTGTACCATGCTTTATATCATTTTTTGCATATTTTTTCAGCAGACCTAGCATATTTTCGTGATCGATACCTGGCAACACTGGCAGGCACCATTAACGTTGCTTTATCAAAGGGATCGATGTTTCCTAGCAAACATTTTTAACATAGCGCAGTGCAACAAGACTTTCCCTTTGAAAAATGTAATAAATGCACAACTGCAATTTTAAAATATTATAGGGTAATTGTCTAGTGACGAGGCTTTGGGTTAATCGCGACGTAAAAAATTCGGGATTTGACCTATAAAATGTAAAAAATTCACCTGAATACAAATCCGTTTACGCTTAAGTGCTAAGTTATTATATATAAATAGTTATTAACAAAAAACAATAAATTAAGGCGTTGCATAACACTACTTACGAAAACAACCAAAACAATGAACATGAATTTCATGTGTGTGCGCTTGCAAACAGCTGTGTGGCATTTTTGGCGGCAAAAACCAGGCAGACAAAATAAATTTAAAATATAAAAGAAAATATCGCCGTGAGGCGAAAAAATTTTTGAAAAAAAAAATCGCGCCCAAAGCCTCGTCACTAGACATTTACATTTTATAGTAATTGTCTAGTTACGGGACTCTGGGTTAATCGTGACGTAAGAATTTTTTGATTTTTGCTATGATATGTTAAAAAAAATCACCTAAATCCAAATCAGTTCACGCTGGAGTGCTAAGTCAAGTGGTTTAATTGTTATTAACAAAAGATTATCGATAAATTCGATACTTTTCGCATGAATTTGATGTGCCTGTGTTTACACACAGTGAAAAAGTTCGTTGATCAGCACTATTTTGCCGATGTAGCCAATTCAAATAATAAAATATATAAGCGAAATGTTACAACAAAACAATGGGCTGCAGACAAAAAATAAATTCTAAAAATAAAAGAAAATATTGAGGAGAGACGAAAAAATTTTTGGAAAAGCAAAAATTGCGCGATTTTTTTTTTCAACAATTTTTTTGCCTCGCGGCGATATTTTCTTTTATATTTTAAATTTATTTTGTCTGCCTGGTTTTTGCCGCCAAAAATGCCACACAGCTGTTTGCAAGCACACACACATGAAATTCTTGTTCATTGTTTTGGATTTATTAGTATTAGCAGTCCAGCGTGAACGGATTTGGATTCAGGTGAATTTTTACATTTTATAGGTTAAATCCCGAATTTTTTACGTAGCAATTAACACTGAGTCCCTTACCTAGACAATTACCAATATTATTTGTTACAAAAGGTTCAATTTTAACGCCAAGAAACCATTCATATATATTTGGTTTAAAAGTGCATAAGATATATTCAGTCTTTCGAGTAATTCTTTTTCTTCATTCTACACAGGGAAGTTGGACACGCAATTTTAAAAATACTTGACTAGGAATTTTTCCATTGTTAAACAAAACAAGAAAGCAAGGCTACCTTCGGCTTGCCGAAGGTTTTATACCCTTGCAGTTTTACACAGCTATATGTAATAGTACTCAGATTTTCATAAAATTGCAACAGGTACCTTCCTTAGGCCGATCGTTGATCGTTATAAGTTATAAAACTTCGATTTTGATGAAACTTTATTATTAAGGACATACTTAGATTTGGATGTGGTAAGCCTGATAGCTATATCTTGAAATATAACGAAAATCGACCGATAGGCTCCATGACAGCTGTACGATATATCAGTCCGATCTGGCCTGTTCCGACTTATTTAATGAAGGCAGAATTAAGAAGCTTGTGAGCCAACTTTTATGAAGACAGCTCATTAACGGGGGACTAATTGGCGTTGCAAGAGACAGACGGACTGACTGATTGTTCCTATAACAGCTATAGAATATAAACGTCTGAGATATTTAAATGGAAAAAATAAGGGCGGGTTACTGTATAACATTAAAAAGTATTGATAATGTGCTGTATTTCCAAGAACAAAACAGGTTTGCATACAAAAACCCTAATTTCAGCCGATTGTTCCTATGGCAGCTATATGTTATAGTGGTCCGATTTTGATACAATTTTGACAGCACATTAGGAACGTAATAAGAATAAGATTTGCCAAATCTTGTTGAAATATCTTGAAAAACAACAAAAATCGGCCGATAGTTTCTATGACAGCTATACGATATATCAGTCCGATCTAGCTCGTTCCGACTTATTTACAGCTCGCAGCAATAAGAAGCTTATATGCCAAGTTTCATGAAGATAGCTCAAAAACTGAGAGACTAGTTTGCGTTGCAACAGACGGACGGACGGACGGACGGACGGACGGACGGACGGACGGACGGACGGACGGACGGACGGACGGACGGACGGACGGACGGACAGACGGACATCCATTTTTGGACTCCTCTGTTTATGCTGATTCAGAATATATATACTTTATAGGGTCGGAGATGTCTCCTAAGGTGCGTTGCAAACTTCTGGCTAAAATTAATATACCCTCTGCAAGGGTATAAAAATACGGATCTCTTATGTGTCTTCTTCTTAAGTAGTGATGTGCGTAAAAACATCGATGAGTTTTAAAATTTTAAAAACATCGATGCATCGATAATTTAATCGATGTTCACGGACCACAATGAACGATTAAAATCTAGTAACAGAAAGTAGAGGTGGAAAAACATCGATGTTTACCTACGTCGATGATTCGATGTTTTTCGGAAAAAAAACATCGATGTATCGATACATCGAAGTTTGATCTTTTTTGAAAGTTTATTTTATTGAATTGACAAAAAAACGTGTTTAGCTTACCAAGCTTTTTCCCTGCAAAGTAGTAATGGGTGCAGCGGAAACATCGATGTTTGAAAATCTCGATGTTTCCGATTTTTTGAAAACATCGATGTATCGATACATCGCCGATGTTTGTTCCAGCTCTAACAGAAAGGCGTACGGAATGGAGATGGTTTCGGCAGCAAGAAACATGCGTTCTTTTAAACGTAAATTTGCCTTTCCGAAAAATTGCGTTTATCGACCGTTGCGCCAAATTCACAACATGGAGCGTGCCCAGAGGATACCATCCGACCAGCCCTCTTGTATGTATAAACTGTAATCGAAGAAAACATTGGTAATTGTCTAGAAGACGCATTTTATGTCAAATATTGTATGTGTAAATACTCCTATTTGCATAAAAAATTCGTCTTTTCGGAAAAGCCCGTCTTCCAGACATTTACTAGGACTTGATGTAATAATCAAAGGTGTTTTCGTCTTAATATTCTCGAACATGCTCGAAGGCATTAATTGTCATTGTTAACTCTTAACAGGTTTGTGGGGTGTTATCACGCACTCTATTGTTTCAAACTTAGGATATTTTTATACCCTTCGATCATTGAAAATGGTAAAAAAAAGGGTATACTGACTTTGTGTAAATGTATGTAACAGGCATAAGGAGTAAAGTATATATATTCTTGCTCAGGATCACTAGCCGAGTCGATTGAGCCATGTCCGTCTGACCGTCTGTTTGTTTTATACAACAGATCTCAGCTATTAAAAGAGCTAGAGACACCAAATTTGGCATGGAGGTTCCTATATATCCCAAGCAGATAAAATTTATTTTAAATGTCTGATACCACGCCCACCGCCCCCGCAAATCGGTAATTTACTATTATTTAGCAAAGTATTAAACTTATAAAGTTGTGCTTTGGTATGTATAATGCTTAATACCATATAAATGTATTCTCCAAATTACAATCCGATCGGACTAATAACACAGCAGTTATTTAAGTCAACGTTTTCAATACCATCATACGAGCAGCAGCCTGCGCGCAGCTACGAGTAGTTGACGCCGACGTTGCGTCGTGTCGCTTTACTCTTTACGCGCGTCGCTGTTGAGTACGAGCAAGTAAGCTATATGTAGTAGAAGCATTTGTGCAGAACTCCCTGTTTGAAATTTTGAGTATGGTTATACGT
Source organism: Zaprionus tsacasi (assembly GCA_018904105.1). Classification (NCBI taxonomy): domain Eukaryota; kingdom Metazoa; phylum Arthropoda; class Insecta; order Diptera; family Drosophilidae; genus Zaprionus; species Zaprionus tsacasi. Next base: position 129,589 of record JAEIFR010000384.1, read on the forward strand.
TTGTAACAGATTTAGAAAATTTGGAGAAGGGTATCTTACTGTTGAGCGCTCGACTGTTGCCTTACCAACTTGTTTTAAGGGTACATATTTTAAATAATTTTGGCCATTTGACATTCAATAGTTTTATTTTTGATTCATTTTCGGAGACTCGCAAATTTCGTGATGCCAAAGATTCATTCGATTCTGACGTAAACACCGTATATAATTACATCATGCAGTATTCACCGCGTCATACTTACCTTTCCCAGATTTCACCCTTAATGCGCCGCCCTCTCTGCTGCCGTCTAAAAAATACTCCGATATAAGTGGACTGCCGGCACCCTACTGCGATCCACATTCAAAGCTGCGCTATGCTAACGCCGAGGAGTACACTTCGATGCAGAACATGCCCTCAGACATTATCAACGGCTACCTGACTGTGCGTGGTTACACAAGTGCTGTGTGCTAGACTAAGCTGTTGCAGAAAAATCATTACTGATCTTTGATCATATATTTTTATTTATGATATGTATATATATATATATGTATATATGTATATATATATAAATATATATATATATATATATATATATATATATATATAAACATTTTACAAACTAATTACTTTTAAGCCGGTTTCAAAAACAGCATTTTTATCGTGTTGTGCGTACATGCTTGTATATTTGTTTATCAGATGTAAGCGTGCATTTATTAAGCACTTGCGGAAGAGATCGGATTTATCGCTGACCCATTAAACTAGTTAATCCACTACCAGCAAGACTTTTTTGTTTTTCTCTTATGGTATCCAGCATTGAGTATCAAGACGAAAACCAGCACTCTGCAGTACTTTTACCATTTAATTGATATCGTAGTTCTAGCGATAGTAACTGAAATAATATGCGTTAGCCAGCCTGATGAATAGGTCGTGTAATACTGTTTGGCTGAGTGAGCATGTTTAGATCCGAACGAAAACTGCGCGGCAGTCCAGAAATATCCAATTGATGCTTTAGAACCACCATCGTGGCCAAGATCTTTAGTGTGGGTTCAAAGTCCAGCACATGAAGATCACTATAATCAATAAGTGAAGTGACTGTTGGTGACGGTAACGTTGGCTCAACGGCACACAACGTTGACGAAGGAGTAAGAGACATGGAGCAACGAGGGCTAGTGCCACCGAAAAGAAACAGGCGCGTTCCCATTACAATGGCGCACTGGCGTCGACGAGCCGTTGGCGCCTGGCCATTGGCTCGCACAAGATTCCAAAGCTTGGTACGCGGATCGAATGTGTACAGATCATTGAAGTGCTGATCCAACAGGCCGTTGTACCCCCCAAACACAAAGATCAGTTTGTTATGCACGAACATGCTGTGGCTACGCCGACCTACCGGAATCTTTCCGGCAGTGAATGGGCGGTGCCACACTTTGGTTTTCATATCTAGATAGACAATCTCGTGACAGTATGTCTCCTCCTGGCTGTGATACGGACTGTGCTTGTCACCACGGCCGCCGAAAATGTACATACGCTCTTCCTCGTAGGCAACAGCTGCGTGAAAGTCTCGATACGTAGGCGGCACGCCGAACGTCTGTACATAACGCCACTCCATAGTTTCCATGTTTAGAGCATGCACGTCGCTGCTGAACTCGTTGATCTCATCAACAAAGCCGCCAAAAATGTACATGTAGTTGCCAATCACGCAAGCCGAGTGGCCGTCCCGGGCGCCGGGTAAGCATCCACTCACCGTTGGCCGTGTCCAGTGCGCAGTCTTTGGGTCAAAGCAGTACAGTACATTGCACAAATGCTCGTCATTGCGACCACCCCAAATGTAAATGCAATCCTTGTAAGCGACAACTGTGTGGCCGTAGCGTTGAAAGGGGACCAGCGGATACTTTAGAGGAACGTTATCGCTATCGCACTGCTGTGGTACTAGTGTCCACCGCATCGAGTGTACATTAAGAACGTGCACATCAATCGGCTCGTTAAATCGGTAATCGTCACCAGTGCAGTAGCCGCCGAAGCTGTAGATAAAATCGGCCACGCCCACAGCCGCATGATTGACGCGCTGTGGGCCTCCATCCAGATGCACCGTCCACAGCATGTTGCCTCCTTGCTGCAAGCAAATGACATCTTAGTATTTATAAAGATAATAAAATAGCGACAAAAGATCGTGATCGTATTGACATTATACCCTTGCAGATGGGATATTAATTTTGGCAAGAATTTGCAACTCACTTTAGGAGGCAACTCCGATCCCATAAACTACTTTTTGGGGTGTGGAATGTAGAGATTCAATGCATTCATGAATTACCCATGAAAAGGGTTTTGTTGGTGTTCAAAAATAAAAAACCTCTATTAAGTGAAAAGTCAATTTCAATTTCCCCTGGAAAAATTAACATTCTCCTTAGAAAACCTTAGTTGCATTTTTATACCCTTCGACCATTGAAAATGGTCAAAAAAGGGTATACTAACTTTGTGCAAATGTATGTAACAGGCATAAGGAGGCGTGGCAGACTTCATAAAGTATATATATTCTTGCTCAGGATCACTAGCCGAGTTGATTGAGCCATGTCCGTCTGTCTGTTTGTTGGAGACAACAGATCTCAGCTGGAGACTTCAAATTTAGTATGAAGGTGGTGTCTACATATTATAGGCAGATCAAGATTATTTTAAATGTTTGATGCCACGCCCATGAACTCCGCAAATTGGTAATTTGTAATTAATTGTTAAGGAAAGTATTTAATTCATAACGTTCTGCTTCGGTATACACAAAAATGACTGCAATATGAACATATCGTCCGAATTTAAATCCGATTGGACCAATAACACAGAATGTTTGGTACAAGCAGCAGCCAGCTTTAAGCAGTTGACGTCGAAACGTGACGCGTCGCTGTGTGAGTGCGAGCTAGTAAGGCACATGTAATAGAATAATTTGTGCTAAATTCTCTGATTGAAATTATGAGTGCGGTTACACGTTTGTAACGGATTTTGAAATTGGGCGCAGGGTATTTTACTGTCGGGCGCGCTCGACTGTAGCAATACTGACTTGTTGTTATTAAAAAATATTCAACCGTTTTTAAAGGGGGATTTTTCAGCTTTTCTCTTTCTTGGCACACAGGCGTTAACAGCTGACGCTCGTTTCGTGTTTTGTAACACTGTCTAAAGCTTCAGTTTCAAACAAAGCTTGCAAATAATTGAATTAATAATGAATAATATGAATTTTTGAAGATCATCGCGCGCTTCTTCTATTTAATGGTCAGCTAAATCGACCCATTGCACTATGGGCGATTTGTCGATTTTGGCGGCATAAAGTCTTAAAATAAAGCTAGAGACATAATTTTTTTTTTAAAATGTTCGTTATATTTAACTCTAATTTCGGATTTTTTTTTTCGACAATTGGATCACTCCTTTTTTTCGCATATGTGTAGGCCGCCACTAATATGTGCATTTATTTAAGAGCAAATTATAAATGTTCAACTAAAATTCCAACAAAATGAAAAGCTTTATTTTATTATACTTAGACATAATATTCAATAAAAGAGATAACAAATTTTTATTCATATATGTAGTTATATTATTACAAACTTTAAAAATAAGCAGTTAAAAATCGCTCGCTGTTGGTAATCGCAACAGCAACTACAAGTGCGTTTTTTGTATAAACGGGGGAAAACGGGTAAATGAGATTTTTACCAAATGAAAATAGACATTTAAGTTAGTAACTTGCCATTATTAGTTGCCTGCTCTGCCTTGCTCTTGATATAGAAATACCTCACGGAACACGATTAAAATTGTTAAAATTTTAGTTCAAATACAACCAACAACAACACTGGACAAAAACAACAACACAAATATTTATGTACTTTTGCCATAACATACAGATTACATATACATTCATCTTTGTTTTCCATACTAAGTACATATATTTAACTGCATAAAAACATACGCACACTGATCGATTGCAGAAGTAAAATTTTCTCGGTAACTTTTACAATCAAAATCTGCTTGCCATCAGCTGACTTTAAGAGGCTGCCACATAAAGAAATTTGCCACCCAACGAAAAGGAAATTTTTTTTTAAGCTTCCTGAAGTGTTTACTATTAATAAATAACAAGGTTTTTTTAATATTCTACCATAAATTTTTTGACTTTATGCCACTTTTTTGGGAAAATCGCTCAATGTGCATTGAAGCGACCATTCACGGTATTGTGACAAAATTTCGCAGCAAATTTTCATTGTTGGACATTAAACCACCGCCAACACGCTTATGTAGAGTGCGAACTAAAGACATTTTTGCAGCCGTATCTGACAGTGTCAATGATCATGAATAATCATGAAATATCAAGTCGTCGCGGGTCGTAGCTATTGGGCTTCGTTTTACGTGAGAAACCTTTCAAAATACAGCTGGTTCAAAAATTGGAGACGAACGACTTACCGCAAAGCTAAATTTTTTGAGGCTCTTGGAAGAGAAATGATATTAAAGTTTTTTCTGCCCAAAATGCAAGAGCTTGACCGATAGGTTGTATGACAGCTATACGATATGTCGGTCCGACCTGGCTCGTTGCGACTTACATATATACAGTCCTTAGCAAAAAGAATAGATTCAAGTTATAATACATTAAATATCAATCGAGTATTTCATCAAAAGTTATTTAAAATATGTTTTTTTTCAAATATTAGAATTAAACTGAAATCAACAATTCAAAAAGATCGGTTTAATAATTTGTCGAATTAATTTGGATATAAAACTTAAATATAAACAAGTCCTAAAGGCTACAGTACCCCCTACGACTAAAACGAAAAAAAAAAACACGTCTCACAGTCTCTAATTTGATCTGACTATAAAAGTTGCTCGTGGTTCTTATTAGATGTTGCCACTTTGATTTCACTGCTTTCCAGTTAGAACTTATCAGAGGGTTATAAAACCTGCGGCAAGCCGAAGGTAGCCTTGCTTTCCTGTTTAGCTAAAGTAAGAAGAAGAAGATCGCGCACACAACACAAAGAAGTCGTTGAAGAAAAAAGACGGAAGTCGGTGAATAACTTAAACAACGTTTTTAATTAAATTAAAAGTACCTTACTACATAGTAGGGCCATATAGTCTATATTAAATGAAAAATGTATTCAAGTATTTAATAATAATTAATATTAAGGATTAATGAATTAATAAAATTAGGCATTATTTGTCGTAAAAAGTAAATGACAAAAAATGTATTGTGGGTTATCTAAAGAGATAGACATATACCATCGCGGACTTTTTTGTAGACCTTTTCAATGTGTACAATACTTAGTACATTATTTTGATAAAACTCGAAGGGTTCAGACGGCATTTGCAAAAAAATATAATTTTTTACATCACATTAGAAACCTCAAAAATAAAAGTACTTCTCCACTATTTAATAGATGTTATTATACATATAAACCTTCCTCTTGAATCACTCTATCTATTAAAAAAAACCGCATCCGTTGCGAAGTTTCAAAGATTTAAGCGAACAAAGGGACATAGGGACAGATAAAGCGACTTTGTTTTATACTATGTAGTGATAATGCTTCACATACATAATTATTGAAAAATTCAATAATCCAACCAGATTTTTTTTTCATGTTGTCTGTTTCTGCGAAATCTTAATTCGAAATAACCTTAAATATGGTAAAAACTTCGTTAACATCGATTCATAGCATAATGCAAAAATGAATAAAAATAAGAACATTAAAAACAAAAAAAAAAGACTAATTTGAGAGGACTTCAACCATGGACCTCCAAGAAACTCCCCGCATACTTAATTGGGTTAAGTATGTCGCAGAGGACAAAAACAAATTATTATTGTGTCGTGTGTGTGTGTAAGACAATACCAACTCACTGCCCTTAAAATTCTGTTTAATCAAATGCATCCAAATATTTTAAATGCTTGAAAAAAAGCTAGTTTCTAAAATAACCTCCTGCATCGGGTGGGATTAGAACTAGTACCCTTTCGCTTGACGGTCAACGACCACATCCACTCAGCCTCTGCAATTATTATGCATCTAGTATTAAATTGCAATGATGATCAGTGAACATAATTTTGGTACATATACATAATTGAAAAAAAAAAAATAGTGAAATACCCTACGCCCAAGGTCCGTTACAAACGTGTAACCACACTCATACTTCCAAACAAAGAATTCTCACGACGCGAGTAAAGAGTAATTACACGCGCCGCGATGTCGACGTCAACGGCTCTACCAGCGAGCAGGCTCGAGCCTATGGTGTTTACCACGCCTATGGTGTTTACCACGCCTATGGTGTTTACCACGCCTCCTTATGCATGTTACATAAATTTGCACAAAGTTAGTATACCCATTTTTGACCATTTTCAATGGTACAGAGATTTGAAAGAAGGCAGAGAACGTGTCGATGATTTGCATCTCTCCGGACGACCATCGACTTCAATTAATGACAAACAAACAAAAAACAAAATCAAGGAATTGGTAGTAGGAAATCGTCGATTAACAATTCGAGAACTTGTTGACATGGTTGGAATTTCATTTGGATCAGTGCAAACAATTTTGAAGGATCATTTGGGCCTCAGAAGAGTCAAATCACGGTTTGTGCTAAAATTTCTCAATTTCTTCGAAAGAGAGCATCGCGTTCAAGCATGTAAAGCAATGCTTTCTGACTATCAAAGCGTCTACAAACAAATTATTATGAATCTTGGATTTATGCTTACGATCCAGGAACAACTCACCAATCAAGTGAATATCGTTCAAAAGGTGAGGCCAAACCAAAAAGTCCTCGCCAAAGTCGTTCGAAAATCAAGGTGATGCTGACAGTTTTCTTTGAATATCCTAGTGTTGTGCGTTACGAATTCCTTTCAACTGGCCAAACTGTCAACAAGGAATACTAATTAAGTGTTATGCGTCACTTGCGTGAAGCAAAAAGAGACTGAAATTATGGACCAACAACTCGTGAATTTTGCACCACGATAACGCGGGGGTATTATTTGAAGGGGGACGATGTTATTTGGAAGAATAAATAACGATTTTCCATTTTCTAACAAAATTCACCTTAATTTTTTATCAGAACTATTTCTTATTAAAATTTTCAGAAACGACCGCAAGATTGTATTTTATACATATGTTATAAACCCGATTATGTTACTCGTAACCTAAAATTGCGACGTTTGTTTACATTTTACTAGTAGGAGGCAACACTTAATTAATTTAGGCTGAATGATGAATGAATCAAAATTCGTGTTTAAACAAATAAATTTATATTGCGTTTATGTCCACATTCGCTTGCCAAATTTATGAAATGATTTCCCGGACTTCGGATAAACGCAGTAACACAATTATTAACATGTACGTTTATTTATATATATATACATTTATTTATATATACATACATATGTAAGAAAGCGAACAGTTATGAGCTATACACGTAAAAGGTGAAATCCAACAGTCCGGACTGACAAATTTTGGGTAATTCTTATGCACATATGTAAGAACACTCCATATTAATGTACATATCATATACATATGGCTTATATTCTGCCCACCTTTTCGCTTACCTTACACAACAACCTCCACCTGTGGATAATTTTATGTTTGTTTGTTTAGGTAATGGGTCGTTTTTTGCCACACAAATAGAATAAATTGTTAACTATAAAATGTACGAGTTTGAGGGTTTTGGGGGGTATTTTAAAAAAGGGGGGGGAAAAAAAAAAAAAAAAAAAAAATAAAAAAAAAAATAAATTTATTAAAAAAAAAAAAATAAAAAAAAAAAAAAAAAAAAAAAAAAAAAAAAAAAAAAAAAAAAAAAAAAAAAAAAAAAAAAAAAAAAAAAAAAAAAAAAAAAAAAAAAAAAAAGTGTGCCGGTCTAGCTCTAGTGTTGTACATTGCCATTCACATGTATACGGACATAGCTTAACATTAAAAGCTGATGTTAGCGAACATGCCATTCTTAACCTGACGCTGCGCCCGTGCACAAGGAAAAGAACTTAATTTAATAAAAAGTGATTATAATATTTAAAGCTGTGCCTTTTAATATACATATTCATCGCCGATAAGCCCGGCGACTACATCTCAGAAGTGGGATACCTCGAAATTGGAAACAATTGCCAAAATGCGGCCATCAAAAAACTCGATGCTGACACCGAGGAAGACGCGGGAAATGGCGCGCAAAAATTTAGCGGCACCAAGTGCCGTTATAACGGATAGTCAAGCCGTTAGTCGGCCGCCCTCTGTTGCTGAGGAAATCACCAATACCAATGTATTGGTACCTTCTGCACCATCTGTACCTTTTGCACCATCGGTACCTTCTGCACCATCGGTACCTTCTGCACCATCGGTACCTTCTGCACCATCGGTACCTTCTGCACCATTTATATCTTCTGCACCATCTGTACCTTCCGCACCATCGGTACCTTCTGCACCATCGGTACCTTCTGCACCATCGGTACCTTCTGCACCATCGGTACCTTCTGCACCATCGGTACCTTCTGCACCATCGGTATCTTCTGCACCATCGGTACCTTCTGCACCATCTGTACCTTTTGCACCATCGGTATCTTCTACACCATCCGTACCATCTGTACCTTCTGTACGAAGACAGTTGTCGCCAGGCGACAATGCACCTGCGGCAGTGACGCCTGCTGCACCCAGTGCCTCTGCCCCTGATGGTACCAGGGATATGGAAGCGCAGCTTACGCTATTGCGCCGAGAGGGAGCTACTGTTACTGCAGCGAGAAGTAGAGGAACTACGCGCGTTGTCTCACCGAACGGAGCAGGAACCACCGCCGCTGAGAATGGACGTCAACACCATCGAATCAATGGTGCCGATGTTCACGGGTGACGACAGCTACGACGTGATGAAGTGGATTGAGGACTTAGAGGATGCCTTCGGTATGTTGCAATTCGATGACCGCGCACGCTTCGTTGGAATGCGGCGTATGTTAAGTGGAACGGCTAAGCTGTTTGCGCGAACGGTGCATGCTCACACTTATGACATGTTGCGCAACGCATTAACGGAGGAGTTTAGTCGCCAATATTCTGCGGACGAAGTCTTTCTTCAACTACGTGCCAGACGTTTGCGGCCAGACGAGACAGTGCATCGGTACGTGTTGACGATGCAGGAAATTGCGGCGCGCGGCCGTGTAGCTGAGAGCGAACTGATTGACATTGTCATTGAAGGCCTCGGCGATCAATCCAGCGCGAGATTCATTTTATTTGCTGCCAAGACGATGCGTGAACTGAAGACACTGCTTATTCGTTATGAGCGCGTGCGTCCTCGAACACTGGTGGCTGCCGCTCCCAAGATGCCTGCTGCTAGGGCTCCTGTGGCCTGGCCTACGATGGTGTCGACGGCTCCAGCAACTAGAATGACGACTACTGCGTCCAGTCCAGACACTTCGGTCCGCTGCTTCAACTGCTCGGTTACGGGCATTACCAAGGTGCTTGTCCGAAGCCCAGACGCCCTGCTGGATCTTGTTTCAAATGCGGCGAGCTGTCTCATATTTTTAAGAACTGCCCGTACCGTCAAAAGGAGGGGACGCCTGCTGGCCGTAGTGTAGCTAGTGTTGCTAGTGTTGCTAGCGTTGATGCTTGTGATGACGCTTGTCTTGATAGTTCCGAATTTGCGAAGACAGAGCCATTCCAATTGGTAAGTGTTTCTTTTATGGATGACTTAAAGTATGCCAAGTTTGATAGTATTTTGTCTCTCTTTGACTCCGGTAGCCCTAGAAGTTTTGTGCAGCGAGCGCGTGTAGCTAATTTTGTCAATGGGCCATTAACAAAGAGTCAGTATTGCGGAATAGGAAAGAAACGTTTGATGTCATTCGGAGAAGTTACCAGCAGTATTAAGCTTAACGATAAAATCATTACACACGAGTTTATTGTAGTCCCCGATGAATCTATTTTTGTACCTATGATCATTGGTAGAGACTTACTTGAAAAAGCAGATATTAAACTGTTTTGCGTTAAAAAACGTTATATGAATAAAGATTTGTTATATTGTAATAAACCCGGAACAATAAGTAATATGTTAAGATGTAAATTAGTGAACCTTGGCATACTTCGGTCCCTTGATAATCATTTAAGCAATTCTGACATACCTGCCAAGAGTATTGCGGCTAAATGCGGCCTAACAATTGATAGCCAGACTTCTGTACCGCCGATCGGAAATGTTGATAATTGTATTAATGAGTTATGTGCGATTGATGTCACTTCAGAAACTGAGGAATTGTTTAACATTAACACTGCTCTTCCTGCCGATGAATATAACACGCTTCTGTCATCTATTTGTGAGGCTTATAACAATACGCCACTTGCGCCTTATCCTGACGACTACTGTATGAAAATAGAAACGACAAATACGATTCCTATTTACCGACGACCCAGACGCCTATCATACCAAGAGAGAATTGAAGTTCGAGAAATAATAAATGACTTATTGAAGAGAAATATTATAAGACCTAGTTCTTCGCCTTACGCTTCCGCCATTGCACCAGTACGCAAGAAATCAGGAGAAATGCGTAAATGTGTAGACTATAGGCCTTTTGAACAAAATCACTTTGCGTGATAACCACCCGATGCCCTTAACTGATGACTGTTTAGAACATTTAGGAAATAAAAAATATTTTACATTGATGGACCTTAAGAGCGGATTTAATCAAATAAAGATGCATGAAGATTCGGTTAAATTAACTGCCTTTGTTACACCTGACGGACAATACGAATACTTACGCGTACCTTATGGACTGAAAATGGGCCTGCTGTATTTCAGCGATTTGTGAATAAGGTGTTACGGGATTTGATCGAAGCGAGACTTGTAGTTGTGTATATGGACGATATTTTAATAGCTTCGCCTGACCTTTCAAGCCATATTAAAACTATTTTGGAAGCTATCAAACGATTGCGATCATGTGGACTTGAGTTGAATCTCAAAAAATGTAAATTTGCGCAAACTGAGCTAGAATATTTAGGTTTTAAAGCAAGTGAAAAGGGTATATGCCCCAGTGACCGCCACATTGAAGCTATACAGAGATACCCGGTCCCTACGAACCGAAAGCAATTGGAATCTTGTCTTGGACTGTTCTCATTCTTCCGCCGATTTGTACCGTCGTTCTCGAAGATAGCATTCCCATTAAGTCAGTTGTTGAGGGGTGATAAACCGTTTGACTTCTCTGATGAGTGTCATGAGGCTTTCATTACTTTACGCCAGAGTCTAATACAAGCTCCGGTATTAGCCATTTTTGATCCAGAGCGAGAGACTGAATTACATTGTGATGCAAGTGCACGCGGGTTTGGTGCTGTACTTATGCAGAAACAAAATGATTCTAAATTCCACCCTGTAGCGTACTTTTCGAAATCAACTGCGGACACTGAGAAGAGGTTACATAGTTACGAACTAGAGACGCTTGCTGTTTATTATGCCCTTCGGCGCTTCCGTACTTACTTAGATCGCAGACCCTTTAAGATTATAACTGATTGTGATGCGTTAGCACGAACCTTGGCCAATGAAAATGGATCAGACAAAATTGAGCGTTGGGCATTATCATTCGAGAAGTTCAATTACACGATACAACATCGGCCTGGGAAACTTATGAGCCATGTAGATGCACTTAGTCGAATAGAGCATGTGGGTGCGGTTAGTGACTTAGATATAGACTTCCAACTTCGGGTGGCACAAAGCCGGGACAAAGAAATCTGTGACCTTAGAGAGCAATTAGAAACAGCGGATAATGATGATTATGAACTGAGTGGTGAGGTAGTGTATCAAAAATCGCCTTCGGGTAACAGACGAATATATGTGCCCAAAGAGATGATCAATAATCTGATTCGATGGACGCATGAAAAATCGGTCATTTAGGGGTTGATAAGTGTTGTTCGGAAATTAAGAAACATTATTGGTTCCCATTGATGAAGACACGTGTACATAATTTCATACGTAACTGTTTAAAGTGTATAGTATATTCAGCCCCAGCGCGCACGAATAAACGTAATATGTACAGTATCCCGAAGCTACCTGTGCCTTTTGATACCATTCATATTGACCATTTAGGCCCGCTGCCTTCCCTTTTATCGAAAAAGAAACATTTGCTAGTTATTATTGATGCGTTCACAAAAATTTGTTAAATTATACCCGACAAATTCAACAAGTTCTAAAGAGTCTTGTGTAGCCCTTCAGCATTACTTTGACCATTATAGTCGCCCCCGTCGGTTAATAAGTGACCGTGGAACCTCATTTACTTCAGAAGAATTTGAAAAGTTCTTAAAAGAGAGAAATATTCAGCATATCCTGAATGCCACTAGTTCGCCACAAGCAAATGGGCAAGTAGAGCGTATTAATCGTGTACTTACGCCTATGATGGGGAAATTGTGTGACAGTGCGAATCATTTAGACTGGACAGAAACGATAAGAAACACAGAATATATTTTAAACAATACAATTCAAACTACGACTAAATTTACACCTTCGGTACTTTTGTTTGGAATAGCACAACGCGGCAATATAATTGATGAACTTGCTGAACATCTTGATGAACGAAATAGTGTGGTTGATCGGGACCTTGAAAAGGTTAGGGAACAAGCGTCGAAGAATATTTTAAAATCACAAGAGCAAAATATGACTCAGTTTCTGAAGTATAATTCACCTGCGGAAACCTTTGAAAAAGGGGAGTACGTTGCAATAAGACATATCAGCACAACTCCAGGAATGAACAAAAAATTAGAACCGAAATATCGTGGGCCATATGTTATTGATAAAGTATTGCCCCATGACCGATATGTAGTGCGTGATGTGGATGGTTGTCAAATTACGCAAATGCCGTATAATGGAATACTCGAGGCTAGTAAACTTAAAAAATGGGTGTCAGAATCTGCGGATTTAATTATTGATGAGAATCCTGAAGAAACACTGATAAGATTAGAAATTGAACCTTTGTACACTGATGTTGAGTATCTAGAATAAGATTTTGTATTTTAGAATTTTTTTTACTTAGAAAATATTGTATACCTTAAATTAGTTAATACTGTCGGCAAATTGAGGGCAATTTGAGTGTCAGGACGGCCGAACTGTAGTGTGCCGGTCTAGCTCTAGTGTTGTACATTGCCATTCACATGTATACGGACATAGCTTAACATTAAAAGCTGATGTTAGCGAACATGCCATTCTTAACCTGACGCTGCGCCCGTGCACAAGGAAAAGAACTTAATTTAATAAAAAGTGATTATAATATTTAAAGCTGTGCCTTTTAATATACATATTCATCGCCGATAAGCCCGGCGTAAGAATTTTTTGATTTTTGCTAAGATATGTAAAAAAATCACCTGAATTCAAATCCGTTTACGCTTTAGTGCTAAGTTAAGTAGTTTAATTGTTATTAACAAAAGAAAAATCACAAAACTGTATTAAACAACACTGATTATCGATAAATTTGATACTTTTTCCATGAATTTCATGTGTCTGTGTTTACACACACATGTAAGACAGTGAAAAAGATCGTTGAACAGCACTATTTTACCGATGTCCCAACACTTGTTTTGTTTGCAATTCAAATAATAAAATTTATAAGCGAAATGACACAATAAAACAACGGGCTGCAGACAAAAAGAAATTTTTAAAAATAAAAGAATATATCGCCGTGAGGCGAAAAAATTTTTGAAAAAAAAAATCGCGCGATTTTTTTTTTCAAAAATTTTTTCGCCTTACGGCGATATTTTCTTTTATATTTTAAATTTATTTTGTCTGCCTGGTTTTTGCCGCCAAAAATGCCACACAGCTGTTTGCAAGCACACACACATGAAATTCTTGTTCATTGTTTTGGTTGTATTAGTATGCAGTGTTATTCAACGCATAAATTTATTGTTTTTTGTTAATAACAATTAAACCACTTAACTTAGCACTGAAGCGTAACCGGATTTGGATTCAGGTGAATTTTTTACATTTTATAGGTCAAATCCGGAATTTTTTACGTCGCGATTAACCCAAAGCCCTGTCACTAGACAATTACCGTAAAAAATTCACCTGAATCCAAATCCGTTTACGCTTAAGTGCTAAGCTAAGTGGTTTAATTGTTATTAACAAAAAACAATAAATGAATGCGTTGAATAACACTGCTTACTAATACAAGCAAAACAATGAACAAGAATTTCATGTGTGTGTGCTTACAATCAGCTGTGTGGCATTTTTGGCGGCAAAAACCAGGCAGACAAAATAAATTTAAAAGCGAAAAAATTTTTAAAAAAAAAATCGCACGATTTTGTGTGTGTAAACCCCGACACATGAAATTCATGGAAAAAGTATCGAATTTATCGATAATCTGTGTTGCTTAATGCAGTTTTGTGCATTTTCTTTTGTTAATAACAATTAAACCACTTAACTTAGCACTTAAGCGTAAACGGATTTGGATTCAGGTAATTTTTTTACATATCTTAGCAAAAATCAAAAAATTCTTACGTCGCGATTAACCTAAAGCCCCGTCACTAGACATTTACCAAACATATTTTCATAGTAGCTAGGTTAATTTGTTTTTGGTAAATATCTAGAGAATGGACTCATTGTTAATCGCGACGTAAGATATTTGGGATTTGACATATAAAATGTAAAAAATTCACCTCAATCCGAATCCTGTGGTAGAAAGTGTTAAGTAGGTTAATAGTTATAAACAAAGGAATATGCACAAAACACACATACACAATCTGACGTAATGAACGTCGTTTATATACACTGCCGAACAGTGCAGAAAAACAGTGAATTTTTCAATTTTCTTTGGCGTAAATAAATAAAATATTCAAAATTTTCGTCCTCCGCCATCGGATTATGGTAAAGGAGGCTCAAACCGAACGCCCGTTTTCTAGACATATATACCATAGCCAGAGAACAGCAAAAATCACATTTTTCTTGAATCGCATCATATACGAAATTTCATGCTCAATTCAATTTATTGAATCCAACAGCGGCGGTGAAACGAAAGGAATTTTTCCAAAAATCGCTTGAGTCGCGCGTCAATCGACACAATCTTTTTAAATCGAGTTGGTTTGAATCAATTTTGATTATCGAATCAGCGTCGGTCAGCTGACGCGTCGGTCCGTTTACCAAGACACATGATTTCGGTAAATCGACGATTGACACACATATTTTCGGTCGAGCGAGGACGGACTCGGGCAGCGAGCATGCGGGCATGACTATGCAATTACTGTAGCGCCGCGGCGCCTAGATGACCCTTTTTCCTCTACCTAAAAACATCTGCAATTGGTTGCGTTCCTGCTCTTGGTATTTTCCAAGAGAATTAATGACGGGAAATATAGTAACAGAAAAAAAAATCGTATTGGTCCCAAAACCGTGGACAGTTTATTATTTCTAAGGTCTTATTTGAAAAATTTTAAAAATAGTAAATAAAGCTTATAATATTATATATTATTATTAGCATTATATTAATGCTGGTAATTATCAATTATTCAATTCCAATTACTTATTCAGTTAAATTATTTTGCCATCCACCATTCAACCTAATTGCACGCGTTCATGCATACATACAAGACAAGCATTCAAACAAGATAGCCCTAAATAAACACTGTTGATGCGCTTCCAAATGTGTGTATACGCACAGCGTCAAGTGTGTATCAGAGAACGGCTTCGGTTCAACCAAATGTTTGTAGGACACAATCATTCATATGAAAAATCACGCTATTCGGCCACAGTGTCAAAGTGTATATGTATCAAGAAATTCGCTGCTGAAGCGAGAGCGTGACTGAATCCCCCACTTTCACTTTTCGTTTCGTTTCGTTTCTCGCTTGCCGATTTGCTGCCTCGTGTGTATCATTTTCGTCTTGACCCATTTGGGCTATTTGGATCTGTATACTAAGATTCGCTTTGACACACAAATAGCGCGCCTCTACACAAATCATCCCTAAGGAAGCGCTTCAACAGTGTGTATTTAGGGTTTTGTATGTATTCATGAGCGTGTGCAATGCTGGTAAATGGTGGAAGGGGAAATAATTTAACTGAAAAAGGAATTCGAATTGAATAATTGATAATTGCTAGCAATTTAATATATAAAAAGAAACATGAAATAAATTATTATGTAATATTATACGACTTATGTACTAACTATTTTTATACCCTTGCAGAGGGTATATTAATTTTAGCCAGAAGTTTGCAACGCACCTTAGGAGACATCTCCGACCCTATAAAGTATATATATTCTGAATCAGCATAAATAGACGAGTCCAAAACTGGATGTCCGTCTGTCCGTCCGTCCGTCCGTCCGTCTGTTGCAACGCAAACTAGTCTCTCAGTTTTTGAGCTATCTTCATGAAACTTGGCATACAAGCTTCTTATTGCTGCGCGCTGTAAATAAGTCGGAACGAGCCAGATCGGACCGATATATCGTATAGCTGTCATAGAAACTATCGGCCGATTTTTCTTGTTTTCAAGATATTGCAACAAGATTTGGCAAATCTTATTCTTATTACGTTCCTAATGTGCTGTCAAAATTGTATCAAAATTGTATCACTATAACATATAGCTGCCATCGGAACAGTCGGCTGAAATTAGGGTTTTTGTATGCAAACCTGTTTTGTTTTTGGAAATACCGCATATTATCAATACGTTTTAATGTTATACAGTAATCCGCCCTAAGTTTTTCCATTTAAATATCTCAGACGTTTATATTCTATAGCTGTTATCGGAACAATCAGTCAATCCGTCTGCAACGCAAATTAGTCCCCCAGTTATTGAGCTATCTTCATGAAACTTGGCTCATACGACTCTTATTTCTGTCCTCTTTAAATAAATGGATCAGGCAAGATCGGACGGATACATCGTAAGGCTGTCATGTTACATATCAGCCAATTTTGTTTATATTTCAAGATATAGCTATCAGGCTTATCACATCCATATCAGAATTTGGTCATTCGAAACCGGCAGCAATCCAAATTTATTTTATATTTAGTATAACTGCCAGGGTATAAAACCTTCGGCAAGCCGAAGGTAGCCTTGCTTTCTTGTTAAAATAAAAATAAAAAAATTTTTAATTCATAGAAAATTGGGAAAATGAACACATCCCATCCTGAATACCTGTTTTACATCTAATTCATGAAAAACGCCTTGCTTAGGTATGCAAATAACGCCTTTTTAGGGACATTCCCAAAAAATAGCTGAGTTACAAATTCTTGGAAAATACCAAGAGTAGGTACGCAAACAATTGCAGCTGCATTTAGGTAGAGGAAAAAGGGTCATCTAGACGCCGCGGCGCCACAGTAATTGCATAGGCAAAAATTACAAAAACAAAATACATACATACACACCAGCCCATACGCACAAGCAGGCAGTTACAAAAACAAAATACATACACACTGCCCGCTGCTCGATTGCGACCTCGCTCGACCGAAAAAATGTGTATCTATGACCGAAATGCCAATGTGTGTCAATCGTCGATTTACCCAGACCAAGTGTTTGGGCAATCGGACCTGCGCGTCAGCTAAAAGACATTGATTCGTAAATTCGTTGATACGATACGATACGATACAAAAAGATTGGATCGAATTGGATCGACTGACACGCGACTGAAGCGAGATGTGGATAAATTCGTTTCGTTTCACCAACGGTGTTCGATTCAGTGAATTGATATTGACACTGAAATTTCGTGTTTGATGCGATTCAAGAAAAATGTGATTTTTGCAGTTCTCTGGTAAGTTCCTGCTTTCCCGCTCGCATTCAGAAAGTGACCAAAGCAAAAATATAAAAAAATACCATACAAAAATATCGTATAATTGATATTTAAAGGATAAAAATATTACGATATAAATATATCGTTTTCATAAAAATATCGATATATTGATATTTTGATATATTATCAACATCCCTAAAAAAAACACGCAAAATGAGCAATCTGCAGTAAAAATTATAATCGGTTTAATAAATTTGAAGAATGCAAAAAAGTTGAGCTTTAAGTCTACGTACTGTGTAAAGAACCAAGGATAGTGTATTTTCTGAGTGCTCATTATTGTTTATTTTTGTGCTTTGGCATATATGTTTGTATATATATATGTCAATGTCAGTTTATGGCTGTGTATCTCAAACGAACGAAAAGTCAGCAGCTGCGATTTCATCGGAATCGTAAGTTGTGTATATTTTTATATTGTTGACCATTTTTTGTAATGTTCACATCCTACACACTTCAGATATGTGTACGCACATAATGTCAATGTACAAAAGTACTCTTACATATATGCATGTTATATACTTATGCGTCTGTTATATTATAAAAACAACAACAATCTAAACACTGCAACGCAATTTGCTAGGTATCCAACAAAAACGAAAACTAACCATACCATGAAATTTTTGATACATGTTCTTACATATGTAGACTTTTATTTAAACTCCGTAACCTGTGCATCAGGGCTGACTGTCTGGTTTTTTTGCGAACAGATCTGTTTTTTTTTGTCTAGTCTGAAGAAATCTCACTATCTTACCGAAAAATGCGCAATATTTGCTGTGATCAATAAATTTATCGTTTCAACATATATATTTTGTTCATTTGCTTTAGTTTGTAACATATACTCATGGAAAAAATAATAGAAACAAGATTGTATACAAGTATTATATGCCTAAAACCGTTATTATATAGAACACTAATATCTGTCCGGTAATTGTCTAGAGAATGGGCTCAAAGTTATTCGCTAATCATTAATGCAGTGTTTAATAAAAAAAACTATTTTCAGCCGTTTCCATTTTGGAAAGGAGAATCGGGACAGAAAGCTCGCTTTGCCCGACGACTTGTAAAGCCTACCGTTGGTCTTAGGACCTCAAAAATTTTCTAAAGGCTTTAGTGTGTCCTCTTGGACTATAAGAAATAGGCCGATTTGAAAAGGCACATTCAGTTGTCGAAACCCATCTGCAAGGTAAAAAAAAATATTGCAAATAGGCAAGAGGAACTTCACAACTTATTATGCAGAGAAATATTCAAAATATTCGCAGATTTTTGGCTTGTTTCCATTTCTATTTCCAGCCCATAAACGTGCTCTTCCAATTAAAGCAAGATACCTTAAATACCAAGAGCCCAACAATGGACACATATCAGTGTTCTATCTTTTTCACGCATATAGTACTTGTAGATAATGAAAAAATAAGCGTTCCGTGCAGGAGTAAACCTTGTGCGTATTATTTTTCCTTGAGTGTATATGTATATAATAGCTTTATATACTATCTATAATCCATAGTTCAATGTTTTAAAACGCTTTGTAAACGTTGTTTGGGAACTTTTGAGTCCGAAATGACGACATATTTCTCACAAAAAAAAGATTTTCATAAAAAACTTAATTTCGGCCGATTCTTCCAATGACAGCTATATGTTATAGTGGTCTGATTTTGATCAAATTTTAAGCAAGTGTTATTTACAAAGTCGGACAATGCTAGATTGATTCCCTTATTGAAGAATTTCACAGTCAGAATATATATACATTAACATCTAACTAAAATTAATATACCCTCTGCAAGGATATAAAAAAATCAATGAGGACTATTAATGGATTATTTCAAAATTGTTTAAACATAGAATTACTTAGAAAAAATATTTTTCTTGACATATTACTGTTTTAGTGTTAATTTAAAAAACTTATTAGTACTTTGGACTATAAATACGGCAAAAAACTGTCTTAAACCTCTGTGTGTTTTGACATCGTTAACAGTGTTTTTCATCGAGTAACGCAATCGTGTCATTGCAATTCCGCAATACGGATTTATCGTATTTAAATACCGAAGTGGGTAAAAGAATAAACAAGTACGAAAAATACAACCGACCGAGCCTAACAATAAAATACTCTCCGCCCAATTTTGAAACAAAATGTGTTAAAACACATTTTATCGTTCATGACACTCAACTGCGAATTGTTAATAAATTCCCTTGACAAATATTGTTTTCTTTCTCGCTCACACTTTAATGTGAACTACAGCCTGCTATGTGCTTACATCTCTCCTCGTACATTAGTATAGAAAACGTTGATTTGAATAACTTTCGCGTTACATGTCCAATAGAATTAAAATTTAGAGGCGACTGGTCTTGAATTTTAAAAAACTTCATGGTCTATTTGGTTTATAAATTATTAGTTATATTTTTGCTACCTTGTAAATTGTAATCCGAACGAGTCCATAACACAGAAGTCATTCACCTTTTCAGTACAAATGTATGATACGAACAGTAGTCAATGCGGTGTTTTCAGATTAAGTTGAAGCTAATGTTTTATCTGTTTGCGTTAGTGATACCGCTAAAACAATAGAATGGGGAGCAACTTGTGCAGAATTCGTTTGAAATTGTAAGTGTGATTCCATTTGTAATTTTAAGACGGCCTCTACACTGCCCTTACAGCGACTTTAATGTAGAGATACGTTCCAACAACACCGGACTTAAATCAGTAATGGGACATCACGTTTTAGGGACTCGCAACTCATAAAGAGATCCATAAATACACATGGACATCTCTAAGTGGAACAAGTGGGTAAAGCTACAGTCGAGTGCTCGACCGTAAGATACCCTTCTCCCAATTTTCAAAATCTGTTACAAACGTGTAACCACAATACATATAGCTTACTTGCTCGCACTCACACAGCGACGCGCGTAAAGAGTAAAGCGACACGACGCAACGTCGACGTCGACGTCAACTGCTTACAGCAGCGCGCAGGCTGCTGCTCGTACATTTGTATTGAAAACGTTGACTTGAATAACTCCTGTGTTATTGATCCGATCGGATTGATTTGGAGAATATGTTCATATTGCATTCAGCTTTATACATACCAAAGCAGAATTTTATAAGTTTAATACTTTGCTTAATAATCGTAAATTACCGATTTGCTGCTTTTCTAATAGCTGAGATCTGTTGTCTCATACAGACGGACATGTCTCAATCGACTCGGCTAGTGATCCTGAGCAAGAATATACATATACACTTTATGGAGTCTGCCACGCCTCCTTATGGCTGTTACATACATTTGCACAAAGTTAGTATTCCCTTTTTTGACCATTTTCAATGGTCGAAGGGTATAAAAACGCGCATCCTGATCGATATATGCAGAAAATGGAGGCAGTCGTTGCTTAACGTGCGGAATAAAAGGGCTATAGATAGCGATCATGAACTGGTCTTTGGGAGCATTCAATAAAGTTGAACCGCAACCACTCGAGAATCGTCAACCAACATCGTAAAGCGCCTCCCCTTAATCTGCACCTACTGAGGGACAATAACTTGACTGCAAGGAAAGGCATGGAATGGCTGGATATCCGAGAGGACGTGGGACCTAATCTAAAGTCACTGACTGATCATCTCGCGCAAAATGACGGACACTGTGCAGAGCTGTAAAACGATCCGCCAGAGACGACAAGAGAGCTCTACTGGATAGATTTGCGGAACGAGCGGCAGGACAAAACAACATGCGCTCGCTATACCAGTTTATTGCACGGCTCACCGGAAGATATAAACAGTCCCAACCTATCAGAGATCTAGCAGGCAAATTCATATCCAATGATGACGCACAAATCCGGAGATGGCGGCAAAACTTTGCCCCATCAAGTGTCCCATCTGTACGATAATTCGGAAATGCAACTAAGAAGCTGAAGCATGATAGGGCAGCTGGGGAAGACAACATACCAGTTGAATTTCTACAAGTTGATACCCAGCGGATGGTTGAAACATTGCACCCTCACTTCTCCCGCATATGGAAAAGCGAGACGGTACCGGACTCTTGGAAGGGCGGAATCATTGTAAAGCTTGCAAAGAAAGGGGAGCTTAGTGACTACAATAATTGGAGAGGAATCACACTTCTCAACACTAGCTATAAAATGTTTTGCCCTCTACTAAACGAGTGCTTTCAAGAGAAGATCGAGCCAACATTCCGAGATGAACTGGCAGGATTCAGACCACACAGGAGTTGCGTAGACCAGGCAAATACACTACGCATAACCACCGAACAAGCTGTGGAATGGAGAGCCCCGCTATACATCCTGTTCATAGACTTCAAGAAGGCGTTCGATTCAGGAAACAGAGCGGTAATGTGGAGAGCGCAGGCAAGAATTTAAGTGCCCACCAGCAACATTAGAATCATCAAGTCGATGTACGATGATACCAACTTGGCGGTATTGCCCAACAGAAAATCAAGTGCACCTTTCCGGACGAGTACTGGAATTCGGCAATGTTGCACATTGTCGCCGCTACTCTTCAACATCGTGATTGATGAGCTTAAGAAAGAAGTGTGCAACGCCAAGCGTGGAATCACGTGAAGCCTCACCAGAGTTGGATAATGCAGACGACATATGTCTGACCTTTCACAGGCTCTGCGATATCCAGAGAAAGACTGAGGACCTCACCAGGCTAGCAAGAAAGATCGGACTTGAGATTAACGAAGCCAAGACCATGATAATGCGCTTCAACCACTCCAGCTAAGGAACATCATCATATATGGGAACCCAACAGAGTTCGTCACAAGCTTCCCATACCTTGGCACCTTCATCTCCAACAATGGCGGAGTGTAAGATAACGTCACAAATCGACTTGCCAAAGCCCGATCAGCATTTGGGAGACTCTACCGCATCTGGAGCAACAAGAAAATAAGCAGCGAACAAAGCTCCGAATTTACAAAGCGTGCGTAAAGTTCATACTGCTATATGGTAGTGAAACATGGCTCACCACCAAGAAGATGACACAGAGACAAGTCTTCAGCAACAAATGCTTGAGGATTATATGCGGGATATTCTGACAAAACAGAATATCCAATGCAGAGCTGGCTTGGGTCACAGGTGAGCACTCTATACACCTCCAAATAAGGAAGAAAAAATGGACATGGAAGGAATCCAAGCAGAATACTATTCATGATGGCACTGGACTGAAATCCACAAGGCAGCAAATGAATCGGAAGACCAAAGGCGACCTGGAGAAGAACCATCCTCTGGCCCAGTCGAGCACAACGTGGGACAGAGCTGAACAGAAGGCGCAAAATAGAGTTCGATGATAGGCTTTAGAAAAGGCCCTAAGTTCCCAACCGGAATAAAAAATAAAAATAAAAAAAAAAACAAGTCGGTAAGACTACAATCGAGCGCGCCCAATAGTAAGATACCCTTCTCCAAATGTTTACAAACGTGTAACCACACTCATAATTTCTAACAGAGTATTCTGCACAAATAATTCTACTACACATGGCTAACTCGCTCGCACTCACACACCTAAGCGAGTAATGAGTGAAGCGACGCGTTGCGATGTCGATGTCGACCTCAACTGCTCATAGCAGCGCGCCGGCTGCTGCTCGTACATTTGAACTGAGAACGTTGACTTGAATAACTCTGTTATTGGTCCGATCGGATTGTAATTTGGAGGATATGTTCATATGGCATTAGGCGTTACACTTTTCATTTCATTTACACTTTTCATTTCCTAGTGAACGGACGAGTTTTTTTTGTGCGCTTTGATTTTCGGCTTTTTTTTTCTCAAAAACAACCGGCGTTTTTACTTGAAATTACTTTAAAACCGAAGTCTTAGCAATAGCCCGTTCACGACGCGTGTGCATGCTCTTTATGTTAGTCAAACTAATCTGTGTTTGCTAATTTTAGATTTAATATTTTATCTGTTTTGTGCATTGGTTCTGCCTCTCTTGGTGCATTTCTTTTCATCTATTCTCTTTTCGGTAAGCGACGTAGTTGTTAGTGGCTCACCGCTAATTTTTTTCTCTACTTACCTCTCCTAAGCAGCTCTCACGCTTTGCCGCTCTCGCACTTATCTTATTTATTACCTTTGCTCTCTCTGCCCTTTACGCACGTTAATTTCTCTCTCTTGCGCTCATCCCTTTTCTTGTTTTGGTTTTGTTTTCTTTTGGCTATAATGGCATTTTAATTTACTTTAACAAATTCTGACATAAAAAATTATATTTAAAAAAAACACCTCTTATTTAGTAAATAAACAAACAAAAAAAAAACCAATTATATTTATAAAAAAAACAAAAAAACAAACAACCCAGAAAAAAAAAAATCACTCACTCAATCCCTGAAAGCACTTAAGGTGGGGTGTTTTATTTTTTATTTTTTGAGGGGGGTGGAGAACGAAATGTGTTCGTTTATGCGTCAAACGAAGACTGGATTTAGGGAACTGTTTGGAAGCTTTCGCAAACTTTCCGATCAGTTATTGAATGAATCACCAAAGCGTAAGAAATCCGCGCGAAATCAAAAGTTTTTAGTTCAATCCCCCAATAGTAACGAGGTCTTCGGTTCAATCGGTTTCGCTTCTCAAAAATATTATTAAGTTGAGAAAATTTAAAACCCCAATTTCCCCCCACCCCCCGTTGTCTTTTTCCCCCCCCCCACAAAAAAAATTTAAAAAACAAAACTATAAAATTTTTTATATAAAAAAAAAAAAATTTTTTTTTTTTAAAAAAAAGTTTTGTTTTTTTGCGCTTCGATTTTTCGGCTTTTTTTTTTATTAAAAACAACCGGTGTTTTCTCTTTAATTAACTTTAAACTCGAAGTTTAACTTTAGCCCGTTCACGACGCGTGTGCATGCTTCTGTAAATTAGTCAAACTAATCTGAGTTTGCTAATTTTAGATTCTATTTTTGTTTTCTGTTTTGTGCATCGGTTCTGCATAGTTTGGTGCATTTCGTTCTATTTATTCTCTTTTCGGTAAGCGACGTAATTGTTAGTGTTGTTTGTCACCGCTAATTTTTGTCTCTCCTTACCTCTCCTAATTCTTTGAGCGTGCCTAAGCTGCTCTCACGCTTTGCCGCTCTAGCACTTGTTCTTTTTCTCTGCTCTCTCTGCTCTCTGCCCTTTACGCGCGTTAATTTCTCTCTCTTGCGCTCATCCCTTTTCTTGTTTTGGTTTTGTTTTCTTTTTGGCTGATTTTGTTTTTACAGTAGGTGTTCCCTATAATGGACGTTTTAATTTGTTTTAAGAAATCCTGCCTTAAGCAGGTGACTGCCGCCCAGGCAAGCATCTCGTGTTGGCTATGTGACAACGTAGTACACGCGAAGTGTGCTGGATATACTGGCCCGACGGCTGACGCCGTAGCCAAGCGCACTGGGTTGCGTTATTGCTGTGATGTGTGTAGGGAGGTGGAGAACGAAATGTGTTCGTTTATGCGTCAAACGAAGACTGGATTTAGGGAACTGTTTGGAAGTTTTCGTAAACTTTCCGACCAGTTCTCTGCGCTTGATTCGTCTTTCAATAACCTTAAGTTATTGAATGAATCACCAAAGCGTAAGAAATCCACACGACATCAAAAGGCTTTAGTTAGCGCCACCCATCTCCCTCTAATTGACCAGCCAAGCACGCCAGTGACCCAGCCGTTAATTTCGTTTACCAATCCCCCAATAGTAACGAGGTCTTCGGCTCAATCGGTTTCGCTTCCCGATAATGTCATTGAGTGTGTGCAACCTGTGACGCCCATAATTTCCGACAAGTCCGCTGTGGTATCGTTGCCCGTGCCACAGTTAATAGTCTTACCGAAGGCGTGTTCAAGTTCTGGTTTACCAGAAGAGAACCTATGCTCTGGAGTTATACCTGAGGCGCCTAAAAAGATTCTAGGTGTTCCACAAAGGAAACAAATTTTTGTTTCCAGGCTTGCCCCTGACCTCACATCAAATGATGTAACAGCCTATATTCAAGGAAAAATTCATTCTTTGGATATTAAAGTGGAAAAATTTAAGTTTTCTTATGAGAGGGACATATCATCCTTCAAAATAAGTGTCCCCAACGAACTCCTGGGCATTATATGCTCGTCTCAATTTTGGCCGGAGCATGTAATGGTCAAAGAGTTCGAAACAAAGAAGAAGAAAAATCGCCCACCGATTAATCTTCCTTTGCCGTCTCTAGTCTCAGCCCAAACTAAAACAACATTAAACAAAAAAAACTAACATGCTCCTTAACTCTTTCATATCAAAATGTTAGAGGTCTATGTACTAAACTTTCAACTTTATATATTAACAGTCTTTCTTTTTCTTCTCAAATTGTTGTGTTTACTGAGACTTGGTTAAAACCGGATATCCTAAACTCCGAAGTCTTTCCAAGCAAGTTCACAACCTACAGGTGTGATCGACCTGACCGTCGTGGTGGTGGAGTCCTTATTGCAGTCGATTCCACTATCAATTCGGAACTTTTACTGCCGGAGATTCAACTTGGTATTGAATTCCTCTGTGTAAAATTACACTTTCCCGGTTTTTCTCATTATATAACCTGTTCCTATATTCCGCCGTCATCGGATGTATCTGTCTATTTGCAACATTTGTCTGCAATAAAGACTATATTTAATCTGTTATCAGACAGAGATCACCTTTCAGTTCTTGGGGACTTTAATATCCCTGATTGTAATTGGACAACAAGTGTTGATTCAAATTCTCTGCTGCCCTCACGGCACCACGACCTTTTTGACGGTCTGTTTGATATGTCATTGTCGCAGGTCAATCATATCTTAAACTGTAGTAACAGATCGTTAGACTTATGCTTTGTCTCCGATCCATCTAGAGTGAATTTAGTCAAGACTCAACCACTTTCTTTCCCAGAAGATCCTTACCATCCTACTCTGGAAGTGTCTTTTGATTTTGGGGCTTGTATGGATAAACCTGAAAAATTGTGTAAACGCGTACGCTGCTTTAGGAAAGCAGATTTTAATTTATTAAACTCCTTAATTTCCCAATTTGATTGGTCGGAATTGTATGTGTCTACTGATATATCAGTAGCGACCAATATTTTTTATAAAATTATCCATTCATTCTTTGATATTTGCGTTCCGTGCTTTTATTCATCATCCTCGAGTAAGCCGCCATGGTTTACAAGAGAGTTGTCACGGTTAAAAAATTTAAAGTCAAGCCTTTACAAAAAATTTAAATGTAGTAACTCGCCCTTAGCCTTTTCACGCTACTTAAGCGCGCGGTCAGACTTTACAGTCTTAAACGCGAAATGTTATAAAAACTATTTAGCTCGTTGTAAGGTTCAGTTCATTCAGAACCCCAAACAGTTTTATAGTTTTGTTAACACGAAGCGTAAGTCTTCCGCTTTTCCTACTAACCTAACGTTTGAAAATGCTAATGCAAATACCGACCAAACCATGGCCGATCTGTTTGCAAAGTTTTTTCAAACGACTTATTCACCTTCTACACATACTTCTCACTTTTACCCATACAACATTCCAAGTTCGAATGGTATCTTCTCCCCCTTTCTAAACGAAAGCTCCCTTGTCAAGGATCTTCACTTAGTTAAGCCAGTATTTTCACCAGGCCCTGACGGTGTTCCCGCTTGTATACTTCGGTTCTGTGCCAACTCCTTAAGTAAGCCTTTGCTCAAACTATTTTCGCTGTCCTTAGAAACTTCACTCTTTCCTTCCATTTGGAAGGAATCTTTTATTATCCCCTTATTGAAAAAGGGCAGCAAGTCTGAAGCAAGCAATTATAGAGGTATCTCTAAATTGTCGGCCATACCTAAATTTTTCGAGAATGTTATAACTCCTCACTTGCAACATTTATGCAGATCCGTTATTTCACCTTTTCAACACGGATTTATTAAACGTCGTTCAACTACGACAAATTTGCTGGAGCTGACATCCTTTGTGGTAAAAGGATTTCAGGAAAATCTTCAAACTGATGTCATTTATACTGATTTCAGTAAAGCTTTTGACTCAGTGAATCATTCCCTTCTGGCACATAAGCTTGACCTTCTAGGTTTCTCACCTAAATTACTTAGTTGGATTGTAAGCTATCTGACTGACAGAACTCAAAGAGTCCTCTTTAAAAACAGCCTCTCAATTCCACTTCATGCCACATCTGGCGTTCCTCAAGGGAGTCATCTCGGCCCCCTACTTTTTACGCTTTTCATCAATGACCTGCCTTTGGTCATACGTAACTCTCGTACTCTCATGTACGCAGATGATGTAAAGCTTTGTTATCAATTTAAAGAAGACCACTGTCACTCACACTTACAAGCCGACCTAAATAGTTTTCATTCGTGGTGTTGTGCCAATTTTTTAAACCTGAACAGCTCTAAATGCAAGCTGATGACATTCTCTCGAGCCAGTCCAATGTATACTTCTTATTCTCTTTGTGGTTGTGTCTTGGAAAGAATTACCCTAGTTGATGATTTGGGGGTCCGTTTGGACCGAAAACTAAAGTTTTCCAATCATATTTCTAATATGGTCAATAAAGCCATGGGTGTCCTTGGCTTTATTAAGAGATGGTCTAAGGAATTTGACGATCCTTATCTTACAAAGACCCTCTACATCTCACTTGTTCGTCCTATTCTTGAATACGGTTCATGCGTATGGTGTCCCCAGTACACTATTCATAAAGAACGCATCGAGTCCGTACAAAAGAACTTTTTACTTTTTGCTTTACGTGGCCTTAACTGGGATGAAAATTTAAGACTGCCTTCCTATAACAATAGACTCTTATTATTAAATTTGCCTTCCCTAACTAATCGCAGAACCATGCTAGGGGTATTATTTATTAACAACCTTCTGCAAGGTGACATTGACAGTGAAGCCCTTGTAAGACAGCTTCACTTCTCTGTCCCATGCAGAAGTACTCGTAATTATCTTCCACTAATTCTTCCTTATTGTAGATCGAACTATGCACTGCACGATCCGTTCAGGGTATTATGTTCGGACTACAATAAACTTCAACACGTCATAGCTAGCACTAACTCTATTGCTGCTATGAAGTCTTTAATTCTTCTCTATCTAGTACGTAATTAGTAATATTATTTCCTCGATATTCTTTTTATTGCATGCATATTCTATCTCCTATCCGCGTTTTCTATGTTTATCGCGTTATTTCCTTTCGCGTGTCTATTCGCATTTTTACCGCGTTTCCGTGTCGTCCGTTATGCGACGGTGCCTCTCGGTCGGTTAGGCGGGAGGTGGACTTCGTCTGGGTTCCGCGCGCAACAAGCATCGGCTTGGTGTCGTTGGACCACTTGTTAATACATTCATTGTATTCAACGTCCAAAAAAAAAAAAAAAAAAAAACAAGAACCTATGCACCTAAAAAGATTTTAGGTTTCCCAAAAAAAAAAAAATTTTTTATTTTTACTTTTCCCCAAAATTTGTTGTTCACTAGCCTATATTCAAGGCAAAATTCATTCCTTGGATATTTTAAAGTGGAAAAATTAAAATTTTTTTTTTAAGGGAAAAAAAAAACCTAAAAAAAAAAATTACAAAAAAAAAACATGGGAATTTTACGTTTGGGCCGGAGCATGTAATGGTCAAAGAGTTCGAAGCAAAGAAGGAGAAAAATCGCCCACCGATTAACCTTCCTTTACCGTCTTTAGTTTCAGCCCAAACAAAAACAATGTTAAACAAAAACAAGTCGGAAAGGCTACAGTCGAGCGCGCCCGACTGTGGTATACCCGCTACAACTTTGCGAAAAACACATCTCACAGTCTCAAATTTGTTTCTAACTCGCCTTATTGTTAAAATCGATTTTAAAAGAAGATGTAGTAATGCTAAAAAAAAATAAAAATAAGAACAGAAGAAAAAACAAAACAAGAAAGCAAGGCTACCTTCGGCTCGCCGAAGGTTTTATACCCTGCAGTTATACTAAATATAAAATACATTTGGATTGCTGCTAGTTTCTGTGGTATTAATTAAACAATTATAACAGTTCATCGAATGACCAAACTTTTGGATGTGGTAAGCCTGATAGCTATATCTTGAAATATAACAAAAATTGGCCGATAGGTTCCATGACAGCTATACTATATATCGGTCCGATCTTGCCCGTTCCGACTTATTTAAAGAGCGCAGAAATAAGAAGCTTGTGAGCCAACTTTTATGAAGATAGCTCAATAACTGGGGGACTAATTTGCGTTGCAACAGACAGACGGACTGACTGATTGTTCCTATAGTAGCTATAGAATATAAACGTCTGAGATATTTAAATGGAAAAACTAAGGGCGGGTTACTGTATAACATTAAAAAGTATTGATAATGTGCGGTATTTCCAAGAACAAAACAGGTTTGCATACAAAAATCCTAATTCCAGCCGATTGTTCCTATGGCAGCTATATGTTATAGTGTTCCGATTTTGATACAATTTTGACAGCACATTAGGAACGTAAGAAGAATAAGATTTGCCAAATCTTGTTGCAATATCTTGAAAAACAAGAAAAATCGGCCGATAGTTTATATGACAGCTATACGATATATCGGTCCGATCTGGCTCGTTCCGACTTATTTACAGCGCGCAGCAATAAGAAGCTTGTATGCCAAGTTTCATGAAGATAGCTCAAAAACTGAGAGACTAGTTTGCGTTGCAACAGACGGACGGACGGACGGACGGACGGACAGACGGACATCCAATTTATGCTGATTCAGAATATATATACTTTATAGGGTCGGAGATGTCTCCTAAGGTGCGTTGCAAACTTCTGGCTAAAATTAATATACCCTCTGCAAGGGTATTAAAAAGATGTATGCCCCTGAGGGGATTCGAACCGTGGACCTCAAAATGCTTGTAGTAATATGCAGTTTGCATATTGTTCGCCACTCCGCCATTAGCACACTATTATTTGGACCGGCAAAGTTGCATTATGAGACCATTCAGCTTGTCGTACAGGACAAAAACTAATACCAACTCATTTCCCATAAAATTCCTTTTAATCAAATGCATTTAATACTAAACTTAAAATATTTTAAGTACTTGAAAAAAAGTAAATTTCAGAAAATCCACTAGAATCGGACCGAGTAGGATTCGAACCCGTACCCTTTTTGGCTTCACAGTCAACGACCACATCCACTCAGCCACTGCATCTTCTTTGCATATACTATAAAATTGCAATCATGATCAGTGCAAATAATGTTGGTACATATAATTGAAAAAAATTCTTGCCGCCGGAGTTGAACCTGCATATCTTGCACATCTAACATAATAAAACAGACAAAACACGTGGTCACATGGCACTACTATTTCTTTAATATCTTCCATATTTATCGTCCAATCTTACTGAAATTTTCACGAAACTTCCGCTAGATGGTACTTATCACGTATTTTCAATGGTCGAAGGGTATAACAAGTCGGAAAGGCTACAGTCACGCGGTGACTGTAAGAGGCCATGGATTTTCAGTGTACATATACATATATTTAAATAAAAAAAGTAGTGAAGGAACAAAGCAAGCAGATAGACAAGAGGTCGATAGCATAAGTTAAAACGAGAGAGATATATGAAATTTTGGGCGCGTGCTAAGATTCGGTACGCACACACACACCAGCGTTAATTGCTTCTTCTTTAATTTAGACGTCCGTTAAAAATGCACTGACCTGCCTCACGTTTTGTGTATTGCCTCCCACGCATCTATTATTGTATGTATGTATGCATGCACGCATAAGTACAGCATGCAAAACATCTTAAAAGGCAAAATTTAACACTTAATATAAAATTTATAAGATAAATATTAATAAATGAGAAATAATTCAAAAATGTAATGCTTTATAAATGTAAATGTAAACAATAATAAAATACAACAAGACATAAAAAAAATTAAAATAGGTAAACTTTTTTTCGCCGTGGGGACTCGAACCCTTGCCGTTTGCATAGGAGTCCGTCATCCGAACAACTAGACCACCGTCGCCGCGCTCCGCGCACGCTAAAATTAAATATTTAGACCATTAGCTCAAATGTGTCATATTGTCTTGTACTACAATAACACTTCTACTGGATTGAATGAGATAATTTGTTGAAACTTATACATAGAAAGTAAAAAAAATATAAGCATATAACACCGCCTGCCTTTCTCAAGGACTGAACCTCCATCTCTTTTACTTGATGGCCCTTGATGGTCGGCTGCTCCACACATTTGACTTTCGCCGCAACTACTGACTGTTCGGCCAAGTTACTATTTCTATCTCATAACCTGGCAGCAGCTTGCAGGCAAGGAATCACAAATCAATAGAGAACGTTAACTTACGTAACTTCTATGTTTATTATCCGATCGGGTTGCAATTTATAGAATAAGTTCACAACGTATTTATCTAGATGTATGCCAAAGCTGAAATTTAAGACTTCAATACTTTGCTTAATAATCACAAATAAAAACTAATTTCTGACTTACGGGGCGGTGGGCGTGGTACCCAAAATTTGAAAATGACGTTTACTGCCTAGGATATACATTCTTAATCTGTGTATTCTTACTCAGGATCACTAGCCGAGTCGATCTAGCCATGTCTGTCTGTCCGTCTGTCTGTCTGTATGAGACAACAGATCTCAGCTATTATAATAGAAAAGCTAGAGACACCAAATTTGGTATGGATGTAACTATGTATAATAGGCAGATAAAGTTTATTCCAAATGTTTGATGCCACGCCCACCGCCCCCGGAAATCGGCAATTTACGATTATTAAAATAAGTATTAAACTTATTAAGTTTTGCTTTGGTATATATAAATCTGAATGCAATATGAACATATCCTCCAAATTACAATCCGATCGGATCAATAGCACAGAAGTTATTCAAGTACACATTTTCAGTACAAATGTACGAGCAGCAGCCTGCGCGCAGCTACGAGCATTTGACGTCGACTCTGTGTCG
The DNA here is from genome assembly GCA_018904105.1 of Zaprionus tsacasi. Classification (NCBI taxonomy): domain Eukaryota; kingdom Metazoa; phylum Arthropoda; class Insecta; order Diptera; family Drosophilidae; genus Zaprionus; species Zaprionus tsacasi. The sequence goes on from JAEIFR010000384.1 coordinate 162,079, forward strand.
ATTAAGCCATGAGCGTCTGTCTGTTTGTTTGAGACAGCAGACATCAGCAACATGTTTGGTACGGTTGTTAAAAATTGAGAGTTATTTTTATACCATTCGACCATTGAAAATGGTCAAAAAAGGGTATACTAACTATGTGCAAATGTATGTAACAGGCATAAGGAGGTGTGACAAACCCTATGAGGCATATATATTCTTGCTCAGGATCACCAGCCGAGTCGATTGAGCCATGTCCGTCTGTCTGTTTGTTTGAGACAACAGACATCAGCTATTAAAGGAACTAAAGACACCAAATTTGGTATATTTCCTGTATATCCGGGGCAAAAAATTAACGCGCGTAAAGCGCAGAGAGCAGAGATCTCAGCTATTAAAAAAGCTAGAGACACCAAATTTGGTATGTAGGTTCCTATATATCCGGGGCAGAACAAGTTTATGTCAATTGTTTAATGCCACGCCCACACCACCAACCACCACCCCTCCCCTTTATACCCTTCGACCATTGAAAATGGTCAAAAAAGGGTATACTAACTTTGTGCAATATATGTAACAGGCATAAGGAGGCGTGGCAGACCCCATAAAGTATATATATTCTTGCTCAGGATCACTAGCCGAGTCGATTGAGCCATGTCCATCTGTCTGTCCGTCTGTCTGTTTGAGACAACGGATCTTAGCTATTAAAAGAGCTAGAGACACCAAATTTGGCATGGAGGTTCCCATATTTACCAAGCAGATGAAGTTTATTTCAAATGTTTGATGCCACAGAGAAGTTATTCAAGTGAACGTTTTCAATACAAATGTACGAGCAGCAGCCGGCGCGCTGCTTTGCCGACGTCGACGTTGCGTCTTGTCGCTTTACTCTTCACGCGCGTTGCTGTGTGAGTGCGAGCGATTAAGCTACATATATGTAGTAGAAGTTTTTGTGTAGAATTCTCTGTTTGAAATTATGAGCGTGGTTGCACGTTTGTAACAGAATTAGAAAATTGGGAGAAGGGTATCTTACTGTCGAGCGCTCGACTGTAGCCATACCCACTTGTTATACCCTTGCAGAGGGTATATTAATTTTAGCCAGAAGTTTGCAACGCACCTTAGGCGACATCTCCGACTCTATAAAGTATATATATTCTGAATCAGCATAAACAGAGGAGTCCAAAAATGGATGTCCGTCTGTCCGTCCGTCCGTCCGTCCGTCCGTCTGTTGCAACGCAAACTAGTCTCTCAGTTTTTGAGCTATCTTCATGAAACTTGGCATACAAGCTTCTTATTGCTGTAGACTGTAAATAAGTCGGAACGAGACAGATCGGACCCATATATCGTATAGCTGTCATAGAAACTATCGGCCGATTTTTGTTGTTTTTCAAGATATTGCAACAAGATTTGGCAAATCTTATTCTTATTACGTTCCTAATGTGCTGTCAAAATTGTATCAAAATCGGACCACTATAACATATAGCTGCCATAGGAACAATCGGCTGAAATTAGGGTTTTTGTATGCAAACCTGTTTTGTTCTTGGAAATACCGCACATTATCAATACTTTTTAATTTTATACAGTAAGCCGCCCTTAGTTTTTCCATTTAAATATCTCAGACGTTTATATTCTATAGCTGTTATAGGAACAATCAGTCAATCCGTCTGCAACGCAAATTAGTCCCCCAGTTATTGAGCTATCTTCATGAAACTTGGCTTACAAGACGTTTATTTCTGCCCTCTTTAAATAAAAGTGAACGGGCAAGATCGGACCGATACATCGTAAAGCTGTCATGTTACATATCAGCCAATTTTGTTTATTTTTCAAGATATAGCTATCAGGCTTATCACATCCATATCAGAATTTGGTCATTCGATGTACTGTTATAATTTTTTAATTAATACCACGGAAACCGGCAGCAATCCAAATTAATTTTTTATTTAGTATAACTGCAAGGGTATAAAACCTTCGGCAAGCCGAAGGTAGCCTTGCTTTCTTGTTTTTTTTCTTTGGACGTTGAATACAATAAATGTACTATTGGCAAGTGGTCCAACGACACCAAGCTGATGCTTGTTTTGCGCGAAACCCAGACGAAGTCCACCTCCCGCCTAACCGACCGAGAGGCACCGTCGCCTAACGGACGACACGGAAACGTGGTAAAAATGCGAATAGACACGCAAGAAGAAATTGGCGCGATAAAGATAGAGAACGCGGATAGGAGATAGGATAGGAGCATGCAAAATAAAATAAAGAATAAAAAAGAATATCGAGGAAATAATATTTCTAATTTCTAATTTCTAGATAGAGAAGAATTAAAGACTTCATAGTAGCAATAGAGTTAGTGCCAGCTATGACGTGTTGAAGTTTATTGTAGTCCGAACAGATCGTGAAGTGTATAGTTCGATCTACAATAAAGAGAGTTAATGGAAGGTAATTACTTGTACTTCTGCAAGGGACAGAGAAGTGTAGCTGCCTTACAAGGGCCTCACTGTCAACGTCACCTTGAATAAGGTTGTTTATAAATAATACCCCTAGCATGGTTCTGCGATTAGTGAGGGAAGGCAAATTTAATAATAAAATTCTATTATTATAGGAAGGCAGTCTTAAATTTTCATCCCAGTTAAGGCCACGTAACGCAAAAAGTAAAAAGTTCTTTTGTACGGACTCGATGCGTTCTTTATGAATAGTGTACTGGGGACACCATACGCATGAACCATATTCAAGAATAGGACGAACAAGTGAGATGTAGAGGGTCTTTGTAAAATAAGGATCGTCAAATTCCTTAGACCGTCTCTTAATAAAGCCTAGAACACCTTTTCTCTTTAGTTTTCGGTCCAAACGGACCCCCAAATCATCAACTAGGGCGATTCTTTCCAAGACACAACCACAAAGAGAATAAGAAGTATACGTTGGACTGGCGAGATAATGTCATCAGCTTGCATTTAGAGCTGTTCAGGTTTAAAAAGTTGGCACAACACCACGCATGAAAACTATTTAGGTCGGCTTGTAAATGTGAGTGACAGTGGTCGTCTTTTAATTGATAACAAAGCTTTACAACATCCGCGTACATGAGAGTACGAGAGTTAGGTATGATCAAAGGCAGGTCATTGATGAAAAGCGTAAAAAGAAGGGGGCCGAGATGACTCCCTTGAAGAACGCCAGATGTGGCATGAAGTGGAATTGAGAGGCTGATTCTAAAAAGGACTCTTTGAGTTCTGTCAGTCAGATAGCTTACAATCCAACTAAGTTATTTTGGTGAAAAACCTAGAAGGTCAAGCTTATGTGTCAGAAGGGAATGATTCACTGAGTGAAAAGCTTTACTGAAATCAGTATAAATGACATCAGTTTGAAGAATTTCCTGAAATGCTTTTACCACAAAGGATGTCAGCTTAAGCAAATTTATCGTATTTGAACGACGTTTATTAAATCCGTGTTGAAAAGGTGAAGTTATGGATCTGCATAAATGTTGCAAGTGAGGAGTTATAACATTCTTGAAAAATTTAGGTATAGCCGACAATTTAGAAATATCTCTATTATTGCTTGCTTCAGACTGCTGCCCTTTTTCAACAAGGGGATAATAAAAGATTGCTTCCAAATGGAAGGAAAGAGTGAATTTTCTAAGGACAGCGAAAATAGTTTGAGCAATGGCTTACTTAAGGAGTTGGCACAGAACCGAAGTATACAAGCGGGAACACCGTCAGGACCTGGTGAAAAAACTGGCTTAACTAAATAAAGATCCTTGACAAGGAAGCTTTGTTGTATGGATAAAAGTGAGTAGTATGTGTAGAAGGGGAATAAGTCGTTTGAAAAAACTTTGCAAACAGATCGGCCATGGTTTGGTCGGTATTCGCACTAGCATTTTCAAACGTTACATTAGTTGGAAATGCGGAAGACTTACGCTTCGTGTTAACAAAACTATAAAACTGTTTGGTGAACTGAATGAACTGAACCTTAGAACGAGCTAAATAGTTCTAATAACATTTCGCGTTTAAGACTGTAAAGTCTGACCGCGCGCTTAAGTAGCGTGAAAAGGCTAAGGGCGAGTTACTACATTTAAATTAAACCATGGCGGCTTACTCGAGGATGATGAATAAAAACACGGAACGCAAATATCAAAGAATGAATGAATAGTTTTATAAAAAATATTGGTCGCTACTGATATATCAGTAGACACATACAATTCCGACCAATCAAATTGGGAAATTAAAGAGTTTAATAAATTAAAATCTGCTTTTCTAAAGCAGCGTACGCGTTTACACAGTTTTTCAGGTTTATCCATACAAGCCCCAAAATCAAAAGACACTTCCAGAGTAGGATGGTAAGGATCTTCTGGGAAAGAAAGTGGTTGAGTCTTTATTAAATTCACTCTAGATGGATCGGAGATAAAGCATAAGTCTAACGATCTGTTACTACAGTTTAAGATATGATTGACCTGCGACAATGACATATCAAACAGACGGTCAACAAGGTCGTGGTGCCGTGAGGGCAGCAGAGAATTGGAATCAACACTTGTTGTCCAATTACAATCGGGGATATTAAAGTCCCTAAAAACTGAAAGGTGATCTCTGTCTGATAACAGATTAAGTATAGTCTTTATTGCAGACAAATGTTGCAAATAGACAGATACATCCGATGACGGCGGAATATAGGAACAGGTTATATAATGAGAAAAACCGGGAAAGTGTAATTTTACACAGAGGAATTCAATACCAAGTTGAATCTCCGGCTGTAAAAGTTCCGAATTGATGGTGGAATCGACTGCAATAAGGACTCCACTACCACGACGGTCAGGTCGTAACACCTGTAGGTTGTGAACTTGCTTGGAAATACTTCGGAGCTTAGGATATCCGGTTTTATCCAAGTCTCAGTAAACACAACAATTTGAGAAGAAAAAGAAAGACTGTTAATATATAAAGTTGAAAGTTTAGTACATAGACCTCTAACATTTTGATATGAACGAGTTAAGGAGCATGTTAGTTTTTTTTGTTTAATGTTGTTTTTGTTTGGGCTGAAACTAGAGACGGCAAAGGAAAATTAATTAACTAAACGAGCATATAATGCCCAGGAGTTCGTTGGCGACACTTATTTTGAAGGATGATATGTCCGTCCCTCTCATAAGAAAACTTGAATTTTTCCACTTTAATATCCAAGGAATGAATTTTGCCTTGAATATAGGCTGTTACATCATTTGATGTGAGGTCAGGGGCAAGCCTGGAAACAAAAATTTGTTTCCTTTGTGGAACACCTAGAATCTTTTTAGGCGCCTCAGGTATAACTCCAGAGCATAGGTTCTTTTCTGGTAAACCAGAACTTGAACACGCCTTCGGTAAAACTATTAACTGTGGCACGGGCAACGATACCACAGCGGACTTGTCGAAAATTATGGGCGTCACAGGTTGCACACACTCAATGACATTATCAGAAAGCGAAACCGATTGAACCGAAGACCTCGTTACTATTGGGGGATTGGTGAACGAAATTAACGGCTGGGTCACTGGCGTGCTTGGCTGGTCAATTAGAGGGAGATGGGTGGCGCTAACTAAAGCCTTTTGATTTCACGCGGATTTCTCACGCTTTAACTTAAGGTTATTGAAAGACGAATCAAGCGCAGAGAACTGGTCGGAAAGTTTGCGAAAACTTCCAAACAGTTCCCTAAATCCAGTCTTCGTTTGACGCATAAACGAACGCATTTCGTTCTCCACCTCCCTACACACATCACAGCAATAACGCAACCCAGTGTGCTTGGCTACGGCGTCAGCCGTCGGGCCAGTATATCCAGCACACTTCGTGTGTACTACGTTGTCACATAGCCCACACGAGATGCTTGCCTGGGCGGCAGTTACCTGCTTAAGGCAGGATTTCTTGAAGCAAATTAAAACGTCCATTATAGGGGACACCTACTGTAAAAACAAAATCAGCCAAAAAGAAAACAAAACCAAATCAAGAAAAGGGATGAGCGCAAGAGAGAGAAATTAACGCGCGTAAAGGGCAGAGAGCAGAGAGAGCAAATGTAATAAAAAAGACAAGTGCTAGAGCGGCAAAGCGTGAGTGCAGCTTAGGCACGCTCAAAGAATTAGGAGAGGTAAGGAGAGACAAAAATTAGCGGTGACGAACAACACTAACAATTACGTCGCTTACCGAAAAGAGAATAGATAGAACGAAATGCACAATCACATCCTATTGGATCAGATGTGATTAAGAAGTGCTTTTATGATGATGATATGTTGGCAGGTGCAGATAGTGTAATAGAACTTAGCACTATTTACAATGAGGTTCAAAAATATTGGAATCAGAAAGTTTTCCACTTGCAAAATGGGCAACCTACTGTAGTGATCTGTCGTTTAAAATAAAAGCTAGTGACGAAGTGACTCTCAATATTGATGAGCAGAATTCCGTCAAAACTCAAGAGGATGTATTTAAATATCATCTCGATGTGGACAGTATTGCTCCGATTAGGCCAACGAAATTCAACATATTATCTGCAGCTTCTCGTTTGTTTGACACTCTTGGTTTGCTGTGTCCAATTATTACCATGGCCAAAATGTTGTTGCTGGAGTTGTGGAGACTGAAGATAGATTGCGATGAAGCCATTCCAATGAGTCTTCACACAACATGGAACAAGTTTACCATGACACTGCGCGATTTACATAAAATCCGCATCCCTCGGTACGTGTGTCTTAACACGTATCAAAAGGTTCAGATACATGGCTTATATATATATACGTTCGAACTTGCAACAATCAAGACGTTGGCATTACATTGCTCACTGCAAAGTCTAGGGTGGCCCAACTAAATGTGAAAACCATATCCCGACTAGAGCTATGTGCAGCACTCTTGCTGGCCAAGCTCTGGCACCAAATTGCGGCAATCTCAACAAAATTCAATATAGAAAGTTTGAATTTTTGGTCGGATTCACAGGTTGTGTTGTATTGGTTACAACGCGATTCTTGCACATTGGGCACATTTGTGGCAAATAGAGTTGCAGAAATCCAAGAATTGTCGAACGGTATTGTGCGGCGTCACGTTCTAACAGATGTTAATCCGGATTTAGTATCGAGAGGAACCGACATAGACGAGATTGTTAGCTGAAGCTGGAGGAAGACCAATGGCGTCAGCTTCATCAGGTTGAAATCAAAACTTCCGAAGATAAAAAAGTGCTGTTGTAGGTATATTAGCAGAAGTTAAGCCAAATTGTATTATGGAGCTAATGAATCGTCACTCCAGTTTCCCAAAATTGATTTGCAGAATGGTTTATGTGCTTCGATTCTGCCACAAAGGGCTCAAAACTGATTCTCTCATAGTGTCGGCATTAGAAAGAAATATTTCATTTTTCGCCATAGTACAAAGCACCTCATTCAAAAGCGAACTGAAATTGTTATGAAATCAGCATTTCTAGCACCAATGTGGCAATCGCTGATTCCATTTATTGGTAAATTTGACAAAAATGGAATACAATTTGAGCACATTCGAGTAGGAGGACGTTTGTTACACGGGCCTCTCTCTTATGACGCTAAGTTTCCGCTTCAAATGACAAAGAATTGAGAATTTATTCAACTATTTGTCAGATATTTGTATCGTAGGCACTACCATGCTGGTCCAAAAGTTCAAGTTTGACTTCTGAGGCAGCAGATTTGAGTAGTAAATGCTCAAAGTTTATGCACTGCAGTTGTTCGGAATTGCGTACACTGTTTTCGATATAAATGGGAAATTTGCCTGCTGATCGTCTTCGAGAAGGTCGGCCATTTAGAGTATGTGGAGTATACTTCTGTGGGCCATTCCATGTGAGCTATAGGATCAGGGGTAGACCACTCGTAAAAATGTATGTTGCCATTTTTGTTTGTTTTGCCTGAAAGGCGGTTTATTAAGAGCTGGTAACTATCTGGTGGACGTCGCTGCTCAACTCCAGGCCGTTGCTCGTCGACAGAAGCGATCCCAGCGATGGAAAGGTGCTGACGCCAGGCCACCTGCTCATAGGACAGCCTTTGTTGGCGCTGCCGTCAGGATTAGAGCTAGAAGAGACCAGCAAGATGCCAAGGCCGTGGATCTTTGAAACAGTGGCAACAATTGTCGGCGCTCAAACGTCACTTTTGGCGCAGGTGGTCCAAGGAATATCTGCTCAGCCTCCAGCAGCGGGCACAATGGGCCAAAGGCGAGGGCAACCTGGAGGAAGGGGCGGTCGTGCTAGTGCACGAGGACAACACACCCCCTCAGCAGTGGATAACCGGGCGCGTATCGCGCACAATTCGAAGGGAGGAAGGCAAAGTTCGAGTGGCAGAGGTGAAAACCGCAACAGGCGTCACTAAGTGCCCTATCCCAATAATTGAGCTCTTCAACGGGGCCGGAATGTAGAGCACCGAGATTAAGATTAGTTTTATTATTATTACAAGGTGCGCTCCAAAGTAAACAGGACTTTTTGAATCTAGCGCCCTCTAGTGGCGTCATCCATATGTCGACTAGTTCGTTAGAGTCTGCTATCCTTCATTGACTTCCAGTAAACATTTCATGACATTCCATATAGTAGAAGTGAAGTTATTGTTATATAACATATAGCTGCCATAGGAACAATCGGCTGAAATTAGGGTTTTTGTATGCAAACCTGTTTTGTTCTTGGAAATACCGCACATTATCAATACTTTTTAATTTTATACAGTAAGCCGCCCTTAGTTTTTCCATTTAAATATCTCAGACGTTTATATTCTATAGCTGTTATAGGAACAATCAGTCAATCCGTCTGTCTGTTGCAACGCAAATTAGTCCCCCAGTTATTGAGCTATCTTCATGAAACTTGGCTTACAAGACTTTTATTTCTGCCCTCTTTAAATAAAAGTGAACGGGCAAGATCGGACCGATACATCGTAAAGCTGTCATGTTACATATCAGCCAATTTTGTTTATTTTTCAAGATATAGCTATCAGGCTTATCACATCCATATCAGAATTTGGTCATTCGATGTACTGTTATAATTTTTTAATTATTACCACGGAAACCGGCAGCAATCCAAATTAATTTTTTATTTAGTATAACTGCAAGGGTATAAAACCTTCGGCAAGCCGAAGGTAGCCTTGCTTTCTTGTTTTTTTTCTTTGGACGTTGAATACAATAAATGTACTATTGGCAAGTGGTCCAACGACACCAAGCTGATGCTTGTTTTGCGCGAAACCCAGACGAAGTCCACCTCCCGCCTAACCGACCGAGAGGCACCGTCGCCTAACGGACGACACGGAAACGTGGTAAAAATGCGAATAGACACGCAAGAAGAAATTGGCGCGATAAAGATAGAGAACGCGGATAGGAGATAGGATAGGAGCATGCAAAATAAAATAAAGAATAAAAAAGAATATCGAGGAAATAATATTTCTAATTTCTAATTTCTAGATAGAGAAGAATAAAAGACTTCATAGTAGCAATAGAGTTAGTGCCAGCTTTGACGTGTTGAAGTTTATTGTAGTCCGAACAGATCGTGAAGTGTATAGTTCGATCTACAATAAAGAGAGTTAATGGAAGGTAATTACTTGTACTTCTGCAAGGGACAGAAAAGTGTAGCTGCCTTACAAGGGCCTCACTGTCAACGTCACCTTGAATAAGGTTGTTTATAAATAATACCCCTAGCATGGTTCTGCGATTAGTGAGGGAAGGCAAATTTAATAATAAAATTCTATTATTATAGGAAGGCAGTCTTAAATTTTCATCCCAGTTAAGGCCACGTAACGCAAAAAGTAAAAAGTTCTTTTGTACGGACTCGATGCGTTCTTTATGAATAGTGTACTGGGGACACCATACGCATGAACCATATTCAAGAATAGGACGAACAAGTGAGATGTAGAGGGTCTTTGTAAAATAAGGATCGTCAAATTCCTTAGACCGTCTCTTAATAAAGCCTAGAACACCTTTTCTCTTTAGTTTTCGGTCCAAACGGACCCCCAAATCATCAACTAGGGCGATTCTTTCCAAGACACAACCACAAAGAGAATAAGAAGTATACGTTGGACTGGCGAGATAATGTCATCAGCTTGCATTTAGAGCTGTTCAGGTTTAAAAAGTTGGCACAACACCACGCATGAAAACTATTTAGGTCGGCTTGTAAATGTGAGTGACAGTGGTCGTCTTTTAATTGATAACAAAGCTTTACAACATCCGCGTACATGAGAGTACGAGAGTAAGGTATGATCAAAGGCAGGTCATTGATGAAAAGCGTAAAAAGAAGGGGGCCGAGATGACTCCCTTGAAGAACGCCAGATGTGGCATGAAGTGGAATTGAGAGGCTGATTCTAAAAAGGACTCTTTGAGTTCTGTCAGTCAGATAGCTTACAATCCAACTAAGTTATTTTGGTGAAAAACCTAGAAGGTCAAGCTTATGTGTCAGAAGGGAATGATTCACTGAGTGAAAAGCTTTACTGAAATCAGTATAAATGACATCAGTTTGAAGAATTTCCTGAAATGCTTTTACCACAAAGGATGTCAGCTTAAGCAAATTTATCGTATTTGAACGACGTTTATTAAATCCGTGTTGAAAAGGTGAAGTTATGGATCTGCATAAATGTTGCAAGTGAGGAGTTATAACATTCTTGAAAAATTTAGGTATAGCCGACAATTTAGAAATATCTCTATAATTGCTTGCTTCAGACTGCTGCCCTTTTTCAACAAGGGGATAATAAAAGATTGCTTCCAAATGGAAGGAAAGAGTGAATTTTCTAAGGACAGCGAAAATAGTTTGAGCAATGGCTTACTTAAGGAGTTGGCACAGAACCGAAGTATACAAGCGGGAACACCGTCAGGACCTGGTGAAAAAACTGGCTTAACTAAATAAAGATCCTTGACAAGGAAGCTTTGTTGTATGGATAAAAGTGAGTAGTATGTGTAGAAGGGGAATAAGTCGTTTGAAAAAACTTTGCAAACAGATCGGCCATGGTTTGGTCGGTATTCGCACTAGCATTTTCAAACGTTACATTAGTTGGAAATGCGGAAGACTTACGCTTCGTGTTAACAAAACTATAAAACTGTTTGGTGAACTGAATGAACTGAACCTTAGAACGAGCTAAATAGTTCTAATAACATTTCGCGTTTAAGACTGTAAAGTCTGACCGCGCGCTTAAGTAGCGTGAAAAGGCTAAGGGCGAGTTACTACATTTAAATTAAACCATGGCGGCTTACTCGAGGATGATGAATAAAAACACGGAACGCAAATATCAAAGAATGAATGAATAGTTTTATAAAAAATATTGGTCGCTACTGATATATCAGTAGACACATACAATTCCGACCAATCAAATTGGGAAATTAAAGAGTTTAATAAATTAAAATCTGCTTTTCTAAAGCAGCGTACGCGTTTACACAGTTTTTCAGGTTTATCCATACAAGCCCCAAAATCAAAAGACACTTCCAGAGTAGGATGGTAAGGATCTTCTGGGAAAGAAAGTGGTTGAGTCTTTATTAAATTCACTCTAGATGGATCGGAGATAAAGCATAAGTCTAACGATCTGTTACTACAGTTTAAGATATGATTGACCTGCGACAATGACATATCAAACAGACGGTCAACAAGGTCGTGGTGCCGTGAGGGCAGCAGAGAATTGGAATCAACACTTGTTGTCCAATTACAATCGGGGATATTAAAGTCCCCAAAAACTGAAAGGTGATCTCTGTCTGATAACAGATTAAGTATAGTCTTTATTGCAGACAAATGTTGGAATCGACTGCAATAAGGACTCCACTACCACGACGGTCAGGTCGTAACACCTGTAGGTTGTGAACTTGCTTGGAAATACTTCGGAGCTTAGGATATCCGGTTTTATCCAAGTCTCAGTAAACACAACAATTTGAGAAGAAAAAGAAAGACTGTTAATATATAAAGTTGAAAGTTTAGTACATAGACCTCTAACATTTTGATATGAATGAGTTAAGGAGCATGTTAGTTTTTTTTGTTTAATGTTGTTTTTGTTTGGGCTGAAACTAGAGACGGCAAAGGAAAATTAATTAACTAAACGAGCATATAATGCCCAGGAGTTCGTTGGGGACACTTATTTTGAAGGATGATATGTCCGTCCCTCTCATAAGAAAACTTGAATTTTTCCACTTTAATATCCAAGGAATGAATTTTGCCTTGAATATAGGCTGTTACATCATTTGATGTGAGGTCAGGGGCAAGCCTGGAAACAAAAATTTGTTTCCTTTGTGGAACACCTAGAATCTTTTTAGACGCCTCAGGTATAACTCCAGAGCATAGGTTCTTTTCTGGTAAACCAGAACTTGAACACGCCTTCGGTAAAACTATTAACTGTGGCACGGGCAACGATACCACAGCGGACTTGTCGAAAATTATGGGCGTCACAGGTTGCACACACTCAATGACATTATCAGAAAGCGAAACCGATTCAACCGAAGACCTCGTTACTATTGGGGGATTGGTGAACGAAATTAACGGCTGGGTCACTGGCGTGCTTGGCTGGTCAATTAGAGGGAGATGGGTGGCGCTAACTAAAGCCTTTTGATTTCACGCGGATTTCTCACGCTTTAACTTAAGGTTATTGAAAGACGAATCAAGCGCAGAGAACTGGTCGGAAAGTTTGCGAAAACTTCCAAACAGTTCCCTAAATCCAGTCTTCGTTTGACGCATAAACGAACGCATTTCGTTCTCCACCTCCCTACACACATCACAGCAATAACGCAACCCAGTGTGCTTGGCTACGGCGTCAGCCGTCGGGCCAGTATATCCAGCACACTTCGTGTGTACTACGTTGTCACATAGCCCACACGAGATGCTTGCCTGGGCGGCAGTTACCTGCTTAAGGCAGGATTTCTTGAAGCAAATTAAAACGTCCATTATAGGGGACACCTACTGTAAAAACAAAATCAGCCAAAAAGAAAACAAAACCAAATCAAGAAAAGGGATGAGCGCAAGAGAGAGAAATTAACGCGCGTAAAGGGCAGAGAGCATAGAGAGCAAATGTAATAAAAAAGACAACTGCTAGAGCGGCAAAGCGTGAGTGCAGCTTAGGCACGCTCAAAGAATTAGGAGAGGTAAGGAGAGACAAAAATTAGCGGTGACGAACAACACTAACAATTACGTCGCTTACCGAAAAGAGAATAGATAGAACGAAATGCACAATCACATCCTATTGGATCAGATGTGATTAAGAAGTGCTTTTGTGATGATGATATGTTGGCAGGTGCAGATAGTGTAATAGAACTTAGCACTATTTACAATGAGGTTCAAAAATATTGGAATCAGAAAGTTTTCCACTTGCAAAATGGGCAACCTACTGTAGTGATCTGTCGTTTAAAATAAAAGCTAGTGACGAAGTGACTCTCAATATTGATGAGCAGAATTCCGTCAAAACTCAAGAGGATGTATTTAAATATCATCTCGATGTGGACAGTATTGCTCCGATTAGGCCAACGAAATGCAACATATTATCTGCAGCTTCTCGTTTGTTTGACACTCTTGGTTTGCTGTGTCCAATTATTACCATGGCCAAAATGTTGTTGCTGGAGTTGTGGAGACTGAAGATAGATTGCGATGAAGCCATTCCAATGAGTCTTCACACAACATGGAACAAGTTTACCATGACACTGCGCGATTTACATAAAATCCGCATCCCTCGGTACGTGTGTCTTAACACGTATCAAAAGGTTCAGATACATGGCTTATATATATATACGTTCGAACTTGCAACAATCAAGACGTTGGCATTACATTGCTCACTGCAAAGTCTAGGGTGGCCCAACTAAATGTGAAAACCATATCCCGACTAGAGCTATGTGCAGCACTCTTGCTGGCCAAGCTCTGGCACCAAATTGCGGCAATCTCAACAAAATTCAATATAGAAAGTTTGAATTTTTGGTCGGATTCACAGGTTGTGTTGTATTGGTTACAACGCGATTCTTGCACATTGGGCACATTTGTGGCAAATAGAGTTGCAGAAATCCAAGAATTGTCGAACGGTATTGTGCGGCGTCACGTTCTAACAGATGTTAATCCGGCGGATTTAGTATCGAGAGGAACCGACATAGACGAGATTGTTAGCTGAAGCTGGAGGAAGACCAATGGCGTCAGCTTCATCAGGTTGAAATCAAAACTTCCGAAGATAAAAAAGTGCTGTTGTAGGTATATTAGCAGAAGTTAAGCCAAATTGTATTATGGAGCTAATGAATCGTCACTCCAGTTTCCCAAAATTGATTTGCAGAATGGTTTATGTGCTTCGATTCTGCCACAAAGGGCTCAAAACTGATTCTCTCATAGTGTCGGCATTAGAAAGAAATATTTCATTTTTCGCCATAGTACAAAGCACCTCATTCAAAAGCGAACTGAAATTGTTATGAAATCAGCAGTTCTAGCACCAATGTGGCAATCGCTGATTCCATTTATTGGTAAATTTGACAAAAATGGAATACAATTTGAGCACATTCGAGTAGGAGGACGTTTGTTACACGGGCCTTTCTCTTATGACGCTAAGTTTCCGCTTCAAATGACAAAGAATTGAGAATTTATTAAACTATTTGTCAGATATTTGCATCGTAGGCACTACCATGCTGGTCCAAAAGTTCAAGTTGGACTTCTGAGGCAGCAGATTTGAGTAGTAAATGCTCAAAGTTTATGCACTGCAGTTGTTCGGAATTGCGTACACTGTTTTCGATATAAATGGGAAATTTGCCTGCTGATCGTCTTCGAGAAGGTCGGCCATTTAGAGTATGTGGAGTATACTTCTGTGGGCCATTCCATGTGAGCTATAGGATCAGGGGTAGACCACTCGTAAAAATGTATGTTGCCATTTTTGTTTGTTTTGCCTGAAAGGCGGTTTATTAAGAGCTGGTAACTATCTGGTGGACGTCGCTGCTCAACTCCAGGCCGTTGCTCGTCGACAGAAGCGATCCCAGCGATGGAAAGGTGCTGACGCCAGGCCACCTGCTCATAGGACAGCCTTTGTTGGCGCTGCCGTCAGGATTAGAGCTAGAAGAGACCAGCAAGATGCCAAGGCCGTGGATCTTTGAAACAGTGGCAACAATTGTCGGCGCTCAAACGTCACTTTTGGCGCAGGTGGTCCAAGGAATATCTGCTCAGCCTCCAGCAGCGGGCACAATGGGCCAAAGGCGAGGGCAACCTGGAGGAAGGGGCGGTCGTGCTAGTGCACGAGGACAACACACCCCCTCAGCAGTGGATAACCGGGCGCGTATCGCGCACAATTCGAAGGGAGGAAGGCAAAGTTCGAGTGGCAGAGGTGAAAACCGCAACAGGCGTCACTAAGTGCCCTATCCCAATAATTGAGCTCTTCAACGGGGCCGGAATGTAGAGCACCGAGATTAAGATTAGTTTTATTATTATTACAAGGTGCGCTCCAAAGTAAACAGGACTTTTTGAATCTAGCGCCCTCTAGTGGCGTCATCCATATGTCGACTAGTTCGTTAGAGTCTGCTATCCTTCATTGACTTCCAGTAAACATTTCATAACATTCCATATAGTAGAAGTGAAGTTATTGCGTTTTAAGTGTCAGTACTTTTTTGTCATCGGTGCGAAAATGAGCTTCGAGCAAAGTTGGACAACAAGTGTTGATTCCAATTCTCTGCTGCCCTCACGGCACCACGACTTTTTTGACGGTCTGTTTGATTTGTCATTGTCGCTGGTCAAGCATTTCTTAAACTGTAGTAACAGATCGTTAGACTTATGCTTTATCTCCGATCCATCTAGAGTGAATTTAGTCAAGACTCAACCACTTTCTTTCCCAGAAGATCCATACCATCTTACTCTGGAAGTGTCTTTTGATTTGTATAGATAAACATGAAAAATTGTGTAAGCGCGTACGCTGCGTTAGAAAAGCAAATTGAAATTTATTAAACACTTTAATTTCCCAATTTGATTGGTCGGAATTCTATGTATCTACTAATATATCTGTAGCGACCAATATTTTTTAAAAAATGATCTATTCTTTTTTTGATATTTGTGTTCCGTGCTTTTATTCATCATCCTCGAGTAAGCCGCCATGGTTTATAAGAGAGTTGTCACGGATACAAAATTTAAAGTCAAGTCTTTACAAAAAATTTAAATGTAGTAACTCGCCCTTAACCTTTTCACGCTACTTAAGCTCGCGATCAGACTTTACAGTCTTAAACGCGAAATGTTATTAGAACTATTTAGCTCGTTCTAAGGTTCAGTTCATTCAGTTCACCAAACAGTTTTACAGTTTTGTTAACACGAAGCGTAAGTCTTCCGCATTTCCTACTAATTAAACGTTTGAAAATGCTAGTGCAAATACCGACCAAACCATGGCCGATCTGTTTGCAAAGTTTTTTCAAACGACTTATTCCCCTTCTACACAAACTACTCACTTTTATCCATACAACATTCCAAGTTCGAATGGTATCTTCTCCCCCTTTCTAAACGAAAGCTCCCTTGTCAAGGATCTTTATTTAGTTAAGCCAGTTTTTTCACCAGGCCCTGACGGAGTTCCCGCTTGTATACTTCGGTTCTGTGCCAACTCCTTAAGTAAGCCATTGCTCAAACTATTTTCGCTGTCCTTAGAAAATTCACTCTTTCCTTCCATTTGGAAGCAATCTTTTATTATCCCCTTGTTGAAAAAGGGCAGAAGTCTGAAACACGCAATTATAGAGATATTTCTAAATTGTCGGCTATACCTAAATTTTTCAAGAATGTTATAACTCCTCACTTGCAACATTTATGCAGATCCATAACTTCACCTTTTCAACACGGATTTAATAAACGTCGTTCAAATACGATAAATTTGCTTAAGCTGACATCCTTTGTGGTAAAAGCATTTCAGGAAATTCTTCAAACTGATGTCATTTATACTGATTTCAGTAAAGCTTTTCACTCAGTGAATCATTCCCTTCTGACACATAAGCTTGACCTTCTAGGTTTTTCACCAAAATAACTTAGTTGGATTGTAAGCTATCTGACTGACAGAACTCAAAGAGTCCTTTTTAGAATCAGCCTCTCAATTCCACTTCATGCCACATCTGGCGTTCTTCAAGGGAGTCATCTCGGCCCCCTTCTTTTTACGCTTTTCATCAATGACCTGCCTTTGATCATACCTAACTCTCGTACTCTCATGTACGCGGATGTTGTAAAGCTTTGTTATCAATTAAAAGACGACCACTGTTACTCACATTTACAAGCCGACCTAAATAGTTTTCATGCGTGGTGTTGTGCCAACTTTTTAAACCTGAACAGCTCTAAATGCAAGCTGATGACATTATCTCGCCAGTCCAACGTATACTTTTTATTCTCTTTGTGGTTGTGTCTTGGAAAGAATCGCCCTAGTTGATGATTTGGGGGTCCGTTTGGACCGAAAACTAAAGAGAAAAGGTGTTCTAGGCTTTATTAAGAGACGGTCTAAGGAATTTGACGATCCTTATTTTACAAAGACCCTCTACATCTCACTTGTTCGTCCTATTCTTGAATATGGTTCATGCGTATGGTGTCCCCAGTACACTATTCATAAAGAACGCATCGAGTCCGTACAAAAGAACTTTTTACTTTTTGCGTTACGTGGCCTTAACTGGGATGAACATTTAAGACTGCCTTCCTATAATAATAGAATTTTATTATTAAATTTGCCTTCCCTCACTAATCGCAGAACCATGCTAGGGGTATTATTTATTAACAAACTTATTCAAGGTGACGTTGACAGTGAGGCCCTTGTAAGGCAGCTGCACTTCTCTGTCCCTTGCAGAAGTAGTCGTAATTACTTTCCATTTGGTGTGTGCGTGGCATCAAACAATTGACATAAACTTGTTCTGCCCCGGATATATAGGAACCTACATACAAAATTTGTCTCTAGCTTTTTTAATAGCTGAGATCTCTGCTCTCTGCGCTTTACGCGCGTTAATTTTTTGCCCCGGATATACAGGAAATATACCAAAAATGGTGTCTTTAGTTCCTTTAATAGCTGATGTCTGTTGTCTCAAACAAACAGACAGACGGACATGGCTCAATCGACACAAAGTCGACAAAGCATTTGAGCTCGTAGCTGCGCGCATGCTGCTGCTCGTACATTTGTACTGAAAATGTGTACTTGAATAACTTCTGTGCTATTGATCCGATCGGATTGTAATTTGGAGGATATGTTCATATTGCATTCAGATTTATACATACCAAAGCAAAACTTAATAAGTTTAATACTTATTTTAATAATCGTAAATTGCCGATTTCCGGGGGCGGTGGGCGTGGCATCAAACATTTGGAATAAACTTTATCTGCCTATTATACATAGGAACATCCATACCAAATTTGGTGTCTCTAGCTTTTCTATTATAATAGCTGAGATCTGTTGTCTCATACAGACGGACAGACAGACAGACGAACATGGCTCAATCGACTCGGCTAGTGATCCTTAGCAAGAATATATGTACTTTATGGGAACGCCTCCTTATGCCTGTTTCATACATTTGCACCAAGGTAGTATACCCTTTTTTTTACCATTTTCAATGGTCGAAGGGTATAACAAGTCGGAAAGGCTACAGACAAACGTGACACAGTCTCAAATTTGTGTTGATTATGAAAGTTGCACGCGGTTCTTATTGGAATTATCTTCTTTGCTTACAGTGTTTTTTTAGTTAGAACTTATCAGAGGGCTTTTAAATATGAATATGTAAAAGATACGCCTATATAATGCTTCACATATTTATTGAGAAATCCAATAATCTAACCAGATATTGTATGTTTCTGCGAAATATCACTTAAGATTCGAACTCGCCTTAAATATAGTAAAAACTTCGTTATCATCATTTGAAAATAATCATCAATTTTAATGCAAAAAAAAAAAAATTAAAATAAGAACAGAAGGAAAAACGAAAAAAGATTTACTCATGTGGACCAATCTGCAACTATAACCGCTCTGCCATTAGCGCATAATTAACATATAAGAATCGGCAAAGTTACATTATGAGACCATTCAACTTATCGTAAAGAACAAAAACTAATACCAACTCGCTTCCCTTAAAATTCTTCTTAATCAAATACTTTTAATACTTAACTGAAATTATTATAATATAATATATAATATATTATAGTATAAAGAAAAAAACCCCACTTGCATCGGATAGGATTCGAACCCGTACCCTTTCGCTTCACAGTCAACGACCACATTTACTCAGCAGTACCGACTCGGTAGGTAGAGACAGCAGCACAAGGGTTCGTGAAAGTTCGGTTTTCCCTTTCTGCTAGCGCGTGCCTCGCTTATTTTGTGGAAGGGGTAATGGAACAAGTAGAAATTGAAATGCATTGACCTCTTTTCTATACCTACTTATGCGTCTATTAATAGAACACAAGTGGAAGGGGTTTTGGTTTTTTGGTTCGTGGGTTTTTTCTTTACCTGCTTATGCGTTTATGAATGTTAAACGAAAAATTGTGTTCTAATTAATAGACGCATAAGTAGGTATAGAAAAGAAACCCGAGGGCAATGCATTTCAATTTCTACTTGTTCCGTTACCCCTTCCACAAAATAAGCGAGGCACGCGCTAGCAGAAAAGGAAAACCGAACTTTCACGAACCCTTGTGCTGCTGTCTCTACCTATCGAGTCGGTACTACCGAACCTACCGAGCCGAGGGCAAAAGTCTCTTCGGGAAAAGTCTCTTGCTTTCTTGCCCAAAACGTTCCTGTGTGTTGCGTCTCCTGCCTCTTACGGCTCTTGCTTGTAGAGTCTCCTGTTACTTGTGGCTCTTGCTATCAGTGGCTTACGCGGCTTGAGGCGTGTGCTATGTGCGGCCTGTGCAAAATGATAATCGAGTGGCGAAAATCTCATTCATTTTTGAGTGGCTTGTTGTGCATGCATGCATGTTGCAGTTCTCTGGTATAGAGGGTCTTTGTTACATAAGGATCGTCAAACTTCTTAGACTACCACATTATGGCTTTATTCACCATGCTGGAAATATATTCTGAAAATTTTAATTTTCGGTCCAAGCGGATCCCAAGATCATCAACTAAGGTAAGACACAACCACAAGCAGTATAGGAAATGTAGCTTGGACTGGTTCCGAACCAGTGTCATCGACTTGCACTCAGAGGTTTAGGTTTAGGTAATATGCACAACACCAAGAAAGAAAACTATTAAGTCGGTGAAAAAGCGTTAAATAATGTTTAAAACATTTTTGGGTTATGTCGAAAAATATATGTGCTGGTAATGTTTTGACTTCGGATTCGGATTAAGAAGGTCTAAAAACACATGAAAACATATATCACACGACCAGGTCATGAGGTTAAGTCGAAACTAGGTCGTGCAGAATACATTTTGTCGGATTTAGAAGGTCAAAATACATGAGAAAACATATATCATATGATAAGATTATGATTGTATGTCTTTTTTGGGAAATTTGAAAACAATTTCATAGTTTCGTGAGGTTAGGTCGAAATCCAGACGTAATGGCGAAATCGCGACTCCGGATTCGGATCATGGTCTCATGACAACAACTTTTTTTTGTGGGGCTGTGTAATCATACTCACGTGTATAAACTTTATGCTGTTTCTTTGTTCCTCCGGAACTCCACGCCCGCATGAGCAAACGTGAAAAATAAATCCCTGAAGACGGTTACCGAAGAGTAACCGAAATATATCGAAAAAGAAATATATATTAACAAATTGTTATACCCTTGCAGAGTGTATATTAATTTTAGCCAGAAGTTTGCAACGCACCTTAGGAAACATCTCCGATCCTATAAAGTATATATATTCTGAATCAGCATCAACAGAGGAGTCGATGTCCGTCCGTCTGTATGTTGCAACGCAAACTAGTCTCTCAGTTTTTGAGCTATCTTCATGAAACTTGGCACACAAGCTTCTTATTGCTGCACGCTGTAAATAAGTCGGAACGAGCCAGATCGATCCGATATATCGTATAGGTGTCATAGAAGCTATCGGCCGATTTTTGTTGTTTTTCAAAATATTGCATATTACTTCTGGCTAAAATATTGCAAATTGTATCAAAATCGGACCACTATAACATATAGCTGCCATAGGAACAATCGGCTGAAATCAGTTTTTTTGTATGAAACCTGTTTTGTTTTTGGAAATACCGCACATTATCAATACTTTTTAAATATCTCAGACGTTTATATTCTATGGCTGTTATAGGAACAATCAGTCAGTCCGTCTGTCTGTTGCAACGCAAATTAGTCACCCAGTTATTGAGCTATCTTCATGAAACTTTGCTCACAAGTTTCTTTATTTCTGCCCTCTTTAAATAAGTCGGAACGGGCCACATCCAAATCTTAGTCGAACTTTTATAACTTATAACGATCAACGATCGGCCTAATGAAGGTACCTTCAAACAGAAACCAGCAGCAATTCAAATATATTTTTTATATTAAGTATAACTGCAAGGGTATAAAACCTTCGGCAAGCCGAAGGTAGCGTTGCTTTCTTGTTTGTCATGAAAATGTTATGTTAGTAGTTAGCAAAAGTGAAAAAAAACAAAAAAATATATTTGTGTGTTTTTGACATTATATAACTTTTTGATTTGTGCAATAACGAAACAAGCTTGAATAATACCGAACCTATTTGTATTGTGTTTTTGAATACAATACTGTGTAGATTTTGAAATGAAATGAATTTGATTCATGAAGGACTCTACTTTGTATGCATTGTTTGTGAAGTTTGACAACCGGTAAATATCCAGTGTTTTGAACAAGCGGTTTCTTTACGACTGGATTAGTCCATACTTATTGCACTATACTTGCGATACTGAAAACAAAAATCATTAAATAAGTTTGTTTCGCCAGTTGACACCTCTACGTAGTTCTTTTCGGCGTTATAACCTTTCCCTTCTATATTCTTTTTATCTAATCACCACATGGACAATATGTTGAACGTTAAATGATTATACATAATTATATTAGGAATAATCGGCAAAGACTAAACACAAAAGCTGCAAGGGAATAAAACGTTCGGCATGCCGATGGTAACCTTTCCTTCTAGTTTTTGTATGTAAAATAGTTTTAGCTTTGTAGGGACTTAAAAAGATAACTACCTACCATAAAATGTTCTACACGACTTCTGAACTAAAGGTTAATCTTTATTTATTTATTTACAGTTGGCCAATACACAGCCAGGAAGTGAATTTCTTTGCTTGTAGTTAAGTCAAACCAAATGCTTAACACCTCTAACCATCAGGATAGCAACAGCATCTACTACCGCTGCAATCATATTAACCACCATTGGGGCTGTAAGGACACTTTGAAGCAAAATACCTCAACTGAGAGATTATTTATCAGCTATGGTGAAAACTTTTCAAGCCTACTTACCGTCCACAAACCGGACCTACTCATGTGTTCATTGCCGTGCGCATCTCGCTTCACACGACGAGCTCATTTCCAAGTCTTTTCAGGGAAGTCAGGGGCCGGCGTATCTTTTCAATTCCGTTGTGAATGTGGCCTGTGGACAAACGGAGGAGCGCGTCCTTTTAACTGGACTGCACGCGGTTGCTGACATCTACTGTGAGTGCTGCAAAACGCCGCTAGGCTGGAAGTACGAACATGCTTACGAGTCCAGCCAAAAGTACAAGGAGGGAAAGTTCATCATTGAACTCGCACACATGATTAAGGAAAACGGGTGGGATTGATCGTTGAAGCGTAGCACATGTGGTGGCTGGTAGACAGACAAGCGGAAGGCCTAGTGGCATGGAATACGTTAATAGCTGCAACAGCATCAGGGTAACATAAACGAAAGTTGATGGAAAGCAAGTACAAGCAAAATAACGTGGGACTATCGTTCAAGTGAGCGAGAAAGAAAGGAAACGTAAGTTAGTGTTCGAAAGGCAGTCTGGCGAACGTAAGGGGGCGCTTGAGTCAAGTCCAGAGTTTTAAAGTACCACAACAATTATATGCTATTGTATTGAACATAACGCACGCACACATACACAGCATCTATATAAACCAAGTCAACTGTAGACACAGATAATCATTCATAAACCGATAGCTCCGATAAAGCCGTTGCATAATGAGCTTTAAGAGATCTCTGCGCTAGTCACATTAGTATCAGTAAATCAACTGATATTCGAAGTGACCCGTGCCTTTATCCACTCCCTCACCATCTGCAGGCTGTAGTGTTTATCGTTCCTCCTTATACTTCCAACTTGCTTTTCATTTGGTTGTTGCAAATAAGTTATATTTTTATCTTTTATTTTACATACTAGCAATGAGAGTATTCAGTTAGCCGTACAAATTTAAATTCTGATTTTCTGAACGTAAGTACATACTATTTGAGTAATTATTTTGCATTGTTTTTATGAATTATGTTAAAGCAGATCAGAATGAAACAAAAAACTTGCACTGCCAATACATGAGAAAGAACATTTTATTACAGATGCAACAACAGTAAAGTTCATCAAATTATTGCAAGTGAGAAATTCACACAATCATACAAAAACACAATTCATCCTTGCAATGTAGTAGTAATTCTTTACTGAAAAATAAAAACAATAATTATTTGCAAGTAGGCTTACAATTGTGCAAAAAAATATTCGAGAAAAAGCGAATGCAGCAAACATTTTTTTAAATGAATATACAGATTTATTGAAGAATTGTAAATGCTAGCTTAATTAAAAAAAACGAGAAATAACGAAAATACTAAACAGTAACAAAAGCCACCAGGTCGTAATGCCTTGTCAGCCTTTTTCCGGACAAATGTATTCTTTTCCTATAGCCATTTTTAAAATTTCTAAAAATGTTTAAGACTAAAATTGTGTTGATTTATTTTTTTTTTTGCAAGGCGAGACGTAAAGACATGAGCTGATGGACAAATTTCAAGCTTACATTGTAAAGGAAATTATTTAAACTACATGCGCGTTTTGAGTTTCAAGGAGAAGTTTATATTGAAGGGTGCGTGGAATAATTGAACAAATTGAGAAGCAAATGCAAGATAAAAAATATGCAAGTTTAATAAATAATAATATGCAAAAAACTGCCAATAACTATTCGAGTTATCGATGTTCTCTAAGTAGTTATAACTAAATAAATATAAATAATACTATATATATATATATATACAAATATTTGTATTTTGGGACAATTAATATTAGGATAATTTGTCATAATAAGACGTGGAGTGCATCACACACTTTTAGACCGAATTATTATTAAAAAAAACATAATCACAAAAGAAAAAAAAAACAAGAAAGCAAGGCTACCTTCGGCTTGCCGAAGGTTTTATACCCTTGCAGTTATACTAAATATAAAATACATTTGGATTGCTGGTGGTTTCTGTTTGCATACAAGAACCCTGATTTCAGCCGATTGTTCCTATGGCAGCTATATTTTATAGTGATCCGATTTTGATACAATTTTAACAGCACATTAAGAACGTAATAAGAATAAGATTTGCCAAATCTTGTTGCAATATCTTGAACAATAACGAAAAATCGGCGATACAAAAGGCTATGAAACAAACACCTGCATTGAAAAAAAATAATTGTACCTTTTTACTGCTATTGTATATACCTGGATTTCTTATACAAAATGTTATGAGGAAATGTCTTTGTGTAAAGGATCTGTTGGTCATAAAATCTAAATTTGAAAAGTTCTCATTCAAAAATGCGTTTGAATAACAGCTATATGATTTTTTGTTTAACAGCTACGTGTAATAGTACTCAGATTTCCATAAAATTGCAACAAGAACTTTCATTGGGCCGATCGTTGATCGTTATAAATTATAAAACTCTGATTTTCATGAAACTTTATTATTAAGAACATACTTAGATTTTGATGTGGTAAGCCTGATAGCTATATCTTGATATATAACGCAAATCGGCCAATAGGCTCCATGACGGCTATACGATATATCAGGCCGATCTGGCCCGTTCCGACTTATTTACAGAGGGCAGAAATAAGAAGCTTGTGAGCCAAGTTTAATGAAGATAGCTCAATAACTGGGTGACTAATTTGCGATGCAACAGACAGACGGACTGACTGATTGTTCCTATAACAGCCATAGAATATTAACGTCTGAGATATTTAAATGGAAAAACTAAAGACGGGTTACTATATAACTTTAAAAAGTATTGATAATGTGCGGTATTTCCAAGAACAAAACAAGTTTGCATACAAAAACCCTAATTTCAGCCGATTGTTCCTATGGCAGCTGTATGTTATAGTGGTCCGATTTTGATACAATTTCGACGACACATTAAGAACGTAAAAAGAATAAGATTTGCCAAATCTTGTTGCAATATCTTGAAAAACAACAAAAATCGGCCGATAGTTTCTATGACAGCTATACAATATATCGGTCCGATCTGTCTCGTCCGACTTATTTACAGCGTACAGCAATAAGAAGCTTTTATGCCAAGTTTCATGAAGATAGCTCAAAAACTGGGAGACTAGTTTGCGTTGCAACAGACGGACGGACGGACAGACGGACGTCCATTTTTGGACTGCTCTGTTTATGCTGATTCAGAATATATATACTTTATAGGGTCGGAGATGTCTCCTAAGGTGCGTTGCAAACTTCTGGCTAAAATTAATATACCCTCTGCAAGGGTATAACAAGAAAGCAAGGCTACCTTCGGCTTGCCGAAGGTTTTATACCCTTGCATTTGTACACAGCTATATGTAATAGCACTCAGATTTTCATAAAATTGCAACTGGTACCTTCATTATGCCGATCGTCGATCGATATAAGTTATAAAAATTCAATTTTGATTAAACTTTATTATTAAGGACACACTTAGACTTGGATGTGGTAAGCCTGATATCTATAGCTTGAAATATAACGTAAATCGGCCGATAGGTTCCATGGCAGCTATACGATATATCAGTCCGATCTGGCCCGTTCCGACTTATTTAAAGAGGGCAGAAATAAGAAGCTTGTGAGCAAAGTTTCATGAAGATAGCTCAATAACTGGATGACTAATTTGCGTTGCAAAAGATAGACGGACTGACCAATTGTTCCTATAACAGCTATAGAATATAAACGTCAGAGATATTTAAATGGAAAAAATAAGGGCGGGTTACTGTATAACATTAAAAAGTATTGATAATGTGCTGTATTTCCAAGAACAAAACAGGTTTGCATACAAAAACCCTAATTTCAGCCGATTGTTCCTATGGGAGCTATATGTTAAAGTCGTCCGATTTTGATACAATTTGACAGCACAATAGGAACGTAATAAGAATAAGATTTGCCAAATCTTGTTGCAATATCTTGAAAAACAACAAAAATCGGCCGATAGTTTCTATGACAGCTATACGAAATATCGGTCCGATCTGGCTCGGTCCGACTTATTTACAGCTCGCAGCAATAAGAAGCTTATATGCCAAGTTTCATGAAGATAGCTCAAAAACTGAGAGACTAGTTTGCGTTGCAACAGACGGACGGACGGACGGACGGACGGACGGACATCCATTTTTGGACTCCTCTGTTTATGCTGATTCAGAATATATATACTTTATAGGGTCGGAGATGTCTCCTAAGGTGCGTTGCAAACTTCTGGCTAAAATTAATATACCCTCTGCAAGGGTATAACAAGAAAGCAAGGCTACCTTCGGCTTGCCGAAGGTTTTATACCCTTGCATTTGTACACAGCTATATGTAATAGCACTCAGATTTTCATAAAATTGCAACTGGTACCTTCATTATGCCGATCGTCGATCGATATAAGTTATAAAAATTCAATTTTGATTAAACTTTATTATTAAGGACACACTTAGACTTGGATGTGGTAAGCCTGATATCTATAGCTTGAAATATAACGTAAATCGGCCGATAGGTTCCATGGCAGCTATACGATATATCAGTCCGATCTGGCCCGTTCCGACTTATTTAAAGAGGGCAGAAATAAGAAGCTTGTGAGCAAAGTTTCATGAAGATAGCTCAATAACTGGATGACTAATTTGCGTTGCAAAAGATAGACGGACTGACTAATTGTTCCTATAACAGCTATAGAATATAAACGTCTGAAATATTTAAATGGAAAAACTAAGGGCGGGTTACTGTATAACATTAAAAAGTATTGATGATGTGCGGTATTTCCAAAAACAAAACAGGTTTGCACCCTGATTTCAGCCGATTGTTCCTATGGCAGCTATATGTTATAGTAGTCCGATTTTGATACAATTTTGACAGCACATTAAGAACGTAATAAGAATAAGATTTACCTTCATTATGCCGATACAAGTTATAAAAGTTCGATTTTGATTAAACTTTATTATTAAAGACACACTTAGACTTGGATGTGGTAACCCTGATAGCTATATCTTGAAAAACAACAAAAATTGGGCGAAAGCTTTTATGGCAGCTATACAATAAATTGCTCCGATCTGTCTCGTTCCGACTTATTTACAGCGAACAGCACTAAGAAGCTTGTGTCCCAAGTTCCATGAAGATAGCTCAAAAACTGAGAAATTAGTTTGCGTTGCAACATACAGACGGACGGACATCTACTCCTCTGTTGATGCTGATTCAGAATATATATACTTTATAGGGTCGGAGATGTCTCCTAAGGTGCGTTGCAAACTTCTGGCTAAAATTAATATACCCTCTGCAAGGGTATAAACAAACAAGCAGGCTAGACTACAGTCTTGCGCGCCCGTCAGTCAGATAGCTTACAATCAAGCTGAGCAGTTTTGTTGAAAAACCAAGAAGGTTAAGCAAATGTGCCTGTAGGGAATGATTCACTGAGTCTAAAGTTCTACTGAAATCAGAATAAATGACATCAGTTTGAAGATTTTCCTGAAATCATATTGCCACAAAGGATGTCAGCTCAAGCAAATTTGTCATAGTTGAACGACGTTTCACAAAACCTTGTTGAAAAAATGACGGATCTACAGAGTTGTTGCAAGTGAGGAGTTAAGACATTCTCGAAAAAATTTAGGTATAGCTGACCATTAAGAGATACCTCTATAATTGCTTGCATCAGACTTGCTGCACTTCTTAAGCAAGGAAATAATAATAGATTCCTTCCAAATAGTTTGAGCAATGGCTTACATTGAGTGAGTTGGTACAGAACCGAAGTATACAAGCGATAACATCGTCAGGGCCTGGTAAGGAAACTGGTTTAACTAAATAAAGATCCTTAACGAGTGCGCTTCGTTTAGAAAGGGTGAAAAAATACCATTCCAACTTAGAATGCTGCTGATGAAAGTGAGTATTATAACCGTGACAACTCTCTTGTAAACCATGGCGGCTTACTCGTGCATGGTGAATAAAAGCACACAAATATCAATAAAGGAATTAATTGTGTGGTCGCTACTGAAATATCAGTAGACAAATACAGTTCTGGCCAATCGAATTGAATAAATTACGCATTAAGCAAGAATTCTGCTTTTCTTAAGCAGCGTAAACGATTACACAGTTTTTCACGTGTATCGTATAAACATGTGCCAAAATCAAAAGTAACTTCAAAAGTGGGTTAGTAAGAATCTTCAGAAAGAGAAAGTGGTTGTGTCTTGTTTAGAGACACTCTAGATGGATCAGAAACAAAGCATAAGTCTAGCGATCTGTTTCTACAGTTTAAGACATGATTGACCTGCGACAATGACATTTGACAAACCGTCAAAAAGGTCAGAAGAGAATTTGAGCCAACACTTGTTGTACAGTTACAATCGGGAATATTAAAATCCCCAAGGACTGTAATGTGATATCTGTCTGACAACAGATTCAATATGGTCTTTATTGCAGACAAATGATTCCGATGACGGCGGAATGTAAGAGCAGTTTATACAATGAAAAAAAAAAACGGGAAAGTGTTTCTTTACACAGTGTAATTCAATACCAAATTGAATCTCTGGTTGTAAAAATCCGAATTGATGGTGCAAAACTACTGTAGTAAGAACTCCACCACCACGCCGGTTAGGTCGTTCAATCTTGTAGGTTTTGTACTTGTTTGGAAAGAGTTCGGAGTTCAGGATCTCCGGCTTTAACCAAACACAACAATTTCAGAACAAAACAAGTGGGTAAGGCTACAGTCGAGCGCCCGACAGTAAGATACACTGCTCTCAACTTTTAATATCCGTTACAAACGGAAACTCTGCACAAATACTTATACTACATATAGCTTACTCGATCGCACTCACACAGTGACGTGCGTAAAGCGGCGAGACGCAACGTCGACGTCGACGTCAACTCCAAGCAGCGCGCCGGCTGCTGCTCGTACATTTGTATTGAAAATGTTGACTTGAATAACTCCTGTGTTATTAGTCCGAGCATTATACATACCAAAGCACAACTTTATAAGTTTAATACTTTGCTTAATAATCGTGAATTACCGATTTGCGGGGGCGGTGGGCGTGGCATCAAACATTTGAAATAAACTTCATCTGCTTGGGAAACATAGCTGAGATCTGTTGTCTCAGACAAACAGACGGACAGACAGACGGACATGTCTCAATCGACTCGGCTAGTGATCCTGAGGAAGAATATATATACTTTATGGGGTCTGCCACGCCTCCTTATGCCTGTTACATACATTGCACAAAGTTAGTATACCCTTTTTTGACCATTTTCAATGGTCGAAGGGTATAAAGACAGCCCGAAAAAATCAGCCGGCTGCGATCTATAACACCGGAAATGATCATCGAGCTACTGCATTCTGCAGTTCGCTACATAACCCGGCTCTTTAGTGTCATCACCAAGCTTGGTTATTTTGCGCAACAATAGAAGGATCGATTATCATACTGATTCCAATGTCTGGTAAGGACCACACAGTTGCTTCATCTTACAGACCAATAAGTATACTCTCATATACTCCGAAACTATTTGAAAATTGCCTGCTAATTTGGAATAATCTCAATCTGAGAGCCCCTAACAAAATCCCAGCTCTTAAAATTGGCTCTCTGACTGGCGAATAAAAGTAAACGAGCAAAAATGCAAGCACATGACGTTTACGCTAAACAGACAAGATATTCCACCACTTTTGTTGTACACCATACCCCTCCCGAGAGTTGATGAGCTAACTTACTTCGGAGTACACCTTGACAGAAGACTCACATAGTGCCAGCACATTGAAACCAAAAAAAATCTTTAACACAAAACCAACAGCCTACAATGGATCATCAACGCTGCCTCTCCGCTCAGCCTAGACCACAAAGTGTAACTCTATAATTTTGAACCTGCGGCTCACAACTATGGGGCAATGCCAGCAACAGCAATATTGACATCACACAGCGAGCACAAGCAAAGATCCTTAGAATTACTTAATTTACCATTTTTAGCTAACCGTAGAACTATGCTCGGTGTAGTTTTCATGAATAACCTTATCCAAGGGGATATTGAGAGTGTTGACCTGGTTAGCCAATTAAACTTCGCTGTCTCTTGAAGAATTACCCTTAACTACTTAACACTAATCCTTTCTTATTGTAGGTTGAACTATGTCTTGCATGAACCATTCAGGGTATTATGTTCTGATTTCAATAAGTACTCTTTTATATTAAAAACAAGTCGGAAAGGCCCGACTGTGGTATAC
This sequence comes from Zaprionus tsacasi, assembly GCA_018904105.1. NCBI lineage: Eukaryota > Metazoa > Arthropoda > Insecta > Diptera > Drosophilidae > Zaprionus > Zaprionus tsacasi. The sequence continues at coordinate 192,447 of JAEIFR010000384.1, forward strand.
CCGCTACAAATTTGTTTTTCTAACTCGCTTTATCGTTATCATCGATTTTAAAAGAAGATGTAGCATAATGCTAAAAAAAAGTAAAAACTGAAGAAAAACAAAAAAAAATTTGTGCCCCTGAGGGGGATTTGAACCATGGATCTCAAAATCTTGTAATGTGCAGTTTGCAACTATAACCACTCCGCCATTAGCACATTATTGCTTGGACCGGCAAAGTTGCATTATAAGACCATTCAGCTTGTCATACAGGACAAAAACTAATATACCAACTCACTTCCCATAAAATTCCTTTTAATCAAATTATACTAAACCTAAAATATTTTAAGTACTTGAAAAAAAGTAAATTTCAGAAAATCCACTAGAATCGGACCGGACCGAGTAGGATTCGAACCCGTACCCTTTGGCTTCACAGTCAACGATAACATCCACTCAGCCACTGCATCTTCTTTGCATATACTTACTATAAAATTGCAATCATGATCAGTGCAAATAATGTTGGTACATATAATTGAAAAAAAAAATTCTTGCCGCCGGAGTTGAACCTGCATATCTTGCACATCTAACATAATAAAACAGACAAAACACGTGGTCACATGGCACTACTATTTCTTTAATATCTTCCATATTTATTGTCCGATCTTACTGTACTGTTAACGATACGTCCGCAAGATAGTATTTATAACGTATACTAAAAACTGTTGCTGTAGAGCTAATAGTAGTCTGTAGTCAATTTTTTTCAATTTATAGGGGCGGGTGGAGGCGTGGCAAAAATCCAAAATAAACTTGATCAGCCTGCAGTATTAACACATATTGTCACCAAATTTGGAAGTTCTAGCTTTTATAATATCTGAGATCCAGTGACTCACACGGACGGACAGACAGACTGACAGACGGGCATGGCTATATCGACTTGGCTGTTGATACTGATCAAGAATATATACACTTTATGTGGTCGGAGATGTCTCCTTCTGCCTGTTACATACATTTTCGGTTGGAACAAAGTTACAATACCCTTCTACTCTATGAGTAGCGGGTATAAATACAAACTATGTACCAGCCTTGAAATTGAAACTTTTGTCCCACCTTGGTAGAATTAAATTTTCCTCGAAATGCCTGTCTATTTGCATACTCGCGTTTATGACACTGCACCTCGGTCGGTTGGGCATGTCTTATAATAGCTTTTTACTAATATCATTAACTCTTCCGATCTGATTGGAGTTTTCTGGGTTTTCCCCAATTCTGTGCAACAAATGTTTGATCGGTTTATATCCTTGTTTATCCCATATTAAATTAAATCAAACTAATTTAAATTAAATTCAATTAATGTAAATTAATCTTAAATTTAATTTTCATTTTAAACTTTTAAAAACTTACGCTAAATTATTTTAAATTTATTACTTTTAAAATTACTATATGTCCAATCAGTCGACTGCATTTAGTTGACTTTAAACTAATGAAATAAATAAACTAATTAAATAAAAACGTTATGAGTTTAGCAATTTGCTTAAGAATAGAATATTATATTAAAACATTTGATATTAACTTGATATACCTATGATATATAAGGAACCTCCATACCAAATTTGGGGTCTCTAGCTTTTTTATACCCTTGCAGAGGGTATATTAATTTTAGCCAGAAGTTTGCAACGCACCTTAGGAGACATCTCCGACCCTATAAAGTATATATATTCTGAATCAGCATAAACAAAGGAGTCCAAAAATGGATGTCCGTCTGTCCGTCCGTCCGTCCGTCTGTCTGTTGCAACGCAAACTAGTCTCTCCGTTTTTGAGCTATCTTCATGAAACTTGGCATGCAAGCTTCTTATTGCAGCGCGCTGTAAATAAGTCGGAACGAGACAGATCGGACCCATATATCGTATAGCTGTCATAGAAACTATCGGCCGATTTTTGTTGTTTTTCAAGATATTGCAACAAGATTTGGCAAATCTTATTCTTATTACGTTCCTAATGTGCTGTCAAAATTGTATCAAAATCGGACCACTATAACATATAGCTGCCATAGGAACAATCGGCTGAAATTAGGGTTTTTGTATGCAAACCTGTTTTGTTCTTGGAAATACAGCACATTATCAATACTTTTTAATGTTATACAGTAACCCGCCCTTATTTTTTCCATTTAAATATCTCTGACGTTTATATTCTATAGCTGTTATAGGAACAATTGGTCAGTCCGTGTGTCTGTTGCAACGCAAATTAGTCCCCCAGTTATTGAGCTATCTTCATAAAAGTTGGCTCACAAGCTTCTTAATTCTGCCTTCATTAAATAAGTCGGAACGGGCCAGATCGGACTGATATATCGTACAGCTGTCATGGAGCCTATCGGTCGATTTTCGTTATATTTCAAGATATAGCTATCAGGCTTACCACATCCAAATCTAAGTATGTCCTTAATAATAAAGTTTCATCAAAATCGAAGTTTTATAACTTATAACGATCAACGATCGGCCTAATGAAGGTACCTGTTGCAATTTTATGAAAATCTGAGTACTATTACATATAGCTGTGTACAACTGCAAGGGTATAAAACCTTCGGCAAGCCGAAGGTAGCCTTGCTTTCTTGTTAATAGCTGAGATCTGTAGTCTGGTATGTAAGCTGAATGCAATACGGTTCAATATTCAAGTCAACGTTTTTAATACAAATGTACGAGCAGCTGCTGCGAGTAGTTGACGTCGACAACGACGTTGCGTCGTGTCGCTTTATTCTTTGCGCGCGTCGTTGTGTGAGTGCGAGCGAGTAAGCTATATGTAGTAGAAGTATTTGTGCCGAACTCTTTGTAACAGATTTAGAAAATTGGGAGAAAACAAGTGGGTATGGCTACAGTCGAGCGCTAGTTACCCTATATACCCCGACCCTATCAGAAGCCGTACATGTCTACCACAGCCTTCGAGAAAGTTCTTGCCACCGCTAAAATCTCCGCTACGCCAAATACAACATCAGTCCTCAAAATCGCCACGAACTAGATTTGTCCGGAAAAAGTACCGTACAACCCAGCTGCAGCTACAACGTATAAAGGTGTCGCTATGCCAAAAACAACAACAGTCCTCAAAATCGCCACGAACTGGATAAGTCCGGATAAGAACCGTACAGCCCAGCTGCAGTCAAAATGTATAAAGGTGTCGCTACACCAAGAACAACAACAGCCCTCAAAATCGACTCGAACTGGATATGTCCGGACAAGAACCGTACAGCCCAGCTGCAGTCAAAATGTATAAAGGTGTCGCTACACCAAAAACAACAACAGCCCTCAAAATCGACTCGAACTGGATATGTCCGGACAAAATCCGTACAACCCAGCCGCAGCCACAACGCATTTGCAGCTACGCCAAAAAACGGCGCAGCAGAGCTGCAACATGTACTGTTATGTATGATTCGCCTCTGTAAACTTAGCAATTAAAAATGTAGCCAGTCTCTTGATATTCAGACGCTGAACAGACTGGACGTGTTTTCCTTTAATAATACCCTCAAGCTCCCGAGAGGTAACTGGCGCAGCCGGTAAACAAGTATATAATATACCAGTGTATATTATAATATATATGTCAGTAATTGTGAATAAAAACAAGTGGGTGTCAATTTACTAAGCGAGAGAAAATATTAAAAAATATGTATTGACCTAAAATAAAAATAAAAATAAAATCAAATGAAAATGTGTAACCATGATTGGAAGTTGAACAAAAACTGAATGAAAATAAAATACAAATATAGCAATGCTACCTTCGTCATCTCGTAATACTTATAAAAATGTTCTTGTGAAATCAAATGTTCATCAAATCAATCACAGCCACGAAAATTCGTCCGGCCGAGCATGGTATTAATTGCATGACATGGATAAACTCAAACACACAAATACAACATCAATTTGCTCATGTATTTCTATGAGGAATCAATCGCTGATCACCACTTCTGCGACTCTTCGTAAGCCAGAAATCAAATAGAAATATATAAAAAAAAATAAAAAATAAAATAAATTCAGACAAATTCAAACCAAATACAAAAACAAATATCATTCAGCATTCTTGATTTCAAAGACTGACAATCATTAAAACGGTTTCATACTTTCAACTATTCCAAGTTAAGATAAAAGCAAATACAATCCACCTTACACTAAAGCTTGGTACTTTGTAACACCCATATTTTTGCTTATACGTAAACTCACTATACGTAAAATTTTTTTTTTAACAAAAATAAATAGCGCACATCTGCCTAATACCTAATACCTATATATTCTAGAAACTAATTCAACACAACGCAAATCATCGCACACAACTAAAAATTATTAATAATAAAAAAAAATAATAAATATATATATATATATATATATATATATATAATTAAATTAATTATAATTATATATAATTAAAAAATAGTTCTCATTACTAAAATTACGATTAACCCTAAGCTAAGGAATTATCATTGAGCAAATTATTATACCCTTGCAGAGGGTATATTAATTTTAGCCAGAAGTTTGCAACGCACCTTAGGAGACATCTCCGACCCTATAAGGTATATACGAGGGTCGTTTGATAAGTCCGTGACTTTTTGAATAAAATATATTTTTTTCGTCAAAGAAGCGTTTTATTTCTCAACATAATCTCCTTTTAGCTCTATACATTTAGTCCAGCGTTTTTCCCATTTTTTTATTCCTTCCAAATAATAGGTTTTCTCAAGGCCCTCAAAATAGTCGTTTGTTTCTGTGATGACCTCTTCATTTGACCCGAATCTCTTACCGCCGAGCCATTTCTTCATGTTTGGAAACAAAAAATAGTCACAGGGGGCTAAATCTGGAGAATATGCTGGATGGGGTAGCAGTTCGTAGCCCAATTTATGAAATTTTGCCATGCTGACTACACACGTGTGCACCCGTGCATTGTCCTGATGGAACAGCACTTTTTTTCGCCAAATGCGGTCGTTTCTGCTTCAAATCAATATCGAATCTGTCCAAAAGCTCTGAATAATATTCGCCGGTGATCGTTTTACCCTTTTCAAGGTAATCGATGTGAATGATACCTTGTGCATCCCAAAAAACTGTGGCCATGACCTTGTTGGCCGACAGACCCACCTTGGCCTTCTTTGGTGCACGTTCACCCGGAGAAACCCACTGTCTTGATTGTTCTTTGGTCTCTGGTGTGGTGTGGTGGATCCATGTTTCGTCTACGGTAACGAAACGGCGCAAAAATTCGTTTGGATTGCGGTTGAACATCGCCAAACACTCCTTTGAAATGGTCACACGGTTGCGCTTATGGTCGTGTGTGAGCAATCGCGGCACCCATCGCGCGGAAAGCTTTTTCATGTCCAAATATTCATGTAAAATGTGATGTACCCGTTCAGTTGAGATGCCTACAGCCTCAGCTACCTCACGCACTTTCATTCTCCGATCATCCAATATCATTCCATGGATTTTGTCGACGATTTCTGGCATGACGACCTCTTTTGGGCGACCTGAACGTTCGGCATCACTTGTACTGGTACGACCACAACGGAACTCAGTAAACCATTTCTTAACCATTGAAATTGATGGTGCAGAGTCCCCATAATATTTATCAAGTCTTTCCTTGGTTTCGGTGATGGATTTTTTACGCAAAAAATAATGCTTAATTAGCACACGAAATTCACTTTTTTCCATTTTCGTTAAAATTCACGAGATCGTCTGCTTTCAATGCCTATAAAACGCAAACCAAAAAACGCAGCTTTCTCAAAATTTTACAGTCAGCTGTTAATCGATAACTGCTGACAGGAGCAGTGTTGTATTTAGAGCAGGTGCGCGGCAAATACAAAAAGTCACGGACTTATCAAACGACCCTCGTATATTGCAACAAGATTTGGCAAATTTTATTCTTATTACGTTCCTAATGTGCTGTCAAAATTGTATCAAAATCGGACCACTATAACATATAGCTGCCATAGGAACAATCGGCTGAAATCAGGATTTTTGTATGCAAACCTGATTTGTTTTTGGAAATACCGCACACTATCAATACTTTTTAATGTTAAACAGTAACCCGCCTTTAGTTTTTCCATTTAAATATCTCAGACGTTTATATTGTATAGCTGTTATAGGAACAATCAGTCAGTCCGTCTATCTGTTGCAACGCAAATTAGTCCCCCAGTTATTGAGCTATCTTCATTAAACTTGGCTCACAAGCTTCTTATTTCTGCCCTCTTTAAATAAGTCGGATCTGGCCAGATCGGACCGATATATCGTATAGCTGTCATGGAACCTATCGGCCGATTTACGTTATATTTCAAGATATAGCTATCAGGCTTACCACATCCAAATCTAAGTGTGTCCTTAATAATAAAGTTTCATCAAAATCGAACTTTTTTAACTTATAACGATTAACGATCGGCTTAATGAGGGTACCTATTGCAATTTTATGAAAATCTGAGTACTATGACATAAAGCTGTGTACAACTGCAAGGGTATAAAACCTTCGGCAAGCCGAAGGTAGCCTTGCTTTCTTGTTTATTTTTCTCTTATCTGTTATCATTATTTCCAATGCCTAAGAAAAGGCCAACTAACTTGAATGAAACTACCCACTCTGTATAAGGAGCCCTTATTACAACTACAAGGGTCACACGATCTAACACCCGACCAACATCAATTCTCTCAATCGAAGAAAGTTCCCCTTCATTTCCTACACAGCCTCCCACAATGGAATCAACCAATGATTCTCCACCTCCATTGTCACCCCGACTGTTGACACTTCCACCAATCCACCAATCATATTTTAACCAAAAGATATTATGGCATTCGTTAGCCACCTTCCAATTATTGACGGTACTTCTAGATAACTGGACAGATTTATAACTAGCGTCGGAAAAATCCTCACGTTTATAAAGGATGCAAATTAAACGCCTTACGGACTGCTTACTCTTAGAGCAATAAGGAATAAAATAATAGACAGAACAAACGAGGCTCTAGAGCTAGCCAATACAGCACTAGTTTGGGATGATATAAAAAATAACCTCATTCGTTTATATGCAAGCAAGAAAAGTGAAGCTTGTCTTTTAAGTGAACTCCAAGCTTTTTTTTACAATTTGTCTTTAGGTCAACTATTCTTCGGTATCTCAAAAATTAATAGTCAGCTATTTCTCATCCTGAAAAATAGTGGACAGACAACAACAGTAGTAGAAGCAAAGAATGTTTTGTACACTGAGGTATGTCTGAACGCTTTTATGAGCGGCCTTAGGGACCCATTAAAAACACTCATCAGACTACAGAGCCCCAATACCATCGAACAGGCATACGAACAATGCCAGACCGAACAGGCACTATTTTATAATAGGAAATACGAGTCTTCTAATAGACCAGGGTGGAGACAAAATTACAACAGTACTAATAACAATCATAACAACTATAGCAACAACAACAATAATAATAAGAACGTTCGTGACAACCGCAAGCACCCTTACTCGAATTTCAACTCAAATAGGAACTCTGATTCGTACAACAACCGGTCTGATCGTAGAGATTACTCAAATAATAATCGGAATTATGATAGACAATCTAACAAACCAAATCCATTTAAAATTGAAAATTCTCAGTCTCGAGTAATGCACAATATTGAAGAAGAACAACAAGCTAGTGCCCCACCAGCAGGAGTAAATTTTCAAATACCTGCCTCGGGAACAAAACAGGCTACATAACTCCCGCTACACATAGTTCATCCCTTCCTTTTATAAAAATAAATTTTCAGCATACAAGTGCCACGAAATTTTTAATTGACACAGGATCAACCAACTCTTTTATAGACCCCAAATGCATTAACATAGTTGACTCGGTACATTTAAAAAACCCAATAAACCTTAAAACCGCATTAAATACATTCACGATAGACAAAAAAATATATTTTACATTACCCCTAGAATTTAAAGCCGACGGCACAATAGACTTACTACTTTTCAAGTTTCATTCATATTTCGACGGCTTGATAGGTACGAATCTCCTTTCACATTTCAATGCCAAAATTGATTTGCATAATTTACAATTTAACATTTTCAACGTTACTATACCTATATTAATGTATAATAATAGATCTTCAAATATTCTAAACATTTCCGCCCACACCAAAGCTATAATACCACTACCCGTAAAAAACACAGACGGCGATTTTCATTATAATACTACTCAGATTGACAAAGACCTATTAATATCAGGTGGACTTTACTACTCAGAAAATAACGTTACCAATTTCGAAGTAATAAACTACTCTGACTCCGACAAATTGCTATACCTTGAAACCGCTATTGAAGGTACGCCTTATTCAAAAGCAGATCATCTCGAACTTTTCCATATTACTTCCAACTGTAATCGAGCAGAAAAACTACCTCACTCTTTAGAAAACCTCAAAGTAGATCACCTTACTTCCGAGGAAAAAGACGGACTAGTAAAGTTATGCAAACAATTTTCAAAAACCTTCCATAATGAAAATAACCCACTGACTTTCACAAATAAAATAATGCATTCAATTCCAACTGTAGACGAAGTACCCGTACACGCTAAATCTTATAGATACCCATTTATTCACAAGGATGAAGTCAAAAAACAAATTCAATCTATGTTAGATCAAGACATTATTAAATCCAGTTATTCTCCTTGGAGCGCCCCTGTATGGGTGGTGCCAAAAAAAAACTGCCCCGATGGAAAAAAAAATGGCGTCTTGTCGGAAGCTAAACGATACTTTTCAAAGAGTAATAGACAACATTCTAGGCGATCTGGTTGGACACATTTGTCTAGTATATCTTGACGATATTATCATTTTCTCAGCTTCATTACAAGAACATCTAACACACCTCAAATTAGTATTAAAAAACTCTCAGCTGCAAATTTCAAAATACAATTGACAAAATCAAATTTTCTCAGAAAAGAAATGGAATTTCTGGGCCATATAGTTACAGAAGAGGGAGTAAAACCAAACCCGAATAAAATTGAATCAATAAATAAATTCCCTTGCCCCAAAAACAGGAAAATCTCAAATCTTTTCTTGGACTTTTGGAGTATTATAGAAAGTTCATAAAAGATTTCGCACGAATAACCCCTAACCAAACAATTAAAAGGTAGAAAACCCATTACTATAGATGATGAATTCCTTAAAACCTTCGACTATTGTAAGACTTTACTTTCCAATAATCCAATCCTCCAATACCCCGACTTTTCAAAAAAAAATTATTGTGACCACGGACGCAATTAACTTTGCACTGGGAGCTGTGCTGTCACAGGGAACATTACAAAACGACAAACCAATCTGTTTCGCTAGTAGGACCTTATCCGATACGGAAATAAATTATTCCACTATCGAGAAGGAAATGCTAGCCATCGTATGGGCTGTTAAATACTTCAGGCCTTACCTGTTTGGAAACAAATTTACCCTCGTAACAAATCACTATTAATTTGGCTTATGAATTTTAAAGAACCGAATTCCAAAATCGTTCGATGGCGGCTACAGCTCTTGGAGTATGATTTTGAAGTAATGTATAAAAAAGTGTCTCAAAACGTAATTGCCGATGCACTTAGTCGAGCAGACGCTAGCTTCAATCATAACGAATCACTTCCAGAAACTAATTTTAAATGCCCAACATCCGAAAAACCTCTTAACGATTTTAATATACTCATTTTTAAATTGGACACTCAGACAAGTTTTACAACAGTATCCCCTTTCAAACATAAGATCAGAAGGGAATACCATAAACCATCGTTCGATTTTAACGAAACTGCAAATATACTTAAACAATCTTTAAAGCCGCATAGAACCTGCGCCGTATTTGCAGACGATCATATTTTTAATATAATAGGAAGAGCCTTTGCCATCTATTTTTCTTACAGTTCCAAGTTCAAAATGATAAGATGCTTGTCATTTCTCCCAGAAATAAACAACAATACTGAACAAAACAAGATGATTTTTGACTATCACCTTAACAATAACCATAGGGGCATCGATGAAACATTGCTACACATTAAAAGAGAATATTTTTTCCCACATATGAAAAACAAAATAGCCCAGTTAATAAAAAAATGCGAAACTTGTTTAAAACTTAAGTACGACAGACAACCTCAGAAAATCGCATTTATAATGCCCGAAATTCCTTCAAAACCCTTAGATATACGATAGCTGACTCTTCGGCGAGCGAGTAAGCTATATGTAGTAGAACTCTTTTTGCAGAATTCTCTGTTTGAAATTATGAGTGTGGTTACACGTTTGTAACATATTTAGAAAATTGGGAGAAGGGTATCTTACTGTTGAGCGCTCGACTGTAGCCATATCCACTTGTTTAATAGCTGAGATCTGTTGTCTCATACAGACAGACAAACAGACAGACGGACAGACAGACAGACGGACATCGCTCAATCGACTCGGCTAGTGATCCTGAGCAAGAATATATATACTTAATAGAGTCGGCCTCCTTATGCCTGTTACATATATTTGCACAAAGTTAATATACCCTTTTTTGACCATTTTCAATGGTCAAAGGGTAAATTAATAAAATATAAAGTGAAATCCAAAATTGTGTGTGCTGACCGAAAAATTATAGGCTTGAACTTACAAAAATTCTGAGAAAGTCAAAAGAAAAATAGCAAAACAAAAATCCTTTGTTCTTTGTGTAAAAACATATGTCTGATAACGAATTAGAATGTCCAACGAGCAATTAAAAGCTATTGTTGAGGCCACAGCCTCGAGCGCACTCGCCGTACAAGAGCAATGTTTTAATCAAAAGTTACAAGATATTAAAGAACAGTTAGGTAGGGTAAATATCGGCACACCTGAAGTTGAGACATATAAAGACGAGACTTTAGACATCATGAAATCTCTGCCGGACTTTGAGGGTAAAAACGAGACATACGTTTCATGAAGGAAAGCAGCACATACAGCATATAAGGTGTACGAAAGGTACGAGGGTAGTTCCAAACATTATCAAGCTCTTGGCATAATGGGGAACAAAATAAAAGGTTCAGTCGACATGATTCTTTCATCCTTTGATACTCCCCTCAACTTTAAGGCTATAATCAACTGCATAGATTTCCCATACGCGGATAAACGATCTGTGTACTTGATAGAACAAGAAATGTCAACACTCCGCCGAGGAAATTTGACTCTGGTACAATATTATGATGAGGTAGAGAAAAAACTGACTCTACTCATAAACAAGACAATCATGACCTACGACAACACCGTAGCCGCACCATTTATTGAAAAGTATAGAGCAGATGCGCTACGCGTATTTATTTCGGGAACTAGAAAGTCGTTAAGCGACGTTCTTTTCTCCGCAAGACCATCCGACCTTACTTCTGCATTAGCATTAGCCCAAGAAGTCGAGGCTAACCACGACCGGTATATGTTTGCTAGCAACTTTGCCCGAAGTATGGAGGAAAAAATTCAAAAGTCCGAACAAAGAATGCAGGGCAGGGAGAAAAACTTAATACCAGATTCTAGATTTAGTCAAGAAAGTAAAAATCCCCATTTCAATAAGAAGTAGGGACAACCCTCTAAACAGGATCAAGTCCAACCAATGGACATAGACTCACTCAAAACCAGCAAAGCGGTCAACCTTATGGACAAATTCAGAACAATCAGTGGCGAATGCAACCACAAAATGCTCAACCAGACGCAAATAACAGTCAGGAACAGGCAAATAAAAGACCAAACAATAGTAGTGCAAGGAATACAGGACCAAAACATCAAAGAATCAACCATATAGTCTTAGATAATGACCCACTCGACAATGAAGATAATAAATACTCAGCAGTAGCTGAGGAAGAAGTGGAAAATACTGACGATGGCCTCACAGAATACGACCAAGTAAATTTTTTAGGCATAGCTCCTTGCTACCGTTCATAGAAAGGGATATTGCTGGGAAAAAATTAAACTTCTGGTAGACACCGGGGCTTCCAAAAATTATATAAAACCATTCCCGTAAATAAACTATTTCATGTAAAATCAATCCACGGATATAACACCATTAATAAAAAGTGCGTGATGCGCCTCTTTAATACCAATACGACATTTTTCTATTACCAAACCTCATAACATTTGACGGAATAATTGGACTTAACTTGCTTAAACAAACCGACGTTGTACTTGACCTAAAAAACAAAAATTTTCTAACTAACAATGGCTCGGAAATAATCAAATTTCTTAAATGTACGGACGTAAATTTCACAAATGTTGAGGACATAACAGTACCCCATATTAAGGAAAATTTTCAATTATTGGTAGGAAGTCGAACAGGGGTATTTGCAGAACTAAACAAGGCTCTACCATACAATACCAATATCATTGCTACTATACGAACTGATAACGAGGACCCTATATACTCAAAATTGTACCCATACCCGATGGGCGTCTTCGATTTCGTAAATTCCGAAACACAAGCTATGTTAAGAGATGGTATTATCCGACCATCTCGGTCACCGTACAACAACCCAGTTTGGGTTGTAGATAAAAAGGGGACGGACGAGCAGGGAAACAAAAAAAAACGTTTGGTAATAGACTTTAGAAAACTTAATTTAAAAACAACTGACGATAAATATCCTATCCCTAACGTTGTTTTTATTTTGGCAAACTTAGGAAAGGCACAATACTTTACCACTTTAGATTTAAAGTCTCGGTTTCACCAGATACTACTCGCTGAAAATGACCGAGAAAAAACTGCATACTCAGTAGGAAACGGGAAATATGAATTTTGCAGACTTCCTTTCGGGTTGAAAGCATTTTTCAAAGAGCCATTAATGATGTGTTCAGAGAACAGATAGGAAAGTCATGCTATGTCTACGTCGACGACGTAATTATCTTTTCAGAAAACATGAGTGATCATGTCAAACACATAGCATGGGTCCTAGATAGATTGCACGGAGCCAATATGAGGGTTTCCCGCGAAAAATCTAATTTTTTCAAGGAAAGCATCGAATACCATATTTAGGTTTTATAGTTTCCCGTGGAGGCATAAGAACATGCCCCAAGAAAGTGGATGCAATTCGTAACTACGAACAGCCAACACACTATTTAATATAAGATCATTCCTGGGCTTAGCAAGCTACTATAGATGTTTTATTAAAGATTTTGCATCTATAGCAAGACCTATAAATGACATCCTAAAGGGCGAAAATGGCAAAGTGAGCGCTGGGCAGTCCAAAAAGATATTAGTCGATTTTGACGAAAGTCAACGCCTGGCGTTCGAAAAACTTAAAGAACGGATCGTGCAGTGCATAGTTCGATCTACAATAAGGAAGAATTAGTGGAAGATAATTACGAGTACTTCTGCAAGGGACAGAGAAGTGAAGCTGCCTTACAAGGGTCTCACTGTCAACGTCACCTTGAATAAGGTTGTTTATAAATAATACCCCTAGCATGGTTCTGCGATTAGTTAGGGAAGGAAAATTTAATAATAAGAGTCTATTGTTATAGGAAGGCAGTCTTAAATTTTCATCCCAGTTAAGGCCACGTAAAGCAAAAAGTAAAAAGTTCTTTTGTACAGACTCGATGCGTTTTTTATGAATAGTGTACTGGGGACACCATACACATGAACCATATTCAAGAATATAGTAGGACGAACAAGTGAGATGTAGAGGGTCATTGTAAGGTAAGGATCGTCAAATTCTTAGACCATCTCTTAATAAAGCCTAGGACACCCATGGCTTTATTGACCATATTAGAAATATGATTGGAAAACTTTAGTTTTTGGTCCAAACGGACCCCCAAATCATCAACTAGGGCGATTCTTTCCAAGACACAACCACAAAGAGAATAAGAAGTATACAATGGACTGGCTCGAGAGAATGTCATCAGCTTGCATTTAGAGCTGTTCAGGTTTAAAAAATTGGCACAACACCACAAATTAAAAATAATTAGGTCGGCTTGTAAGTGTGAGTGACAGTGGTCTTCTTTAAATTGATAACAAAGCTTTACATCATCTGCGTACATGAGAGTACGAGAGTTACGTATGACCAAAGGAAGGTCATTGATGAAAAGCGTAAAAATAAGGGGGCCGAGATGACTCCCTTGAGGAACGCCAGATGTGGCATGAAAACAAAAACGATTTATTGTGACAATGAGCCGTCTATCAAATCTGAGACAGTCAAGTCACTTCTAAGTAACCATTTTAATGTCCCACTCCATAGCACTTCAAACGGACAGATTCTCTATCTATCTCTCGACTTCACAGTACCTTGGTAGAGATCACGCGGTGTCTGAAGATCGAAAGAGGCATTGAACATTTACTTCTTGCAGCTATAGAATACAACAAAACTATTCACTCAGTTACAAATAAAAGACCTATTGACATAATTCACTCATCGACCACAGAACCTAATATGGAAATTAGAAACAAAGATTAAACAAGACAAGACTGAACAGAATTTTCAACAGGGGAGACCTTGTTAAATCAAACAAGAGGTTAAGAAATAAACTAACGACCTTGTTTACCGAGGAAACAGTGGAAGCTGACTTGGGGACCACAGTCTTAATAAAAGGGAGGGTGGTTCACAAAGAAAATTTGAGATAAGTATTGTAAAAGCTATCTCTCTTTCCTTTTTCTTTATTAACACACCAGGATTTGGACAATACTTCTTCTTGTCATACAAATAACAGCTAAAGTCACTAACTACACTGGTTCGAACTATATACGGACGGTGACGTAACTATTTGGGAGGACTTTAAATACTTAAAACACTCAACTAACCTGACCATGTATTCTACAATAGCAAAAGAAACAGAACAACTGCGAAGCCATTTCCCTCAGTCACATATGAAACAGATATTGGATTCAGACTTGCGACACATAAGGACTCTCATAGCAACAATTGATGTTCACCATAGACATGTTAAAGGTATCAATTTGTTGGGAACTGCATTAAAGGTTGTAGCCGGTACTTCATGACTTCGAGAACTTGAAATTTACACAAAAAGAGCTCATAGAATCAGAAAACAGACAAATAAATATAAACACAAAGACCCAAGAACAAATAAACGCTCTAACAAACGCAGTTAATATCTTAATAAAAAATGCAAAAACAAAACAGATTAATACAGAGCATTTATATGAAACATTTCTTTCAATAAATAGGATTATTATTTCTGAACTCGAAGCCCTAATGTTATCGGTCACACTCACAAAAATTGGAATAATTAATCCCCCGATTTTGGACTCCAATGATTTACAAAATATAATCAATGAACACTCTACCAATATTACAATTACAGACCTAATGGAACTATCCCAAATTAAAGTTTTATTAAATAATAATTTTCTTCATTAGGCCATGGATTTTAAAAAAATACATGGTCTATTAGGTTTTTCGGAATGTGCGTAACAGGCAGAAGGAGGCATCTGCGACCCCATAAAGTATATATATTCTTACTCAGGATCACTAGCCGAGTCGATCTAGCCATGTCTGTCTGTCCGTCTGTCTGTCTGTATGAGACAACGGTTCTCAGCTATTAAGAAAGCTAGAGACTCCAAATTTGGCAGACAGATTCATGTATATCCTAGGCAGTAAACGTCATTTTCAAATTTTGGTTACCACGCCCACCGCCCCCGTAAATCAGAAATTAATTATAAATATGCGATTATTAAGCAAAGTATTAAAGTCTTAACTTTCAGCTTTGGCATACATCTAGATAAATACGTTGTGAACTTATCCTATAAATTGCAACCCGATCGGATAATAAACATAGAAGTTAAGCAAGTTAACGTGTTCTATTGATTTGCTGCTGCTAGCCATGTGCGTTTTCGATCTTTATGGTTATGGTTATGTGTGTGTATGAGATCAAAATAGTAACTTAGCCGAATGGTTAGTAGTTGCGGCGATAGTCAAATGTGTTGAGCAGCCGACCATCAAGCAAAAAGACATGGAGGTTCAATCCTTGAGAAAGGCAGGCGGGCGGCTTTATAATTTTTTTTTTCACTTCTAATTAGAAGTTTTTTTTTTCATCATAAAATTAAGTTTCATATGTACCATATACATATATGTGATAATTTCAACAAATTATGTCATTCAATCCAGAAGAAGTCTTATTGTTGTACAACATGACACATTTGTATGCAAGTATGCAATTTTAGCGTGCGCGGAGCGCCTCGACGGTGGTCTAGTTGTTCGGATGACGAGCTCCTATGCAAACGGCCAGGGTTCGAATCCCCACGGCCACGGCGAAAAAAAATATACCTATTTTAATTTTTTTATGTTTTCTTGTATTTTATATTTGTTTACATTTATATTTATAAAGCATATACATTTTTTAATTATTTGCCATTTATTAATATTTATCTAATCAATGTTAAATTAAGTGTTAAATTTTGCCTTTTAAGATGTTTTGCATGCTGTACTTATGCGTGCAAGCATACAATACATGCATGCGAAGCTCACACATGCATACATATGTATGCATATGCATGTGAGGCAATACACAAAACGTGAGGCAGGTCAGTGCATTTTTAACGGACGTCTAAATTAAAGAAGAAGCAGTTGACGCTGGTGTGTGTGCGTAATGAATCTTACCTCGCGCAAAAAATTCACATATCTCTCTCTCGTTCTAACTTATGCCATCGGCTCTTGTCTATTCGGCTTGCTGTGTCCTTTCACTACTTTTTTATGGTTTACTTTAAATATATATGTACACTGAAAATCCATGGCCTCTTACAGTCAACGCGTGACTGTAGCCTTTCCGACTTGTTTTATAATAAAATATCCTAAGCCTAGCCTAGCATGTGAAAAAATAATCCTGCACTCTGGAGGCACCGCACACTGTACTACTCGCCCGAGCCACCTAGAGCCCCTAACGGTCATCGATGATGGGGTTATCATCATCAATGACGAAACGGCTACAATCAACGAACAACTGGTAAAAGGTACATTTCACATTACATTCGACGAGGAAGTAAAGGTGAACGACTCAGTGTTCCGAAACTTAAAGAGCTTCGTAAAAAAATCTCCAGCGACAACTACATCTACGCTCCGTAACATAACAGGCCACCAGGAAATATTAAGCTTGCCGTACTTGCAAAAGCTTATATGAAAAACCTCTTCATATTGGCATATTTGAAGAGGGACTTATAAAATGGCCTATTATATCTGCATCATAGCTTATCTAGTCTATATTACAAATAACGTTAGACACGCCGGACAATGCTCTACACCAATAGAGCTTTATGCACCTTTTAACTAAGGACAACTGCAATCAGGAATTCTCGCAGAAGAATTCGATGCAGTATTAAGTCCAAACACAACAAAGAGACAAGTTTGGTTTATTGAATTGGTTTTCACCTCGGCACCACTATAATTCCCAACGGGTTCTGGCAGTGTGGAGATGAAACTGTCTTCGATCACCAAGTTAGTCAGCGATGAATGCTGATGATCGAAGTTGGCTACTTCGTGAAACAATTGTACATCCAAGCCCGCTCCTTGTCTTTTGACAAGTGTTCTAGTTGTGTTTGGCAAAAATATCGACCAGATAAGCTATGATGCTGAAATCGAACCGATATTGACCTTGAGTCAGCTAAAATGTTATTATACATATATATAAGTTAACACTAGCTAAACGCTCCCCTTGGCCCCTCACACCGTACAACTGGTGTTACGGATAAACTGGTCATTAATCTGGAAGTGGGGCATTTCCTGCCTCACCCCCGCTGCTGCCCCGTATCAGCGTCAGAACAGTTATGCTCAACGGGCTCAACGGCTCGTAGCTAAGGAGCCAATCGACACTCTCGGTAGAACACCAGACACAAGCAGACTTAACTAATTGTATTCACAAAACCGATACGCAGAATAAAAAGAATCAAACCAAACCTCGATCGTTATTCTTACGAATGGAACTATTAATTAGGTAATATCGAACCAAGTGCCGACCCGGAGGCATTCCTCCCGAGTTGCGGCACTTAACTGGCGCCCGAGCAGGGACCGGCAATGTCCGGTTGAAATGGAAAGTCCAAAATAATTAAAGATATTGTAAGAAATTTTGTGCATTATGAAAATTAAAAACGCGGTGTGCAAAAAATATATAAAATAAATGAAATGAAAAAAAAAAAATTTTTTTTTAAATACCTTGAAAAAAAAACAAGTGCTGCGTAAGCTGTGATAAACAATAAAAAAGCAATTACCCGCTGCCGGGGGGAACTACGCCCATCCCGGGGCGCAAAAATATTGCAGAAATTAAATGAAAAATGTGCATCTTGTGCTGCGAATACTAGAGCACAATTTAAAATAATAAAACAACGACCCGCCACCGGAGGACGCCACGTCGTCTATACCGAGCGCAAAAGTTGTACGATGCCTTTAACTAAAACACAATCAACCCACTGCGGCGGTACGGCATCCAAAATTTTTTTTTCTCTGCCAATTCGCGAGTGCAAAAGATTGTGTGTGATAAATTAGTAATATAGAAAACCGCTGCGGCAGTTTATCTGCGAGTGGCAAACAAAAAAAACAACAAAAGTAATACGAGCGCCCAGCGCGATAAGGTGGTGTGTGGCAGCTTGTTGGATACGTTAAGTGGTTAGAATGCACTAAAAAAAACCGCCCAATAAGTTGTGTGGCGACCGTACCTTAGTAGGCAAAACAGCCAAAAGGGATACTATGGAACCACCGCGCCCAGTACCGAAGTAATTCGAGGTCATCAATAAGATTATATGACAGCGCGTACGCAAGGAAAAATTATTGTGAAAGATGCACAGCGCGCACCCGACATAAAATTAATAAAATACACTCTACAAATAAATAAACAAAAATATCAGATAAACACACGCACAGCTAACTTTGGAAAATAAAAAATATGATACGAATTTTCTTGTAATACTAAGTCACCTTTTTTCTTATCTCAACAGAATTTGCATATTGTAAGGGTACAACTTATAACATCACCAGCTAATAAAAAGCCTACAAGGGTGAGTGAAATATTTCATTTTATTTTCTTGCCACATTTGCAAATCTCAAATAAAAAAAAAGAAAAAATATAAGATAAAATATAAGAAAACAGTTGATTTATCGGTTGAAAGCCATCGTCTCACATACTTTTGAATTTCACTGCCTTAAATACTTCCTGCTCCTTTTCAACATAAACCTAATTTTGAAATTTTGAAATGGAGGAGACCTTGCGCATGCTTGGCGAATCGCTTAATGCTTTGACCAATGTGGTAACAGGCATTAAGGAAGACATCAAAAAGAATAATGATAGGTTGGCCATTTTAGAACAAGATCGTGGGAATGCTAACCCAATGGTCGATCAACCACAACTCTGGTGCGCGAGTTACCACTGCACCTTTCCTGCTCTAACAAAAACCGTCCAGAACCCGCTGAAAACAGCATTAACGGCCACAACAACAACAACATATTGTGAACAACAACTTTAGTAGTGAACACTAAAATATTAACAAAATAAAAAATTATAATGCAAAGTTACACAATCAATATCTGTACGAAAATCACAATGCATTGTCAGCGAAAACCCGGTGGTCGCACTTGACGGCCGCAACCACGTGTTAGATTGCATAAATTCAAGCAAGCGAGCACGTGGCAGCATAAGTCCGTAGTGAGTAGCGTTCGGTTTAATGATGCATGCATGTGATGTACATACGAATACCCAGATTCATAAAAGCAAAAAGGCTTACGCAATAAGGCGACACGATAAGGTGTTCTGGAGTATACCAAGAGATAAAGCAATAAGGCTTACAAAAATAATGTGTATAAGATATATAAAAAAAAAAAAAAATACAAGCAATAAGGCTTCCGAAAATAAGTGCGAGATATATCAAAAAGAAAGAAATAGGGCTTAATCTGAAGAGGCACCACCTGAATGACGAGGACGGGAAATAGTTCAATTACCATAATATTCAGAGTTGCAGGGCGCAAAGCTGTATGTTGTTTTTGAATATACCCGAATTCGTTGTTTAAAGGGACGCAAGCTGATTATTAAGTCCACTTAAAGCAATATGAGAATTTACAAATATAAATGAAAACAAATGAACTACCGATTGCACCAGATTCATTACTTTACACATGTACATCAAAACTAAAAAAAATCTATCATTCCAGAAAATTTTAGAAGACACCATTACATCAACACACACCACAACACAACGGTTAACAGGACATGCAAAATAAAATAAGTTAATTAAGAATAACATTAATACACACACACTATAAATTAAGATAACAACACACATTAGACACTAAGACAACAACACACATTAAAAACTTAGATATCAACACACATTAAAAATTAAGATAACAACACACATTAGAAACTAAGACAACAACACATATTAGAATCTAAGATATCAACACACGCATAAAAATTAAGATTACAACACACCAACACACATTGTTCCGAATAGCAATCAAATTACACACGAATTATATAAGAAAAGAAGAGTAAATAGGAATTCACAGGACATAATTGAAATACTAAAATAGGCCGGATAGAATTTACAGCTGTATAGAGAGAGTTCATGTCGAATATCAAAAGGTTGTTTCCGAACACCAGAAGTAGAAGTAGAGCTGAAAGAGAAGGATTAGCAGCAAGGTCTTTAGAGTCCATTGAACAAAATTTTATCTTAGGTAGAGAAACAGACCCGACAATAATGACTTCCAACGCTCCACCAACATCGGCACTCCAAACGCCGCCACCAACGGTAAACACCAGCCCCAATGACATATTTAACACCTTACGGATTCCAGACGCAATTAGATTTCTGCCGACCTATGACGGAAATTTTAAGACCCTTAACGACTTCATTACGAACGTCGAAGAAATTCTGATGATGATCAGGGGAGCAGACCAAACTTCTTATGGTCGTCTATTAATGAGAACTATTAGAAACAAGATAGAAGGACGAGCAAACGAAGTCTTAATTACAGAGGGAATCCCTCTCGATTGGGACACTATTAGAGAGACACTTCGGGCTAACTTTACGGACAAACGAGACGAGTCTTCCTTGTTACAGGAAATTCATCTAATTAGGATGAAAGATCTTTCTTTAACTAGACTATACGAACAGATATCGGAAGTTAAACTGGCATTGTTTAATGTCATAGAGACTTAAGAAAGGGAACAATCAGTAGTGAAAGCAAAAAAAGAATTGTACACAAAGTTATGTCTAGACGCATTTATAACGGGAGTAAGGGGACCGCTAGGCGCCTTTATAAGGGCCCTAAAACCCAGAACCCTGACCGGAGCCTATGAAGAGGCACTAAAAGAAAGGGAATTATATTTCCAGGAAAGAAAAAGAAAACAATTCGATCAGAAAGGATCAGGACAGGAGAAAAGGAGAAATAACACAGATCAGGGTCAAGTAGTCCAAGCATCGACTAGCAACAACGGAAATAGAAACTTTAATATCCGTTTTGGATCCAATCAGGCTCCACAACAGTATAGTTCCAACAATAGGACAAACAATTATAACAGAAACAACCAATCAAATATACGGGCAATAATGGCCAAGCCAGAAGGACCAGACTATACGAGCGGGCGGACACAAATGAGTTCCTCTAACCGTTCGGGGTAATCGTATAACATCAACGGACAAAGTCGAAACGATGAGCAGACACAGGACACCCAACAAAATTTTCAAGAAGTAGCCTCGGAAGACAGACGGGATATATAGACAGACACAAACATGGTTCGACTCTTCCATATGTGACAATAGACTCACCGTTTGGAAGACAACTAAAATTTTTACTAGACACAGGGGCTACCCATTCATTCTTAGACCCCAAATTTACCACGAGCACTAATAGAATTAGATTAAAAACAGATTTTAAAATCAAAACAGTTCTGAGCGAACACACATTAAACGAAAAAGCAGAATTCAAAGGCTTTAAAGAATTTAAGACAAATAAAAAATTTACATTTCTGTTGTTCAAATTTCATGACTACTTTGATGGTCTACTAGGCATAGATTTGTTGTCACAACTTAAAGCAAATATTGATTTAAAAAATCTGGTGTTACGCACCGAGTTCGCTCAAATACCAATTATATTAAAACAGAATGGGACAACGCAAGTTTATCTGCTAGAGCCACAAGTAAAAACAGGGGTAGCTCTTCCGGTTAACATAAAAGAAGGGGACTTTAATTGTAAAGAAGTTGAAATATGTAAAAATGTGTTAGTGACAGAAGGATTATACGAGGGCTGCTATATATATTTCTGGCCTAATAATGAAAATACGAATATTTATCAACGAAAATGGTTTTATTGTTTTTCAAAATATTCTCCATCAAGATTTATACACTTTTGCATGCGCTCAAACCAATTTTCGAAGCACTTTTTCCACTCCGATTGAGACACCTCCAAAACATGGTTTTTGAATGCTTCAACAGCATCTTCTGGCGACGAAAATCGTTGACCACGCATTATTTTCTTGATGTGTGGGAATAAAAAGAAGTCATTGGGTGCCAAGTCAGGGCTGTACGGCGGATGACCCATCAATTCGACGTTTTGGCCGGTCAAAAAGGCGCTGGTTTGAGCCGATGTGTGAGAGCTCGCATTGTCATGGTGCACAATGATTCGTCTTCTCTTGTTCGTTTTTCGAATTTCTCCGAAGACTTCAGGCATACAAATGGTGGTGTACCATTCAGAATTGACCGTCCTACGATGCTCAAGCGGAACAGTCGCCACATGACCAGTTTTGCCGAAGAAACAGGCGACCATTTGCTTCAAAGTGCTTCTTCCACGAACAACTTTCGTTGGATTTGGCTCGTCTTGGAAGACCCACACGGTTGATTGCTGTTTTGTTTCGGGCTCATACGCATAGATCCATGATTCGTCACCTATGACGATCTTATAAACGTCTTTTGAAGCACCGCGATCGTATTTTTTCAGCATTTCTTTACACCAATCCACACGAGCCTTTTTTTGAGCAATTGTCAAATTGTGCGGGATCCAACGAGAAAAACCCTTTTTACGGCCGGTTCATGATCGAATATCGAATGTATGCTGGTGGGAGAAATGCCTAGGCATCCCTCTATCTGAAGGTATGTTACATGACGGTCTTGCATTATCATTGATGCATGCATGTGATGTACATACGAATACCCAGATTCATAAAAGGAAAAAGGCATTCGCAATAAGGCGACACGATAAGGTGTTCTGGAGTATACCAAGATATAAAGCAATAAGGCTTACAAAAATAATGTGTATAAAATATATAAAAAAAAAAAAAAATACAAGCAATAAGGCTTCCGCAAATAAGTGCGAGATATATCAAAAAGAAAGAAATAGGGCTTAATCTGAAGAGGCACCACCTGAATGACGAGGACGGGAAATAGTTCAATTACCATAATATTCAGAGTTGCAGGGCGCAAAGCTGTATGTTGTTTTTGAATATACCCGAATTCGTTGTTTAAAGGGACGCAAGCTGATTATTAAGCCCACTTAAAGCAATATGAGAATTAACAAATATAAACGAAAACAAATGAACTACCGATTGCACCAGATTCATTACTTTACACATGTACATCAAAACTAAAAAAAATCTATCATTACAGAAAATTTTAGAAGACACCATTACATCAACACACACCACAACACAACGGTTAGCAGGACACGCAAAATAAAAAAAGTTTATTAAAAATAACATTAATACACACACACACTAAATTTTAAGATAACAACACACATTAGACACTAAGACAACAACACACATTAGAATCTAAGATATCAACACTTGCAAAAATTAAGATACCAACACACCAACACACATTGTTCCGAATAGCAATTAAATTACACACGAATTATATAAGAAGAGAAGAGTAAATAGGAATTCACAGGACATAATTGAAATACTAAAATAGGCCGGATAGAATTTACAGCTGTATAGAGAGAGTTCATGTCGAATATCAAAAGGTTGTTTCAGAACACCAGAAGTAGAAGTAGAGCTGAAAGAGAAGGATTAGCAGCAAGGTCTTTAGAGTCCATTGAAAAAAAATTTATCTTAGGTAGAGAAACAGTCCCGACAATAATGACTTCCAACGCTCCACCAACATCGGCACTCCAAACGCCGCCACCAACGGTAAACACCAGCCCCAATGACATATTTAACACCTTAAGGATTCCAAACGCAATTAGATTTCTGCCGACCTATGACGGAAATTTTAAGACCCTTAACGACTTCATTACGAACGTCGAAGAAATTCTGATGATGATCAGGGGAGCAGACCAAACTCCTTATGGTCGTCTATTAATGAGAACTATTAGAAACAAGATAGAAGGACGAGCAAACGAAGTCTTAATTACAGAGGGAATCCCTCTCGATTGGGACACTATTAGAGAGACACTTCGCGCTAACTTTACGGACAAACGAGACGAGTCTTCCTTGTTACAGGAAATTCATCTAATTAAGATGAAAGATCTTTCTTTAACTAGACTATACGAACAGATATCGGAAGTTAAACTGGCATTGTTTAATGTCATAGAGACTAAAGAAAGGGAACAATCAGTAGTGAAAGCAAAAAAAGAATCGTACACAAAGACCGCAAAGCGCCTTTATAAGGGCCCTAAGACCCAGAACCCTGACCGAAGCCTATGAAGAGGCACTAAAAGATAAAGGAATTATATTTCCAGGAAAGAAAAAGAAAACAATTCGATCAGAAAGGATCAGGACAGGAGAAAAGGAGAAATAACACAGATCAGGGTCAAGTAGTCCAAGCATCGACTAGCAACAACGGAAATAGAAACTTTAATAACCGTTTTGGATCCAATCAGGCTCCACAACAGTATAGTTCCAACAATAGTGCTAGGACAAACAATTATAACAGAAACAACCAATCAAATATACGGGCAATAATGGCCAAGCCAGAAGGACCAGACTATACGAGCGGAC
This sequence comes from Zaprionus tsacasi, assembly GCA_018904105.1. Lineage (NCBI taxonomy): Eukaryota > Metazoa > Arthropoda > Insecta > Diptera > Drosophilidae > Zaprionus > Zaprionus tsacasi. Next base: position 217,272 of record JAEIFR010000384.1, read on the forward strand.
GGACACAAATGAGTTCCTCTAACCGTTCGGGGCAATCGTATAACATCAACGGACAAAGTCGAAACGATGAGCAGACACAGGACACCCAACAACATTTTCAAGAACTAGCCTCGGAAGACAGACGGGATATATAGACAGACACAAACATGGTTCGACTCTTCCATATGTGACAATAGACTCACCGTTTGGAAGACAACTAAAATTTTTACTAGACACAGGGGCTACCCATTCATTCTTAGACCCCAAATTTACCACGAGCACTAATAGAATTAGATTAAAACCAGATTTTAAAATCAAAACAGTTCTGAGCGAACACACATTAAACGAAAAAGCAGAATTCTAAGGCTTTAAAGAATTTAAGACAAATATAAAATTTACATTTCTGTTGTTCAAATTTCATGACTACTTTGATGGTCTACTAGGCAAAGATTTGTTGTCACAACTTAAAGCAAATATTGATTTAAAAAATCTGGTGTTACGCACCGAGTTCGCTCAAATACCAATTATATTAAAACAGAATAGGACAACGCAAGTTTATCTGCTAGAGCCACAAGCAAAAACAGTGGTAGCTCTTCCGGTTAACATAAAAGAAGGGGAATTTAATTGTAAAGAAGTTGAAATATGTAAAAATGTGTTAGTGAGAGAAGGATTATATAAAGCAAAAGATAATGTTAGTTACATGGAAGTAGTCAACTATTCAGACAAAGAACAGAAGATTTACTTAGATTCACCATTGACAGTAGAAGAATGGAAAAACGAAGAATTTGTAGAAGTTAACGTGACTACATTGATAACGGACGAACAAACAAATAATAAGATAGATTTTAACCAATTACGCATCGAACATTTAAATAAGGAAGAGGAAGTTGAATTGAAAAAACTACTTTGCCAATTCCCAAAGATTTTTCACAAAGAAACGGACAGACTATCATTTTCAAACCAAATTAAACATTTTATCCCCACGACAGACGAAATCCCAATTTATTCAAGACCATTTAAATACGCCCAATGCGAGAAAATAGAAATTAGTAAACAGATTCAGAAACTTTTAGAACAAGATATCATTCGGAATAGCCATTCCCCTTGGAGTGCCCCAGTGTGGTTGGTCCCCAAGAAGATAGACGCTTCGGGCCAACCCAAATGGAGAATGGTAGTAGATTTCAGGAAACTTAACGACAAAACGGTAAAAGATAAATATCCTATGCCGGCCATTAACGATGTGCTGGATAAAATAGGCCGGGCCAAATATTTCTCAGCACTTGATCTAGCAAGTGGCTATCACCAAATTGAAATGGCCAAGCAAGATAGGGCAAAGACCGCCTTCACAGCAGTAGGTGGCCACTATGAGTTTACAAGAATGCCGTTCGGATTAACAAATGCCCCGGCAACTTTCCAGAGAGTCATGGATAATGTACTAAAAGAGTTAATTGGCGAATGTTGCCTAGTTTATCTTGACGATATCGTCATATTTTCAGCATCCCTTCAACAGCACATAGGGCACCTAAAGTCGGTATTCGACAAACTGACACAGGCAAATTTAAAATTACAGATAGACAAATCAGAATTCCTTAAAAAGGAAATCGAGTACCTCGGACATGTTGTAACAGCGGACGGAATTAAGCCAAATCCCAAAAAACTAAAGACTATAAAAAAATTCCCCTTACCACAAACAAAGAAAGAAATAAAGTCGTTTCTAGGACTCTTAGGGTATTATAGAAAGTTTATTAGAGATTTCGCTAGAATTACGAAACCACTAACTAAACAATTAAAAGGGAAACAAAAAACCATAAAGATAGATAGCGAATATAAAGACACATTCGAGAGTTGCAAAATGCTCTTGTGTAATGACCCGATACTACAGTATCCAGATTTTTCCAAACAGTTTATTTTGACCACTGACGCTAGCAACGTCGCAATAGGTGCAGTATTGTCACAAGGTACATTAGGAAAAGATAAACCAGTATCTTTTGCTAGTCGGACGCTTTCAGATACAGAACTAAACTACTCTACAGTAGAAAAAGAAATGTTGGCTATCATTTGGGCCACAAAATATTATAGACCTTACCTATACGGACAAAAATTCAAAATAGTTACAGACCACAAACCACTTACGTGGTTGATGAGTTTTAAAGAACCCAACTCAAAGCAAGTTCATTGGAAATTACAGCTCTTAGAATATGATTTTGAGGTGATCTATAAAAAAGGTTCCCAAAACATAGTCGCAGACGCACTAAGCCGAGTGCAAATATAAGTTAATTATAATGGCAATGTATCGGTAATAGCATCAGCAGGGGACACGATAGATTCGAGTATAGAAAAACTTGATGAAAACTTGTTTATCTCGGAAAAACCCTTAAATGAATACAACATACAACTTATATTTGAAACCGGTTTAAACTCAAGAGCCGTTTGGACCACCCCCTTTAGAAACAAAATCAGACGAATAATTTATGAAATAGACTATTAAAGAACTACTGTTTACGCTTTTTAATGGCTTTAAATAGAATTTTAAATTGGATGTATAAAAATTAGATAACAAACAGTTAAAGATGAACTATTTAAATTTGAATAATGAAGTTATATCGATAGTTGAAATAAATCGATGTATTCTAGCTTAAGATATTGTCACGATCGTGTATATCGAAAAGGCACGCCCATCTCTATTGAAAAGAAATAAAGCATTCTAGATTTTGTCTTCGTTAAGAGCAGCAGCATTTGTAAGAAAATACTTTTTATCTCGTTTTGACGAGCACTCTTAAGAAGAGCAAAAACAACTACCTTAGACCAAATAAAACTTGCGCAATTTTTGCACCAGACCCCATTTTCAAAAAAATTCAAAAATCGTTTTCTAAATATTTTTTAAAGTTTATAAAGCGGTAAGTTGCACAATATATTTTGAAGACATTAACGACACAGACGGACAGGAAAAGAAAATTATAGAACAGAATGAAAATTCCAATCACAGAGGCATAGATGAGGTAAACGCCCAATTGAAAAGAAAATACTATTTCCCAAATATGAAGCAAATAATTATAAAGACCATTAATAACTGTGACATATGTAAACTACTAAAGTATGACCGATCGCCACCCAAAATTAAATATCTAGAGACAGAAACCCCCTCAACACCTATGCAAATTATACACACGGACTTATATACAATCAACGGAAACTATGTAATGACTATAATTGACAAATTCTCTAAATTCGCTGCGGCTTATACGATCCCCACTAGAAATAGTATTAACGTTGTAAAATCAATGCAACAGTTCATACAATATTTCGGTATTCCAAGCAAGATAGTTTGCGACCAAGGAGCCGAATATAATTCGAACTTGTTCAAAGATTTTTGCAAACAATACGGAATAAAATTGCACATGACATCATTCCAACAGTCATCAAGCAATGCACCAGTAGAAAGACTACACTCAACCTTAACAGAAATATATAGGATAATAGTAGAGAAGAAAAAGTCAGAAGATTTACAGATAGAACACGATAGTATATTAACGGAAACTTTAATAACTTATAACAATGCTATTCATTCAGCAACTAAACTCACACCTTTCGAACTGTTCTCGGGTAGAACCCATTCGTTTAACAAGAATATTGTATTTAACGACCAGCATGACTACCTCAGACAATTAAATGACTTCAGGGAAAAACTTTACCCGGACATAGCAAATCAAATGAGCCTGGCAAAAAGCCAGAACATAGAAAAACTAAACAAAACTAGAGATGACCCAAAAGAATTAGACACAGGAGAGATAATCTTTAGAAAAGAAAACAGAAGAAACAAATTAACACATAGATTTACACAACAGAAGACATTAGAAGACAGAGGGCACACATTAGTTTCAGATAAAAAACAAAAATTACACAAGTCAAAGATAAGAAAGTGCACTAGGAAAAACACTATACAAAACTGAATAACAGAACAAACATTAAAACTACCTCAAACAATATTTACAATTCATTAACGTTTAGTACTGGGAACAAGGAACTCCAATGTTCTACAAATTCCAAATTATATTTTATTTAACAAAGACATTGTAAAATCTGTAAAAAAAAGATGTGATAAGTTCACGAATTACATTTGTAAATCTAATACATTTGTAAATCCAAGCTAGAGGTAACCCCCATTGGAGAAGAGAGGTGTCTTCGAGCAATATCCAATGGGGACTTAAGGTTTGCGACGCGATCAAAGTTGACGAACAGGAACGAATTCTGGAACCTGAAAAAGGAAACATTTGGTGCTAAACGGAGTCCAAACGCAATCACACTCAACTTGCGTGAGACCATTCCAAGTAACGGGGAATGCCATTATTACGTTTGAAGATTGCAATATTACGATTAATGGATGCACCTATGGACACGAAGCAATAAAGATGGATGACAAAATCAAACTCGTCATACCCTTGTTCAAAGGAGTGGAGATTTAAATCAACAGAAATTGCACTGGGAAAGTGTAAAAAGCCGAAATAATGGTTATAAGAAGGAGAGCTGCCGTATTCACACCGTCGCCATCATCGGTAGATTTCGTTCAGACACTTCCTTCAATGTGACCGTCACTTCAATCCAGGGGGGGAGGAGTTACCACTGCACCTTTCCTGCTCTAACAAAAACCGTCCAGAACCCGCTGAAAACAGCATTAACGGCCACAACAACAACAACATATTGTGAAATGCTCTCGAAAATTCTAGAAATAGATTTCATCAGAATGGTTATGTTGCATCAGCCTTTAAACGCGATGTGATTGGTCAGCTATGCATTTTTGTAGCTTCGAAAGGACCGTTATAGCTGTAGCGAAGCGTTGTAGCTGACGCCGAATACAGAAAAACGGCGGGAAGCAAAAAGAAGTTGCGACGGTCGAGTCAGTCAGAATTTGGTCGTGCATAAAGTCGCAATTAAATTGTAGTTGTCAAAAAAACTAAAAAAAAATTAAAAATTATATTAAGAATTTAAACCTAATTTCAATTGTGGAATAATCATTAAAAAAAAAAAGGAAAAAACAATAAAACCAATTGTTATATGGAGTTTCGGCCATATGTTTATTATATATAATTATAACTCGCGCACGCACCGAGTATGAATTAAAAGAGATATCGGTACTCCCCGACTGCATCAAGGAAATAGAAGTGTTCGAGGGACAGCAGGAGGCTTACTTGTCTTGGATAAATAAGGCACAATCAATATTGACCGACTACGATTTGATAAGAACCAGACCCTTGTATAGGGCCATACTTTCATATATCAGGCGGAAAATAAGATGGCACGCCGATATGGCCTTGGCGGCTTATGGCGTTCAAGACGATGACTGGGAAGACAAAAGGCGCGTCTTGGCGTTAAACTATGCGCACAAACGAGACATACGTACACTTGAGCATGAGCTCGGGGTAATGTCTCAAGGTTCTAGACCACTAGACAAATTCTATATGGACGTTAACGGCCATCTCTCATTGATCTTGAATAATCTAAAAGCCGGAAATCACTCTCGCGAAGTAGCCAACGCGTTGATAGAGACCTACAGGGACAAGGCTTTGGATGTTTTCATCCGGGGAGTGGGAGGAGACTGTTCAAAACACTTACTTGTCCTCGGCGCCAAGAATCTACCAGAGGCATATTCTTTTTGTGTGGGATTGCAGAACGTAATGTCGGGGACCTCCGCACCCCAGACTTATCAACCATCAGGTGCACCAAGATTCGCATGCCCATTTTAACATCAAGCCAGGGCACCGTTCCGAACCCCTTTTTCTCCTAGTTCGGGCAGATTTTCGCAAAATTCTTACAGGACTCAGGGTCCTCGACAGGCCATTAAAATGGAGTCTAATCGGTCGGGGCAATCTTACCAATCAGGGTACAATAGTCGCCAGGGAGGAAACTCCGGCATTAAAAGAATGCCCGAAGGCGACAACCCATTCCGAAAGGCACAAAGATTGTACCACGTGGAATTGGCACCACTTCCGCCAACCCGGCTACTGGTGAAGACAATCAAGCCCTTTCACATGAGGGTTATAATGGTGACGCGTCTCAAGTTGTCGAGGAAGCCAATGATTATTATCTTCAGGTGGTGGCGGAAAGGGATACAGATGCTCCACATAACCTTGAAACCGTGAGGGAGGCGATTATGACCAACGCCTCTCCAGTGTACCAGTATGCGACGAAGAGGGGGAAAGGCTAAAGTTTTTGATCGACACGGGGGCGAACAAAAACTTTATAAGCCGCAATCTTGCAGTCGGTTGTACCACGGTCCACAAACCTTTCTCTATACAGTCGGCTGCAGGTAATATTATGTTAACGCATCGCCTAGTTGGTAAATTTTTCGAACCACTAGGAAACGACTCAGACATTACCTTTTTCGTTCTTCCAAGTTTACGTTTTTTTTATGGTATCATTGGAGATGATACTCTCAACGACTTAAAAGCCATAGTTGATAGGAGGAACAATTGTTTAATAATAACCCCAGGAATTAAAATCCCCCTTTTAGCCAGAGCCTTATTACGTTAACCCGTTACTCGCCGCCGAACACCCAGACGGCACACAGGAAATTTTGAATTCCCTTCTTGAAGAGTTTTCCCACATCTTCGAGCCCCCTTCACCTGGAATGTCCGTGGAGACGGCCGTCAAAGCTGAAATTCGCACAACTACACAAGACCCCATATATACTAAAAGTTACCCGTACCCAGTCAACATGCGCGGAGAAGTCGAACGCCAAATCGACGAACTGCTGCAGGACGGTATAATTCGACCTTCTAGTAGCCCCAACAATTCCCCTATCTGGATAGCCCCGAAGAAACCTTAACCAAATGGGGAAAAGCAGTATCGCATGGTAGTCGATTTCAAGCGGTTAAACACCGTCACCATATCCGACACCTACCCCATCCCAGACATAAATGCTACACTAGCCAGCCTTGGCAATGCTTAATATTTTACTACCTTAGATTTGACTTCTGGATTTCATCAAATCCACATGAAGGATAGCGACATTCTCTACTTTAAATGGAAAGTACGAGTTCCTCCGTCTACCATTCGGGTTGAAGAATGCACCGGCGATCTTTCAAAGAATGATCGATGATGTTCTGTGCGAGCATATTGGCAAGGTTTGTTACGTTTATATTGACGATATCAGCGTCTTTAGCGGGGATTATGATACACACTGGAAGAATCTCCGGTTGGTATTTGAAAGCTTATCGAAGGCAAACCTCCAAGTAAATCTTGAGAAGTCGCATTTCTTGGGTACACACGTAGAATTTTTGGGATATGTCGTCACGGCCGACGGCATTAAGGCAGATCCGAAAAAGGTCAGGGCGAGAGATGCCACCCCCCCACTTCTGTTAAGGAGTTAAAAAGATTTCTAGGTATGACCTCGTACTACAGGAAGTTCATTCAGGACTATGCGAAGGTAGCAAAGCCCCTCACGAGCTTCACGCGTGGATTGTATGCCAATATAAAAGCTTCACAATCGAGCAAAGTCCCAATTACGTTGGACGGCTTTACAATCTTTTAACGATTTAAAGTCAATTCTCTCTTCTTCCGAGATACTGGCGTTCCCATGTTTTACTAAGCCATTTCATTAAACAACGGACGCTTCTAATTATGCCATCGGAGCTGTCCTTTCACAGGACGACCATGGTAGAGATAGGCCGATAGCATATATTTTCCGGTCACTAAATAAAACAGGAAAATTACGCTACTGTTGAGAAAGAAATGCTCGCGATAGTTTGGGCATTGGACAACCTTCGGGCTTACTTATATGGTACTGGTACTATTAGAGTATACACTGACCATCAACCTCTCACGTTTGCTTTGGGAAACAGAAATTTCAATGCAAAATTGAAACGCTGGAAGGCTCGTATAGAAGAATATAACGGCGAACTCATCTACAAACCTGGGAAATCTAACGTGGTGGCTGATGCGCTTTCACGCATTTCGTCTCAGCTTAACCAGTTGAGCACTGATTCAAACACCGAACCAGATGTTGATGTGCAGTCTTTGGCTATTGCTCATAGCGCTTCATATGATAGTTCACAATTGATTCCCCACGTTGAATCTCCAATCAACGTTTTCAAGAATCAACTCATTTTTAACACGACCAGGTCGGTGTACTTATGCGAACACCCATACCCAGGTTATACGCGCCATCTGATTCCTCTTGAAGATGGATCACTTGCCGATTTAACCAATTCGTTACAGTCATATCTTCGACCCGTAATAATTAACGGCGTCAAAATCCCAGAAGTGTGTTTGCAACTTTTCCAATCCATCTGCTTAGCGAGTTTTTTTTTATATAAAATTCGGATAACGCAGCGTCTGGTGACGGACGTGACTGACGCAGAGGAAATTTGTTAAATAATTGAGAAGGAACACCGTAGAGCACATAGGGGCCCTACGGAGATACGCCTCCATTTCTTAGAAAGGTACTATTTCCCGCGGATGTCAAGTACGATCCGTCTGCAAACTTCCTCATGTCAGTGTCTATAAATACGAGAGACACCCAAATAAGCCAAAGTTACAACCCACGCCTATTCCTAACTACCCGTGTGAAATACTTCACATCGACATTTTCGTGCTTGAGAAAAAGTTGTACCTAAGTTGCATTGATAAGTTCAGCAAGTTTGCCAAGCTTTACCATCTGCAGTCAGTGGAAGCTCTCCATTACTTCACTGCTCCTAAAGTTTTGGTTTCAGATAACGAGCGAGGCTTACTGTGCCCAACAGTGCTCAATTATCTTCGGTCTCTGGACATCAACCTTTACTACGCTCCAGCTCAGAAGAATGAGGTAAATGGACAAGTCGAGAGATTCCATTCTACATTCCTAAAAATTTATCGTTGTCTTAGAAATGAACTTCCTACCTTCAAACCCGTGGAACTGGTACCGATAGAGGTGGACCGCTATAACACCTCTGTCCATTCAGTTACAAATCGGAAACCAGCCGATGTTTTTTTCGACCGCTCGTCGAGGGTAAATTATCAGGGTTTGACAGATTTCCGACGACAGACTTTAGAAGACGTAAGGGGCTTAATCGAGCATAAGCAAGCTAGAACTAACATGGCTCGGAATAAAACTAGAAACGAGTCCAAGTTTTATGGCCCGTGGGATGAAGTTTTTGTTGCAAATAAGCAAATCAAAACAAAACAAAAGCCGAGGTTCAGATGTGAAGAGGTACAGGAAGACAACAAGGTAACAGTTAGAACCAAATCAGGAAAAACTTTCCACAAATCTGATCTAAGGAATTGAGATGTGGCTTTCGCCAATTAAAAAAAAAGAAGCATAAGTAATAACAAAAAAAAAACAAGTCGGAAAGGCTACAGTCACGCGTTGACTGTAAGAGGCCATGGATTTTCAGTGTACATATATATTTAAAGTAAACCATAAAAAAAGTAGTGAAGGGACAAAGCAAGCCGAATAGACAAGAGTCGATGGCATATGTTAGAACGAGAGAGAGATATGTGCATTTTTTGCGCGAGGTAAGATTCATTACGCACACACAACCAGCGTCAACTGCTTCTTCTTTAATTTAAACGTCCTGACCTGCAACGTCCTGACCTGCACTGACCTGCCTCACGTTTTGTGAATTGCCTCATACGCATATGCATACATATGTATGCATGTGTGAGCTTCGCATGCATGTATTGTATGCTTGCACGCATAAGTACAGCATGCAAAACATATTAAAAGGCAAAATTTAACACTTAATATAAAATTGATTAGATAAATATTAATAAATGGGAAATAATTCAAAAATGTATATGCTTTATAAATATAAATGTAAACAAATATAAAATACAACAAAACATAAAAAAATTAAAATAGGTATATTTTTTTTTCGCCGTGGCCGTGGGGATTCGAACCCTGGCCGTTTGCATAGGAGTCCGTCATCCGAACAACTAGACCACTGTCACTGCGCTCCGTGCACGCTAAAATTGCATATTTAGACCATTAGCTCAACTGTGTCATATTGTCTTGTACAACAATAATACTTCTACTGGATTGAATGACATAATTTGTTGAAATTATCATATATATATGGTACATATGAAACTAAATTTTATGATGAAAAAAAACTTCTAATTAGAAGTGAAAAAAAAAAATTATAAAGCCGCCCGCCTGCCTTTCTCAAGGATTGAACCTCCATGTCTTTTTGCTTGATGGTCGGCTGCTCAACACATTTGACTATCGCCGCAACTACTAACCATTCGGCTAAGTTACTATTTTGATCTCATACACACACATAACCATAACCATAAAGATCGAAAACGCACATGGCTGGCAGCAGCTTGCAGGCAAGGCATCACAAATCAATAGAACACGTTAACTTGCTTAACTACTATGTTTATTATCCGATCGGGTTGCAATTTATAGGAAAAGTTCACAACGTATTTATCTAGATGTATGCCAAAGCTGTTGTTGTCTCATACAGACAGACAGACGGATGGACGGACAGACAGACATGGCTAGATCGAGGCGGCTAGTGATCCTGAGTAAGAATATATATACTTTATGGGGTCGCAGATACCTTCTTCTGCCTGTTACGCACATTCCGACAAACCTAATAGACCATGTATTTTTTTAAAATCCAATGGCCTAATAAGGAAATAAGCAGTGGCAAACTGAAATGAAATATTCCACCCATTTATACACTTACTCTCAAAAAAAAAAAAAAAAGAAAAACACATTAAACACAATAAAATACATAAAAACGCAGTAGTAATGTTAAGATTATATGAAAAAAAAAACAGATAACAAGAAATTTAAATAACAAAAATATTAAAATATAAATACAAATAAATATATAATATGTACCGTACCCTAATTTACACACTTGACACGAACTTACACAATACATAATCTAAGAACAACTTAAACGATCAAATATTTACAAATTGTCTTTTTGTAAGCTCGGTTTCTGTATGCGTAGTAAGCCCCGCCCACGTATATAAGTACGAGGGGCCGGTGATCCCCTTGCAGTACGGCGAGGTATGGAGAATCAACGGCGTTTTCAAATTAGCGCACCTCGTCGATCTTGCGAAGATGAACAGATTGGCTGAGGAAATCGGACGAGAAACGGTTGCTTTGGCGGATCGGAGAGCCGAAGCTTTGGTCGACTACTACCTCAACACAGCCATAGAAGGAATCAACAGGCTTTCCGGACGAGCGGGGCGCAAATCCCGTTCATTGGACTGGCTGGGGTCTGCCTGGAAGTGGATAGCTGGATTTCCAGATGCTGCTGACTGGAACGCCGTTTTGGCCGCGCAAGGGATGGCATCGAAGAACAGCGACCAACAATTAAGGATAAACGCACGCCTGTTCGATGCAACACACGAATCCATAGAGCAGCTAAACAACGTCATCGCAAAGGTGAATGCGGTGGACAGCGATTTGTACACCACTACGACGTTGCTGCACAAGTCCATCATCCTATCTAACCAAGTTTCCGAAGTCGTCAGAGCTTGCCAGTTGGCTAAAACCGGCATAGTTGACTCAAATTTGCTGGATCATGGCGAGATCGAGTCCATACTGAAGGAAGTGAACAATTTGCCATATAAAAATGCGATCGAAGCCATCGAATTCTCTCGGCCAACCATTGTAACCAATGGAACCTTATTACTCTACATTCTGGCGTTCCCTAAGGTTGCGGTTGAAAATTATCGCCTTATGCACGCGATGATAAGCGAAGGAAAGCAGATTATACTGCAACATCATAAACTAGCTGCAAGCTCGAGCAAAACTTATGCGGTCCAGGGAGATTGCCTTTATATTGGCAATACCATTGTTTGCCGTGAGGAGGAACTACAGAAGCTGGAGGAGGTGAGTTGTATCCCCCGGTTGCTGAAAGGCGGTCAGGCCATGTGCTCATACCAAAGGAACAACCAACGAGTGGTTAAACAAGTCGACGATGGAATGCTCTACCTGACTAACTTCAACGGAACTCTGCGAACGGCTGCAAAGAACTACCACTTAAACGGCTTCTTCATCGTCCAATTCGACAATGAGACGATAACGGTCGACGGCCAAAACTACTCCAGTTATTCGATCAGTCATCTAATGGCAATGCCGGCCGTACTGAGCTACATAACGGCCAGCAACGTTCAACTTTCCCTGGAGTACGTCCACGTATGAGGAATTTGGAGAAGATGTCCAACGTGACTGGAGAGCTACTAGCTTCTTTCCTCACCGAGGCGGCACTCGCCATCTGTATACTCTCAGGCTTTTATTTCCTATGGAAGAGGCTGACGTCCACCAAGGGCATGCCCAATGTCCGCGACATTGCCACAAACTTAGAAGCGTTGGGCCAAACCGAGCCAGGCAAGGCTCATTGATCTGCGGGACGCAGATCTTGAGGCGGGGAGGAGTTAACACCAGCTAAACGCTCTCCTTGGCCGCTCATTGATCTGCAAGTGGGGCGTTTCCTGCCTCAACCCCGCTGCTGCCCCGTATCAGCTTCAGCACAGTTATGCTCTTCCGCGGTGTCAGCCGAATATCAACAACATTATATGTAGGTGCTGGGTCGGCACTCTCAACGATTGCAACACTCGAGCGGGACAGCGAGAGTCACGTTGCGCTTGGTCAGCACTTATGCTGGCTGGTTGAGGGCTCAAAGGCTCGTAGCTGAGGAGCCAAACGACACTCTCGGTAGAATACCAGACACAAGCAGACTTAACTAATTGTATTCACAAAACCGATACGCAGAATAAAAAGAATCAAACCAAACCTCGATCGTTATTCTTAAGAATGGAACTATTAATTAGGTAATATCGAACCAAGTGGCGATCCGGAGGCATTCCTCCCGGGTTGCGGCACTTAACTTATATATATATATATATATATATATATATATATATATATACATATATATATATATATATATATATATATATATATATATATATATATATATATATATATATATATATATATATATATATATATATATATATAATATAATATAACTATAATATATATACTTGTATAAGTTAACTATGAAATGAAATACGACGACGACGGCATTCTGCAATGTAAGCATTATACCGGACGTCGTTACGTAGCTGGCAAACTTTGTTTATTTGCATGGCCGCTACGAATATGAAACCGCAACAATGTGTTTCGTTTTCATCTTAGCTCCTAATTTGAATTTATGTATTCCTAGCTTTAGTTTGATTTCCTGCTCCAATGCCACAGCTCCACTTGGCTTGTGAAATAAAGAATTAATATAAACTTATTATATATATATATATATATATATATATATATATATATATATATATATATATACTTGTATAAGTTAACTAAAGTTAACGTCGCCATGAAATACGACGACGACGGCATTCTGCAATGTAAGCATTATACCGGACGTCGTTACGTAGCTGGCAAACTTTGTTTATTTGCATGGCCGCTACGAATATGAAACCGCAACAATGTGTTTCGTTTTCATCTTAGCTCCTAATTTGAATTTATGTATTCCTAGCTTTAGTTTGATTTCCTGCTCCAATGCCACAGCTCCACTTGGCTTGTGAAATAAAGAATTAATATAAACTTGTCTTTTATTGTCGCGGTTCCGTACGACATGGCGGCATCGCCACAGATCCAAATAATGTGGAAGCCATTAACTCCTGACCACCCCCAAAGACGCTGAAGCAGGCTCGGAGTTTTCTAGGTCTTGTAGGGTGGTATAGGCGATTTATCAAGAACTTTGTTGAGCTGGTATTTCCGATAATAGAGCTTCTATCTTCAAAAAGGAAGTTTGTGTGGACGGATGCAGCTCAAGTAGCTTTTAAAAACTTGAGGGAAGTTATTACGTCAGCACCCGTCCTACAAAATCCTGACTTTGAAAATAAATTTTATGTTCATTACGACGCTAGCGATTGTGGCGTGGGAGCAGTATTGGTTCAGTTGTCAGATGAAAATGAAGAGCGCCCTGTTGCCTTCATGTCAAAAAAGCTCAACTCTGCGCAACGCAACTACAGTGTCACAGAACGTGAATGCTTGGCTGCGGTGCTGGCCATCGAACAATTTCGTTGTTATCTCGAGCTGCAGGAGTTTGAGATTATTACAGACCATGCGAGTCTTCTCTGGCTGATGCGTCAACCAAACCTCAAGGGTAGATTAGCCAGGTGGGCCATGCGCATGCAAGGTTACAAATTCAGTCTTAGTTATCGTAGAGGGAAGGAAATCGTAGTACCTGATGCACTATCCCGAATATACCAATATGAGGTAGAAACATTAGAAGTGCTCAAGCATCGACTTAGATTCTCCCCATTTTGAGGATTCGGAGTATCTTCAATTACGCGAAGAAGCCTTAAGCCCTAATGGCAATTATCCTGACTTGAAAGTCAAGGACTAATATTTGTACATACGTACACAACACACCTACGGTACAGCGCTTGGTGAGCAGCTTGCATGGACACTTTGGGTTCCGCAAGCGTTAACCGAGTCTGTGGTCAATTGTTTGCATAACACGGTGACCAGTGCTCATGGCGGCATGGCTAAAACTCTGGAGCTCATTAGGCGTAATTTCTTCTGGCCCGGAATGGTCAATCAGGTGAGGGATTACGTACGCAATTGCGACGTGTGCAAGGCCACAAAAGCTCCCAATGTCACTTTGAGACCTCCGATGGGTAAAGCTGCTACGACGGATAGGCCTTTCGAGCGCTTATACATCGACATCCTCGGCCCGTATCCGCGCAGTAAAAACGGAAACATAGGCCATCTAATAGTCTTGGACTATTTTTCAAAGTTCCATTGGCTGTGTCCTCTTAAAAAGTTCACTACTGCACCTATACAGGAATTTCTCCAGAATCAAATCTTTTTAACTTATGGCATTCCTTCATGCATTGTTAGTGACAATGGAGTTCAATTCAAAAGCAAAGACTTTAATGCTTGGCTAACTTCCTTGGGTGTTCGTCACATGTACACGGCTGTATATTCACCGCAATCGAATGCATCCGAGTGCGTCAATCGCTCCTTGATTGCGGGTATTCGTGCGTTTCTATCAGATGATCACAGTGAGTGGGACAGACATATCCAAGCGATTAGTTGCGCGCTGAGAAATGCGCACCACAAAAGCATAGGTTGCTCTCCGTATTTCGCGCTATATGGCTTTAATATGGCAAACCATGGCATCTCTTATAAACTCCTCAACAATTTTCATCTTTTGGGAGAGGCTGAGGACATATTGTCGCGAGAAGATCAGCTTTTAGCATTAAAGAAGCAGCTAAAGACAAATGTATCTAAAGCGTTCAAAATTAACGAAAGGCAGTATAACTTGCGGTCACGCGAAGTGTCCTACCGTGTGGGGCAGGAAATCTTCCGAAGAAATTTCGCGCAAATCAATTTCGCTAAGCAAATTAATGCTAAGTTGAATCTTCAGTGGATCAAATCCAGGATAAAAGCGAAATTGGGTTCAGCTTATTATTTATTGGATAATCTGCAGGGAAGAAAGCTGGGTACATATCTTGCGAAGGATCTAAAGCAGTAAAAGCGTCGGGATGTCCTCTTTGAATCTTCTTCAAGTCATTTCCCTGGCTTCAAGGAAGCTTTGAAATGACTTGTGGCTTTAGTGTACATCCCTGGTCTTGTGTTAATATATCGATATTTGTGTTGGTTAAGTCCCTAGTGACTAGCTTAGCCCTCTATCGACCAACTACCGAACATTTAATATCGATTAAAGAAAAAGTTGAGCTTGACCATATCTAAACCCTTGGTTCATCTCTTTTTCTCGTCTGACGCCAAGCCATCGTGACCTGCCTCTACACACTTCAAAGTGAAAAATTTTATATTCTTAACTTTTTGAGGCCATCATACACGGGAATTAAACAAGTATTGCTGGTTTTAGTACAGAGTAAGTACGTTGTTAGCAGCAGATACTTATTGTTGGGCAAGTCCTAATAATTTCCTTATTTTCTTTAGGCACTTTTTTTTGAATATCCCTACGGAGCACCCTAGCGGCATTTTGATTATATTTTTAACGCTGCCACAAACAGCATGTGCTTGAGTCGGGCTAGGCGCACTGCGACATCAATCGGATAAATTTTGTTATACTCAGTTATATATATTTTGTGTACGGTGACGCTGCACTCTGCACGAGGTGTGCAAGCGCGCCACACATACACATAGCGGCATTGATTAATAATTGTGAGGAACAATATATATGTATATGCAATCTGTGCATATAATAATTTTGTGTTACAAATTTTTAGGTTGTTTCCCTTGGCGGAATTAAAATTGGTTTATTTCTGCAAGTACACACAAGCGTACATTGTTGGCCAGCTGAAATGCCACACATCTTTAATTCACCATCGTTAACGTCAACGACACCTTTGGGGCGTGGAAAAGTCATACTGAATAGTGACAATTAAGTTTTTAAAAATATAAGCACATGACACACACACGTCACATCATGTAAAAATTAGTCACGCGCCCACACATTTGCAACACATACATAATAATACACACAGCGCAATATAATAAGAGGTACAGCCAAACTCCTACTACTTACGATGAAGGTAAGTTCATCAGGGATTGGCAGCAAAGATGGGATGCAACAAACAGCGGGAGGTGGACACACCGACTGGTGCGGAATATAGAAGTGTGGGTCAGAAGAAGCCACGGACAAGTGGACTACTATATGACCCAGTTTCTTACAGGACATGGTTGTTTCAGGCGCTATCTGAAACTGTGTGCTATCTTTGCAATGGAGACGATGAGACTGTGGAACACATTTTCTTCCACTGCCCTTATTATACGAACGAACGGGAAATCGTCAATAGACGCTTAGGAGCTAATATCAGCCCAGAAAATATTATAGGGCTTATGCTAGAGACCCCAGAAAACTGGGAATGCATGAAACAAATGTGTATGTGCATTATGGTAGAGCAGCGTATGATAGAAATACTGCGAAACTCTCCTTCGCAGCAGCCATTTTTTTCGACCGCTCGTCGGGGGTAAATTATCAGGGTCTGACAGATTTCCGACGACAGACTTTAGAAGACGTAAGGGGCTTAATCGAGCATAAGCAAGCTAGAACTAACATGGCTCGGAATAAAACTAGAAACGAGTCCAAGTTTTATGGCCCGTGGGATGAAGTTTTTGTTGCAAATAAGCAAATCAAAACAAAACAAAAGCCGAGGTTCAGATGTGAAGAGGTACAGGAAGACAACAAGGTAACAGTTAGAACCAAATCAGGAAAAACTTTCCACAAATCTGATCTAAGGAATTGAGATGTGGCTTTCGCCAATTAAAAAAAAAGAAGCATAAGTAATAACAAAAAAAAACAAGTCGGAAAGGCTACAGTCACGCGTTGACTGTAAGAGGCCATGGATTTTCAGTGTACATATATATTTAAAGTAAACCATAAAAAAAGTAGTGAAGGGACAAAGCAAGCCGAATAGACAAGAGTCGATGGCATATGTTAGAATGAGAGAGAGATATGTGCATTTTTTGCGCGAGGTAAGATTCATTACGCACACACAACCAGCGTCAACTGCTTCTTCTTTAATTTAAACGTCCTGACCTGCAACGTCCTGACCTGCACTGACCTGCCTCACGTTTTGTGAATTGCCTCACACGCATATGCATACATATGTATGCATGTGTGAGCTTCGCATGCATGTATTGTATGCTTGCACGCATAAGTACAGCATGCAAAACATATTAAAAGGCAAAATTTAACACTTAATATAAAATTGATTAGATAAATATTAATAAATGGGAAATAATTCAAAAATGTATATGCTTTATAAATATAAATGTTAACAAATATAAAATACAACAAAACATAAAAAAATTAAAATAGGTATATTTTTTTTTCGCCGTGGCCGTGGGGATTCGAACCCTGGCCGTTTGCATAGGAGTCCGTCATCCGAACAACTAGACCACTGTCGCTGCGCTCCGCGCACGCTAAAATTGCATATTTAGACCATTAGCTCAACTGTGTCATATTGTCTTGTACAACAATAATACTTCTACTGGATTGAAAGACATAATTTGTTGAAATTATCATATTACTGCGTTCGTACATACACATGCCTTCTTTGGTACTCTTATCTTTAGATAAAAGCTCATAAGCTTAACCGAAGCTTGTAAAAGAGAGGCAAGCAGTTCTAATTAGATCGTCAGACGGAGCTGACGCATCATATCGAAGACCTAATAAAATATATTCAATCGATCTGATTTGGTTGTTATTAATTATCATTAATGTCGACTACGAAGAGACTAGTTCGACATTAATGACATAACTGGCGACGAGGATAAACAATTGGCAAACACAGGAGTGAATGCCTGAGAAATTTATACATAAAAAATCGCGCGGAGTCTAAGCAGCGGTAAATTCTGGACGGCCTTATCTCTGATGATTCTGTTGTCAACGAATTCGCATATTGGATCAGTGAACACCGCGCAAAGAGGAACTCTCAATCAACGGTGGATTTTGGATGCCCTTATCTCAGTGGATGGAGCTGGAAACCAAAATCGAAGACGTAAATAGAGCAAAGAGGAATTGCATAACCCTTATCAGTACATCTCGTTAAAACTTTGCATAAAACTGTTGTGTGGTAAGCTGAAATCAGCAAGTGCAAATAAAATGGAGCAAAACGGAGAACTGACATTTAATCTTGCTCTAAGTTTCATTAAATCCATTGAACCTTTTAATGGTTCAGATCCAAATCAATTGTCTGATTTCATATCACAAGTTGAAAATGTTATGCCTACTATTTCATTATTCGATAATAACACTAAACGCATTCTTTTCGGCAGTATAAAGAACAAATGTACCGGGTTAACCAGACCTTCAATTCACAGACATGGTAATCTTACAAGTTGGGAACTGTTAAAAGAGATTTTGATAAAAAATTTTGACGAGAAGCAAGATAGTGACGAGCTAATGGACTTACTCAAACTTTGCAGAGTTGATTCAACCATAGAAGTGTATTATCATAAAATTAATGAAATCTCAAATAGACTTCATAATAGAATATTAATAAACAACGACAATACATATTCAACAGACGAGGTAAACCGTATTTCCCTTCGCGTTTTTAAAGCAAACTTGCCTGAGCCAACAAAAAGTGTAATTTTTGCTAGAAATCCGATCTCTTTAGACGATACATTTAAAATAATAGAAGAAGTACGCCATCAAAACTATACATTCTACAGCTCTAATAAAAAACAGACAGCAAATAAAACCACATTTAGAACAAATTTTAGTAATGATAGAAGAAACAATAATGAACAATTATTAGACAACTCCAATAGCGATAGCAACCGGGAGCAGCCAAACACTGCAAATGTCGATTCGACAGGTCCAAGTACCAGTTCTGCGGCACAACAGAGTCAAGTCCCCATACATAATTCAGATGTCAGTATGAGAAGTATAAATACAAATAAAAACCATAAAACGTTTAGACAAGGTCAGCAACTTGCTCAACCAATGGAGATAGGGCACTCAGATGTAAATTTTCAGACAGAGGCCTCAAACAGTTGCCCTACATAAAAATTAAATGCCAATTTAAAACACTCTTATTTATTATAGATAAGGGGGCAGAATTTAGTATAATAAATACAAATCTACATATAGTATGCCACCCGAATTGGAAAACAAATGTAAATGTTAGTGTGAAAGCTATGGGCAATATAATTAAAATAAATACATTGTGTAGATTTCCATGTTTCAACGAGTTCAATATGGAGAATTACTTTTGTGAATTTCTTGAGTACGAATTTCACTCACATTTCGACGGCTTAATAGGCGGAAATATATTAAATGATTTAAAAGCAAATATAAGCAATTCCAAAAAAGAGTTACAGCTGAATGACACAGTACATAAACTTTATTTTCATGACTCTTTACCGAAATCTTTACCCAAAATTAACTTAAGTAAATTGATTCGCACAAATCACTTAGATATTAAATCAAAAAATTTATTAAATTCAGTTCTTAATGAATACGAAAGTTTATTCTATAACGACGGACAAGATCTATCATTTATACTTGGAATAAAACATAAAATTCCTACACGGAACGAGAAACCCATTTATTCAAGAGCCTATAGATATGCTGAAATTCACAAAGCAGAAATAAAGAAACAGATTAACGAAATGCTAAAGCAAAAAATCATCCGAAATTCTATTAGTCCCTATAACAGCCCAATGCTGGTCGTTCAAAGAAACTCGACGCATCTAATAAGCAAAAATGGCGTTTAGTCGTTGATTATAAAAAACTCAATAATGAAACCATTGAAGGATTTCCCATTCCGCACATAGACGATATATTCGATAAACTGTCAGGTTGCAAAATATTTACAATCCTAGATTTGCCAAAGGATTTTATCAAATCGAAATGGATGAAAAATATATTCCTAAGACTGCCTTTTCTACAGCAAACGGCCATTACGAATTTTTGCGAATGCCGTTTGGGCTCTAGAACGACCCTGCAACTTTTCAAAGGCTTATGAACAACTTATTACGCCCATATATAGGTTTTTTCTGCCATGTTTACATGGACGATATTCTCATATTTTCTAAGCACATAGAAGAACATGTAGAGCATCTAACAACAATTCTTAATTGCCTGAAAAACGCTAACGTCAAGCTTCAAATTGATAAATGTGAATTTGCCAAGGATGAACTTGAGTTCTTAGGGCACACAATAAATTCTGAAGGACTTAAGCCAAATAAAAAAAAAGTAGAAGCAATAGATAGAATTCAGCTACCAACGAGTCAAAAACAAATACAAAGCTTTTTAGGTATGACAAATTATCTAAGACGATTTATTAAAGATTACGCAAGTGTGTCAAAACACTTAAATAAATACTTTAAAAGTAATTCTAAAGTAAATATTAATGACGTAGAATATATTGAAGCGTTTAATAAGTTGAAAGAATTAATAAATAACGAACCAGTGGTTGTGTATCCAAATTTCAACAACAAATTTACGCTTATTACCGATCCTAGCAATTATGCTTTAGGAGCTGTGCTTATGCAGGAGAATAGAGTTATTTGTTACGCCAGCCGCGTCCTAAAGGACAGTGAATTAAACTATAGCACCATTGAAAAGGAGTTATTAGCAATCCACTGGGCCACACACTATTTCAAATACTATTTATACGGTCGAAAATTTACAATAAAAACCGATCACCGACTCAATAATCTTAAAGAACCCAATTTAAAATTGTAAAGATGGAAAATCCAATTAAATGAATTCGATTTTGATATTGAGTTTATAAAAGGCAAAGAAAATTGTTTAGTTGATGGGTTAAGTAGAATTGTAGAAAAAAGCAAAGATAGCCTTACTGACGAAGAAAAAACGTTAAACCTTGAAGACTCTGATATTTTTATACTTGAACTCAATAAAGGCCCTACAGAATTACAAGTTAATGAATTGGAAGATTTTTCGGGGGAATTGCTCTATTTGTTTAATAGCCAAGTTGATGAATTGCAAACAATTCATAGCGCAGAATCTGATGATCACGATTTTATTAAACTAACAGAATGTTCCCTAAATGTATACAAAATACAAATGGTTATTAAAGAATCAATTGCAGAATCACACAGAGCTAAAATTTTGTATAAAAATAAAATAAGACATATAATTAAAACGAATGGTAATGAAGAAACTATGTTAAAATTTATAAGAGAAATTTTCCCAGAAAAAGGCTTGATAGCTGTGTATTGTGAAAAAGATTACCTATTTAATAAGTTTCAAAATGTCTATAGACAATACTTTGTTAACAATAAGAATTTAAAAATATTGAAAACATGTTTATTATTAAAGGACATAATTGATACCGAAGAGCTTCTGAAAATAATTGAATGTCAACACTTAGAAAATAATCACAGAGGAATAAATGAGGTATTCTTAGAAATCAAACGTAGATATTACTATCCAAAATTGAAACATCAAATTCAAAAATACATAAATAATTGTAAAATATGCAATTTAGCTAAGTTTGATAGAAACCCTGTTAAGTATAACTTAAATATCACAGAAACGCCATCAAAACATAATGATATTATACATATTGATATTTGGTACCCTCAAAAAGGTATAATGTATCTCACCACAATTGATAAGCTTACAAAATACGCAACAGTACATAATATAACAGATCGCACGTGGATTTCGTTATTAAATGCAATTAAGCATCGAATTCAAAATCTAGGAAAACCAAACAAAATTATAGCAGACAACGAATTCGATATAATATCCATTAAACAGTTTCTTAATGAAAACGAAATAGATTTATACCTAACAACTCCAAATCACAAAACTGGAAATTCCGATGTTGAACGTTTGCATCAAACCTTAAACGAACACATTCGATTATTCAAAGCTGATCCAAATAACGAAGATACAATTCACGACAAAGTCTTTAAATCAATTTTATACTATAATAATAGCATTCACTCAAGTATTAACGCCAAACCAATTGAATTGTTAAATAATATTTTAAGCAATGAAGAGATTAAAAAATTGTCAGATAAACTAATGACAAATAAACTAATGCACTGTAATCCAGATAGAGACAAATGTACAGAATTTAATAACCAATTTGTTAAAAATTATAAAGTTGGCAAATCAAACCCTAACTACAAACAGATAGATAATTATAAACAGGAAGGAAACTACGAGTATCTCATCTCAAATGAAGACAATACAAAAAAAATTTACAAAGATCAAGTTAAGAGAAAATACATTTATCAAAACGCAATCGAAATGGAAAACTCATTAGTTAAGACATGATTATATATCTTTAATAATGTAACTGATAGACTTAAGTTTTCACCGATTGTTTCAAACTTGCTCCGGGAGAGTCATGTATCGACTGCGTTCGTACATACACATGTCTTCTTTGGTACTCTTATCTTTAGATAAAAGCTCATAAGCTTAACCGAAGCTTGTAAAAGAGAGGCGAGCAGTTCTAATTAGATCGTCAGACGGAGCTGACGCATCATATCGAAGACCTAATGAAATATATTCAATCGATCTGATTTGGTTGTTATTAATTATCATTAATGTCGACTACGAAGAGACTAGTTTGACATTAATGACATAACTATATATATGGTACATATGAAACTAAATTTTATGATGAAAAAAAAACTTCTAATTAGAAGTGAAAAAAAAAAAATTATAAAGCCGCCCGCCTGCCTTTCTCAAGGATTGAACCTCCATGTCTTTTTGCTTGATGGTCGGCTGCTCAACACATTTGACTATCGCCGCAACTACTAACCATTCGGCTAAGTTACTATTTTGATCTCATACACACACATAACCATAACCATAAAGATCGAAAACGCACATGGCTGGTAGCAGCTTGCAGGCAAAAAAAAAAAATTATAAAGCCGCCCGCCTGCCTTTCTCAAGGATTGAACCTCCATGTCTTTTTGCTTGATGGTCGGCTGCTCAACACATTTGACTATCGCCGCAACTACTAACCATTCGGCTAAGTTACTATTTTGATCTCATACACACACATAACCATAACCATAAAGATCGAAAACGCACATGGCTGGTAGCAGCTTGCAGGCAAAAAAAAAAATTATAAAGCCGCCCGCCTGCCTTTCTCAAGGATTGAACCTTCATGTCTTTTTGCTTGATGGTCGGCTGCTCAACACATTTGACTATCGCCGCAACTACTAACCATTCGGCTAAGTTACAGGCAAGGCATCACAAATAATAGAACACGTTAACTTGCTTAACTACTATGTTTATTATCCGATCGGGTTGCAATTTATAGGAAAAGTTCACAACGTATTTATCTAGATGTATGCCAAAGCTGAAAGTTAACACTTCAATACTTTGCTTAATAATCGCATAAGAAAACTATTTTTTTTATTTACGGGGGCGGTGGGCGTGGTAACCAAAATTTGAAAATGACGTTTACTGCCTAGGATATACATGAATCTTTCTGCCAAATTTGGAGTCTCTAGCTTTCTTAATAGCTGAGAACCGTTGTCTCATACAGACAGACAGACGGACAGACAGACATGGCTAGATCGACTCGGCTAGTGATCCTGAGTAACTACTTTATGGGGTCGCAGATGCCTTCTTCTGCCTGTTACGCACATTCCGACACCCATTTATACACTTACGTTCAAAAAAAAAAAAAAAAAACAAGAAAGCAAGGCTACCTTCGGCTTGCCGAAGGTTTTATACCCTTGCAGTTGTACACAGCTTTATGTAATAGTACTCAGACTTTCATAAAATTGCAACAGGTACCTTCATTCGGCCGATCGTTGATCGTTATAAGTTATAAAACTTCGATTTTGATGAAACTTTATTATTAAGGACATACTTAGATTTGGATGTGGTAAGCCTGATAGCTATATCTTGAATATATAACGAAAATCGACCGATAGGCTCCATGACAGCTGTTCGATATATCAGTCCAATCTGGCCCGTTCCGACTTATTTAATGAAGGCAGAAATAAGAAGCTTGTGAGCCAACTTTTATGAAGATAGCTCAATAACTGGGGGACTAATTTGCGTTGCAACAGACAGACGGACTGACTGATTGTTCCTATAACAGCTATAGAATATAAACGTCTGAGATATTTAAATGGAAAAACTAAGGGCGGGTTACTGTATAACATTAAAAAGTATTGATAATGTGCTGTATTGCCAAGAACAAAACAGGTTTGCATACAAAAACCCTAATTTCAGCCGTTTGTTCCTATGGCAGCTATATGTTATAGTGGTCCGATTTTGATACAATTTTGACAGCACATTAGGAACGTAATAAGAATAAGATTTGCCAAATCTATCTTGCAATATCTTGAAAAACAACAAAAATCGGCCGATAGTCTCTATGACAGCTATACGATATATGGGTCCGATCTGGCTCGTTCCGACTTATTTACAGCGCGCAGCAATAAGAAGCTTGTATGCCAAGTTTTATGAAGATAGCCCAAAAACTGAGAGACTAGTTTGCGTTGCAACAGACGGACGGACGGACGGACGGACATCCATTTTTGGACTCCTCTGTTTATGCTGATTCAGAATATATATACTTTATAGGGTCGGAGATGTCTCCTAAGGTGCGTTGCAAACTTCTGGCTAAAATTAATATACCCTCTGCAAGGGTATAAAAACACACACAAACAATAAAATACATAAAAACGCAGTAGTAATGTTAAGATTATATGAAAAAAAAAACAGATAACAAGAAATTTAAATAACAAAAATATTAAAATATAAATACAAATAAATATATAATATGTACCGTACCCTAATTTACACACTTGACACGAACTTACACAATACATAATCTAAGAACAACTTAAACGATCAAATATTTACAAATTGTCTTTTTGTAAGCTCGGTTTCTGTATGCGTAGTAAGCCCCGCCCACGTATATAAGTACGAGGGGCCGGTGATCCCCTTGCAGTACGGCGAGGTATGGAGAATCAACGGCGTTTTCAAATTAGCGCACCTCGTCGATCTTGCGAAGATGAACAGATTGGCTGAGGAAATCGGACGAGAAACGGTTGCTTTGGCGGATCGGAGAGCCGAAGCTTTGGTCGACTACTACCTCAACACAGCCATAGAAGGAATCAACAGGCTTTCCGGACGAGCGGGGCGCAAATCCCGTTCATTGGACTGGCTGGGGTCTGCCTGGAAGTGGATAGCTGGATTTCCAGATGCTGCTGACTGGAACGCCGTTTTGGCCGCGCAAGGGATGGCATCGAAGAACAGCGACCAACAATTAAGGATAAACGCACGCCTGTTCGATGCAACACACGAA
This sequence comes from Zaprionus tsacasi, assembly GCA_018904105.1. Classification (NCBI taxonomy): domain Eukaryota; kingdom Metazoa; phylum Arthropoda; class Insecta; order Diptera; family Drosophilidae; genus Zaprionus; species Zaprionus tsacasi. Next base: position 243,012 of record JAEIFR010000384.1, read on the forward strand.
TCCATAGAGCAGCTAAACAACGTCATCGCAAAGGTGAATGCGGTGGACAGCGATTTGTACACCACTACGACGTTGCTGCACAAGTCCATCATCCTATCTAACCAAGTTTCCGAAGTCGTCAGAGCTTGCCAGTTGGCTAAAACCGGCACAGTTGACTCAAATTTGCTGGATCATGGCGAGATCGAGTCCATACTGAAGGAAGTGAACAATTTGCCATATAAAAATGCGATCGAAGCCATCGAATTCTCTCGGCCAACCATTGTAACCAATGGAACCTTATTACTCTACATTCTGGCGTTCCCTAAGGTTGCGGTTGAAAATTATCGCCTTATGCACGCGACGATAAGCGAAGGAAAGCAGATTATACTGCAACATCATAAACTAGCTGCAAGCTCGAGCAAAACTTATGCGGTCCAGGGAGATTGCCTTTATATTGGCAATACCATTGTTTGCCGTGAGGAGGAACTACAGAAGCTGGAGGAGGTGAGTTGTATCCCCCGGTTGCTGAAAGGCGGTCAGGCCATGTGCTCATACCAAAGGAACAACCAACGAGTGGTTAAACAAGTCGACGATGGAATGCTCTACCTGACTAACTTCAACGGAACTCTGCGAACGGCTGCAAAGAACTACCACTTAAACGGCTTCTTCATCGTCCAATTCGACAATGAGACGATAACGGTCGACGGCCAAAACTACTCCAGTTATTCGATCAGTCATCTAATGGCAATGCCGGCCGTACTGAGCTACATAACGGCCAGCAACGTTCAACTTTCCCTGGAGTACGTCCACGTATGAGGAATTTGGAGAAGATGTCCAACGTGACTGGAGAGCTACTAGCTTCTTTCCTCACCGAGGCGGCACTCGCCATCTGTATACTCTCAGGCTTTTATTTCCTATGGAAGAGGCTGACGTCCACCAAGGGCATGCCCAATGTCCGCGACATTGCCACAAACTTAGAAGCGTTGGGCCAAACCGAGCCAGGCAAGGCTTCAGCACAGTTATGCTCTTCCGCGGTGTCAGCCGAATATCAACAACATTATATGTAGGTGCTGGGTCGGCACTCTCAACGATTGCAACACTCGAGCGGGACAGCGAGAGTCACGTTGCGCTTGGTCAGCACTTATGCTGGCTGGTTGAGGGCTCAAAGGCTCGTAGCTGAGGAGCCAAACGACACTCTCGGTAGAATACCAGACACAAGCAGACTTAACTAATTGTATTCACAAAACCGATACGCAGAATAAAAAGAATCAAACCAAACCTCGATCGTTATTCCTACGAATGGAACTATTAATTAGGTAATATCGAACCAAGTGGCGATCCGGAGGCATTCCTCCCGGGTTGCGGCACTTAACTTATATATATATATATATATATATATATATATATATATATATATATATATATATATATATATATAATATAATATAACTATAATATATATACTTGTATAAGTTAACTAAAGTTAACGTCGCCATGAAATACGACGACGACGGCACGTCGACGACCGGACGTCGTTACGTAGCTGGCAAACTTTGTTTATTTGCATGGCCGCTACGAATATGAAACCGCAACAATGTGTTTCGTTTTCATCTTAGCTCCTAATTTGAATTTATGTATTCCTAGCTTTAGTTTGATTTCCTGCTCCAATGCCACAGCTCCACTTGGCTTGTGAAATAAAGAATTAATATAAACTTGTCTTTTATTGTCGCGGTTCCGTACGACATGGCGGCATCGCCACAGATCCAAATAATGTGGAAGCCATTAACTCCTGACCACCCCCAAAGACGCTGAAGCAGGCTCGGAGTTTTCTAGGTCTTGTAGGGTGGTATAGGCGATTTATCAAGAACTTTGCTGAGCTGGTATTTCCGATAATAGAGCTTCTATCTTCAAAAAGGAAGTTTGTGTGGACGGATGCAGCTCAAGTAGCTTTTAAAAACTTGAGGGAAGTTATTACGTCAGCACCCGTCCTACAAAATCCTGACTTTGAAAATAAATTTTATGTTCATTACGACGCTAGCGATTGTGGCGTGGGAGCAGTATTGGTTCAGTTGTCAGATGAAAATGAAGAGCGCCCTGTTGCCTTCATGTCAAAAAAGCTCAACTCTGCGCAACGCAACTACAGTGTCACAGAACGTGAATGCTTGGCTGCGGTGCTGGCCATCGAACAATTTCGTTGTTATCTCGAGCTGCAGGAGTTTGAGATTATTACAGACCATGCGAGTCTTCTCTGGCTGATGCGTCAACCAAACCTCAAGGGTAGATTAGCCAGGTGGGCCATGCGCATGCAAGGTTACAAATTCAGTCTTAGTTATCGTAGAGGGAAGGAAATCGTAGTACCTGATGCACTATCCCGAATATACCAATATGAGGTAGAAGCATTAGAAGTGCTCAAGCATCGACTTAGATTCTCCCCATTTTGAGGATTCGGAGTATCTTCAATTACGCGAAGAAGCCTTAAGCCCTAATGGCAATTATCCTGACTTGAAAGTCAAGGACCAATATTTGTACATACGTACACAACACACCTACGGTACAGCGCTTGGTGAGCAGCTTGCATGGACACTTTGGGTTCCGCAAGCGTTAACCGAGTCTGTGGTCAATTGTTTGCATAACACGGTGACCAGTGCTCATGGCGGCATGGCTAAAACTCTGGAGCTCATTAGGCGTAATTTCTTCTGGCCCGGAATGGTCAATCAGGTGAGGGATTACGTACGCAATTGCGACGTGTGCAAGGCCACAAAAGCTCCCAATGTCACTTTGAGACCTCCGATGGGTAAAGCTGCCACGACGGATAGGCCTTTCGAGCGCTTATACATCGACATCCTCGGCCCATATCCGCGCAGTAAAAACGGAAACATAGGCCATCTAATAGTCTTGGACTATTTTTCAAAGTTCCATTGGTTGTGTCCTCTTAAAAAGTTCACTGCTGCACCTATACAGGAATTTCTCCAGAATCAAATCTTTTTAACTTATGGCATTCCTTCATGCATTGTTAGTGACAATGGAGTTCAATTCAAAAGCAAAGACTTTAATGCTTGGCTAACGTACTTGGGTGTTCGTCACATGTACACGGCTGTATATTCACCGCAATCGAATGCATCCGAGTGCGTCAATCGCTCCTTGATTGCGGGTATTCGTGCGTTTCTATCAGATGATCACAGTGAGTGGGACAGACATATCCAAGCGATTAGTTGCGCGCTGAGAAATGCGCACCACAAAAGCATAGGTTGCTCTCCGTATTTCGCGCTATATGGCTTTAATATGGCAAACCATGGCATCTCTTATAAACTCCTCAACAATTTTCATCTTTTGGGAGAGGCTGAGGACATATTGTCGCGAGAAGATCAGCTTTTAGCATTAAAGAAGCAGCTAAAGACAAATGTATCTAAAGCGTTCAAAATTAACGAAAGGCAGTATAACTTGCGGTCACGCGAAGTGTCCTACCGTGTGGGGCAGGAAATCTTCCGAAGAAATTTCGCGCAAATCAATTTCGCTAAGCAAATTAATGCTAAGTTGAATCTTCAGTGGATCAAATCCAGGATAAAAGCGAAATTGGGTTCAGCTTATTATTTATTGGATAATCTGCAGGGAAGAAAGCTGGGTACATATCTTGCGAAGGATCTAAAGCAGTAAAAGCGTCGGGATGTCCTCTTTGAATCTTCTTCAAGTCATTTCCCTGGCTTCAAGGAAGCTTTGAAATGACTTGTGGCTTTAGTGTACATCCCTGGTCTTGTGTTAATATATCGATATTTGTGTTGGTTAAGTCCCTAGTGACTAGCTTAGCCCTCTATCGACCAACTACCGAACATTTAATATCGATTAAAGAAAAAGTTGAGCTTGACCATATCTAAACCCTTGGTTCATCTCTTTTTCTCGTCTGACGCCAAGCCATCGTGACCTGCCTCTACACACTTCAAAGTGAAAAATTTTATATTCTTAACTTTTTGAGGCCATCATACACGGAAATTAAACAAGTATTGCTAGTTTTAGTACAGAGTAAGTACGTTGTTAGCAGCAGATACTTATTGTTGGGCAAGTCCTAATAATTTCCTTATTTTCTTTAGGCACTTTTTTTTTGAATATCCCTACGGAGCACCCTAGCGGCATTTTGATTATATTTTTAACGCTGCCACAAACAGCATGTGCTTGAGTCGGGCTAGGCGCACTGCGACATCAATCGGATAAATTTTGTTATACTCAGTTATATATATTTTGTGTACGGTGACGCTGCACTCTGCACGAGGTGTGCAAGCGCGCCACACATACACATAGCGGCATTGATTAATAATTGTGAGGAACAATATATATGTATATGCAATCTGTGCATATAATAATTTTGTGTTACAAATTTTTAGGTTGTTTCCCTTGGCGGAATTAAAATTGGTTTATTTCTGCAAGTACACACAAGCGTACATTGTTGGCCAGCTGAAATGCCACACATCTTTAATTCACCATCGTTAACGTCAACGACACCTTTGGGGCGTGGAAAAGTCATACTGAATAGTGACAATTAAGTTTTTAAAAATATAAGCACATGACACACACACGTCACATCATGTAAAAATTAGTCACGCGCCCACACATTTGCAACACATACATAATAATACACACAGCGCAATATAATAAGAGGCACAGCCAAACTCCTACTACTTACGATGAAGGTAAGTTCATCAAGGATTGGCAGCAAAGATGGGATGCAACGGATGCGGAATATAGAAGTTTGGGTCAGAAGAAGCCACGGACAAGTGGACTACTATATGACCCAGTTTCTTACAGGACATGGTTGTTTCAGGCGCTATCTGAAACTGTGTGCTATCTTTGCAATGGAGACGATGAGACTGTGGAACACATTTTCTTCCACTGCCCTTATTATACGAACGAACGGGAAATCGTCAATAGACGCTTAGGAGCTAATATCAGTCCAGAAAATATTATAGGGCTTATGCTAGAGACCCCAGAAAACTGGGAATGCATGAAACAAATGTGTGTGTGCATTATGGTAGAGCAGCGTATGATAGAAATACTGTGAAACTCTCCTTCGCAGCAGCCAATAACCAGGTAGAGCCACCACAGGGCTAGCTCGATCCCTTGCGAAGATTTATTCTTTAAGAGTGGTGCCGCAAGGGGTAACACAAAACGAGCCGTAGGAAGAGCGTTCCTGAGCGGGTTTTTAGTGGGTGCATGTTCCACACTACCGTCACTAGGACGGTGTCTTTTATGATTTTTTCCTATGAACGCTCTAATATATATAAAAAAAAACACACAGTGATCTCAGTTTAAAACATTATAAAATCAGTGTAAATTCACAACACACACACACCTCACACTCACGTATAATGTATTAAAAAGTATTTAATTCATTCATGCCTCCTTATTGAATACTTAAAAAAAGAGGAAAATTAAATTTACTATAATTACTTAGAACAAAACAAAAGGAAACGATTCAATATTATAAATTAAAAGTAATATGAGTGCTTAAAAATTAAATTAAATATGATATATTTATATATATAAGTTAACAACAGTTCTACTACGAGCCAAACTCAGAATGCAACGCACTCGAGAGAACAACAACAAACGTTCTCAAGACTGCATTGCCGGTACAATTGCACTCAGGGTGCAATACCCCCACAAGCGCCAAACTCGATCACGAGCGCTACGAATGCAAGACACCTGCCACGTGCGCTATGTCAGCATTTCTCCACCGTGGGACCCATTCCAGAACACTTTACGTAAGAAGCACCACCGTGGGACCGATCCAGCAAGATGACACCCAAAGCTACAAGCGGCAGCGACAACAGCGGCAGCGGCTACACCAGCGGCAGCGACAACAACAGCGGCAGCGGCAGCGACAGCAGCGGTAGCAGTCCATAGGCTAATTGTAGAATTGTATTAAGTTAGTCCTAAAGAAGCACTCAAAATAAACAGTTTGTTTTTTTACTCAAATTAACCAAACCTTTAGTTAATTGGCGCCCGAGCAGGGACCAGTGTCTGTGTGCTAGTAAAAGGATATCGTGTCGTGTAGTGCCTCAAGTAGCCACGCCCTATACCGCGGATAAGCCCCTCAAGTAGCCGCATCGTGAGTTCGATTGAAGGAAAGCAAGACTTCCTCGCGATATTCCTTAGGAAAACACTGCACTGGTCAAAGCGTGTCGAACATAACGAACAAGTGCCTAAAATAGCCACATCGTGCACGACCGCACAAGCGCTTTGAACATAACGAATAAGTGCCTAAAGTAGCCACATCGTGTCCAACCGTTAAACACTAACCGCCGACAAGTCTGTAGTGACCCGTTCGCAGACAGCCGTGAAAAAAAGGTGTACCCCAGGATCCCCAGTAGCCTGCCGCACCGCCGCAGGAGGAAAAGGAGCTATCCAAAGTACCAGCACGGTAGATTCGCCGGATGATTTACTAGTAAGCTAGTGATTAAGCGAAAATTTTTCAACAAAAAAAGAACGCAAATATCCAATCAAAAATTTAAACATAGTGAATAAGAAAAATTTTAAAACGAAAAAACTATATAGAGAATAAGTGAGATAAATAAAAACAAGAAAGCAAGGCTACCTTCGGCTTGCCGAAGGTTTTATACCCTTGCAGTTGTACACAGCTATATGTAATAGTACTCGGATTTTCATAAAATTGCAACAGGTACCTTCCTTAGGCCGATCGTTGATCGTTATAAGTTATAAAACTTCGATTTTGATGAAACTTTATTCTTAAGGACATACTTAGATTTGGATGTGGTAAGCCTGATAGCTATATCTTGAAATATAACGAAAATCGACCGAAAGGCTCCATGACAGCTGTACGATATATCAGTCCGATCTGGCCTGTTCCGACTTATTTAAGGCAGAATTAAGAAGCTTGTGAGCCAACTTTTATGAAGATAGCTCAATAACTGGGGGACTAATTTGCGTTGCAACAGACAGATGGACTGACTGATTGTTCCTATAACAGCTATAGCATATAAACGTCTGAGATATTTAAATGGAAAAAATAAGAGCGGGTTACTGTATAACATTAAAAAGTATTGATAATGTGCGGTATTTCCAAGAACAAAACAGGTTTGCATGCAAAGACCCTAATTTCAGCCGATTGTTCCTATGGCAGCTATATGTTATAGTGGACCGATTTTGATACAATTTTGACAGCACATTAGGAACGTAATAAGAATAAGATTTGCCAAATCTTGTTGCAATATCTTGAAAAACAACAAAAATCGGCCGATAGTTTCTATGACAGCTATACGATATATCGGTCCGATCTAGCTCGTTCCGACTTATTTACAGCTCGCAGCAATAAGAAGCTTATATGCCAAGTTTCATGAAGATAGCTCAAAAACTGAGAGACTAGTTTGCGTTGCAACAGACGGACGGACGGACGGACGGACAGACGGACATCCATTTTTGGACTCCTCTGTTTATGCTGATTCAGAATATATATACTTTATAGGGTCGGAGATGTCTCCTAAGGTGCGTTGCAAACTTCTGGCTAAAATTAATATACCCTCTGCAAGGGTATAAAAATATTTTTATAAACAAGAGTAAAATCATAACACAGAAAGCCCGACTGCTAACGCAGTATAACCAATTCCAACTTTGCGATTCCCAAGGGACCCTCCAAAGTAGAAGGAACAAACCAGCAACTGGTTTTAACAAAAAAAAGAGCATATTAAATAAATAAAAGAAAAAAAATCTAAAAATCCCATTTTACAAATAAATTACACAATCCGATTTTCAGTCAGTCCGACTTCAAGATGCCAGACGAAATAGCAGACGCCATGGCAGGCTTAGGCTTAGCTGGCTCAAGCCAAGCTACGAGAACAAGCAGTTCTCCAGTTACAAGTCAAGCACTTAGGTCCGTAATAGAAAATATAGTCAAGGAAACTTTGCAGAATGATACAGATCCTGGTCAAGAGAATTTCCAGGACATAACATTAGTAAGACCCAGGCTGGGCGAGGACCAGGAAAAGGTGCCTGAGATAGCTAGGCTAATTAGGGACTTTTCAGGAGACAGGACGGCATTCAATTCATGGAAAAAAATGTAGAACGCATTATGGCGATATATTCAGGCCAAGAACAATCGTACAAATACTACCTCATGACACTAGCCGTACGCAACAAGGTCATTGGGGAAGCAGATGCGGTTTTAGAATCGTATAATACCCCAATGAACTGGAAGGCCATTTCGAAATGCCTCACGGCACACTACGCTGATAAACGAGACCTAAAAACTCTCGAGTATCAGATGTTTTCGCTGAAACAGGGCCAAAAAACGGTGAACGAATTCTACCAAACAGTTTACCACCAGTTATCCCTGATTTTAAACCAAATTGGGGCACAAGAAGAAGTTCCTGAGACAATAAGGGCCTTAACCGACAACTATCGCGGCAAAGCCCTAGACACTTTCATAAGAGGTTTAAACGGCGATCTCCCACGGCTGTTGGCCATCAAAGAGCCAAGAGATTTAAGCCACGCCCTCCATTTGTGCAGTCTGGTAGAAAACCAAGAGCACCGAAACGCATTTGTGCCAATGAGAAGAACACAACCACCACCTTTACCACCTAGGCAAACGTCCGGGAGGGTTTTCGCACAAAGGCTTCCACAAAATGCCACAGCAAGTCAGTGGAGAATTTTCGATCCTAGGTTGTACCACCCGCCGAATAGTCAACCACAACCTTTGGCATTCCAACCACAGCAAATGGAATATAGGCCATACCAACAACAGTTGCCTGTTCAAGGACAACAGTTGGTTGTGCCCCCTCGTCCATCAGGCCCAAAACCAGAGCCAAAACCCGAGCCGATGGACATTGACCCATCTATACGATCTAGACGTATAAACTATATGAATAGGCCACAAGCCAGTGACCTTACGGGCAAACGACCGCCGCCCAGAGCGTTAGAGGGACCTGTACTGAAACATCAGAGACAATTCCACGTAACGACCGGCGAAACAGAATATGGTATAGAGCAGCCGGAGTATGAACCAGCATACTCAGCTGAGAGCTCCGAACAAGCTTACTATACGAGCTTGGAACGAGAAGGAATATACGAACTACCACAAACATACGAAAGTGAGGAGGAAAACGACACCGAACTAGTAGACGCTGCAGATATTAATTTTTTAGGCTAAACAGTTCCTCGTTGCCATACTTTAATTGCGTTTCGAGGGACGGGAGAATATTTAAATTTTTAATAGATACAGGTTCAAATCAGAACTATATACAGTCTCATTTAGTCCCAAATCCAAAACCTAACGCAACCCGTTTTTCGCAAATTCAGTTGGTGGACAGACGAAAATCACACACCACACTTATATCAATTTATTCAGTAAGGAAGTTAACGCAATTAGATTTTTTCTACTTCCAAGCCTCAAAACCTTTCATGGCATATTGGGTACTGATACCCTTAAACAGCTTAACGCTGTAATATATGTTAAAAATAATATATTAAAAATAAACGGAAGTCACAAGCTAAGAATCAAGCAGCTAGCCACACAAGCCGTAAACAATATCAAGGTTAGAGTAGACCACATGACAGCACAACAAAAAGAAAAAATAAACAAACTAATAAATGCACACACCGAACTTTTTGCCGACCCCGACGAAAAACTGACATACACAACAGCCGTACAGGGAAAAATTAGAACCACCTCAGAAACACCCATATATTCTAAGCATTATCCGTATCCTGCCTCGTTAAAAGCTGAGGTAGAGAAACAAATAAGCCAGTTATTGCACGATGGCATAATAAGACCCTCACGGTCACCCTACAATGCACCCGTATGGGTCGTCCCGAAAAAAAACGATGCTTCAGGGGAGAAAAAACATTAGTGATAGATTACAGAAAGCTAAACACGGTCACCGTATCAGATAGATACCCTATTCCGGAGATCGGAGAAATAATCGCACAATTGGGCGATAATAGGTTTTTCTCCGTTCTCGATCTCAAAAGCGGTTTTCACCAGATCCCACTCCAGGAAAAAGATATAGAGAAAACAGCATTCTCAATGAATGGTGGGAAATTCGAGTTCACAAGACTACCCTTCGGTTTGAAGAACTCCCCATCAATTTTCCAAAGGGCTCTGGACGACATTCTACGAGAGCATGTTGGGAAGAGATGCTACGTCTATATAGACGATATTATCGTCTTTAGCAAATCAGAGGGCGAACACGCCCAAGATCTGGGGAACATTTTCTCAACACTATCTAAGGCCAACATGAAGTTACAAATCGACAAATGCGAGTTTTTCAAAACCGAGGTCGACTTTCTTGGTTTCACTATTTCTGCTAATGGTGTGAAAACCAATAGCGACAAAGTAAAAGCCATCAAAAATTTCCCGGAGCCTTAAACATTGAAAGACCTAAGATCTTTCCTAGGCTTATCCAGTTATTATAGACGCTTCATCCGTGATTACGATAAGCTAGCGAAACCACTGACCAGCTTACTCAGAGGTGAGCACGGTCGACTCTCAAAGAATATTTCAAATAAAATCACAATTTCACTAGACGATAATGCCACAGAAGCATTCCAGAAAATCAAGAATACCTTAGCCTCGCAAGACGTTATACTTTCATACCCAGACTTCAATAAAGAGTTCCATCTCACAACAGATGCTTCCAACTACGCTATAGGCGCAGTTCTAGAACAAAATGGAAGACCTATCACGTTCATTTCACGCACATTGTCAAAAACAGAGGAAAACTACGCAACCAACGAGAAGGAGATGCTCGCAATAGTATGGGCACTTCAAAACCTACGTATGTATCTCTACGGCACCTCCAAAGTAATAATCCATACCGACCACCAACCACTTACATTCGCCTTAAGCAACAAGAACCACAACGGTAAACTCAAAAGGTGGAAAAGCTACCTTGAAGAGTATAACCACGAGCTTCACTATAAGCCAGGTACAGCCAATGTAGTGGCCGATGCCCTTTCCAGGAATCCACCAGCCCCACAAATTAATAGCACAACAGCTTCAATACATAGCGACGAAAGTTCATCCCATAATTTAATACCTTGCATAGAAGTACCGATTAATGTTTTCAAGAACCAAGTTTTCTTGCTAACATCGGAAGAAGAATCTTACAAATTTGAATTGCCCTTCCCTAAATATAATAGGCATATTGTGAAGAAGAGCAATTATTCTGAAGACGACCTAATAAAAATACTGAAACAAAGATTAGATCCTAAACTAACAAATGGTTTACTCACGTCCGAAAGAATAATGGGAAAAATACAAAATATATATCCTACCCATTTCAAAAACTATAAGGTCAGGTACACGTAAAAACAGGCAACGGACATACCGTTAGAAGAAGAACAAACGGAGGTAATAACTAGGGAACACTCAAGAGCACATAGAAATGCAATAGAAAACAAAGAACTTATTAAAAGAAAATATTTCTTCCCCGGCATGACAAAGAAAATAACTGCAATAGCCAAACAATGTGAAACATGCAAGCTTGCAAAATACGACAGACACCCTCAATTAGGCGAAATTCAACCAACACCGATTCCGACATACCCTGGACAAATCGTACACATAGACTTGTATACTACAGAAAAAAAGTTAATTCTGACGGCAATAGACAAATTCTCAAAATACGCACAAATAAAGTTGGTAAAATCAAAAGCAGCAGAAGAGCTAAGGACACCTCTTAGGAAAATTATGATAGCTTTCGGCATGCCGAAAACAGTCGTCATGGATAACGAAAAGGCAATGAACTCAGCTTCTATCAAATTTCTCTTGCAAAACCAACTCAAGGCATCAGTCTACACGACACCGCCCTATGCTTCCACGAGCAACGGCCAAGTTGAACGATTCCATTCAACAATGACGGAAATCATGAGATGCCTCAGAAGAGACGATGACACAATTAGTTTTGAAGACCTGATATTTAAAGCGGTACAGGAATATAATCAAACAATCCACTCCACAACAAAGAAAAAACCCATAGAAATTTTTTTTGGACACCAGTTGGTATCAGACCCACAAAAGCTAAAAGAAGACAGAGAACAGATTAGTAGGGATATAATCAAAAAACAAGAAATGGATATAGCACACCACAACAAAGGTAGAGACTATATCAGGACGTACAAAACAGGCGAAACCATCTACGTAAGAATAGACAAAAGGCTAGGATCAAAACTCACACCAAAATACAAGAAGGAAATAGTTCAAGCAGACAACAATACAACAATTAAAACACAGTCAGGCAAAATAGTCCACAAAAACAATATTAAAACATAATGATCATTCCACAGGTTTTTCTTGCCACTATGCCACGGGCTGGCAACAATTCTAGACTATGCCCATTCACAACTGATACCAATAAAAACCGGAGTAGCCGCAGTCCAGAACGGCGCATTCAGAATCATTCATGTCTTCAATCTAGATGAGTATGAAAATGCCACATGGAAGCTAGAGGAAGACTTAGGGAATGTGAGCCATTCAAACCAACTGTACCCTTATTTGGAATACCAAATAAATACACTCAAAAGCGATCTACGTAGACTTCAGCCTACTAAAAGGTCGGGTAGGTCCATAGACGCTTTAGGGACAGCATGGAAATGGTTGGCCGACACGCCGGACCGAAACGATCACGAAATAATAATAGCCAAAGTCAACGATCAGCTCGAAAATAACAATAGACAAGTAATCATAAATAGGGCACTAAGTACTAGAATAAACGAGTTAACAGAAAGAACAAATTCAATTCTAAAAATAGTAAATGAAAACAAAGTCACTGAAACCTAAAAAATAACCCTGTTAAAATACAAAGTTCAAGTTTTAAAAGAAGATGTAACAAACCTAATTCATGCATTAAATTGGGCAAAAACTAATACTGTAAATTCTATAATATTGTCCGAAGCAGAGGTGAATAAAGTAGAAGAAATATTAGAAAATGAGGAAGGTATATTTACTAATGTAGAAGAACTTTTGGAATTTACAAAAATCAAAATAGCCACCAATGGCAAAAACTTACTCTACATGATAAACATACCCCTTATCGGGAAAGAACCATGCACGCCGATAATAATTAAGCCAGTTAAACAAAATAACTCGTTAATCGAAATTAAGTATGAAAATATTATAAAGTGCAACAAAACATTGTACGCCGTAAGAAATAAATGCGAAACCCATAGCGATAAAACCATATGCAATAAAAACAATATTTTAGAAATAAGTAACAACACTTGTATAACCCCACTACTCCAGAATAAAAAACCTTATTGTAAAATCATAAATAATCACCACATACCGGACCATGAAGAAATCCTGACAGACACCATTATGCTAAATGACTACATTGGTACCATTAAAATAGACAAAGAAGAAATAGACCTAGAAGGAATATACGATACCTCATACAATTCGAGAACACAACAGTGGAAATTGGCGAGGACAAATATGAAGTCAGAGATGCGACGTATGCTGAAGCTACCCCCCCACTCTTCCAAATGATGGCAAAGAAGACAAAATCCGAAGAAGTACTATCTCTACAAATGCTAAAGGAGATTAACATCAACAACACAAGAAAGTTGGAGATGTTGAGGGCGACAAATTTCAAAACAACAACCATCAGTTTGTCTCTCTCCGGAATCCTGATGATGGTACTGGCCACAACGGGAGCATGGGTATGGAAACAAAGGTCATCTAGAAATATGCCGGTAGAAGTTGAAGCAGACCCAGTCAACAACGGAGTCCAACAACGGTTCTACATTGCGACCGAGGACGTCCGCATTTAAAGGGGGAGGAGTTAACAACAGTTCTACTACGAGCCAAACTCAGAATGCAACGCACTCGAGAGAACAACAACAAACGTTCTCAAGACTGCATTGCCGGTACAATTGCACTCAGGGTGCAATACCCCCACAAGCGCCAAACTCGATCACGAGCGCTACGAATGCAAGACACCTGCCACGTGCGCTATGTCAGCATTTCTCCACCGTGGGACCCATTCCAGAACACTTTACGTAAGAAGCACCACCGTGGGACCGATCCAGCAAGATGACACCCAAAGCTACAAGCGGCAGCGACAACAGCGGCAGCGGCTACACCAGCGGCAGCGACGACAACAGCGGCAGCGGCAGCGACAGCAGCGGTAGCAGTCCATAGGCTAATTGTAGAATTGTATTAAGTTAGTCCTAAAGAAGCACTCAAAATAAACGGTTTGCTTTTTTTTCTCAAATTTACCAAACCTTTAGTTAATTTATATATATATATACATATATATATGTATATATATATATATTTCTAAACATTCACATTACATATGGATACTTAAAAGATCCTATGATTAATATTGAAAATCGATTGAATAAGTTGTTTTTCTTCTTCATTGTTATAAATTTTCTCAAACACCTTTGTAGTCATTTCGATCAAGGCAGTGCGCTTAACTGATCATGCAAAAAGAAATAAAAATTTTGAAAAAGAATATATACGAGGGTCGTTTGATAAGTCCGTGACTTTTTGAATAAAATATATTTTTTTCGTCAAAGAAGCGTTTTATTTCTCAACATAATCTCCTTTTAGCTCTATACATTTAGTCCAGCGTTTTTCCAATTTTTTTATTCCTTCCAAATAATAGGTTTTCTCAAGGCCCTCAAAATAGTCGTTTGTTTCTGTGATGACCTCTTCATTTGACCCGAATCTCTTACCGCCGAGCCATTTCTTCATGTTTGGAAACAAAAAATAGTCACAGGGGGCTAAATCTGGAGAATATGCTGGATGGGGTAGCAGTTCGTAGCCCAATTTATGAAATTTTGCCATGCTGACTACACACGTGTGCACCCGTGCATTGTCCTGATGGAACAGCACTTTTTTTTTCGCCAAATGCGGTCGTTTCTGCTTCAAATCAATATCGAATCTGTCCAAAAGCTCTGAATAATATTCGCCGGTGATCGTTTTACCCTTTTCAAGGTAATCGATGTGAATGATACCTTGTGCATCCCAAAAAACTGTGGCCATGACCTTGTTGGCCGACAGACCCACCTTGGCCTTCTTTGGTGCACGTTCACCCGGAGAAACCCACTGTCTTGATTGTTCTTTGGTCTCTGGTGTGGTGTGGTGGATCCATGTTTCGTCTACGGTAACGAAACGGCGCAAAAATTCGTTTGGATTGCGGTTGAACATCGCCAAACACTCCTTTGAAATGGTCACACGGTTGCGCTTATGGTCGTGTGTGAGCAATCGCGGCACCCATCGCGCGGAAAGCTTTTTCATGTCCAAATATTCATGTAAAATGTGATGTACCCGTTCAGTTGAGATGCCTACAGCCTCAGCTACCTCACGCACTTTCATTCTCCGATCATCCAATATCATTCCATGGATTTTGTCGACGATTTCTGGCATGACGACCTCTTTTGGGCGACCTGAACGTTCGGCATCACTTGTACTGGTACGACCACAACGGAACTCAGTAAACCATTTCTTAACCATTGAAATTGATGGTGCAGAGTCCCCATAATATTTATCAAGTCTTTCCTTGGTTTCGGTGATGGATTTTTTACGCAAAAAATAATGCTTAATTAGCACACGAAATTCACTTTTTTCCATTTTCGTTAAAATTCACGAGATCGTCTGCTTTCAATGCCTATAAAACGCAAACCAAAAAACGCAGCTTTCTCAAAATTTTACAGTCAGCTGTTAATCGATAACTGCTGACAGGAGCAGTGTTGTATTTAGAGCAGGTGCGCGGCAAATACAAAAAGTCACGGACTTATCAAACGACCCTCGTATAAGCTCCTTCACACTGAATTGTTAATTATGTGTGTGCCACAAATATTATTATTTTGTAACAAGCAGCAACAAACACCGTACATCAACTTGGTACCAAGGATCTTGTCGGGGTTATAAAAAGTTATAAAAGTTCGATTTTGATGAAACTTTATTATTAAGAACACACTTAGATTTGGATGTGGTAAGCCTGATAGCTATATCTTGAAATATAACGAAAATCGGCCGATAGGTTCCATGACAGCTATACGATATATAGGTCCGATCTTGCCCGTTCCAACTCATTTAAAGAGGGCAGAAATAAGAATCTTGTGAGCCAAGTTTCATGAAGATAGCTCAATAACTGGGGGACTAATTTGCGTTGCAACAGACAAACGGACTGACTGATTGTTCCTATAACAGCTATAGAATATAAACGTCTGAGATATTCAAATGGAAAAACTAAGGGCGGGTTACTGTATAACATTAAAAAGTATTGATAATGTGCGGTATTTCCAAAAACAAAACAGGTTTGCATACAAAAACCCTGATTTCAGCCAATTGTTCCTATGGCAGCTAAATGTTATAGTGGTCCGATTTTGACTCAAAAACTGAGACACTAGTTTGCGTTGCAACAGACATCGATTTTTCGACTCCTCTGTTGATGCTGATTCAGAATATATACATATATACTTCATAGGGTCGGAGATGTCTCCTAAGGTGCGTTGCAAACTTGTGGCTAAAATGAATATACCCTCTTCAAGGGTATAATAAGTGGGTAAGGCTACAGTCGAGCGCTCGACAGTAAGATACCCTTTTCCCAATTTTCTAAGTCCATTACAAACGAGTAACCACACTCATAATTTGAAACAGAAATTCTGCACAAATACTTCTTCTACATATACGAGGGTGGTCCGATAAGTACTTAGCCTACAAAAGAAAAACCGAAATTTTAAGAAAAGCGGTCATTTACTTTTCAACATAGTCTTCTTTAAGCTCGATACACTTGACCCAGCGATGCTCCAACTTTTTTAACCCATCTAAAAAATACGTTTTCTCGAGGTCTACAAAATGCGCCTCCCGTGCACGGCCGTGGCGGCGATGATCTCCTCATTGGACTGAAATTTCTGTCCGGCGAGTGACTTTTTCAAGTTTGGAAACAGAAAGATGTCGCACGGGCAAAGAGTATTGAAATACAGAGATTGCATGACGCCGATCATGTCTCCGAACCAACGAGAAGTTCGTGGGCATCGATGGGGACCTCTCGGTTAGCAATCAGAATAGCTTTCGCGGGATATTTTTGAGAGACGGAGAATGGGAAATTTTGTTTGTTTGTTTGTTTGTTTAGAAAAAAGACTCAGAAGAAAAGCAAAGAAATATCCCAATGCGAAGTAGCGAAGAAACAGCTGGTGCCGGCAAAAGCTTCGCTCAGGCCTCATAATATCCTCGAGCCCGGGGGGTGAGAGGTACCGCAATCTCTATATATTTAATACTCTTTGGCACGGGGCCAAATCTTGAAAATACGGTGGATGGGGCAGCAGTTCGTAGCCTAATTCGACCAAATTGGCATTGGCGAGGGCGGATGTGTGAGCCGGTGCGTTATCATGGTGAAAGAACACTTTTTTCTTTGCCATTTTTTTTCTTCAATTCCGTGTCGAATCGGCCCAATAATTCGGCGTAGTACTGCCATGTAATCGTTTTGTCCTTCCCCAGGTAGTCGATATGGATCACACCTTGTGAATCCCAGAAAACGTTGGCCATCACCTTTCCGGCCGATGGGACAGTCTTCGCCTTCTTCGGAGCACGTTCGCCGGGTGCAGTCCACTGTTTCGACTGTTCCTTTGTATCTAGTGTGTACTAGTGGATGCATGTTTCGTCGACTGTCATGAAACGACGAAGAAACACCTTCGGATTGCGTTTAAACAGCGTCAAACACTGCTCTGAAGTGGTCTCACGGTTGCGCTTGTTGTCCACAGTGAGCAAACGCGGCACCCATCGTGCCGACAGCTTTTTCATGCCCAAAATTTCATTCAGGATATGACCCACGCAATCTTTTGAAATGCCTACTGTCTTAGCTATCTCTCGCACCTTCAATCGGCGGTCTGCCAATACGAGATCGTGGATATTTGTTACGTTTTCCTCCTTTTTCGGGACGTGGCTTATCAAAAACCGACGTGCGACCACGTTGAAATTCGTTAAACCAATTTTTGATGGTCGCCATTGATGGAGAAGAGTCCCCGCACACAGCATTCAAACGCTTTTTGATTTGATCACGCGATTTCCCTAACAGAAACAAGAATCGAATCACCGACCGATATTGCTTTTTTTTTTCATTTTACTAAAATCCGCGTACACTCATCACTCATTCACAAGCGATTAAAACAAAACTACTAGCCCGATTTGGCTGAAATTTCGACAGTACCCGTCTAAAAGAATATATTACACGATAATAAATTACTCTTGCGATACTGGAGCCAAAAGACGGTGAGGCTTAGTACTTATCGGACTACCCTCGTAGCTTACTCGCTCGCACTCACACAGCAAGGCGCGTAAAGAGTAAAGCGACACGACGCAACGTCGACGTCGGCGTCAACTGCTCAAAGCAGCGTGCAGGCTGCTGACGTACAAAACACTTGTACTGAAAACGTTGACTTTAATAACTTCTGTGTTATTGGTCCGATCGGATAATAATTTTGAGGATACATATGTTCATATATACCGAAGCATATATATATACCGAAGCAGAACGTTATGAGTTTAATATTTTTGTTAATAATCGGAAATAACGGGTTTGCGGGGGCGGTGGGCGTGGCATCAAACATTTAACATAAACTTCACCTGCCTATTATATATAGGAACTTCCATACCAAATTTGGTGTCTCTAGCTTTTTTAATAGCTGAGATCTGTTCCCTCATACAGACGGACAGACGGAAAGACGGACAGACAGACGGACATGTCTCAATCGACTCGGCTAGTGATCCTGAGCAAGAATATATACACTTTATGGGGTCTGTCACGCCTCCTTATGCCTGTTACATACATTTGCACAAAATTAGTATACCCTTTTTTGACAATTTTCAATGGTCGAAGGTTATAGCTATCTCACAGCCGCTACCACGAAATAACAGAACACTCAATGACCGAGTAAGAGACTTTGTAATGTGTGTGCAACACTTGCAGCGATAACTCCAAATTGTTGTACAATAATTTTAATACAACAAATGGAACCAGCAAATTCCAAAACTGTAAGTGACTGTAAGAGGCCATGGATTTTCAGTGTACATCAGAGAACTGCAAAAATCACATTTTTCTTGAATCGCATCAAACACGAAATTTCAGTGTCAATATCAATTCACTGAATCGAACACCGGTGGTGAAACGAAACGAATTTATCCACATCTCGCTTCAGTCGCGTGTCAGTCGATCCAATTCGATCCAATCTTTTTGTATCGTATCGTATCAACGAATTTACGAATCAATGTCTTTTAGCTGACGCGCAGGTCCGATTGCCCAAACACTTGGTCTGGGTAAATCGACGATTGACACACATTGGCATTTCGGTCATAGATACACATTTTTTCGGTCGAGCGAGGTCGCAATCGAGCAGCGGGCAGTGTGTATGTATTTTGTTTTTGTAACTGCCTGCTTGTGCGTATGGGCTGGTGTGTATGTATGTATTTTGTTTTTGTAATTTTTGCCTATGCAATTACTGTGGCGCCGCGGCGTCTAGATGACCCTTTTTCCTCTACCTAAATGCAGCTGCAATTGTTTGCGTACCTACTCTTGGTATTTTCCAAGAATTTGTAACTCAGCTATTTTTTGGGAATGTCCCTAAAAAGGCGTTATTTGCATACCTAAGCAAGGCGTTTTTCATGAATTAGATGTAAAACAGGTATTCAGGATGGGATGTGTTCATTTTCCCAATTTTCTATGAATTAAAAATTTTTTTATTTTTATTTTAACAAGAAAGCAAGGCTACCTTCGGCTTGCCGAAGGTTTTATACCCTGGCAGTTATACTAAATATAAAATAAATTTGGATTGCTGCCGGTTTCGAATGACCAAATTCTGATATGGATGTGATAAGCCTGATAGCTATATCTTGAAATATAAACAAAATTGGCTGATATGTAACATGACAGCCTTACGATGTATCCGTACGATCTTGCCTGATCCATTTATTTAAAGAGGACAGAAATAAGAGTCGTATGAGCCAAGTTTCATGAAGATAGCTCAATAACTGGGGGACTAATTTGCGTTGCAGACGGATTGACTGATTGTTCCGATAACAGCTATAGAATATAGACGTCTGAGATATTTAAATGGAAAAACTTAGGGCGGATTACTGTATAACATTAAAACGTATTGATAATATGCGGTATTTCCAAAAAACAAAACAGGTTTGCATACAAAAACCCTAATTTCAGCCGACTGTTCCGATGGCAGCTATATGTTATAGTGATACAATTTTGACAGCACATTAGGAACGTAATAAGAATAAGATTTGCCAAATCTTGTTGCAATATCTTGAAAACAAGAAAAATCGGCCGATAGTTTCTATGACAGCTATACGATATATCGGTCCGATCTGGCTCGTTCCGACTTATTTACAGCGCGCAGCAATAAGAAGCTTGTATGCCAAGTTTCATGAAGATAGCTCAAAAACTGAGAGACTAGTTTGCGTTGCAACAGACGGACGGACGGACGGACGGACGGACGGACGGACAGACGGACATCCAGTTTTGGACTCGTCTATTTATGCTGATTCAGAATATATATACTTTATAGGGTCGGAGATGTCTCCTAAGGTGCGTTGCAAACTTCTGGCTAAAATTAATATACCCTCTGCAAGGGTATAAAAATAGTTAGTACATAAGTCGTATAATATTACATAATAATTTATTTCATGTTTCTTTTTATATATTAAATTGCTAGCAATTATCAATTATTCAATTCGAATTCCTTTTTCAGTTAAATTATTTCCCCTTCCACCATTTACCAGCATTGCACGCGCTCATGTATACATACAAAACCCTAAATACACACTGTTGAAGCGCTTCCTTAGGGATGATTTGTGTAGAGGCGCGCTATTTGTGTGTCAAAGCGAATCTTAGTATACAGATCCAAATAGCCCAAATGGGTCAAGACGAAAATGATACACACGAGGCAGCAAATCGGCAAGCGAGAAACGAAACGAAACGAAAAGTGAAAGTGGGGGATTCAGTCACGCTCTCGCTTCAGCAGCGAATTTCTTGATACATACACACTTTGACACTGTGGCCGAATAGCGTGATTTTTCATATGAATGATTGTGTCCTACAAACATTTGGTTGAACCGAAGCCGTTCTCTGGTGTACATACATATATATTTAAAGTAAACCATAAAAAAAAGTAGTGAAGGGACAAAGCGAGCAGAATAGACAAGAGTCGATGGGAAAAGTTAGAACGAGAGAGAGATATGTGAATTTTTGGCGCGAGGTAAGATTCATTACGCACACACACCAGCTTCAACTGCTTCTTCTTTAATTTAGACGTCCGTTAAAAATGCACTGACCTGCCTCACGTTTTGTGTATTGCCTCACACGCATATACATACATATGTATGCATGTGTGAGCTTCGCATGCATGTATGTATGCTTGCACGCATAAGTACAGCATGCAAAACATCTTAAAAGGCAAAATTTAACACTTACTATAAAATTGATTAGATAAATATTAATAAATGGGAAATAATTAAAAAATGTATATGCTTTATAAATATAAATGTAAACAAATATAAAATACAACAAAACATAAAAAAATTAAAATGGGTAATTTTTTTTTTCGCCGTGAGGATTCGAACCCTGGCCGATTGCATAGGAGTCCGTCATCCGAATAAATAGATCACCGTCGCTGTGCATAGCATACGCTAAAATTGCATAAATTGCATCAAATGTGTCATATTGTCTTGTACAACAATAACACTTCCACTGGATTGAATGAGATATTTTGTTGAAATATGATAAATGACACTAAATGTTATAATGATGAAAAAAAAAACTTTTAGAAGCGAAAAAAAGGTAATTAAAACTCAACCGCCTCTTCTGAGGGTTGAACCTCTATCTCTTCTTTGTTCGATTGCCGGCAATTTGTGATTATTAAGCAAAGTATTCAACTTATATAGTTCTGTTTTGGTATGTAAGTTAACACATACTATAAGTCTTGCGTAAGAAACACAAACAACTGCACATTGTCGCTCCAAGAAAATTCCGCTGACGTATGAGTTCAGCGCCCCGGCCGGTCGGTCGGCAACGGTAACCTGACACTTGAAAATATTGCAAGTGGCTGCGTTATCGTTTATGCTGAGTCGGCTTGCCGACTCTAGCTTGGAGCCACAATATATCTCTTTGTACTTCCTAGTTTTAGTTCTTACAAAGCTGCTCAATAAACTACAGCTCAACTCCGGCACATAGCCGTAAAAATAACCTTGTTCTTAATTACACTACATTGCTACGCCACAAGGCTAGCAATATAACTAAGTGTCAAAGGCGTACCTCTACTGCAGAAGGAAGACCCCCTGGATACCAAATAGGAGATTAATATAACTGGCGCCCAACGCAATAGGATCTACGAAATAGAAAACCATGTAAGTTCATTAAAGAAGTTTTCAAAAAGTTTTCAAAAAAAATTTCAACATATAAAGAAAAGTTGCCAAAAGTTGGCTTGATTGGAAAAATAATTACAATAATTACCACATAGTGTTTCATGCTCATGCGTGATAGTAAATAACATTAACAACTAATTCAACTAGTTGACATAAAAGCAGGCATATGAGCCGCTTTGACTTTTATAGGAACATAAAAGTAGAGTGTGACAGCGACGAAGACAGCAACTGGGAGACGGGCAATAGAAGCCACGGACAGAACCATAACGATTCCCAAGTCCAAAACCCAGAGGCGTACTCTAGCCAAGCACCAAACCAAAACCTTACCCAAGTACCAAACCAGAACTTTACTGAAGTGCCAAACCATAGCCTTAGCCAAGCAATCATGGACGCGAACCAAGTACAGGCCTTGATACAGAACGCTGTTAGCCAAGCTTTGGCCCAGCAAGAAGAGAGGTTTCAGTCACAGCTGAACGCAGTGACAATCGAACTGAACAGTTTGCGCGTCCAAGCTCCTCAAGTGGAGAGCTTCAAGCGAATTGTTGTTCAGCCAGATGTCAGATGCGACATCCCTTTAGATATAATCAAGTCCGTTCCCGAATTCGAGGGGGGCTCTGACGAGTACGTAGCATGGAGGCAATCAGCCTGCGATGCTTACGAGTTATTCAAACATGTTAATGGTAGCTGCGCTCACTATCAAGCAGTAACCATAATTAGGAACAAAATCAGAGGGGCTGCAAGAGCCGTTCTGGTATCACATAATACAGTGCTTAATTTCGATGCTATAATAGCTAGATTAGATTGTTAAGGCAAGGACTAGAAATGGTTAGACAAGGCGACTTGAGCCTAATGGACTATTATGACGAGGTTGAGAAAAAGTTAACACTTGTCACAAACAAAATAGTCATGACCCACGAAATCGAGCAAGCCACACTGCTCAACGAAAAAGTTAGATCAGACGCGCTACACGCGTTTATTTCGGGTATGAGGAAATCCATCAAAGCAGTAGTTTTTCCGGCACAGCCGAGGGACTTGCCAACAGCTTTGGCACTAGCCAGAGAAGCTGAAGCAAGCATAGAACGAAGCATATTTTCTGCTACATATGCCAGGGCTATGGCAGAAAGGGATCAAGCATGGGAAGAGAATAGAAGATACCCACAAAATTCAAAACAGGGAAAATACAATAAGCCCGAACGTGGACAACAACAAAATCCACATTACACTAGAAAACCACAGACCAACAATAGTAACAATTCCCAGGAGAAAAATAAAAGGGAGGAAACAAATCAAAAGCCAGAACCAATGGAGGTCGACTCCTCTTCCAGATTTAGGCAGCGTACTTATTACGGAAAACCCCAAGAGGAAGTAAAGCAAGCACAAAAAAGATCAAATACTTCCGATAGAGCCACAGGCCAAAGACGCCAACGGTTCAATAACATTGTTCAGAATGCCTCTCAAGAGCAGGACCCCAGTTACGCAGACGTGGCAGAAGCCGCTGTAACACAAACGGAAGAAGATAGTGAGGCAGGTTTCGAAAGCGATTCTGTCAATTTTTTAGGGAACGCTCCCGGCTGCCATTCATCAAGCGGCAGTTGGGTGGGAGGACAATAAGAATACTTATAGACACAGGGGCGGCAAAAAATTACGTCAAGCCTTTAAAGGAATTAAATGGCGTAGTTCCTGTCGAAAACCCTTTCACCGTAAGCTCGATGCACGGTTCGAGCGAAATAACAACGAAATGCCTTATGAAAGTATTTGGTCAGGTTTCCCCATTTTTTATGTTAGACACTCTCACTTCATTTGATGCCATTATAGGCTTCGACTTGCTAACGCGAGCAGGAGAAGCATTAGATTTACAAGAGAACAAGCTCAGCTATCAGGACAAATCTGAGCAGTTACAATACCACACTTGTGAAAGCGTGAATTTCACAGATGTTAACGATATTGTAGTACCAAGCATCGTCCAAAAGAAATTCAAGGCTATGATGTTGAAGAGGATAAAGGCATTTTCGACCTCTAACGAGGCGCTACCCTTTAACACCTCTGTCATTGCCACCATACGAACCATAGATAATGCGCCGGTATATTTAAAGCTATACCCGCATCCTATGGGAGTTTCAGATTTTGTAAATAGCGAAATCAGGCAATTGCTAGATAATGGTATAATCAGGCCGTCCAGGTCTCCATACAACAGCCCGTCCTGGGTTGTCGATAAGAAAGGATGCGACGCTAACGGCAACAAAAATAAGCGGTTAGTTATCGACTTTAGGAAGCTAAACGAGCGCACTATAGCAGATCGATATCCAATGCCGAGTATTCCTATGATTTCAGCGAATCTAGGACAAGCAAAATTTTTCACGACCTTAGATTTAAAATCGGGTTACCACCAGATTTATCTGGCAGAACATGACCGAGAAAAGACCTCGTTCTCAGTCAATGGTGGAAAGTATGAATTCTGCCGACTACCCTTCGGACTCAAAAACGCTGGAAGCATTTTTCAGAGAGCCATCGATGATGTCCTCAGAGAACATATAGGGAAATTTTGTTATGTGTACATCGACGATGTAATAATTTATTCTACTAACGAAGCTGAACATGTTCGCCACATAGACACGGTATTAGAATGTTTGTGTAGTGCCAACATGCTTGTGGAAAAGAACCAATTTTTCAAAGAAAGCGTCGAATTTCTAGGCTTCGTAGTAACCAAAAACGGGACCACAACTGACTATGAAAAGGTTAAAGCCATACAGAATTTTCCCGAACCCAAAAACTTATTCAGTTTGCGATCATTTCTTGGATTGGCTAATTACTACAGAAACTTCATCAAAGATTTTGCAGCAATAGCAAGACCGTTGACCAACATTCTCAAAGGAGAAAACGGCTCCGTGAGCATATATATGTCCAAAAAAATCCTAGTTGAGTTTAATGAAACTCAGCGCAATGCCTTCGAGACATTGAGGAATATTCTAGCATCAGAAGATGTAATCCTCATGTACCCAAATTTCAAAACGCCATTTGATCTGACAACTGACGCATCCATGGACGGCATTGGTGCTGTTTTGTCTCAAGGAGGTAGACCGATAACTATGATTTCCAGAGCGTTGAAAGATAGTGAAACTCATTACGTTACGAATGAAAGAGAGTTATTAGCTATAGTCTGGGCTTTAGGTAGGTTACAAAATTATTTATATGGAACAAAAGAAATAAATATATTCACTGACCATCAGCCTCTTACCTTCGCGGTCTCCGACAGAAACACGAATGCAAAAATTAAAAGGTGGAAAGCATTCATTGACGAACATTACGCCAAAATATTCTACAAGCCTGGTAAGGAAAACTTTGTAGCTGATGCCTTGTCCAGGCAAGTCATTAATGCTACACAAAACGAACCCCCATCAGACGTTGCAACAATTCATAGTGAGACCTCACTAACCTACATGGTTGAGACAACCGACAAACCATTGAACTGTTTTAAAAACCAAATTGTCCTGGAAGAGGCACTCTTCCCACTGCAGAGAAAAATGATACTCTTCGGCAAGAAAATTCGCCACATCATTAATTTCGTAAATAAAAATTCTCTGTTTGACACAAAACCACTCATCATCCCAGATGCAGTTAACGCAATTCATTGCGATTTCCCAACACTTGCTTGCTTTCAACACGAACTTGTGTTAAATTTCCCAGCCACCAAGCTGTGGCATTGCAAAACGTACGTGTAAGACATTACTGACAGAAACGAGCAAATAGAAATTATCACAGCAGAACACAACCGTGCGCACAGAGCCGCACAGGAAAACGTTAAACAAGTCCTTCGTGACTACTATTTTCCTAAAATGAATAACTTAGCAAGTGAAGTGGTCACCAATTGCAAGGTATGCACCAAATCAAAATATGATAGGCATCCGCAGAAACAAAAGCTTGGAATCTCACCCATCCCATCATATGCTGGCGAAATGCTGCATATTGATATTTTCTCCACCGACAAAAAATTTTTCCTTACCTGCGTAGACAAATTTTCGAAATTTGCTGTAGTACAACCGGTCTCGTCCCGAACAATCGTAAAACTAAAGATACCTATCATTCAATTGGTCAATTTATTCCCAAAGACGAAGACAATATTCTGCGACAACGAAGCAGCATTTAATTCTGAAACAATAGTATCGCTGCTCAAAAATAGCTACGATATAGACATTGTTAATGCACCAACATTGGACAGCGTTTCCAACGGTCAAGTAGAACGATTTCATAGCACGCTGGCAGATATATCCAGAAGCCTAAGAATGGACGAAAAAGCCAGCGACACAGTGGAGCTTATTATGAGAGCCACTGTAGAGTATAACAGATCAATTCACTCGGTCACCAACCAAAAACCGTTGGATGTTATACACGCCGCATCCCCCGAATTTAGACAAAATATACAGGAAAAAATCCAAAAAGCACAGCAAGTGCTTGATAGGTGTAATGCAAACAGGCAGAACCGTGTATTCGAAGTAGGTGAAAAGGTGTTCGTCAAGAATAACAAAAGGCTAGGCAACAAACTGACACCACTTTGTACGGAGGAAAATATACAAGCAGACCTAGGAACGTCTGTTCTTATTAGAGGGAGGGTGGTCCATAAGGACAACGTGAAATAGTAATAAGAAAAACCAAGTAGGATTAACAGCACATGACTAACCGCACAAACTT
Organism: Zaprionus tsacasi; assembly: GCA_018904105.1. NCBI lineage: Eukaryota > Metazoa > Arthropoda > Insecta > Diptera > Drosophilidae > Zaprionus > Zaprionus tsacasi. The sequence goes on from JAEIFR010000384.1 coordinate 270,064, forward strand.
GTTTCTCTATTACAGGATGCAAGTTGCAGTTTTGTTAATGTTAGGGATGGTACAAAGTCGGATTATCGACTATTCACATTCCAATTATATGTATGGGAACAAAGGGACTATTTAAGGCACTCCAGTAATTTGACGGAATTTGGTGTTATTGCAGACGAGACTGAAAAATTAATTGAATTATTCCCACAATCACATATGCGGAAGTTCTTAGATGCAGATATAGATCACATTAGGAGTTTATTGTCCGTTATTCAAATACACCATAGAATGGCTAGAAGCTTAGACTTCCTGGGCTCAGCACTGAAGGTCATAGCAGGCACACCAGATGCGTCTGACTTTGAGAAGGTGAGGTGGTCCGAATCGCAACTAATCGATGCAAGCAATAAGCAAATAGTTATCAACTCGGAAACGCAAGAAAAGATCAACAATCTAACTGACACAGTAAATGAAATAATTAAAGCGAAAAAGAATGACGTAGTAGATACTCCGCATTTGTATGAAACACTGTTAGCAAGAAATAGAATTTTAATAAATCAAATATCAAACCTAATCCTCACAATCACATTGGCTAAAGCCAACATAATCAATCCAACTATATTCGAGCATAACGATTTGAAAACTATCTTAAATGAACATCCGTTAGAAATTCCCATAGTTAGTCTCACAGAAGCGTCCAAGATAAAAGTCCTCCAGTCCGAAAACATAATTCATATCTTAATAGCGTATCCCAGGGCGAAATTCATTTGCAAAAAGGTCACCATATACCCTGTATCCCACCAACATGTCGCATTGCAACTATCAGACGACACCGTAGCCGAATGCAACGATGATGTACTAGCAGTCACTGAGTGCGTAGCGGCAACCTACGCCTCCGTGTGCAAATTTAGCGCCGCCTCATGCCGAACACAACCGAGCCATCTCAATCCAATCACATTCGTGGACGACGGCGTCATCATAATCAATGAAAGTGCCGCTAAGATCAGCACAGACGACGGTCCAGAAGTCACCACAAATGGAACCCACCTCGTCACCTTCCGATCTTCCGGTAGTTAACACATAAGTCTTGCGTAAGAAACACAAACAACTGCACATTGTCGCTCCAAGTAAATTCCGCTGACGTATGAGTTCAGCGCCCCGGCCGGTCGGTCGGCAACGGTAACCTGACACTTGAAAATATTGCAAGTGGCTGCGTTATCGTTTATGCTGAGTCGGCTTGCCGACTCTAGCTTGGAGCCACAATATATCTCTTTGTACTTCCTAGTTTTAGTTCTTACAAAGCTGCTCAATAAACTACAGCTCAACTCCGGCACATAGCCGTAAAAATAACCTTGTTCTTAATTACACTACATTGCTACGCCACAAGGCTAGCAATATAACTAAGGGGGCGAAGTCAAGCCCTCTAACATAATCAACCTAAATTCAGTGTCAAAGGCGTACCTCTACTGCAGAAGGAAGACCCCCTGGATACCAAATAGGAGATTAATATAACTTGTATAAAGTTAAATGCAATATGAACATATTCTCCAAATTACAATTTGATCGGATCAATAACACAGGAGTTATTCAAGTCAACGTTTTCAATACAAATGTACGATCAGCAGCCTGCGCACTGCTTTCAGTAGTTGACGCCGACGTCGACGTCACTCTTAACGTGCGTCGCTGTGTGAGTGTGAGCGAGAAAGCTATACATATGTAGTGAAGTTACACGATTCTAACAGATTTAGAAAATTGAGAGAAGGGTATCTTACTGTCGAGCGCTCAACGGTAGCCTTACCCACTTGTTACATTTTAATTAACATTTATAATTACATTATTTTAATTGGTTAGATTTGATGGTACAAATTTGTGTATTTTAGTATGTGTGATAAGTTTGAGGGAGTGGGGTTAGATAGGAAAAGTAGGGGGTTTGTGTTAAATATTGTTTGTCTTGCATGGTTAAGTCTGCTGCAGGTGATGAGTTTGTGTTCTGCCGACATGATGTCATTACAGAGGGGGCATATTGGACAAGATAAGTCGATGTAATGACTGTGGGTTAATTTTGTGTGTCTGAGTCTGAGCCTGGTTATTATAATTTGGTCTCTACGAGAGAGGGATAGTGGGTTGTTTTTGAAAATGTGATAGCTGTTTAGTTTGAGGGGGTTGTGTGTTTGGTACCACTGTGATGTTTTGGTTATGTTGGATTTTTGTTTTATGAGGCTAATATTTTTTAAGTATTTTTGTATATCTTGAGTGTTGAGATTGTTTTTAACACATAGGGGCTGCCTTGATGCGTTCTTTGCAGAGGTATCTGCTAGTTCGTTGCCAGCTATCCCTACATGCACGGGCACCCAGAGTATTTTGAATTTGGGGAAAGTTTTTTGCATGATGTTGCGAACATATGAGGGGTAGTGGTCATTATTGTTGGTGTTTTGTATTGCGTCTATTGCGGATAATGAGTCTGTGTATATGCAAAAAATGCCGTGCTGTTTTTTAAGGGTCTAGATACCACACAATAGCTATTGCTATTGCTATTATTTCTGTGGAGAATATAGAGGAGTATTCGGGTAAAAGGTATGATTTGATAGTTGTATTTTCGTTCGTGATGGATAGTAAAGTCGTGGTGTTACTTTTTGAGCCATCGGTGTAGATGTATGTATATTTGTGTTTGTCGTTGTTTTTGATTTTAAGAAATTCAACTCGGTATATCTCTGGGCTGGTGTTGTTTTTGTTGAAATGTCTTAGGGATGTGTTGGTAAGTATTTTTCTGTGTTTTCTTTTGTATTTTGACCTTCTTAAACCGATTATTTACTCAAAATGTATACAACACGTCTAAGTTTTGACTTAACCTCAAAAAAACATGAAAAATCTTCAAAGCGCCAGAAAATAATGGGAGGTCATTACCTGGTCATGTGATATATGTTTTCATATATTTTTGGACCTCCTAAATCCGAATCCGAAGTCAAAATATTTTCGACTTAAGCAAAACATTTTTTGAAAAGTTTCTCAAACGTTCGGGTTTTCTTTTCTACTAGCGCGTGCCACGCTTATTTTGTGGAAGGGCTAATGCAACAAGTAGAAATCAGAGAACTGCAAAAATCACTTTTTTCTTGAATCGCATCAAACACGAAATTTCAGTGTCATATCAATTCACTGAATCGAACAGCGGCGGTGAAACGAAACGAATTGACCCACAACTCGCTTCAGTCGCATGTCAGTCGATCCAATTCGACCCAATCTTTTTGTATCGTGTCGTGTCGTATCAACGAATTTACGAATCAATGTATATCAGCTGACGCGCCGGTCCGTTTGCCCAAATACTTGGTCTGAGTAAATCGACGATTTACACACATTGGCAGTTGGGTCATAGATACACATTTTTTCGGTCGAGCGAGGTCGCACTCGAGCAGCGGGCAGTGTGTATGTATTTTGTTTTTGTAACTGCCTGCTTGTGCGTATAGGCAGGTGTGTATTTTGTTTTTGTAATTTTTGCCTATGCAATTTTTGCCTATGCAATTACGCGGCGTCTAGATGACCCTTTTTCCTCTACCTAAATGCAGCTGCAATTGTTTGCGTACCTACTCTTGGTATTTTCCAAGAATTTGTAACTCAGCTATTTTTTGGGAATGCCCCTTTTCGTTACCTAATATTATTATTATTATTTATTACTATTATTTATATATGCACCTGAATTTTTAAAAAGTGGGCCAAAATTGGGATGCCTTGTATTTTTTTGTAGACAATTTATTATTTCTTAGGTCTTATTTCGTATAATATTACATAATAATTGATTTTATGTTTTTTATACATTAAATTAATATTACATAATAATTTATTTCATGTTTTTTTATATATTAAATTTCTCCATTATTCAATTCGAATTCCTTTTTCAGTTAAATTATTTCCCCTTCCACCATTTACCAGTATTGCACGCGCTCATGAATACATACAAAACCCTAAATACACACTGTTGAAGCGCTTCATTAGGGATGATTTGGGTAGAGGCGCGCTATTTGTGTGTCAAAGCGAATCTTAGTATACATGTCCAAATAGCCCAAATGGGTCAAGACGAAAATGATACACACGAGCAGCAAATCGGCCATTATTCAATTCGAATTCCTTTTTCTGTTAAATTATTTCCCCTTCCACCATTTACCAGTATTGCACGCGCTCATGAATACATACAAAACCCTAAATACACACTGTTGAAGCGCTTCATTAGGGATGATTTGGGTAGAGGCGCGCTATTTGTGTGTCAAAGCGAATCTTAGTATACATGTCCAAATAGCCCAAATGGGTCAAGACGAAAATGATACACACGAGCAGCAAATCGGCAAGCGAGAAACGAAACGAAACGAAAAGTGGAAGGGGGGAATTCAGTCGCGCTGTCGCTTCAGCAGCGAATTTCTTGATACATGCACACTTTGACACTGTGGTCGAATAGCGTGATTTTTCATATGAATGATTGTGTCCTACACACATTTGGTTGAACCGAAGCCGTTCTCTGGTAGAAATTAAAATGCATTGGCCTCGGGTTTTTTGCTATACCTACTTATGGGTCTGTTAATAGAACTGAAGCGGTAGAGGTAACGCAAAAACGCGCTAGAAGAAAGAGAAAACCGAACGTTTTCAAACAGATTTGTATGCCCCTACCGATCATATGGCCGAGCCTACCGAGCCTTAGGGCATGCCTCACTTGTATCACTCACTCACTTGTCGTTTTTGCTAAATGCTCCTGCCTTACTTGTCTTTAATGCCGATCGTTCCTGCCTTGCTGTGCAAAGGCTGCATTTTCTCATAGAGTCCCTGCCTCTGAATCGGGACAAGGATATTCGCCAAATGCAGTTAACGGATGCAAACTATTAAGTAGCCTGGGGAATGATGGTTGAAAAATCTCTAAGCTTTTTTAGAGAGTTAAACGTTTTTAATTAACAACAAAAGAGACGCGGTGGCTCGGATTATAAACGTTATAAATTTATTGCTGCTGCTTGCGACGATTGCTACTCGACTGTGACTTTAATACATTCTTTTTGCGAGTTGGCCAGAGCTTGGCTATGCACTCGCGAATTTACCGTCGGCAATTGCCGATCGTCTACGGCTTAAGAACTTATAAAGAGAGCATGCGAACTTATAAAGAGAGCATGCTTAACTACATTTACAATCCACAATTTTCCTCTAATTTATGTTAGTCTATGACTTCAATGTCGATTTCAAATTAATATACAATAATAATAATTTCATTCAATTAATATACGTTAGTAATACAAGGTGAGCTCCAAAGTAAACAGGACTTTTAAAAAATAGACAGAACAGCCGGTTTTTTCGGCAAAATCAATTAATTTTATTAAAAATAGTCTCCTTCTGCTTCAATACAGCTTTTTGCACGGTCCTTTGTCGAACGAGTGTTTTAGCTCGTTGCCCGGTATGGCCGTCAGTATGCCGGTGCAAGCCTTTTGAATGGCCTCCACGTCTGCATAACGCTTTCCCTTCATCGGCAAATGCATTTTTCCGATAAGGTAGAAGTCGCATGGTGCCATATCAGGTGAATACGGGGATTGGTTGATCGTTAAAATGTGATTTTTGGTCAAATAATCGATCACAAGTGTCGATCGATGAGACGGCGCACTATCGTGCAACAAACGCCAACTTCCATCTTCGCGATATTCGGGCCGAACACGTCGAATACGGCGCACCAAACGCTTCAAAACTCCAAGGTAGAATACCGCATTAACGTTTTGTCCAGGTGGAACAAATTCTTTGTGGACAATACCCTTGGAATCATAAAAACAAATCAGCATTGTCTTCACTTTTGACTTCTCCAGGCGCGATTTTTTGGGTTTCGGCTCGTCGTCATTTCCTCACGACCACTTTGAAAACGTTGAAACCACTCGTGCACTCTGCTACGGGATAAGCAATCATCGCCATAAACTTGTTTCATCAATTGAAACGTTTTGGTGGAAGTTTTACCAATTTTAAAACAAAATTTGATGTTGGCTCTTTGCTCGAAGATCATTTTCGCACCGATGACAAAAAAGTACTAACACTTAAAACGCAAAAACTTCACTTCTACTATATGAATGTTATGAAATGTTTACTGGAAGTCAATGAAGGATAGCAGACTCTAACGAAATAGTCGACATATGGATGACGCCACTAGAGGGCGCTAGATTCAAAAAGTCCTGTTTACTTTGGAGCGCACCTTGTAATAATAATAAAACTAATCTTAATCTCGGTGCTCTACATTCCGGCCCCGTTGAAGAGCTCAATTATTGGGATAGGGCACTTAGTGACGCCTGTTGCGGTTTTCACCTCTGCCACTCGAACTTTGCCGTCCTCCCTTCGAATTGTGCGCGTAACGCGCCCGGTTATCCACTGCTGAGGGGGTGTGTTGTCCTCGTGCACTAGCACGACTGCCCCTTCCTCCAGGTTGCCCTCGCCTTTGGCCCATTGTGCCCGCTGCTGGAGGCTGAGCAGATATTCCTTGGACCACCTGCGCCAAAAGTGACGTTTGAGCGCCGACAATTGTTGCCACTGTTTCAAAGATCCACGGCCTTGGCATCTTGCTGGTCTCTTCTAGCTCTAATCCTGACGGCAGCGCCAACAAAGGCTGTCCTATGAGCAGGTGGCCTGGCGTCAGCACCTTTCCATCGCTGGGATCGCTGCTGTCGACGAGCAACGGCCTGGAGTTGAGCAGCGACGTCCACCAGATGCGTGCTCAGCTCGTCCTGCATCAGGTTGTCGTTGCTCGCTCCTCTCAGGAGCCTGTGCTTGGCCGACTTCACCGCGGCTTCCCACAGTCCTTCGAAGTGCGGGCTCGGGGGGGAATGAATTTCCACTCCACACCTCTCTCCGCTGCGTAGTCCGTCAGCCTCTCCCGGTGGTTGTGGAACCCCGTCTGCAGCTCTTTCAGCACATTGCTCGCTCCAACGAAGTTCGTTGCGTTGTAGCTGAACACCGTCTCCGGTAATCCGCGTCTCCCAATGAACATTTTAAAAATATTTAAAAGGGCATCAGTTGATAAATCGGTTACCAGCTCTTAATGAACCGCCTTTCAGGCAAAACAAACAAAAATGGCAACATACATTTTTACGAGTGGTCTACCCCTGATTCTATAGCTCACATGGAATGGCCCACTGAAGTATACTCCACATACTCTAAATGGCCGACCTTCTCGAAGACGATCAGCAGGCAAATTTCCCATTTATATCGAAAACAGTGTACGCAATTCCGAACAACTGCAGTGCATAAACTTCGAGCATTTACTACTCAAATCTGCTGCCTCAGAAGTCAAACTTGAACTTTTGGACCAGCATGGTAGTGCCTACGATACAAATATCTGACAAATAGTTGAATAAATTCTCAATTCTTTGTCATTTGAAGCGGAAACTTAGCGTCATAAGAGAGAGGCCCGTGTAACAAACGTCCTCCTACTCGAATGTGCTCAAATTGTATTCCATTTTTGTCAAATTTACCAATAAATGGAATCAGCGATTGCCACATTGGTGCTAGAACTGCTGATTTCATAACAATTTCAGTTCGCTTTTGAATGAGGTGCTTTGTACTATGGCGAAAAATGAAATATTTCTTTCTAATGCCGACACTATGAGAGAATCAGTTTTGAGCCCTTTGTGGCAGAATCGAAGCACATAAACCATTCTGCAAATCAATTTTGGGAAACTGGAGTGACGATTCATTAGCTCCATAATACAATTTGGCTTAACTTCTGCTAATATACCTACAACAGCACTTTTTTATCTTCGGAAGTTTTGATTTCAACCTGATGAAGCTGAGGCCATTGGTCTTCCTCCAGCTTCAGCTAACAATCTCGTCTATGTCGGTTCCTCTCGATACTAAATCCGCCGGATTAACATCTGTTAGAACGTGACGCCGCACAATACCGTTCGACAATTCTTGGATTTCTGCAACTCTATTTGCCACAAATGTGCCCAATGTGCAAGAATCGCGTTGTAACCAATACAACACAACCTGTGAATCCGACCAAAAATTCAAACTTTCTATATTGAATTTTGTTGAGATTGCCGCAATTTGGTGCCAGAGCTTGGCCAGCAAGAGTGCTGCACATAGCTCTAGTCGGGATATGGTTTTCACATTTAGTTGGGCCACCCTAGACTTTGCAGTGAGCAATGTAATGCCAACGTCTTGATTGTTGCAAGTTCGAACGTATATGCAACAACCATATGCACGACTGGATGCATCAGCAAAGCCATGTATCTGAACCTTTTGATACGTGTTAAGACACACGTACCGAGGGATGCGGATTTTATGTAAATCGCGCAGTGTCATGGTAAACTTGTTCCATGTTGTGTGAAGACTCATTGGAATGGCTTCATCGCAATCTATTTTCAGTCTCCACAACTCCAGAAACAACATTTTGGCCATGGTAATAATTGGACACAGCAAACCAAGAGTGTCAAACAAACGAGAAGCTGCAGATAATATGTTGCATTTCGTTGGCCTAATCGGAGCAATACTGTCCACATCGAGATGATATTTAAATACATCCTCTTGAGTTTTGACGGAATTCTGCTCATCAATATTGAGAGTCACTTCGTCACTAGCTTTTATTTTAAACGACAGATCACTACAGTAGGTTGCCCATTTTGCAAGTGGAAAACTTTCTGATTCCAATATTTTTGAACCTCATTGTAAATAGTGCTAAGTTCTATTACACTATCTGCACCTGCCAACATATCATCATCATAAAAGCACTTCTTAATCACATCTGATCCAATAGGATGTGATTGTGCACGCATGTCATTAACGCTTTTCATTTCCTAGTACGGACGTGTTTTTTTTTGCGCTTCGATTTTTCGGCTTTGTTCTTAAAAACAACCGGTGTTTTTACGTAAATTAACTTTAAACCCGAAGTTTACCTATAGCCCGTTCACGACGCGTGTGCATGCTCTGTAAATTAGTCAAACTAATCTGTGTTTGCTAATTTTAGATTCTATTTTTTTTTCTGTTTTGTGCATCGGTTCTGCATAGCTTGGTGCATTTCGTTCTATCTATTTCCTTTTCGGTAAGCGACGTAATTGTTAGTGTTGTTCGTCACCGCTAATTTTTGTCTCTCCTTACCTCTCCTAATTCTTTGAGCGTGCCTAAGCTGCTCTCACGCTTTGCCGCTCTGGCACTTGTCTTTTTTTTATTACATTTGCTCTCTCTGCTCTCTGCCCTTTGCGCGCGTTAATTTCTGTCTCTTGCGCTCATCCCTTTTCTTGGTTTGGTTTTGTTTTCTTTTTGGCTGATTTTGTTTTTACAGTAGGTGTCCCCTATAATGGACGTTTTAATTTGCTTCAAGAAATCCTGCCTTAAGCAGGTAACTGCCGCCCAGGCAAGCATCTCGTGTTGGCTATGTGACAACGTAGTACACACGAAGTGTTCTGGATATACTGGCTGACGCCGTAGCCAAGCGCACTGGGTTGCGTTATTGCTGTGATGTGTGTAGGGAGGTGGAGAACGAAATGTGTTCGTTTATGCGTCAAACAAAGACTGGATTTAGGGAACTGTTTGGAAGTTTTCGCAAACTTTCCGACCAGTTCTCTGCGCTTGATTCGTCTTTCAATAACCTTAAGTTATTGAATGAATCACCAAAGTGTGAGAAATCCGCGTGAAATCAAAAGGCTTTAGTTAGCGCCACCCATCTCCCTCTAATTGACCAGCCAAGCACGCCAGTGACCCAGCCGTTAATTTCGTTCACCGATCCCCCAATAGTAACGAGGTCTTCGGCTCAATCGGTTTTGCTTTCTGATAATGTCATTGAGTGTGTGCAACCTAGTCCGCTGTGGTATCGTTGCCCGTGCCACAGTTAATAGTCTTACCGAAAGCGTGTTCAAGTTCTGGTTTACCAGAAGAGAACCTATGCTCTGGAGTTATACCTGAGGCGCCTAAAAAGATTCTAGGTGTTCCACAAAGGAAACAAATTTTTATTTCCAGGCTTGCCCCTGACCTCACATCAAATGATGTAACAGCCTATATTCAGTGGAAAAATTCAATTTTTCTTATGAGAGGGACATATCATCCTTCAAAATGAGTGTCCCCAACGAACTCCTGGGCATTTTATGCTCGTCTCAATTTTGGCCGGAGCATGTAATGGTCAAAGAGTTCGAAACAAAGAAGAACAAAAATCACCCACCGATTAATTTTCCTTTGCCGTCTCTAGTTTCAGCCCAAACAAAAACATCTTTAAACAAAAAAAAACTAACATGCTCCTTAACTCTTTCATATCAAAATGTTAGAGGTCTATGTACTAAACTTTCAACTTTATATATTAACAGTCTTTCTTTTTCTTCTCAAATTGTTGTGTTTACTGAGACTTGGATAAAACCGGATATCCTAAGCTCCGAAGTATTTCCAAGCAAGTTCACAACCTACAGGTGTTACGACCTGACCGTCGTGGTAGTGGAGTCCTTATTGCAGTCGATTCCACCATCAATTCGGAACTTTTACAGCCGGAGATTCAACTTGGTATTGAATTCCTCTGTGTAAAATTACACTTTCCCGGTTTTTCTCATTATATAACCTGTTCCTATATTCCGCCGTCATCGGATGTACCTGTCTATTTGCAACATTTGTCTGCAATAAAGACTATATTTAATCTGTTATCAGACAGAGATCACCTTTCAGTTCTTGGGGACTTTAATATCCCTGATTGTAATTGGACAACAAGTGTTGATTTCAATTCTCTGCTGCCCTCACGGCACCACGACCTTTTTGACGGTCTGTTTGATATGTCATTGTCATTAAACTGCAGTAACAGATCGTTAGACTTCTGCTTTGTCTCCGATCCATCTTGAGTGAATTTAGTAAAGACTCAACCACTTTCTTTTCCAGAAGATCCTTACCATCCTACTCTGGAAGTGTCTTTTGATTTTGGGGCTTGTATGGATAAATTTGAAAAACTGTATAAACGCGTACGCTGCTTTAGAAAAGCAGATTTTAATTTATTAAACTCCTTAATTTCCCAATTTGATTGGTCGGAATTGTATGTGTCTACTGATATATCAGTAGCGACCAATATTTTTTATAAAACTATTCATTCATTCTTTGATATTTGCATTCCGTGTTTTTATTCATTATCCTCGAGTAAGCCGCCATGGTTTACAAAAGAGTTGTCACGGTTAAAAAATTTAAAGTCAAGCCTTTACAAAAAATTTAAATGTAGTAACTCGCCCTTAGCCTTTTCACGCTACTTAAGCGCGCGGTCAGACTTTACAGTCTTAAACGCGAAATGTTATTAGAACTATTTAGCTCGTTGTAAGGTTCAGTTCATTCAGAACCCCAAACAGTTTTATAGTTTTGTTAACACGAAGCGTAAGTCTTCCGCTTTTCCTACTAACTTAACGTTTGAAAATGCTAATGCAAATACCGACCAAACCATGGCCGATCTGTTTGCAAAGTTTTTTCAAACGACTTATTCACCTTCTACACATACTACTCACTTTTACCCATACAACATTCCAAGTTCGAATGGTATCTTCTCCCCCTTTCTGAACGAAAGCTCCCTTGTCAAGGATCTTCACTTAGTTAAGCCAGTTTTTTCACCAGGCCCTGACGGTGTTCCCGCTTTTTCGGTTCTGTGCCAACTCCTTAAGTAAGCCTTTGCTCAAACTATTTTCGCTGTCCTTAGAAACTTCATTCTTTCTTTCCATTTGGAAGGAATCTTTTATTATCCCCTTATTAAAAAAGGGCAGCAAGTCTGAAGCAATCAATTATAGAGGTATCTCTAAATTGTCGGCCATACCTAAATTTTCGACAATGTTATAACTTCTCACTTGCAACATTTATGCAGATCCGTTATTTCACCTTTTCAACACGGATTTATTAAACGTCGTTCAACTACGACAAATTTGCTGGAGCTGACATCCTTTGTGGTAAAAGGATTTCAGGAAAATCTTCAAACTGATGTCATTTATACTGATTTCAGTAAAGCTGAACTGACAGAACTCAAAGAGTCCTTTTTAGAATCAGCCTCTCAATTCCACTTCATGCCACATCTGGCGTTCTTCAAGGGAGTCATCTCGGCCCCCTTCTTTTTACGCTTTTCATCAATGACCTGCCTTTGATCATACCTAACTCTCGTACTCTCATGTACGCGGATGTTGTAAAGCTTTGTTATCAATTAAAAGACGACCACTGTCACTCACATTTACAAGCCGACCTAAATAGTTTTCATGCGTGGTGTTGTGCCAACTTTTTAAACCTGAACAGCTCTAAATGCAAGCTGATGACATTCTCTCGCCAGTCCAACGTATACTTCTTATTCTCTTTGTGGGTGTGTCTTGGAAAGAATCACCCTAGTTGATGATTTGGGGGTCCGTTTGGACCGAAAACTAAAGTTTTCCAATCTTATTTCTAATATGGTCAATAAAGCCATGGGTGTCCTTGGCTTTATTAAGAGATGGTCTAAGGAATTTGACGATCCTTATCTTACAAAGACCCTCTACATCTCATTGTTCGTCCTATTCTTGAATACGGTTCATGCGTATGGTGTCCCTAATACACTATTCATAAAGAACGCATCGAGTCCGTACAAAAAAACTTTTTACTTGTTGCTTTACGTGGCCTTAACTGGGAAGAAAATTTAAGACTGCTTTCCTATAACAATAGACTCTTATTATTAAATTTGCCTTCTCTAACTAATCGAAGAACCATGCTAAGGGTATTAGTTATTAACAACCTTCTGCAAGGTGACATTGACAGTGAGGCCCTTGTAAGACAGCTTCACTTCTCTGTCCCTTGCAGAAGTACTCGTAATTATCTTCCACTAACTCTTCCTTATTGTAGATCGAACTGCACGATCCGTTCAGGGTATTATTTTCGGACTACAATAAACTTCAACACGTCATAGCTGGCACTAACTCTATTGCTGCTATGAAGTCTTTAATTCTTCTCTATCAAGTACGTAATTAGTAATATTTATTCCTCGATATTCGTTTTATTGCATGCATATTCTATCTCCTATCCGCGTTTTCTATGTTTATCGCGTTATTTCCTTTCGCGTGTCTATTCGCATTTTTACCGCGTTTCCGTGTCGTCCGTTATGCGACGGTGCCTCTCGGTCGGTTAGGCTGGAGGTGGACTTCGTCTGGGTTCCGCGCGCAACAAGCATCGGCTTGGTGTCGTTGGACCACTTGTTAATACATTCATTGTATTCAAAAAAAAAAAAAAAAAAATGTTGGCCAGCTCAAACAAACAGCGTATCGCCAGAAAAGGTGCAGAAGCTGTACCATATCTGACTGTATAAAGTCTGTTTGCCTGAATATTTTGTGATGGATTTTTTCTCCACAAAATAAGTTGGAAATTTCTGTGTTTTTCAGAAACTTTTATCGGCCTATACATTTTTGAAATGTCAGCAGTTACGGCATACTTATTCAACCGAAAATTAATCAGCGTTAAATATAGCTCCCTCTGAATTGTCGGCCCCACCATTAATGTTTCATTAAGTGAAACAGCAGTTGACGTCTTACTAGAAGCGTCGAAAACTACGCGAAGCTTGGTGGAGAAACTTTCAGGCCTAAGAACGCATTGATTAGGAATATAATAATGCTGTCCTAGAGGAGTTGACTTCAGAATGGACATATGTCCTAAATCCAAATATGCTTTCATGAAGTCATGGTACATGTTTTTATGAACTGCATCCTTTTAATTTACGCTCAAGTTGCAAAAAACGCCTTTCAGCAGTTTGACAATTGTTGCCACTGCTTCAAAGATCCACGTCCTGGCATCTTGCTGGTCTCTTCTAGCTCTAATCCTAACGGCAGCGCCAACAAAGGCTGTCCTATGAGCAGGTGGCCTGGCGTCAGCACCTTTCCATCGCTGGGATCGCTGCTGTCGACGAGCAACGGCCTGGAGTTGAGCAGCGACGTCCACCAGATGCGTGCTCAGCTCGTCCTGCATCAGGTTGTCGTTGCTCGCTCGTGCGGCTTCCCACAGTCCTTCGAAGTGCGGGCTCGGGGGGGAATGAATTTCCACTCCACACCTCTCTCCGCTGCGTAGTCCGTCAGCCTCTCCCGGTGGTTGTGGAACCCCGTCTGCAGCTCTTTCAGCACATTGCTCGCTCCAACGAAGTTCGTTGCGTTGTAGCTGAACACCGTCTCCGGTAATCCGCGTCTCCCAATGAACATTTTAAAAATATTTAAAAGGGCATCAGTTGATAAATCGGTTACCAGCTCTTAATGAACCGCCTTTCAGGCAAAACAAACAAAAATGGCAACATACATTTTTACGAGTGGTCTACCCCTGATTCTATAGCTCACATGGAATGGCCCACTGAAGTATACTCCACATACTCTAAATGGCCGACCTTCTCGAAGACGATCAGCAGGCAAATTTCCCATTTATATCGAAAACAGTGTACGCAATTCCGAACAACTGCAGTGCATAAACTTCGAGCATTTACTACTCAAATCTGCTGCCTCAGAAGTCAAACTTGAACTTTTGGACCAGCATGGTAGTGCCTACGATACAAATATCTGACAAATAGTTGAATAAATTCTCAATTCTTTGTCATTTGAAGCGGAAACTTAGCGTCATAAGAGAGAGGCCCGTGTAACAAACGTCCTCCTACTCGAATGTGCTCAAATTGTATTCCATTTTTGTCAAATTTACCAATAAATGGAATCAGCGATTGCCACATTGGTGCTAGAACTGCTGATTTCATAACAATTTCAGTTCGCTTTTGAATGAGGTGCTTTGTACTATGGCGAAAAATGAAATATTTCTTTCTAATGCCGACACTATGAGAGAATCAGTTTTGAGCCCTTTGTGGCAGAATCGAAGCACATAAACCATTCTGCAAATCAATTTTGGGAAACTGGAGTGACGATTCATTAGCTCCATAATACAATTTGGCTTAACTTCTGCTAATATACCTACAACAGCACTTTTTTATCTTCGGAAGTTTTGATTTCAACCTGATGAAGCTGAGGCCATTGGTCTTCCTCCAGCTTCAGCTAACAATCTCGTCTATGTCGGTTCCTCTCGATACTAAATCCGCCGGATTAACATCTGTTAGAACGTGACGCCGCACAATACCGTTCGACAATTCTTGGATTTCTGCAACTCTATTTGCCACAAATGTGCCCAATGTGCAAGAATCGCGTTGTAACCAATACAACACAACCTGTGAATCCGACCAAAAATTCAAACTTTCTATATTGAATTTTGTTGAGATTGCCGCAATTTGGTGCCAGAGCTTGGCCAGCAAGAGTGCTGCACATAGCTCTAGTCGGGATATGGTTTTCACATTTAGTTGGGCCACCCTAGACTTTGCAGTGAGCAATGTAATGCCAACGTCTTGATTGTTGCAAGTTCGAACGTATATGCAACAACCATATGCACGACTGGATGCATCAGCAAAGCCATGTATCTGAACCTTTTGATACGTGTTAAGACACACGTACCGAGGGATGCGGATTTTATGTAAATCGCGCAGTGTCATGGTAAACTTGTTCCATGTTGTGTGAAGACTCATTGGAATGGCTTCATCGCAATCTATTTTCAGTCTCCACAACTCCAGAAACAACATTTTGGCCATGGTAATAATTGGACACAGCAAACCAAGAGTGTCAAACAAACGAGAAGCTGCAGATAATATGTTGCATTTCGTTGGCCTAATCGGAGCAATACTGTCCACATCGAGATGATATTTAAATACATCCTCTTGAGTTTTGACGGAATTCTGCTCATCAATATTGAGAGTCACTTCGTCACTAGCTTTTATTTTAAACGACAGATCACTATAGTAGGTTGCCCATTTTGCAAGTGGAAAACTTTCTGATTCCAATATTTTTGAACCTCATTGTAAATAGTGCTAAGTTCTATTACACTATCTGCACCTGCCAACATATCATCATCATAAAAGCACTTCTTAATCACATCTGATCCAATAGGATGTGATTGTGCACGCATGTCATTAACGCTTTTCATTTCCTAGTACGGACGTGTTTTTTTTTGCGCTTCGATTTTTCGGCTTTGTTCTTAAAAACAACCGGTGTTTTTACGTAAATTAACTTTAAACCCGAAGTTTACCTATAGCCCGTTCACGACGCGTGTGCATGCTCTGTAAATTAGTCAAACTAATCTGTGTTTGCTAATTTTAGATTCTATTTTTTTTTTCTGTTTTGTGCATCGCTTCTGCATAGCTTGGTGCATTTCGTTCTATCTATTTCCTTTTCGGTAAGCGACGTAATTGTTAGTGTTGTTCGTCACCGCTAATTTTTGTCTCTCCTTACCTCTCCTAATTCTTTGAGCGTGCCTAAGCTGCTCTCACGCTTTGCCGCTCTGGCACTTGTCTTTTTTTATTACATTTGCTCTCTCTGCTCTCTGCCCTTTGCGCGCGTTAATTTCTGTCTCTTGCGCTCATCCCTTTTCTTGGTTTGGTTTTGTTTTCTTTTTGGCTGATTTTGTTTTTACAGTAGGTGTCCCCTATAATGGACGTTTTAATTTGCTTCAAGAAATCCTGCCTTAAGCAGGTAACTGCCGCCCAGGCAAGCATCTCGTGTTGGCTATGTGACAACGTAGTACACACGAAGTGTTCTGGATATACTGGCTGACGCCGTAGCCAAGCGCACTGGGTTGCGTTATTGCTGTGATGTGTGTAGGGAGGTGGAGAACGAAATGTGTTCGTTTATGCGTCAAACAAAGACTGGATTTAGGGAACTGTTTGGAAGTTTTCGCAAACTTTCCGACCAGTTCTCTGCGCTTGATTCGTCTTTCAATAACCTTAAGTTATTGAATGAATCACCAAAGCGTGAGAAATCCGCGTGAAATCAAAAGGCTTTAGTTAGCGCCACCCATCTCCCTCTAATTGACCAGCCAAGCACGCCAGTGACCCAGCCGTTAATTTCGTTCACCGATCCCCCAATAGTAACGAGGTCTTCGGCTCAATCGGTTTTGCTTTCTGATAATGTCATTGAGTGTGTGCAACCTAGTCCGCTGTGGTATCGTTGCCCGTGCCACAGTTAATAGTCTTACCGAAAGCGTGTTCAAGTTCTGGTTTACCAGAAGAGAACCTATGCTCTGGAGTTATACCTGAGGCGCCTAAAAAGATTCTAGGTGTTCCACAAAGGAAACAAATTTTTATTTCCAGGCTTGCCCCTGACCTCACATCAAATGATGTAACAGCCTATATTCAGTGGAAAAATTCAATTTTTCTTATGAGAGGGACATATCATCCTTCAAAATGAGTGTCCCCAACGAACTCCTGGGCATTTTATGCTCGTCTCAATTTTGGCCGGAGCATGTAATGGTCAAAGAGTTCGAAACAAAGAAGAACAAAAATCGCCCACCGATTAATTTTCCTTTGCCGTCTCTAGTTTCAACCCAAACAAAAACATCTTTAAACAAAAAAAAACTAACATGCTCCTTAACTCTTTCATATCAAAATGTTAGAGGTCTATGTACTAAACTTTCAACTTTATATATTAACAGTCTTTCTTTTTCTTCTCAAATTGTTGTGTTTACTGAGACTTGGATAAAACCGGATATCCTAAGCTCCGAAGTATTTCCAAGCAAGTTCACAACCTACAGGTGTTACGACCTGACCGTCGTGGTAGTGGAGTCCTTATTGCAGTCGATTCCACCATCAATTCGGAACTTTTACAGCCGGAGATTCAACTTGGTATTGAATTCCTCTGTGTAAAATTACACTTTCCCGGTTTTTCTCATTATATAACCTGTTCCTATATTCCGCCGTCATCGGATGTACCTGTCTATTTGCAACATTTGTCTGCAATAAAGACTATATTTAATCTGTTATCAGACAGAGATCACCTTTCAGTTCTTGGGGACTTTAATATCCCTGATTGTAATTGGACAACAAGTGTTGATTTCAATTCTCTGCTGCCCTCACGGCACCACGACCTTTTTGACGGTCTGTTTGATATGTCATTGTCATTAAACTGTAGTAACAGATCGTTAGACTTCTGCTTTGTCTCCGATCCATCTTGAGTGAATTTAGTAAAGACTCAACCACTTTCTTTTCCAGAAGATCCTTACCATCCTACTCTGGAAGTGTCTTTTGATTTTGGGGCTTGTATGGATAAATTTGAAAAACTGTATAAACGCGTACGCTGCTTTAGAAAAGCAGATTTTAATTTATTAAACTCCTTAATTTCCCAATTTGATTGGTCGGAATTGTATGTGTCTACTGATATATCAGTAGCGACCAATATTTTTTATAAAACTATTCATTCATTCTTTGATATTTGCATTCCGTGTTTTTATTCATTATCCTCGAGTAAGCCGCCATGGTTTACAAAAGAGTTGTCACGGTTAAAAAATTTAAAGTCAAGCCTTTACAAAAAATTTAAATGTAGTAACTCGCCCTTAGCCTTTTCACGCTACTTAAGCGCGCGGTCAGACTTTACAGTCTTAAACGCGAAATGTTATTAGAACTATTTAGGTCGTTGTAAGGTTCAGTTCATTCAGAACCCCAAACAGTTTTATAGTTTTGTTAACACGAAGCGTAAGTCTTCCGCTTTTCCTACTAACTTAACGTTTGAAAATGCAAATACCGACCAAACCATGGCCGATCTGTTTGCAAAGTTTTTTCAAACGACTTATTCACCTTCTACACATACTACTCACTTTTACCCATACAACATTCCAAGTTCGAATGGTATCTTCTCCCCCTTTCTGAACGAAAGCTCCCTTGTCAAGGATCTTCACTTAGTTAAGCCAGTTTTTTCACCAGGCCCTGACGGTGTTCCCGCTTTTTCGGTTCTGTGCCAACTCCTTAAGTAAGCCTTTGCTCAAACTATTTTCGCTGTCCTTAGAAACTTCATTCTTTCTTTCCATTTGGAAGGAATCTTTTATTATCCCCTTATTAAAAAAGGGCAGCAAGTCTGAAGCAATCAATTATAGAGGTATCTCTAAATTGTCGGCCATACCTAAATTTTCGACAATGTTATAACTTCTCACTTGCAACATTTATGCAGATCCGTTATTTCACCTTTTCAACACGGATTTATTAAACGTCGTTCAACTACGACAAATTTGCTGGAGCTGACATCCTTTGTGGTAAAAGGATTTCAGGAAAATCTTCAAACTGATGTCATTTATACTGATTTCAGTAAAGCTGAACTGACAGAACTCAAAGAGTCCTTTTTAGAATCAGCCTCTCAATTCCACTTCATGCCACATCTGGCGTTCTTCAAGGGAGTCATCTCGGCCCCCTTCTTTTTACGCTTTTCATCAATGACCTGCCTTTGATCATACCTAACTCTCGTACTCTCATGTACGCGGATGTTGTAAAGCTTTGTTATCAATTAAAAGACGACCACTGTCACTCACATTTACAAGCCGACCTAAATAGTTTTCATGCGTGGTGTTGTGCCAACTTTTTAAACCTGAACAGCTCTAAATGCAAGCTGATGACATTCTCTCGCCAGTCCAACGTATACTTCTTATTCTCTTTGTGGGTGTGTCTTGGAAAGAATCACCCTAGTTGATGATTTGGGGGTCCGTTTGGACCGAAAACTAAAGTTTTCCAATCTTATTTCTAATATGGTCAATAAAGCCATGGGTGTCCTTGGCTTTATTAAGAGATGGTCTAAGGAATTTGACGATCCTTATCTTACAAAGACCCTCTACATCTCATTGTTCGTCCTATTCTTGAATACGGTTCATGCGTATGGTGTCCCTAATACACTATTCATAAAGAACGCATCGAGTCCGTACAAAAAAACTTTTTACTTGTTGCTTTACGTGGCCTTAACTGGGAAGAAAATTTAAGACTGCTTTCCTATAACAATAGACTCTTATTATTAAATTTGCCTTCTCTAACTAATCGAAGAACCATGCTAAGGGTATTAGTTATTAACAACCTTCTGCAAGGTGACATTGACAGTGAGGCCCTTGTAAGACAGCTTCACTTCTCTGTCCCTTGCAGAAGTACTCGTAATTATCTTCCACTAACTCTTCCTTATTGTAGATCGAACTGCACGATCCGTTCAGGGTATTATTTTCGGACTACAATAAACTTCAACACGTCATAGCTGGCACTAACTCTATTGCTGCTATGAAGTCTTTAATTCTTCTCTATCAAGTACGTAATTAGTAATATTTATTCCTCGATATTCGTTTTATTGCATGCATATTCTATCTCCTATCCGCGTTTTCTATGTTTATCGCGTTATTTCCTTTCGCGTGTCTATTCGCATTTTTACCGCGTTTCCGTGTCGTCCGTTATGCGACGGTGCCTCTCGGTCGGTTAGGCTGGAGGTGGACTTCGTCTGGGTTCCGCGCGCAACAAGCATCGGCTTGGTGTCGTTGGACCACTTGTTAATACATTCATTGTATTCAAAAAAAAAAAAAAAAATGTTGGCCAGCTCAAACAAACAGCGTATCGCCAGAAAAGGTGCAGAAGCTGTACCATATCTGACTGTATAAAGTCTGTTTGCCTGAATATTTTGTGATGGATTTTTTCTCCACAAAATAAGTTGGAAATTTCTGTGTTTTTCAGAAACTTTTATCGGCCTATACATTTTTGAAATGTCAGCAGTTACGGCATACTTATTCAACCGAAAATTAATCAGCGTTAAATATAGCTCCCTCTGAATTGTCGGCCCCACCATTAATGTTTCATTAAGTGAAACAGCAGTTGACGTCTTACTAGAAGCGTCGAAAACTACGCGAAGCTTGGTGGAGAAACTTTCAGGCCTAAGAACGCATTGATTAGGAATATAATAATGCTGTCCTAGAGGAGTTGACTTCAGAATGGACATATGTCCTAAATCCAAATATGCTTTCATGAAGTCATGGTACATGTTTTTATGAACTGCATCCTTTTAATTTACGCTCAAGTTGCAAAAAACGCCTTTCAGCAGTTTGACAATTGTTGCCACTGCTTCAAAGATCCACGTCCTGGCATCTTGCTGGTCTCTTCTAGCTCTAATCCTAACGGCAGCGCCAACAAAGGCTGTCCTATGAGCAGGTGGCCTGGCGTCAGCACCTTTCCATCGCTGGGATCGCTGCTGTCGACGAGCAACGGCCTGGATTTGAGCAGCGACGTCCACCAGATGCGTGCTCAGCTCGTCCTGCGTCAGGTTGTCGTTGCTCGCTCCTCTCAGGAGCCTGTGCTTGGCCGACTTCACCGCGGCTTCCCACAGTCCTCCGAAGTGTGGGCGCGGGGGGGGGAATGAAAGTTTGAAAGGACAGGCCAAGAACTTTTGGATCGGTCTTGTAAGCAAGATCCACCTGGAAGCGACCAGAAGATAACTGTTTTACAGTTTTCTCTAAGAACAGTTCACAAGCCTGTTGTTCAGCTGTTTGGCGAACAGCCTTCGACTCGAACGGACATTGGTCCAATTCCCAGAAACGGTTAACTAACGAGTCGAGAGAACAATTAGATTGGGCCATTAAGCACCCACTGAACTGGCGTATAGGTACTTGCTCAGTATATTTGGCTGCTACTATCCATCTGAGCAGCGTTTTTTGCATTGTAGGAAGTTCAGAACCTAGTTTAATTTGCCCAACGCACAACAGTTCGTAAAACAATTCTGCTCCCAAAAGAATGTCAACTTTAGCTGGCCTATAGAATTCTGGATCTGCAAGCTTTATATTTTTGGGAATTTTCCAATTTGAAATTGTTGTTAAAATTGTAGGTCTTGTCTCTTTCGCTTTATGTTTTAGACTGTCTTTTATTCTTCTTGTTCTTATTCTACATTTTACAGTGTATGTTAATGTTAACAGATATCGTTATGTTTACTTATGGCTAATATTTACAGAGTGTATATATGTATAATGTTTACAGAGTATGTTATTTAACAGATATGCTTATTGCAGTGTGCTAGGGTGCTCAGCTGCTACAATTCGGCCTTCCTGACCTGAGAGCTCCTGATCTCTTATTATTTAATGTTTGTTTTATCATTTGATTATTCTTGTCTAACCATGGTCGTATATTTGCGACGGCCCAAATCCCTTTGTACGGAAGTCTTGACTGCTGAAAGTTTTCAACATCCTCCAATACGTATCTGTCATTCTGTAGTATTTTTGTTATTCTATAAGGACCTTTGAATTTTGGGATTAGTTTTTTTGATATACCCGTATGTGAATCGAAGTTTTTTATCATAACTAGATCTTCTTTTTATACTTGTGTGGTGTCGATCTTTTTGTGTCTACTGCATTCTTGTTGTATTCCTGTACTTTCTTGATTTGTTTATCTGCTTCGTGCCTTATTTCGTTCAAATCTCTCGATATCTGATTGCTATCTAATTCTTGTAAGTTTTCCCTTAATATATCTGGAACTATGCCTTTTTGCGATACTCCAAACATTACTTTGCTTGGATGATCGTTAATTGACCTTTGTACTGTGTTATTTAATGCGTACTCAACTGTTTCTAATACTGTATCCCAATGTTTTCCTTTATCAGGTTCTATTAATTTTGCAATCATTGGGCCTATGATTCTATTGACTCTTTCAACTTGGCCATTGGCTTGTGGCGATCCTGTTGCAATTTTAACATGTTTCACTCCTTCTTCTTCTAAAAATTCTTCAAACTCTTTTGATGTGAAACATGTTCCGCGGTCTGATATTAAACATTTAGGTCTACTATAAGCTCGGAAATAATCTTTAAGTGCTACTACTGCTTCTCTTGATTTTGTTGTTTTGGCTGGGTATAGTCTTACAAATTTTGTAAATGCGTCTATTATAACCAGTATATGTTTATTGGCCCTACTATTATCGATTGGGCCGTAATGATCTATGTGTATTACATCAAAAGGGATGCTTTCTTTTGGAATGTTATGCAAGAATCCTTCGTTTTTACCACTCTGTGCTGAGTAAGCTATGCATTTGAGACAATTACTTATGTGCTGTTTCGCCTTTGCTTTTATATTTGGAAACCAGTAACTTTTTAAAATGGTATCTATCATTTTGTCTATTCCAATGTGTCCTAGTTCGTTATGGTACTTATACAGGACGTGATCTTCCATTTCTTGGGGTACATAAAATAAAAGTGATTCGCTATCTTTTTTCTATAAATAACGCCGTTTCTCATTTCGTAATGTTTGTCTTCAACATTTTGTAATTTTTCGCGTATTCTTATAATGTTCTTATCTTTGTTCTGGCATATTATTAAACTTTCCTCGAAAGAATTTGAGTCGATCGTTAATATGTGTGTGTTTCTGCTCAGTGCGTCAACATGTTGCATACGCTTTCCTGAACGATGCTCTAGTGTATAGTCATAGTTTTGTAACTCAAGTGCCCATCGAGCTATTCTTGGGGATAAATCTCTTTTACTCAATGCCATGGTAAGTGCGCTGCAATCTGTGACTATCTTGAATTGAATGCCTTGCAAGTAAATTCTAAACCGTTGTAAGGAGTATATGATTGCTAGAGTTTCGAGCTCGAAGCTGTGGTATCTAGTTTCGACGTCAGTTGTTCGTTTCGAAAAATAGAACACTGGATGAAGTTTGTCATCACTCTTTCTTTGCATGAGAATTGCCCCGAAACCTAGTGCACTAGCATCGCAATGTAATTCAGTTGGGTCATTAGGATTATATAACGCTAAAATAGGTGCTTCAAGTAAGTTGTTTTTCAATAGCTCAAAACATTCTAGCTCTTTTTCTCCAAACTCAAACTTCTTATCTTTTCTAATGAGGTCATATAGCGGTTTTGCTTTTGTTGAAAAGTCTTTTATGAAGCGCCTAAAGTATGAGCATAGACCTATAAAGCTTTGCACGTCGTGTGCCTTTTGTGGTGTAGGAAAATTTTTTACCGCCTGTAGACCTTTGGTATCTGGCTTAATTCCTTTTCCCGATACCAAGTATCCCAAATATTTGACTTCGGTGTAGAAAAATTCGCATTTATCTAGCCTTAATTCTAGTTTGTTCGCTACTAATCGATTTAACACTTCCTTTAATATTTCAAAATGACTCTCACTATCTTTTGTTGCTATCAAAATATCGTCCATGTAGACTAAAACTTTACTTTCTCTGATTAGATCGTTCAATATTCTGTATATGAATCGTTGGAATACCGCCGGCGCATTACGTAAGCCAAAAGGCATTCTCTGCCATTCGAATTGTCCCATTGGAGTCGTGAATGACGTATATTTAATCGAGTCTTCGTGCATGAAAACGTGGAAATACCCGTTTTTTAGATCTAGCTTTGTGAAAAATTGTTTTCCTGCAAGTTTATCGATAAGGTCGTCAATTAATGGTGTCGGGTAATTATCTCTAAGCATGCTTTTATTCAGTGTACGGTAGTCTACGCACATTCTTAGTTCACCTGTCTTTTTCTTTACTAACACTATTGGAGATGCATACTCCGATTCACTTTCTCGGATTATACCCTTTTCTAAATATTCATCTAACAGTTCTTGTACCTGCGCCTTTTCAGTATACGACAGTCGTCTTGGAGGATAATGAAAAGGTTTTACGTTATCAAAATTTAATTTCATTTCGCATTTTACAATTGGTATTTCTGGTTGTTTTGCTTTGCTATAATATTTGTTAAATGTGTTAATAAGTCTTTCTTTCAGATTTGGATTACATTGTGCACCAGTGTTTAGGCTATACGGATCATTTGGTTCAGGGTATTCTATCGCTAATATATCCGCTGCCATGCTTGTATTATATATTCCGCGCTCATTTTGAATACAATCATTTGTTACATTGGCATAATTGTGATTTCTTAAACTATCATTTTGCATCTCATTTGTTTTAATGTAATTTCGCGTACTATCGTTTTTATTATCACTATCTATCATTTGTTTATTCGTCGAGCTTTTGTTTAAAATACTATCATTCTTTCTACGATCTCTTTGTGGGTTTTCGTTAATTATGCTATCATTCTCTGAACTATCATTTTCACGTATAATTTTAAATTTACAAATATTCATAAAGTCTCTACCTAACACTGCATCATAGCCCATCGATTCATCAGTCACAATAAGTAATTCAAAATTATATTCATTTTTATTCATTATTACAAAACTTGGTATTTTTCCGATAATGTTTAAACGACTATTATTTAGTCCGAAGTAATTTAAATTTAGCATTTCATTTGACTTAAGATTTGTAGTCTCAAAAATTTTTCGTATGTGTCCCAAGCTGGACTGTTTTACAAAACTTATTGGGCTTCCAGAATCGATCAGGCATTCTAAACATAAAAATTGATTAATTATCTCCTTAAAATAAATTTTAAAATTTCTTACGTATTCATTTTTTGGGACATTCTTCTTTTGCGAGCACTGTGCAATCTTATGATCCGAGCTTCCACATCCGTAGCATGATCCATATTCGCGTTTTGGTTTGCGGCACTCGGCTGCAATGTGACCCAAGGAGTTACAATTAAAGCATCTGATTGTAGCTGGATCGGCTGCGGACGTAGTGTTATTATTTTGACGTCTTTCCTTATGCTCCAAATTCTTTAGCGATACCTTTGAAAAGGCATGTAGTAGTTGTGCTGATGTTGTGAAGCTTTGTAGGTATGCTTGATTGCGTAGTTGATCATTAGGAATTCCTTCGATAATGTTGTCTATCAATTCTTCATCATCCATCTGCACATTTATTGCCAACTGCATTTTTTCTTTAAAATATGCTGCAAAGTCTTCTTTGGCTTGCCATTTACGCCCGAGGAATTTACGACGAGCTGATATTTTGCTTTCTTTTGTGAGGAACATCTCGCACAGCTGATTCAATAACTCTGCAACGGGGATTGTCAATAAATTTGCATTTGAGTGTAGCCATACTTGAGCTTGGTCTTTCAATTTTGTCATTATGAGCACACGCACATTATCGTCACTAAGTTCATACATGCTGGCGATCGTCTTTAACTGTGACACCCAAATATTTATTGGCACTTTGATTGGATAGTTGCCGTCAAAATCGGTTATCATTTCTTTTGCAATTGTCAGTGTGATATTATTTTTTCCAGAGATGTGAGTATCGTGAGCTACAGCTGCTGGCGTTGCCACTTCGTATTGGCGACTGGTCCCATTGTTTTCATGTGGAAGGGTCACACTTACATTACGCCCAGTTTGAGCTTTTAGCGCGTCATTTTCCAATTGGAGTAACTGTAATTGGCGGCGAAGCGTTTCCAATTGGTGTGTCGTGTTATTTTCCACATTGGCTTGCATGATCATGTTTTCGTCGCGTGTCTCTTCTACGCCATCATCTGCGTCACTACCGTTTTCGGCGTCGAGATGAGGTATGTCGTTGCCTGTCTGCATCAGTGTAGTGTCCCTTGGTGCGACGTTGGTAATTGGTTCCTCTTCAAACGAGTCTTCATCCAATCTCGGGCATGATCCTCGAACCTCTGGTGGCACTTCGTTGATACGTGCGGCCAACACTGCTTTATTGCCCGTTCTTGGCAAGTCCAGTTTGTCCAGCCAATTTCGCAATTGCATTGCGGTGTAGTCCTCCACTGCGATCGGTTCCATTTTTCTTGTGTAATTTTGAGTATTCTTTGTAGACGAGGGGATTAGAAAAAAAATGATCAACACATACGTATGTGTGAATGTGTGAAAAATTTTTTTCGTTATTCCGTTATCCCACTTCTGAAATTGTAGGTCTTGTCTCTTTCGCTTTATGTTTTAGACTGTCTTTTATTCTTCTTGTTCTTATTCTACATTTTACAGTGTATGTTAATGTTAACAGATATCGTTATGTTTACTTATGGCTAATATTTACAGAGTGTATATATGTATAATGTTTACAGAGTATGTTATTTAACAGATATGCTTATTGCAGTGTGCTAGGGTGCTCAGCTGCTACAAAATGGATTTCAATACCCAACAGTCAGCAGAAAAATTGTGAGAATTTATGCGCGACTCAATAGAAGCACATTTCTTATTTTTGCTATCTATTGTTGCACCACCAACCATTGAGATAGTTGGGGAAGTTGACTCCCGCTTAAGTCATTTGAGCCATGCTTTCAGACATCAAATTTATTTGGGAACCACTATCGAGCAAGGCTCTGGCAGGATGCAACTGACCGAATCCATCCCGTACATTTACGACAGCTGTGGCAAGAACGACTTGCTCATTATTGAGCACATGTCCCAAATATGCGTCTGAAGCAGTCGCGTGAAGAGAAGGCGTCTCACCTTGAACAGGTGTACTATACATGTGAAGCAAGGAATGGTGAGGCTTCGAACAAATTCTGCATTTTGATGCCTTACATTTTGACACCGTATGCCCCACCACTAAACAATTAAGGCAGAGCTTTTGTGTTTTGACAAATTCAAAACGCTGCATAACTGAGACTGTCGCAAAGGAGGGACACGAATAAATATTGTGCGTTTCTGCCTTGCAAAAAACGCACACAGACGATGATGAACGTCCTCCATCAGCACAAGCAAAGGACGATTTAGACTGATGGGGCTTCTTAGCGTCAACTCGCGATTTTGTTTTGTCCCGAGTGGACTCTTCTGCAGACAAATACTGATACCGTTTATTCAGTTGTCTAGCACAATCTTCCCAAGACGGCAGCGTATCATAGTCAAGCTGCTCTTTGAACCGAGATTTGGTAACATCGTCTACCTTTGCCATGGCGATGTGAATTATCATTGCATTAACAATGTCTTTGTCGTTTCCTAACGACGACAACGAATAATAGATAGCAGACACCGTATCTATGATCGATCTCAAACTCGATGCAGATGGTTTTGTCATGCTGGGTATGTCAAACAATTGTGAAACTGTATCAAAGAATATAAGACATTTGTTGTCATACACTGCTTTGAGACTAGCGAGGGCTTTTGGGTAGTTACAATCCGTTAATTGATACGGCTTAACTACCCCCAATGCTTCATCTGACAAACACGAGACAATTCCTTGACAAGGAATTGTAGTCATCGACTAAACTTTCAAACAGGCACATAAAATTTTTGTACTCTGAATGTTTGCCACTAAATTTTGGCAAACGCATTTTCGGCTACTGAGAACGCTGGCTTGAAACTACGGAGCAATTATGCTCAGGTCTTGGCTCTGACGTTGGCTTGGGTGCATTTATATATAATGCCTTTGTGACGACACACAAATCCTCTAATGGACCTCTAGAATCATTAAGAGGGCTTAAATTATCTAGCTTAGCCTGTAAATCCATTGCCTTTGCTATGTATCCTTCTAAAAGTTCTAATCGGCACGCTATCTCTGTTTTATCAGTCGATATGGTTTCTGCTTTAATTGCTGTTTGCATACGAGCAATATCAGCACTAACCCTGTCAAATCCTTGCAAGTATAGTGATAATTTTGCACTTGTCTTGCTGATTTGTGGCTTTTCAATCATTTTTTCGGACTCACCAATGTTTAATAAAAAGGCTTACCAAGTTAACAAAATAGAATGTGTCACAAACTTTGTGAGCTACCCTCGCAACGACGCTGACTATGTAACTTGCTTAATACACACACGCAACCAATGCGTTGTGTGAGCAAACAAACGAAAATGATCCAAGCGATCCAAAGTAAAGCAAGCTAAACTTTTACTGTAACTATGTACATATGTATGCCTGCAATGCAAATGAGAGAATACGCACTTTAAGTGGTATGTATATATATCAAACAAACAAGAAAAAAACAATCGAAAAGAGAATCAAACAAACGTTTGCTGTAACTACGTTTGTAGACAGCAATAGAATATGCGGGGTGCGGGGTGACGATATGTAAGTGAAGCTAAATTCAGGCGCAAGTGAATCAACGAAATTATGTGAGCGCAAAAAACGGTCCAAGGTGAACGGACGCAATGACAAATGTATGTGTGTATATGCAAACGCTAATATGTACGAATCAGAGAACGGCTTCGGTTCAACCAAATGTGTGTAGGACACAATCATTCATATGAAAAATCACGCTATTCGGCCATAGTGTCAAAGTGTGTATGTATCAAGAAATTCGCTGCTGAAGCGACAGCGCGACTGAATTCCCCCCTTCCACTTTTCGTTTCGTTTCGTTTCTCGCTTGCCGATTTGCTGCTCGTGTGTATCATTTTCGTCTTGACCCATTTGGGCTATTTGGACATGTATACTAAGATTAGCTTTGACACACAAATAGCGCGCCTCTACACATATCATCCCTAAGGAAGCGCTTCAACAGTGTGTATTTAGGGTTTTGTATGTATTCATGAGCGCGTGCAATGCTGGTAAATGGTGGAAGGGGAAATAATTTAACTGAAAAAGGAATTCGAATTGAATAATGGAGAAATTTAATATATAAAAATAAACATGAAATAAATTATTATGTAATATTAATTTAATGTAAAAAAAACATAAAATGAATTATTATGTAATATTATTCGATTTATTTACTAACTATTTTTAAAATAAGTCCTAAGAAATAATAAATTGTTTACAAAAAAATACAAGGCATCCCAATTTTGGCACACTTTTTAAAAATATAAATAATAGTAATAAAAACAAGAAAGCAAGGCTACCTTCGGCTTGCCGAAGGCCCCTTCTTTTACGCTTTTCATCAATGACCTGCCTTTGATCATACCTAACTCTCGTACTCTCATGTACGCGGATGTTGTAAAGCTTTGTTATCAATTAAAAGACGACCACTGTCACTCACATTTACAAGCCGACCTAAATAGTTTTCATGCGTGGTGTTGTGCCAACTTTTTAAACCTGAACAGCTCTAAATGCAAGCTGATGACATTCTCTCGCCAGTCCAACGTATACTTCTTATTCTCTTTGTGGGTGTGTCTTGGAAAGAATCACCCTAGTTGATGATTTGGGGGTCCGTTTGGACCGAAAACTAAAGTTTTCCAATCTTATTTCTAATATGGTCAATAAAGCCATGGGTGTCCTTGGCTTTATTAAGAGATGGTCTAAGGAATTTGACGATCCTTATCTTACAAAGACCCTCTACATCTCATTGTTCGTCCTATTCTTAAATACGGTTCATGCGTATGGTGTCCCTAATACACTATTCATAAAGAACGCATCGAGTCCGTACAAAAAAACTTTTTACTTGTTGCTTTACGTGGCCTTAACTGGGAAGAAAATTTAAGACTGCTTTCCTATAACAATAGACTCTTATTATTAAATTTGCCTTCTCTAACTAATCGAAGAACCATGCTAAGGGTATTAGTTATTAACAACCTTCTGCAAGGTGACATTGACAGTGAGGCCCTTGTAAGACAGCTTCACTTCTCTGTCCCTTGCAGAAGTACTCGTAATTATCTTCCACTAACTCTTCCTTATTGTAGATCGAACTGCACGATCCGTTCAGGGTATTATTTTCGGACTACAATAAACTTCAACACGTCATAGCTGGCACTAACTCTATTGCTGCTATGAAGTCTTTAATTCTTCTCTATCAAGTACGTAATTAGTAATATTTATTCCTCGATATTCGTTTTATTGCATGCATATTCTATCTCCTATCCGCGTTTTCTATGTTTATCGCGTTATTTCCTTTCGCGTGTCTATTCGCATTTTTACCGCGTTTCCGTGTCGTCCGTTATGCGACGGTGCCTCTCGGTCGGTTAGGCTGGAGGTGGACTTCGTCTGGGTTCCGCGCGCAACAAGCATCGGCTTGGTGTCGTTGGACCACTTGTTAATACATTCATTGTATTCAAAAAAAAAAAAAAAAAAATGTTGGCCAGCTCAAACAAACAGCGTATCGCCAGAAAAGGTGCAGAAGCTGTACCATATCTGACTGTATAAAGTCTGTTTGCCTGAATATTTTGTGATGGATTTTTCTCCACAAAATAAGTTGGAAATTTCTGTGTTTTTCAGAAACTTTTATCGGCCTATACATTTTTGAAATGTCAGCAGTTACGGCATACTTATTCAACCGAAAATTAATCAGCGTTAAATATAGCTCCCTCTGAATTGTCGGCCCCACCATTAATGTTTCATTAAGTGAAACAGCAGTTGACGTCTTACTAGAAGCGTCGAAAACTACGCGAAGCTTGGTGGAGAAACTTTCAGGCCTAAGAACGCATTGATTAGGAATATAATAATGCTGTCCTAGAGGAGTTGACTTCAGAATGGACATATGTCCTAAATCCAAATATGCTTTCATGAAGTCATGGTACATGTTTTTATGAACTGCATCCTTTTAATTTACGCTCAAGTTGCAAAAAACGCCTTTCAGCAGTTTGACAATTGTTGCCACTGCTTCAAAGATCCACGTCCTGGCATCTTGCTGGTCTCTTCTAGCTCTAATCCTAACGGCAGCGCCAACAAAGGCTGTCCTATGAGCAGGTGGCCTGGCGTCAGCACCTTTCCATCGCTGGGATCGCTGCTGTCGACGAGCAACGGCCTGGATTTGAGCAGCGACGTCCACCAGATGCGTGCTCAGCTCGTCCTGCGTCAGGTTGTCGTTGCTCGCTCCTCTCAGGAGCCTGTGCTTGGCCGACTTCACCGCGGCTTCCCACAGTCCTCCGAAGTGTGGGCGCGGGGGGGGGGAATGAAAGTTTGAAAGGACAGGCCAAGAACTTTTGGATCGGTCTTGTAAGGAAGATCCACCTGGAAGCGACCAGAAGATAACTGTTTTACAGTTTTCTCTAAGAACAGTTCACAAGCCTGTTGTTCAGCTGTTTGGCGAACAGCCTTCGACTCGAACGGACATTGGTCCAATTCCCAGAAACGGTTAACTAACGAGTCGAGAGAACAATTAGATTGGGCCATTAAGCACCCACTGAACTGGCGTATAGGTACTTGCTCAGTATATTTGGCTGCTACTATCCATCTGAGCAGCGTTTTTTGCATTGTAGGAAGTTCAGAACCTAGTTTAATTTGCCCAACGCACAACAGTTCGTAAAACAATTCTGCTCCCAAAAGAATGTCAACTTTAGCTGGCCTATAGAATTCTGGATCTGCAAGCTTTATATTTTTGGGAATTTTCCAATTTGAAATTGTTGTTAAAATGGATTTCAATACCCAACAGTCAGCAGAAAAATTGTGAGAATTTATGCGCGACTCAATAGAAGCACATTTCTTATTTTTGCTATCTATTGTTGCACCACCAACCATTGAGATAGTTGGGGAAGTTGACTCCCGCTTAAGTCATTTGAGCCATGCTTTCAGACATCAAATTTATTTGGGAACCACTATCGAGCAAGGCTCTGGCAGGATGCAACTGACCGAATCCATCCCGTACATTTACGACAGCTGTGGCAAGAACGACTTGCTCATTATTGAGCACATGTCCCAAATATGCGTCTGAAGCAGTCGCGTGAAGAGAAGGCGTCTCACCTTGAACAGGTGTACTATACATGTGAAGCAAGGAATGGTGAGGCTTCGAACAAATTCTGCATTTTGATGCCTTACATTTTGACACCGTATGCCCCACCACTAAACAATTAAGGCAGAGCTTTTGTGTTTTGACAAATTCAAAACGCTGCATAACTGAGACTGTCGCAAAGGAGGGACACGAATAAATATTGTGCGTTTCTGCCTTGCAAAAAACGCACACAGACGATGATGAACGTCCTCCATCAGCACAAGCAAAGGACGATTTAGACTGATGGGGCTTCTTAGCGTCAACTCGCGATTTTGTTTTGTCCCGAGTGGACTCTTCTGCAGACAAATACTGATACCGTTTATTCAGTTGTCTAGCACAATCTTCCCAAGACGGCAGCGTATCATAGTCAAGCTGCTCTTTGAACCGAGATTTGGTAACATCGTCTACCTTTGCCATGGCGATGTGAATTATCATTGCATTAACAATGTCTTTGTCGTTTCCTAACGACGACAACGAATAATAGATAGCAGACACCGTATCTATGATCGATCTCAAACTCGATGCAGATGGTTTTGTCATGCTGGGTATGTCAAACAATTGTGAAACTGTATCAAAGAATATAAGACATTTGTTGTCATACACTGCTTTGAGACTAGCGAGGGCTTTTGGGTAGTTACAATCCGTTAATTGATACGGCTTAACTACCCCCAATGCTTCATCTGACAAACACGAGACAATTCCTTGACAAGGAATTGTAGTCATCGACTAAACTTTCAAACAGGCACATAAAATTTTTGTACTCTGAATGTTTGCCACTAAATTTTGGCAAACGCATTTTCGGCTACTGAGAACGCTGGCTTGAAACTACGGAGCAATTATGCTCAGGTCTTGGCTCTGACGTTGGCTTGGGTGCATTTATATATAATGCCTTTGTGACGACACACAAATCCTCTAATGGACCTCTAGAATCATTAAGAGGGCTTAAATTATCTAGCTTAGCCTGTAAATCCATTGCCTTTGCTATGTATCCTTCTAAAAGTTCTAATCGGCACGCTATCTCTGTTTTATCAGTCGATATGGTTTCTGCTTTAATTGCTGTTTGCATACGAGCAATATCAGCACTAACCCTGTCAAATCCTTGCAAGTATAGTGATAATTTTGCACTTGTCTTGCTGATTTGTGGCTTTTCAATCATTTTTTCGGACTCACCAATGTTTAATAAAAAGGCTTACCAAGTTAACAAAATAGAATGTGTCACAAACTTTGTGAGCTACCCTCGCAACGACGCTGACTATGTAACTTGCTTAATACACACACGCAACCAATGCGTTGTGTGAGCAAACAAACGAAAATGATCCAAGCGATCCAAAGTAAAGCAAGCTAAACTTTTACTGTAACTATGTACATATGTATGCCTGCAATGCAAATGAGAGAATACGCACTTTAAGTGGTATGTATATATATCAAACAAACAAGAAAAAAACAATCGAAAAGAGAATCAAACAAACGTTTGCTGTAACTACGTTTGTAGACAGCAATAGAATATCCGGGGTGCGGGGTGACGATATGTAAGTGAAGCTAAATTCAGGCGCAAGTGAATCAACGAAATTATGTGAGCGCAAAAAACGGTCCAAGGTGAACGGACGCAATGACAAATGTATGTGTGTATATGCAAACGCTAATATGTACGAATCAGAGAACGGCTTCGGTTCAACCAAATGTGTGTAGGACACAATCATTCATATGAAAAATCACGCTATTCGGCCATAGTGTCAAAGTGTGTATGTATCAAGAAATTCGCTGCTGAAGCGACAGCGCGACTGAATTCCCCCTTCCACTTTTCGTTTCGTTTCGTTTCTCGCTTGCCGATTTGCTGCTCGTGTGTATCATTTTCGTCTTGACCCATTTGGGCTATTTGGACATGTATACTAAGATTAGCTTTGACACACAAATAGCGCGCCTCTACACATATCATCCCTAAGGAAGCGCTTCAACAGTGTGTATTTAGGGTTTTGTATGTATTCATGAGCGCGTGCAATGCTGGTAAATGGTGGAAGGGGAAATAATTTAACTGAAAAAGGAATTCGAATTGAATAATGGAGAAATTTAATATATAAAAATAAACATGAAATAAATTATTATGTAATATTAATTTAATGTAAAAAAAAACATAAAATGAATTATTATGTAATATTATTCGATTTATTTACTAACTATTTTTAAAATAAGTCCTAAGAAATAATAAATTGTTTACAAAAAAATACAAGGCATCCCAATTTTGGCACACTTTTTAAAAATATAAATAATAGTAATAAAAACAAGAAAGCAAGGCTACCTTCGGCTTGCCGAAGGCCCCCTTCTTTTTACGCTTTTCATCAATGACCTGCCTTTGATCATACCTAACTCTCGTACTCTCATGTACGCGGATGTTGTAAAGCTTTGTTATCAATTAAAAGACGACCACTGTCACTCACATTTACAAGCCGACCTAAATAGTTTTCATGCGTGGTGTTGTGCCAACTTTTTAAACCTGAACAGCTCTAAATGCAAGCTGATGACATTCTCTCGCCAGTCCAACGTATACTTCTTATTCTCTTTGTGGGTGTGTCTTGGAAAGAATCACCCTAGTTGATGATTTGGGGGTCCGTTTGGACCGAAAACTAAAGTTTTCCAATCTTATTTCTAATATGGTCAATAAAGCCATGGGTGTCCTTGGCTTTATTAAGAGATGGTCTAAGGAATTTGACGATCCTTATCTTACAAAGACCCTCTACATCTCATTGTTCGTCCTATTCTTGAATACGGTTCATGCGTATGGTGTCCCTAATACACTATTCATAAAGAACGCATCGAGTCCGTACAAAAAAACTTTTTACTTGTTGCTTTACGTGGCCTTAACTGGGAAGAAAATTTAAGACTGCTTTCCTATAACAATAGACTCTTATTATTAAATTTGCCTTCTCTAACTAATCGAAGAACCATGCTAAGGGTATTAGTTATTAACAACCTTCTGCAAGGTGACATTGACAGTGAGGCCCTTGTAAGACAGCTTCACTTCTCTGTCCCTTGCAGAAGTACTCGTAATTATCTTCCACTAACTCTTCCTTATTGTAGATCGAACTGCACGATCCGTTCAGGGTATTATTTTCGGACTACAATAAACTTCAACACGTCATAGCTGGCACTAACTCTATTGCTGCTATGAAGTCTTTAATTCTTCTCTATCAAGTACGTAATTAGTAATATTTATTCCTCGATATTCGTTTTATTGCATGCATATTCTATCTCCTATCCGCGTTTTCTATGTTTATCGCGTTATTTCCTTTCGCGTGTCTATTCGCATTTTTACCGCGTTTCCGTGTCGTCCGTTATGCGACGGTGCCTCTCGGTCGGTTAGGCTGGAGGTGGACTTCGTCTGGGTTCCGCGCGCAACAAGCATCGGCTTGGTGTCGTTGGACCACTTGTTAATACATTCATTGTATTCAAAAAAAAAAAAAAAAAATGTTGGCCAGCTCAAACAAACAGCGTATCGCCAGAAAAGGTGCAGAAGCTGTACCATATCTGACTGTATAAAGTCTGTTTGCCTGAATATTTTGTGATGGATTTTTTCTCCACAAAATAAGTTGGAAATTTCTGTGTTTTTCAGAAACTTTTATCGGCCTATACATTTTTGAAATGTCAGCAGTTACGGCATACTTATTCAACCGAAAATTAATCAGCGTTAAATATAGCTCCCTCTGAATTGTCGGCCCCACCATTAATGTTTCATTAAGTGAAACAGCAGTTGACGTCTTACTAGAAGCGTCGAAAACTACGCGAAGCTTGGTGGAGAAACTTTCAGGCCTAAGAACGCATTGATTAGGAATATAATAATGCTGTCCTAGAGGAGTTGACTTCAGAATGGACATATGTCCTAAATCCAAATATGCTTTCATGAAGTCATGGTACATGTTTTTATGAACTGCATCCTTTTAATTTACGCTCAAGTTGCAAAAAACGCCTTTCAGCAGTTTGACAATTGTTGCCACTGCTTCAAAGATCCACGTCCTGGCATCTTGCTGGTCTCTTCTAGCTCTAATCCTAACGGCAGCGCCAACAAAGGCTGTCCTATGAGCAGGTGGCCTGGCGTCAGCACCTTTCCATCGCTGGGATCGCTGCTGTCGACGAGCAACGGCCTGGATTTGAGCAGCGACGTCCACCAGATGCGTGCTCAGCTCGTCCTGCGTCAGGTTGTCGTTGCTCGCTCCTCTCAGGAGCCTGTGCTTGGCCGACTTCACCGCGGCTTCCCACAGTCCTCCGAAGTGTGGGCGCGGGGGGGGGAATGAAAGTTTGAAAGGACAGGCCAAGAACTTTTGGATCGGTCTTGTAAGGAAGATCCACCTGGAAGCGACCAGAAGATAACTGTTTTACAGTTTTCTCTAAGAACAGTTCACAAGCCTGTTGTTCAGCTGTTTGGCGAACAGCCTTCGACTCGAACGGACATTGGTCCAATTCCCAGAAACGGTTAACTAACGAGTCGAGAGAACAATTAGATTGGGCCATTAAGCACCCACTGAACTGGCGTATAGGTACTTGCTCAGTATATTTGGCTGCTACTATCCATCTGAGCAGCGTTTTTTGCATTGTAGGAAGTTCAGAACCTAGTTTAATTTGCCCAACGCACAACAGTTCGTAAAACAATTCTGCTCCCAAAAGAATGTCAACTTTAGCTGGCCTATAGAATTCTGGATCTGCAAGCTTTATATTTTTGGGAATTTTCCAATTTGAAATTGTTGTTAAAATTGTAGGTCTTGTCTCTTTCGCTTTATGTTTTAGACTGTCTTTTATTCTTCTTGTTCTTATTCTACATTTTACAGTGTATGTTAATGTTAACAGATATCGTTATGTTTACTTATGGCTAATATTTACAGAGTGTATATATGTATAATGTTTACAGAGTATGTTATTTAACAGATATGCTTATTGCAGTGTGCTAGGGTGCTCAGCTGCTACAATTCGGCCTTCCTGACCTGAGAGCTCCT
The DNA here is from genome assembly GCA_018904105.1 of Zaprionus tsacasi. NCBI lineage: Eukaryota > Metazoa > Arthropoda > Insecta > Diptera > Drosophilidae > Zaprionus > Zaprionus tsacasi. Next base: position 307,221 of record JAEIFR010000384.1, read on the forward strand.
GATCTCTTATTATTTAATGTTTGTTTTATCATTTGATTATTCTTGTCTAACCATGGTCGTATATTTGCGACGGCCCAAATCCCTTTGTACGGAAGTCTTGACTGCTGAAAGTTTTCAACATCCTCCAATACGTATCTGTCATTCTGTAGTATTTTTGTTATTCTATAAGGACCTTTGAATTTTGGGATTAGTTTTTTTGATATACCCGTATGTGAATCGAAGTTTTTTAACATAACTAGATCTTCTTTTTTATACTTGTGTGGTGTCGATCTTTTTGTGTCTACTGCATTCTTGTTGTATTCCTGTACTTTCTTGATTTGTTTATCTGCTTCGTGCCTTATTTCGTTCAAATCTCTCGATATCTGATTGCTATCTAATTCTTGTAAGTTTTCCCTTAATATATCTGGAACTATGCCTTTTTGCGATACTCCAAACATTACTTTGCTTGGATGATCGTTAATTGACCTTTGTACTGTGTTATTTAATGCGTACTCAACTGTTTCTAATACTGTATCCCAATGTTTTCCTTTATCAGGTTCTATTAATTTTGCAATCATTGGGCCTATGATTCTATTGACTCTTTCAACTTGGCCATTGGCTTGTGGCGATCCTGTTGCAATTTTAACATGTTTCACTCCTTCTTCTTCTAAAAATTCTTCAAACTCTTTTGATGTGAAACATGTTCCGCGGTCTGATATTAAACATTTAGGTCTACTATAAGCTCGGAAATAATCTTTAAGTGCTACTACTGCTTCTCTTGATTTTGTTGTTTTGGCTGGGTATAGTCTTACAAATTTTGTAAATGCGTCTATTATAACCAGTATATGTTTATTGGCCCTACTATTATCGATTGGGCCGTAATGATCTATGTGTATTACATCAAAAGGGATGCTTTCTTTTGGAATGTTATGCAAGAATCCTTCGTTTTTACCACTCTGTGCTGAGTAAGCTATGCATTTGAGACAATTACTTATGTGCTGTTTCGCCTTTGCTTTTATATTTGGAAACCAGTAACTTTTTAAAATGGTATCTATCATTTTGTCTATTCCAATGTGTCCTAGTTCGTTATGGTACTTATACAGGACGTGATCTTCCATTTCTTGGGGTACATAAAATAAAAGTGATTCGCTATCTTTTTTTCTATAAATAACGCCGTTTCTCATTTCGTAATGTTTGTCTTCAACATTTTGTAATTTTTCGCGTATTCTTATAATGTTCTTATCTTTGTTCTGGCATATTATTAAACTTTCCTCGAAAGAATTTGAGTCGATCGTTAATATGTGTGTGTTTCTGCTCAGTGCGTCAACATGTTGCATACGCTTTCCTGAACGATGCTCTAGTGTATAGTCATAGTTTTGTAACTCAAGTGCCCATCGAGCTATTCTTGGGGATAAATCTCTTTTACTCAATGCCATGGTAAGTGCGCTGCAATCTGTGACTATCTTGAATTGAATGCCTTGCAAGTAAATTCTAAACCGTTGTAAGGAGTATATGATTGCTAGAGTTTCGAGCTCGAAGCTGTGGTATCTAGTTTCGACGTCAGTTGTTCGTTTCGAAAAATAGAACACTGGATGAAGTTTGTCATCACTCTTTCTTTGCATGAGAATTGCCCCGAAACCTAGTGCACTAGCATCGCAATGTAATTCAGTTGGGTCATTAGGATTATATAACGCTAAAATAGGTGCTTCAAGTAAGTTGTTTTTCAATAGCTCAAAACATTCTAGCTCTTTTTCTCCAAACTCAAACTTCTTATCTTTTCTAATGAGGTCATATAGCGGTTTTGCTTTTGTTGAAAAGTCTTTTATGAAGCGCCTAAAGTATGAGCATAGACCTATAAAGCTTTGCACGTCGTGTGCCTTTTGTGGTGTAGGAAAATTTTTTACCGCCTGTAGACCTTTGGTATCTGGCTTAATTCCTTTTCCCGATACCAAGTATCCCAAATATTTGACTTCGGTGTAGAAAAATTCGCATTTATCTAGCCTTAATTCTAGTTTGTTCGCTACTAATCGATTTAACACTTCCTTTAATATTTCAAAATGACTCTCACTATCTTTTGTTGCTATCAAAATATCGTCCATGTAGACTAAAACTTTACTTTCTCTGATTAGATCGTTCAATATTCTGTATATGAATCGTTGGAATACCGCCGGCGCATTACGTAAGCCAAAAGGCATTCTCTGCCATTCGAATTGTCCCATTGGAGTCGTGAATGACGTATATTTAATCGAGTCTTCGTGCATGAAAACGTGGAAATACCCGTTTTTTAGATCTAGCTTTGTGAAAATTGTTTTCCTGCAAGTTTATCGATAAGGTCGTCAATTAATGGTGTCGGGTAATTATCTCTAAGCATGCTTTTATTCAGTGTACGGTAGTCTACGCACATTCTTAGTTCACCTGTCTTTTTCTTTACTAACACTATTGGAGATGCATACTCCGATTCACTTTCTCGGATTATACCCTTTTCTAAATATTCATCTAACAGTTCTTGTACCTGCGCCTTTTCAGTATACGACAGTCGTCTTGGAGGATAATGAAAAGGTTTTACGTTATCAAAATTTAATTTCATTTCGCATTTTACAATTGGTATTTCTGGTTGTTTTGCTTTGCTATAATATTTGTTAAATGTGTTAATAAGTCTTTCTTTCAGATTTGGATTACATTGTGCACCAGTGTTTAGGCTATACGGATCATTTGGTTCAGGGTATTCTATCGCTAATATATCCGCTGCCATGCTTGTATTATATATTCCGCGCTCATTTTGAATACAATCATTTGTTACATTGGCATAATTGTGATTTCTTAAACTATCATTTTGCATCTCATTTGTTTTAATGTAATTTCGCGTACTATCGTTTTTATTATCACTATCTATCATTTGTTTATTCATCGAGCTTTTGTTTAAAATACTATCATTCTTTCTACGATCTCTTTGTGGGTTTTCGTTAATTATGCTATCATTCTCTGAACTATCATTTTCACGTATAATTTTAAATTTACAAATATTCATAAAGTCTCTACCTAACACTGCATCATAGCCCATCGATTCATCAGTCACAATAAGTAATTCAAAATTATATTCATTTTTATTCATTATTACAAAACTTGGTATTTTTCCGATAATGTTTAAACGACTATTATTTAGTCCGAAGTAATTTAAATTTAGCATTTCATTTGACTTAAGATTTGTAGTTTCAAAAATTTTTCGTATGTGTCCCAAGCTGGACTGTTTTACAAAACTTATTGGGCTTCCAGAATCGATCAGGCATTCTAAACATAAAAATTGATTAATTATCTCCTTAAAATAAATTTTAAAATTTCTTACGTATTCATTTTTTGGGACATTCTTCTTTTGCGAGCACTGTGCAATCTTATGATCCGAGCTTCCACATCCGTAGCATGATCCATATTCGCGTTTTGGTTTGCGGCACTCGGCTGCAATGTGACCCAAGGAGTTACAATTAAAGCATCTGATTGTAGCTGGATCGGCTGCGGACGTAGTGTTATTATTTTGACGTCTTTCCTTATGCTCCAAATTCTTTAGCGATACCTTTGAAAAGGCATGTAGTAGTTGTGCTGATGTTGTGAAGCTTTGTAGGTATGCTTGATTGCGTAGTTGATCATTAGGAATTCCTTCGATAATGTTGTCTATCAATTCTTCATCATCCATCTGCACATTTATTGCCAACTGCATTTTTTCTTTAAAATATGCTGCAAAGTCTTCTTTGGCTTGCCATTTACGCCCGAGGAATTTACGACGAGCTGATATTTTGCTTTCTTTTGTGAGGAACATCTCGCACAGCTGATTCAATAACTCTGCAACGGGGATTGTCAATAAATTTGCATTTGAGTGTAGCCATACTTGAGCTTGGTCTTTCAATTTTGTCATTATGAGCACACGCACATTATCGTCACTAAGTTCATACATGCTGGCGATCGTCTTTAACTGTGACACCCAAATATTTATTGGCACTTTGATTGGATAGTTGCCGTCAAAATCGGTTATCATTTCTTTTGCAATTGTCAGTGTGATATTATTTTTTCCAGAGATGTGAGTATCGTGAGCTACAGCTGCTGGCGTTGCCACTTCGTATTGGCGACTGGTCCCATTGTTTTCATGTGGAAGGGTCACACTTACATTACGCCCAGTTTGAGCTTTTAGCGCGTCATTTTCCAATTGGAGTAACTGTAATTGGCGGCGAAGCGTTTCCAATTGGTGTGTCGTGTTATTTTCCACATTGGCTTGCATGATCATGTTTTCGTCGCGTGTCTCTTCTACGCCATCATCTGCGTCACTACCGTTTTCGGCGTCGAGATGAGGTATGTCGTTGCCTGTCTGCATCAGTGTAGTGTCCCTTGGTGCGACGTTGGTAATTGGTTCCTCTTCAAACGAGTCTTCATCCAATCTCGGGCATGATCCTCGAACCTCTGGTGGCACTTCGTTGATACGTGCGGCCAACACTGCTTTATTGCCCGTTCTTGGCAAGTCCAGTTTGTCCAGCCAATTTCGCAATTGCATTGCGGTGTAGTCCTCCACTGCGATCGGTTCCATTTTTCTTGTGTAATTTTGAGTATTCTTTGTAGACGAGGGGATTAGAAAAAAAATGATCAACACATACGTATTTGTGAATGTGTGAAAAAATTTTTTTCCGTTATTCCGTTATCCCACTTCTGAAATTGTAGGTCTTGTCTCTTTCGCTTTATGTTTTAGACTGTCTTTTATTCTTCTTGTTCTTATTCTACATTTTACAGTGTATGTTAATGTTAACAGATATCGTTATGTTTACTTATGGCTAATATTTACAGAGTGTATATATGTATAATGTTTACAGAGTATGTTATTTAACAGATATGCTTATTGCAGTGTGCTAGGGTGCTCAGCTGCTACAAAATGGATTTCAATACCCAACAGTCAGCAGAAAAATTGTGAGAATTTATGCGCGACTCAATAGAAGCACATTTCTTATTTTTGCTATCTATTGTTGCACCACCAACCATTGAGATAGTTGGGGAAGTTGACTCCCGCTTAAGTCATTTGAGCCATGCTTTCAGACATCAAATTTATTTGGGAACCACTATCGAGCAAAGCTCTGGCAGGATGCAACTGACCGAATCCATCCCGTACATTTACGACAGCTGTGGCAAGAACGACTTGCTCATTATTGAGCACATGTCCCAAATATGCGTCTGAAGCAGTCGCGTGAAGAGAAGGCGTCTCACCTTGAACAGGTGTACTATACATGTGAAGCAAGGAATGGTGAGGCTTCGAACAAATTCTGCATTTTGATGCCTTACATTTTGACACCGTATGCCCCACCACTAAACAATTAAGGCAGAGCTTTTGTGTTTTGACAAATTCAAAACGCTGCATAACTGAGACTGTCGCAAAGGAGGGACACGAATAAATATTGTGCGTTTCTGCCTTGCAAAAAACGCACACAGACGATGATGAACGTCCTCCATCAGCACAAGCAAAGGACGATTTAGACTGATGGGGCTTCTTAGCGTCAACTCGCGATTTTGTTTTGTCCCGAGTGGACTCTTCTGCAGACAAATACTGATACCGTTTATTCAGTTGTCTAGCACAATCTTCCCAAGACGGCAGCGTATCATAGTCAAGCTGCTCTTTGAACCGAGATTTGGTAACATCGTCTACCTTTGCCATGGCGATGTGAATTATCATTGCATTAACAATGTCTTTGTCGTTTCCTAACGACGACAACGAATAATAGATAGCAGACACCGTATCTATGATCGATCTCAAACTCGATGCAGATGGTTTTGTCATGCTGGGTATGTCAAACAATTGTGAAACTGTATCAAAGAATATAAGACATTTGTTGTCATACACTGCTTTGAGACTAGCGAGGGCTTTTGGGTAGTTACAATCCGTTAATTGATACGGCTTAACTACCCCCAATGCTTCATCTGACAAACACGAGACAATTCCTTGACAAGGAATTGTAGTCATCGACTAAACTTTCAAACAGGCACATAAAATTTTTGTACTCTGAATGTTTGCCACTAAATTTTGGCAAACGCATTTTCGGCTACTGAGAACGCTGGCTTGAAACTACGGAGCAATTATGCTCAGGTCTTGGCTCTGACGTTGGCTTGGGTGCATTTATATATAATGCCTTTGTGACGACACACAAATCCTCTAATGGACCTCTAGAATCATTAAGAGGGCTTAAATTATCTAGCTTAGCCTGTAAATCCATTGCCTTTGCTATGTATCCTTCTAAAAGTTCTAATCGGCACGCTATCTCTGTTTTATCAGTCGATATGGTTTCTGCTTTAATTGCTGTTTGCATACGAGCAATATCAGCACTAACCCTGTCAAATCCTTGCAAGTATAGTGATAATTTTGCACTTGTCTTGCTGATTTGTGGCTTTTCAATCATTTTTCGGACTCACCAATGTTTAATAAAAAGGCTTACCAAGTTAACAAAATAGAATGTGTCACAAACTTTGTGAGCTACCCTCGCAACGACGCTGACTATGTAACTTGCTTAATACACACACGCAACCAATGCGTTGTGTGAGCAAACAAACGAAAATGATCCAAGCGATCCAAAGTAAAGCAAGCTAAACTTTTACTGTAACTATGTACATATGTATGCCTGCAATGCAAATGAGAGAATACGCACTTTAAGTGGTATGTATATATATCAAACAAACAAGAAAAAAACAATCGAAAAGAGAATCAAACAAACGTTTGCTGTAACTACGTTTGTAGACAGCAATAGAATATCCGGGGTGCGGGGTGACGATATGTAAGTGAAGCTAAATTCAGGCGCAAGTGAATCAACGAAATTATGTGAGCGCAAAAAACGGTCCAAGGTGAACGGACGCAATGACAAATGTATGTGTGTATATGCAAACGCTAATATGTACGAATCAGAGAACGGCTTCGGTTCAACCAAATGTGTGTAGGACACAATCATTCATATGAAAAATCACGCTATTCGGCCATAGTGTCAAAGTGTGTATGTATCAAGAAATTCGGTGCTGAAGCGACAGCGCGACTGAATTCCCCCCTTCCACTTTTCGTTTCGTTTCGTTTCTCGCTTGCCGATTTGCTGCTCGTGTGTATCATTTTCGTCTTGACCCATTTGGGCTATTTGGACATGTATACTAAGATTAGCTTTGACACACAAATAGCGCGCCTCTACACATATCATCCCTAAGGAAGCGCTTCAACAGTGTGTATTTAGGGTTTTGTATGTATTCATGAGCGCGTGCAATGCTGGTAAATGGTGGAAGGGGAAATAATTTAACTGAAAAAGGAATTCGAATTGAATAATGGAGAAATTTAATATATAAAAATAAACATGAAATAAATTATTATGTAATATTAATTTAATGTAAAAAAAACATAAAATGAATTATTATGTAATATTATTCGATTTATTTACTAACTATTTTTAAAATAAGTCCTAAGAAATAATAAATTGTTTACAAAAAAATACAAGGCATCCCAATTTTGGCACACTTTTTAAAAATATAAATAATAGTAATAAAAACAAGAAAGCAAGGCTACCTTCGGCTTGCCGAAGGCCCCCTTCTTTTTACGCTTTTCATCAATGACCTGCCTTTGATCATACCTAACTCTCGTACTCTCATGTACGCGGATGTTGTAAAGCTTTGTTATCAATTAAAAGACGACCACTGTCACTCACATTTACAAGCCGACCTAAATAGTTTTCATGCGTGGTGTTGTGCCAACTTTTTAAACCTGAACAGCTCTAAATGCAAGCTGATGACATTCTCTCGCCAGTCCAACGTATACTTCTTATTCTCTTTGTGGGTGTGTCTTGGAAAGAATCACCCTAGTTGATGATTTGGGGGTCCGTTTGGACCGAAAACTAAAGTTTTCCAATCTTATTTCTAATATGGTCAATAAAGCCATGGGTGTCCTTGGCTTTATTAAGAGATGGTCTAAGGAATTTGACGATCCTTATCTTACAAAGACCCTCTACATCTCATTGTTCGTCCTATTCTTAAATACGGTTCATGCGTATGGTGTCCCTAATACACTATTCATAAAGAACGCATCGAGTCCGTACAAAAAAACTTTTTACTTGTTGCTTTACGTGGCCTTAACTGGGAAGAAAATTTAAGACTGCTTTCCTATAACAATAGACTCTTATTATTAAATTTGCCTTCTCTAACTAATCGAAGAACCATGCTAAGGGTATTAGTTATTAACAACCTTCTGCAAGGTGACATTGACAGTGAGGCCCTTGTAAGACAGCTTCACTTCTCTGTCCCTTGCAGAAGTACTCGTAATTATCTTCCACTAACTCTTCCTTATTGTAGATCGAACTGCACGATCCGTTCAGGGTATTATTTTCGGACTACAATAAACTTCAACACGTCATAGCTGGCACTAACTCTATTGCTGCTATGAAGTCTTTAATTCTTCTCTATCAAGTACGTAATTAGTAATATTTATTCCTCGATATTCGTTTTATTGCATGCATATTCTATCTCCTATCCGCGTTTTCTATGTTTATCGCGTTATTTCCTTTCGCGTGTCTATTCGCATTTTTACCGCGTTTCCGTGTCGTCCGTTATGCGACGGTGCCTCTCGGTCGGTTAGGCTGGAGGTGGACTTCGTCTGGGTTCCGCGCGCAACAAGCATCGGCTTGGTGTCGTTGGACCACTTGTTAATACATTCATTGTATTCAAAAAAAAAAAAAAAATGTTGGCCAGCTCAAACAAACAGCGTATCGCCAGAAAAGGTGCAGAAGCTGTACCATATCTGACTGTATAAAGTCTGTTTGCCTGAATATTTTGTGATGGATTTTTTCTCCACAAAATAAGTTGGAAATTTCTGTGTTTTTCAGAAACTTTTATCGGCCTATACATTTTTGAAATGTCAGCAGTTACGGCATACTTATTCAACCGAAAATTAATCAGCGTTAAATATAGCTCCCTCTGAATTGTCGGCCCCACCATTAATGTTTCATTAAGTGAAACAGCAGTTGACGTCTTACTAGAAGCGTCGAAAACTACGCGAAGCTTGGTGGAGAAACTTTCAGGCCTAAGAACGCATTGATTAGGAATATAATAATGCTGTCCTAGAGGAGTTGACTTCAGAATGGACATATGTCCTAAATCCAAATATGCTTTCATGAAGTCATGGTACATGTTTTTATGAACTGCATCCTTTTAATTTACGCTCAAGTTGCAAAAAACGCCTTTCAGCAGTTTGACAATTGTTGCCACTGCTTCAAAGATCCACGTCCTGGCATCTTGCTGGTCTCTTCTAGCTCTAATCCTAACGGCAGCGCCAACAAAGGCTGTCCTATGAGCAGGTGGCCTGGCGTCAGCACCTTTCCATCGCTGGGATCGCTGCTGTCGACGAGCAACGGCCTGGATTTGAGCAGCGACGTCCACCAGATGCGTGCTCAGCTCGTCCTGCGTCAGGTTGTCGTTGCTCGCTCCTCTCAGGAGCCTGTGCTTGGCCGACTTCACCGCGGCTTCCCACAGTCCTCCGAAGTGTGGGCGCGGGGGGGGAATGAAAGTTTGAAAGGACAGGCCAAGAACTTTTGGATCGGTCTTGTAAGGAAGATCCACCTGGAAGCGACCAGAAGATAACTGTTTTACAGTTTTCTCTAAGAACAGTTCACAAGCCTGTTGTTCAGCTGTTTGGCGAACAGCCTTCGACTCGAACGGACATTGGTCCAATTCCCAGAAACGGTTAACTAACGAGTCGAGAGAACAATTAGATTGGGCCATTAAGCACCCACTGAACTGGCGTATAGGTACTTGCTCAGTATATTTGGCTGCTACTATCCATCTGAGCAGCGTTTTTTGCATTGTAGGAAGTTCAGAACCTAGTTTAATTTGCCCAACGCACAACAGTTCGTAAAACAATTCTGCTCCCAAAAGAATGTCAACTTTAGCTGGCCTATAGAATTCTGGATCTGCAAGCTTTATATTTTTGGGAATTTTCCAATTTGAAATTGTTGTTAAAATGGATTTCAATACCCAACAGTCAGCAGAAAAATTGTGAGAATTTATGCGCGACTCAATAGAAGCACATTTCTTATTTTTGCTATCTATTGTTGCACCACCAACCATTGAGATAGTTGGGGAAGTTGACTCCCGCTTAAGTCATTTGAGCCATGCTTTCAGACATCAAATTTATTTGGGAACCACTATCGAGCAAGGCTCTGGCAGGATGCAACTGACCGAATCCATCCCGTACATTTACGACAGCTGTGGCAAGAACGACTTGCTCATTATTGAGCACATGTCCCAAATATGCGTCTGAAGCAGTCGCGTGAAGAGAAGGCGTCTCACCTTGAACAGGTGTACTATACATGTGAAGCAAGGAATGGTGAGGCTTCGAACAAATTCTGCATTTTGATGCCTTACATTTTGACACCGTATGCCCCACCACTAAACAATTAAGGCAGAGCTTTTGTGTTTTGACAAATTCAAAACGCTGCATAACTGAGACTGTCGCAAAGGAGGGACACGAATAAATATTGTGCGTTTCTGCCTTGCAAAAACGCACACAGACGATGATGAACGTCCTCCATCAGCACAAGCAAAGGACGATTTAGACTGATGGGGCTTCTTAGCGTCAACTCGCGATTTTGTTTTGTCCCGAGTGGACTCTTCTGCAGACAAATACTGATACCGTTTATTCAGTTGTCTAGCACAATCTTCCCAAGACGGCAGCGTATCATAGTCAAGCTGCTCTTTGAACCGAGATTTGGTAACATCGTCTACCTTTGCCATGGCGATGTGAATTATCATTGCATTAACAATGTCTTTGTCGTTTCCTAACGACGACAACGAATAATAGATAGCAGACACCGTATCTATGATCGATCTCAAACTCGATGCAGATGGTTTTGTCATGCTGGGTATGTCAAACAATTGTGAAACTGTATCAAAGAATATAAGACATTTGTTGTCATACACTGCTTTGAGACTAGCGAGGGCTTTTGGGTAGTTACAATCCGTTAATTGATACGGCTTAACTACCCCCAATGCTTCATCTGACAAACACGAGACAATTCCTTGACAAGGAATTGTAGTCATCGACTAAACTTTCAAACAGGCACATAAAATTTTTGTACTCTGAATGTTTGCCACTAAATTTTGGCAAACGCATTTTCGGCTACTGAGAACGCTGGCTTGAAACTACGGAGCAATTATGCTCAGGTCTTGGCTCTGACGTTGGCTTGGGTGCATTTATATATAATGCCTTTGTGACGACACACAAATCCTCTAATGGACCTCTAGAATCATTAAGAGGGCTTAAATTATCTAGCTTAGCCTGTAAATCCATTGCCTTTGCTATGTATCCTTCTAAAAGTTCTAATCGGCACGCTATCTCTGTTTTATCAGTCGATATGGTTTCTGCTTTAATTGCTGTTTGCATACGAGCAATATCAGCACTAACCCTGTCAAATCCTTGCAAGTATAGTGATAATTTTGCACTTGTCTTGCTGATTTGTGGCTTTTCAATCATTTTTTCGGACTCACCAATGTTTAATAAAAAGGCTTACCAAGTTAACAAAATAGAATGTGTCACAAACTTTGTGAGCTACCCTCGCAACGACGCTGACTATGTAACTTGCTTAATACACACACGCAACCAATGCGTTGTGTGAGCAAACAAACGAAAATGATCCAAGCGATCCAAAGTAAAGCAAGCTAAACTTTTACTGTAACTATGTACATATGTATGCCTGCAATGCAAATGAGAGAATACGCACTTTAAGTGGTATGTATATATATCAAACAAACAAGAAAAAAACAATCGAAAAGAGAATCAAACAAACGTTTGCTGTAACTACGTTTGTAGACAGCAATAGAATATCCGGGGTGCGGGGTGACGATATGTAAGTGAAGCTAAATTCAGGCGCAAGTGAATCAACGAAATTATGTGAGCGCAAAAAACGGTCCAAGGTGAACGGACGCAATGACAAATGTATGTGTGTATATGCAAACGCTAATATGTACGAATCAGAGAACGGCTTCGGTTCAACCAAATGTGTGTAGGACACAATCATTCATATGAAAAATCACGCTATTCGGCCATAGTGTCAAAGTGTGTATGTATCAAGAAATTCGCTGCTGAAGCGACAGCGCGACTGAATTCCCCCCTTCCACTTTTCGTTTCGTTTCGTTTCTCGCTTGCCGATTTGCTGCTCGTGTGTATCATTTTCGTCTTGACCCATTTGGGCTATTTGGACATGTATACTAAGATTAGCTTTGACACACAAATAGCGCGCCTCTACACATATCATCCCTAAGGAAGCGCTTCAACAGTGTGTATTTAGGGTTTTGTATGTATTCATGAGCGCGTGCAATGCTGGTAAATGGTGGAAGGGGAAATAATTTAACTGAAAAAGGAATTCGAATTGAATAATGGAGAAATTTAATATATAAAAATAAACATGAAATAAATTATTATGTAATATTAACTTAATGTAAAAAAAACATAAAATGAATTATTATGTAATATTATACGATTTATTTACTAAGTATTTTTAAAATAAGTCCTAAGAAATATTAAATTGTCTACAAAAAAATACAAGGCATCCCAATTTTGGCCCACTTTTTAAAAATGCAGGTGCATATATAAATAATAGTAATAAATAATAATAATAATATAAGGTAACGAAAAGGGGCATTCCCAAAAAATAGCTGAGTTACAAATTCTTGGAAAATACCAAGAGTAGGTACGCAAACAATTGCTGCTGCATTTAGGTAGAGGAAAAAGGGTCATCTAGACGCCGCGGCGCCACAGTAATTGCATAGGCAAAAATTACAAAAACAAAATACATACATACACACCAGCCCATACGCACAAGCGGGCAGTTACAAAAACAAAATACATACACACTGCCCGCTGCTCGAGTGCGACCTCGCTTGACCGAAAAAATGTGTATCTATGACCCACATGCCAATGTGTGTAAATCGTCGATTTACCCAGACCAAGTATTTGGGCAAACGGACCGGCGCGTCAGCTGATAGACATTGATTCGTAAATTCGTTGATACGACACGACACGATACAAAAAGATTGGGTCGAATTGGATCGACTGACACGCGACTGAAGCGAGTTGTGGGTCAATTCGTTTCGTTTCACCGCCGCTGTTCGATTCAGTGAATTGATATGACATTGAAATTTCGTGTTTGATGCGATTCAAGAAAAAAGTGATTTTTGCAGTTCTCTGGTACGAATGTAATTTATGTATTCACAGATGTTTTTAATTAGCGGTCAATATGTAAATAACTAACTGAACTTCGGAAGAGAACCTGTGCTAATTTGCATTTACACACACACTCAATTATTATTCTTAATCAATATGTAATCCACCAATTTTATATCTTTTATAAAGAATATATTGCCGTTTTTTTTTTATTTATATATATTATATTTATATATATTTTGCATGCAAATGCTATAATATTAAGTGCCAGAAATTGAGCTGTTGGCAATATCAAGTGGCAATTTTATGTCGATCAAAGCGACAGCATACAACAAACTATATATGCTTAATTTTTGACACTGAATACCTGGAGACTGTCTAGGGAATCGATGGACATGGACCGAAAAGTATCCTCTATAAGACACAATAGATTCTAGTGGCGACGACAACAACGGCTTGGCAGCTTGATCTCCAAATTTACGCTCACACACGAGAAGCGCGAAACAATCGTCAAGCAGCACACAATAAAAAAATTAACAAACCAAATTAATAATCACCGAAAAAAAAAACACCGATATCCCTGCTCGGGCGCCAATGAAAAATCTCTAAGCTTTTTTAGAAAATTAAACGTTTTTAATTAACAACAAAAGAGACGCGGTGGCTCGGATTATCAACGTTATAAATTTATTGCTGCTGCTTGCGACGATTGCTACTCGAGAGTGACTTTAATACATTCTTTTTGCGAGATGGCCAGAGCTTGGCTACGCACTCGCGAATTTACCGTCGGCAATTGGCGATCGACTGCGTCTTAAGAGGGTATGCTTAAGCGAACTTATAAAGAGAGCATGCTTAACTACATTTACAATCCACAATTTTCCTCTAATTTATGTTAGTCTATGACTTCAATGTCAATTTCAAATTAATATACGATAACAGTAATTTCATTCAATTAATAAACGATAGTAATAATAATAATAAAACTAAACTTAATCTCGCTGCTCTAAAATTTTTTTTTTTTTTTTTTGAACGTTGTTACAATGAATGTATAATCAAGTGGTCCATGCAATACCAAGCCGATGCTTGTTACGCGCGGATCCCAGACACAGCGAATGTCCACCTCCAGCCCAACCGACCGAGGGGCACAGTCCCCGAACGTACGACTCGAAACGCGAATCGAATAAAACACGGGCATGAAACTAATTGAAAGATAGAAAAGATTTGCGAGGAAAGATTACATAAAGTCTAGAAAGATAGGACGGGATTTCAAATTTTAGGCATGCAACAGTGGAGCCTTAGAACTGAGAAAGTATAAATTATTGTAGTCCGAGCATAATAGCCTAAGCAGATCGTGAAGGGTATAGTTCGACCAACAATAAGGATGAGTTAGTTGTAAGTAGTTTCTTGTTATTCTACAAGGGACAGAGAAGTGTACCCGGCTGACTAGGTCTACACTGTCAATATCACCTTGGATGAGGTTATAAATAAGTAAATTAAGCAACAAAAGTCTACTGCCATAAGATGGAAGTCTTAAATTTATATCCCAGTTAAGGCCTCGTAAGGCGAAAAGTTAAATTTTTTTTTTCGTACAGATTCAATGGGTTTTTTATGAGTAGTGTACTGGGGACACCATACGCATGATCCGTATTCCAGAATTAGACGAACAAGTGATGTATAGAGGGTCTTTGTTACATAAGGATCATCAAACTCCTTAGACCACCTCTTAATAAAGCCAAGTACACCCATGGCTTTACTGACCACATTAGAAATATGTTCGGAAAATTTTAATTTTCGGTGCAATCGGACGCCCAGAACATTAAACTAGGTTGATTCTATCTAATTCACAGCCACAAAGAGTATAAGAAACGTACATTGGACTGGTTCGGAAGAATGTCAGCTTGCATTTAGAGCTGTTCAGGCTTAAGAAGTTTGCACATAGCCAAGAATAAAAACTATTTAAGTCGGCTTGTAGGTTAGAGTGATAGTGGTCATCTTGATATTGATAGCAAAGCTTTAGATTATCCGCATACATGAGAGTACGGGAGTTATGTATGACCAGAGGTAGGTCATTGATGAAAAGCGTAAAGTGGTGGGGGCCTAAATGGCTACCCTGAGGAACACCAGATGTGGAAAAGTGAAGATCTGAACAAACGTTATTAAAGTGGACCTTTTGACTTCTGTCAGTCAGATAACTCACTATTCAACTAAGTAGTTTTGGTGAAAAGCCTAAAAGGTAGAGTTTATGTGCAAGAAGGGAATGATTTACTAAGTCAAATGCTTTACTAAAATCAGTAGATATAACGTCAGTTTGTAGATTTTCCTGAAAACCTTTTATAACAAAAGATGTCAGGTCAAGCGAATTCGTGGTAGTTGATCGACGTATCATAAATCCGTGCTGATATGGCGATATAACGGATCTACAGAAATGTTGCAAGTGAGGAGTTAAAATATTCTCGGACAGTTTAGGGATAGCCGACAATTTAAAGATACCCCTATAATTGCTTGTATCAGACTTCCTGCCCTTCTTATGTAATGGAAAATGATTAGAAGGTAAAGATGAAGTATCTAAGGACAGCGAGAAAAGTTTCAGCAATGGCATACTTAGAGAGTTTGCACAGAACCGAAGTACACAAGCGGGAACACCGTCGGGACCTGGAGAAAAAACTGGTTTAACCGAGTGAAGATCCTTAAGAAGTGAAATTGCGTTTAGAATGGGACTAAAGATACCATTTGAACAGGGAATGTTATATGGATAAAAATTTGTGGGGAAGGCGAGTACGCAGTTTGAATTTTCATTTTCGCCATAGAATTTTCAAAAAACAACTTTGAAGGTTTAATCGATGACTTACACTTTATGTTAACAAAATTATAAAATGGTTTAGGGTTCACTAGAAACTGAGTCCTTCAACGAGCTAAATAGTTTTTATAACATTTCGCGTTCAGTACTGAAAAATTTAAACGAGCAGCTAAAAAACGAAAAAAGGAAATCTTCTAGGCGCGACAACTCTCTTGTGAACCAAGGGGGCTTACTCGAGCATGTGGGGAGGTAAAAAGATACACAATAATTAAAGAAAAAAATGTTTGTTCTGATAAAATAAATTTATCGCTTCTGTTATATCAGTAGACGAGTAAAGTTCTGACCAGTCGCAGTCAGAAATAAAGAAATTGAATTATTCAAAGTCTGTTTAAAGTCTGCTTTTTCAAAGCGTCTACGCGGTTTTTCATTTTTATCAAAACATACGCCAAGATCAACAGTAACTTCGAAGGTGGGATGGTTAGATCTTCTGGTAAAGAAAGAGGCTGAGTTCTGTTTAGAATCACCCTATATGAATCAGATACGAAACATAAATCCAGCGATCTGTTTCTAGAGTTTTTGACATGATTGATTGCGACAATGACACATCAACCAGACCATCAAAAAGGTCATGCTGCCGGGAAGGCAATAAGAAAGATTCATCAACACTTGATGTCCGGTCACATTCTGGCATATTAAAGTCCCCAAGGACTATAAAATGATCCCTGTCTGATAACAGGTTGAACACAGTCTTTATTGCAGATAAGTGTTGCAAATTTACTAACAATTCCGATGACGGAATATAAGAGCAGGTTATAAAACAAGAAAAACCGGGAAAGTGTAATTTTACACAAATAAATTCAATACCATATTGAATCTCCGGTTGTAACAACTCCGATCTAATGGCAGAGTTTACTGCGATCAGAACCCCACCACCACGTCGGCCAGGTCGATCAAGCCTGTAAGTTGAGTATTTACTTGGGAAAACTTCGGAGTTTAGAATATCCGGTTTCAACCAAGTTTCGGTAAATACCAACACATGGGATGTAAAAGAAAGGCTATTTAGGAAAAGATTATAAAGTTTGCTACATAACCCTCTAACATTTTGGTATGTAAGAAGGAAATTAGCATTTAAATTTTCGTTTTGGTTTTTTGCGAAAATGTAAATGCTTGTATAGGTAGAGATAACGCAATCGGTTTCGGTTTTTCTTATTTTTCGCTTCAAACTCTTTAACCACTACATAGTCTGGCCAAAATTTGGGAGAACATATGTTGGTCAAGAGTTCAGCTGGGACACTAATTTAGAGGACGTAATGTCCCTTTCATTCGAAAATTTAAATTTTTCCACTTTTAAATCAGCAGCTTGTATTTTGGCTCGAATGTAAGCCGCTATCTCTTCAGATGTAAGATCAGGGGAAAGCCCAGAAACGAATATTTGCTTCCTAAGTGTAACACCTAAAACCTTTTTTGCCTCCACAGGCATTGCACCTGTGGAAAAGATCCGGTGGTCCGGAAATTGAACTTGCCATCGTTATTTCTAATATTTGTGGAATGGGCAGCGAAACCACAGCGGACACATCAGAAACTTTATGTGACACCAGTTGTACACTCTCTTTGAAGACTTTCTCAGAAGCCGATGATCTCGTCAACATAGGAGTGGTAAACGACATCACCGGCTTAATCACCGATGTCCAAGGTTGGTCAATGAGAGGAGGCGGAATGGCAGCTGGTAAAGGCTTCGCCACAGGAGCTGATTTCTTGCGTTCGGGCGACTCATTTAATATTTTTAGGCTATTAAATGAGTTGTCCAACGCAGAGAACTGATCAAAAAGTTCACGAAACCCTGACTTTGTCTGCCGCATGAACGTAATCATCTCGTTTTCCGCCTCCCGACACAGGTCACAACAATAACGCAGACCAGTGCGCTTGGATACGGCATCAGCCGTAGAGGCGGTGTAGCCGGCACATTTTATGTGCACAACATTGTCACACAGTCAGCTAATGATGCTTGGCTGGGTAACAGTCACTTGCTTTAAGCATGTTTTCTTGTAACAGACAATACCCTCCATTGTAATGAGTAACTACTGTAAAAAAAAAAAAACAAAAACAACCGCTAGAACAAAATGAAATTGACGAAAAAAAAAAAACAAGGGGGCGTTTGAGAAAGAGCGTACACCAAAGCTAGTGTGTGAGCGCTAGGGAAAGATTAGGCACACACACACAAAAATTCGTGAGAGACGTTTGTTATTAATGTAGCTGCAGCGTAACTGCAACAACAAATGCCAACACCGAAATAGAGATAGAAAAAGAGAGCACAATGAAAACAGATGCTCTCCGAAAAGAAGATTCGAAATAGATAAAAGCGGCAGTGAACAAATATTATTATATATTTGAAAAATTAAATTAGTTTATCTTATTATAAAAAGCCGAAAACTTTGGTGCTTGTAATTTTATTGACGGAAAAGGCGTGCGTTCGAATTAAATTTCTATTTGCGAGTAAAATTTTATTGCTTAGCCTAGCTTAACTACGGCGTCGAAACGGGGCGAATTCAAAACACCGAAGAAAGAACTTTTTACGCTCCCGCTCCGCCCTAAACTAACTTACACTAGCCTTCACGGATTTCAATTCAATGTAATATTTTTCTTATTAAACTAATTTAATTAACACCTGCCCCGTTGAAGGCCTGTAAGGCTTCAAGTAATTGGAAGAGGAGCCAGTTTGTGAATGGTCCGTCAAAAAACTCTCCCATCACTGGTCCTAAGATCGACGATCCTGACCATTCCGTCCTGCCCTGTGTGTGTTGCCACGATCCCGCTTAGGAGCCACTGCTGCGGAGGAAGGTTGTCTTCGGCGACGACGATGAGACTGCCCTCTTCGATGTTGGGCTGCTTCTGCTGCCACTTTTCGCGGATTTGAAGGCTCAGGACATTTTCGCGGGACCATCGCTGCAAGAAGTGTTGCCTGACTGACGAGACAAGTCGCCATCGTCGCAAGCAGTTGATACCCGTCTGGTCCGGGGTCCGCGGTGCTGGTGGGGCGAGTAACGATCCGCCTGTCAGCAGGTGCCTTGGTGTTAGAGCCTCTTTGTCGCTGGGGTATGGTGCTCGAGGCGGTGTGAACACAAAATCGCATCCGCTTTTTAATGCAAATTCGCGGATTGCGTCCGCTTGCTTCTCGATCATCCCACGCAGGTTCTCGAAGCGGTTATTTACTCCGACGAAGTTCGTTGCGTTATCACAATGCACGATCTGCGGACATCCTCGCACGGAGCACGGAGTCGGTCTGCGATTAAATTCCCCATTATTCGAGTCAGAAAACGCGGGTTGCATTTGAAACATCTAATGCACGACCGAACTGTCTGACGGCATACCTCCTGAGCGTTAAATATCCAAATACGCTCTCGAAGGATACTCACAAGCGCTCGTGGGCCAACATGAAAATTGGTTTGATGCAAATGTCGGACATACATAGCTCTGTACGAAGTTAGAGCGTTTAGTCAACAACAATCATACGATATAGGAGCATATGCTAGTCGCCCCCAACTCTAATCAACGAAAACGTACACCGAGTTCCCTTGTCTTCGTGAATAAATGGATTTAATCGTTGAAGACAAGGGCCAAGATTGGATACTTTACGAACCTTCCTTTAAGAACTTCGACTATTTTCAAAAAGGCTTCCTTATATTCCGTTGGTTACGGAATCCTTTCAAATTAGGCATTCCTATTCTTACATTTAGCTATAAAGCGGAACATACACTGCGCGACAACCGATTAGCACACCCTATGCTGCTCGTCTTTGAAACATAATATCAGGAAAACTAAAAAAGCTTTTCAAATAAATGTTTTCCCCCTTAGAAGAATATATAATTTCACACGAAAATTAATAGAAGATAGGATACTAACTTTATTAATAAGATTTTAAATTAATGTAAACGAACATAACATACAAAATTCACTATTATTTTTGCGACAGCCGATTAGCACAGTCACTTGAAAACTTAAAATAAAATAAGAAAATGGGTTCAAACTTCATTCAAATTGTTTTTTAATATTAATTTAAATATTTTAGACGTTTTCTGAAAACAAATTAATAATGTGTTGAGCCTCCACGGTTAAGTATTACTTCGTACATCCGGTGAGGTAAGGAGTCATATAATTTTATTTATATAATTGAGTGAAACAGCCTCCCAGGACCTTTTTATTCCTTCAATGAGTTCTGACGCTCCCACTCCTTAGTCCAGGTCATATTTGATCGACAGAAATTGAGTCGTTGCATCTTTCTAATCTGGTTTAGAGGTGGTTTTTTTTTTTAATTTTAGTAACTTTATATGTTCAGCATTCGAAATAACTCTTTGCACAGTCCGTACGCACGCTTTAACACCAGATTTTTCTTTTATTTTGGCGGCTGAGTCGTGGGAATTAGATGCGTGTCGTAGTATGATTCGCTTGTCAGCTGCTGTTATTACTGATGATGGCCGATCTTTCATGTTTTTCCCATATGTATCCTCATTGCTCAAATATGCGGTAATAACTTTACGGCTGCGCCTAATATTTTTTGATATTTGAAGAATAGAGTGCCCGCACTCCCTGTAAGCCTTTATTTTGCCTTTTTCAGACTTGTCCAACGGTTTTCCTTTGCCATTATTACTTTATTTTATTGATAATTGGTCCCAATAAAAAAATAATAAACTTAAACACCTAATCAAGGCAGCTAACACGAAAAAAGTGACATGAAAGCGAAAATGTGCTAATTGGCTGTCGCAAAAAACATGCATGCATTTTTGTCGCACTTCAAAGAAAAAAGCAAAGCAAAATAACGATACACTTCCAGAGCTCACAGTTATACTTAGAATGAGCGAAAATGATACAGAATAAAAGAAAAATAGAATGCGCATGAAACATATTCAGAGAAGGGGGTTATTTGCCTTTAAACTGGTAGGTTAGAGAGTGTGCTAATCGGTTGTCACGCAGTGTATAAACAAACACCCTTAGCAGTTTGAAGTGTGACGAGAATCCCTCTAAGACGTCCACTAGATCCGACTTGATTATGGAAACGGCCAGTTCAACCGCTGTTTTCTTCTTCTCCAGCTCCATCTCCCTTTCAGCTCTAGGCGCGGACTAACGGGCCAATCTTCATCTTCGTTCTTCAAAAACGAAGGTCCACTAAACCAGAATGACTCCTTCAAGTCGACAATGTCACAACCTCTTGAAACTAAAACTGCTGGGTTTTGTTTCTTCGGTACAGTCACTATGTAGTTTCCTTGGACCACTCTGTTCGAAACGAACGTCGCCAACAACGAAGGATGAGATCGGATCCAGTGAAGAGTAACTACTGAATTCGACCAGTAGACAGTCCGTTCGATATTAAGCTTCAATAATGGCTTGATTCTGTGGCAAAGATCTGCTAAAAGGTGAGCAGCACATAACTCATGTCTAGGAGGTGTTTTAGTCTTGAGCGGCGCTACTTTTGCCTTTAAAGTCAACAACGAAACCTTGTAACCTTCAGCAGTTTTGCTACGGATATAAACGCAAGCACCGTAGGCTCTTATAGATGCGTCGGCGAAACCATGTAACTGTATTGGTGACATCGGATTGGTGAACCCATATCGAGGCATGGAGATTTTTCCACTCTCGACAATGTTTCCTTCAATTTATTCCATGCTGTTTTCAACTGCTATGGGATAGACTCATCCCAGTCCAACATATTAAGCCATAACTCCTACAGTAGGATCTTGCCTCGAATGACAATTGGACTTAATAAACTGAGGAGGTCAAACAGCTTTGATGTCACCGACAATATGTTCCTTTTTGTCGCTCGGATATCCATGACAGGGGTGTCGATTTTAAACCTTAAGGCATCTTCATTAGGAGTCCATGATATACCTAGAGCCTTAGTTGAATCTGAATCCGAGATTGTTATCGATTTAGCTGTGCTCTCAGATGCAGGGACCTCAGATGAGTTTGAAAACCACTTGCTCAATTCAAAACCTGCTGTTTGAAAAACCTGAGTCACTTCAGGCTTAATTGTCTTAAGTTCATTGATGCATGCAGCACCAGTTAACATGTCGTCAACATAAAAGTCGGACTGAAGTGATCTTCTTACGGCTTCACTCAACCCCTTTAAACACCTGATAGAGTTAGTCGTCTTTAAGGCGCCAAGAAACGCCGTTTTGCAACCTCGAACCAGTTGCCTAAAACTTTTGGGTGTGATATAAATCTAGCAAAGCGACCCGACGGCAAAATCTGAGTAGGATTTCTATAATGATCTTCACAGAGCTGTTGCTTTGCAACCATATTTTATTAGTAGATAGTAATTCTTCTAGTGACCAAAACTTCTGCACTGTGTTATCTATTGAGTCAAGCAATTCATCTTGACAACTTAGTGTTGAACAGAAACCTTGGGGAGCTGGAAAAAAGAGTTTTTTGCAGGATCGGATACTCCGGACTTTGCTTTATTTGACTGACGGACAACAACTCAAAAAATGACTATGCACCAATTAACATGTCTATCCGCTGAGGCTTGTAAAAATATGGATCTGCTAATGGTAGGTTCTTTGGGATTTTCCAGTCGCTGACGTTGACTGACTAGTCTGGGTGATACCCAGAAATTAATTTTAAAATCCAAAAATCAAATGAGAACTCACTACCAGATTTTATTGTTGACTTGAGAATTGGCTGCGCCAATACCAATCAAGTTTATACATGACTCTTCTTTACGGATCTCTTAGCGTTGTGCCAAATCTTCATTTACGAAGTTGGTTTAAGACCCAGAGTCAAGAAGTGCTCGGGCCAAAATGTAATTTCCGCTTCATGTTCGGACGCTTACGATCAACGTTGCAAGAAGTACCCTTTCCAATGCTGACGCATGCATAGAATGCGTAGTGGAAGGATGATCTTGCCTTGGAGGAGGAGAAATATTCTCTGAAGGTGGTGGTAGCGCTAAGTTATTTTCAGTCACTGTGTATCTATGTAATAATTGATGATGCGAGTGACCACAATCTCGACATTTTTTGATTTGCATTTTACAACAGTGTGACTCTTTTTGAGACAATTTTAGCATAACGATGCAGACTTTACGAACTCAAATCTCTGCATGACGGAGAGACGAGTGAACGGACTACAAGCTTCAATTAAGTGGTCATTTGAATTGCAATAACTGCAGGTCTGATTGGTGCAAGCAAAGGAACTTTGATTATGCTGTCTGTTTGAAACTACTTTTTCCGATTTTGGCTTTGTCGATTCTTCAGCAGTTCGATGCTGGTATCGACGGTTCAATACCCTTGCAAAATCGGACCACAAAAGCATTTTGTCATAATCTAGCTGCTCTTCCCACTTTTGTCGGGTCACATGATCTACTCTATTTAATACTAAATGAATCAGCATTGTATGGCTATCTTAGTGTCATCGCCTATCGATAACAATGAGCCATATATAGATGACACAGTATCGATAAGGCTTTTAAGAAACGATGATTGCTGATTCATTTTAGGAAGGCTAAATAATGATGAGATAATGTTCATAAAGATCAGGCATTCGTTATCGTAGACTCTCCTTAGGCTTTCCATAGCCTTTTCATAATTGCTTTCGGTGATTTGGAATGTCTTAATCGCTCCCCAAGGCATCACCAGAGAGACAGGAGATTAAATGATTAAAATTTTCGATAACCGGAATGTTCTTATCATTATGAACAAGAGTCTCAAATAGTCCTATAAAAATCTTAAACTCAGAATATTTGCTGCTAAATTTAGGTAATGTCGAGCTCGAATTGGCGCCATCGGTGCCGAAGCTCTTTCTTTTGTTTCGCTAGATGACTTGACGGCTGAAATAAGCGACATAATTTTCGCTTTAGTCGTCGGCTCCAAACTCATCATTTTCATCAAGGCTTTCAATATGTTCTTGAAGTCCGGTTGCCTTGACAATAGTTTCGGACAAAATTTGAAGCCTGCACCTTAGGAGACATCTCCGACCCTATAAAGTACATATATTCTGAATCAGCATCAACAGAGAAGTCGATGTCCGTCTGTCCGTCGGTCCGTCTGTCTGTTCCAACGCAAACTATTCCCTCAGTTTTTGAGCTATCATCATGAAACTTGGCACACAAGCTTCTTATTGCTGCACGCTGTAAATAAGTCGGAACGAGCCGTATTAGAGCGATAAATCGTATAGCTGCCATAGAAGCTACCGTCCGATTTTTGTTGTTTTTCAAGATATTGCAACAAGATTTGGCAAATCTTATTCTTATTACGTTTTTAATGTGCTCTCAATTGTCGAATTGTATCAAAATCGGACCACTATAACATATAGCTGCCATAGGAACAATCGGCTGAAATCAGGGTTTTTGTATGCAAACATGTTTTGTTTTTGGAAATACCGCACTTTACCAATACTTTTTTTTTTTTTTGGACGTTGATACAATGAATGTATAATCAAGTGGTCCATGCAATACCAAGCCGATGCTTGTTACGCGCGGATCCCAGACACAGCGAATGTCCACCTCCCGCCCAACCGACCGAGGGGCACAGTCGCCGAACGTACGACTCGAAACGCGAATAGAGAACGCGGGCATGCAAATTAATACTAAAGATAGGAAAGATTTGCGAGGAAAGATTACTTAATGTTTAGAAAGATAGGACAGAATTTCAAATTTTAGGCATGCAACAGAGGAAGCGTTAGAAATAAGAAAGAATAGATTATTGTAGTCCGAGCATAATACCCTAAACGGATCGTGAAGGGCATAAGTCGACCTACAATAAGGAAGAGTTAGTGGTAAGTAGTTACGTGTTATTCTACAAGGGACAGAGAAGTGTAGCCGGCTAACTAGGTCTACACTGTCAATATCACCTTGGATGTGGTTTTTAATAAATACTACACCCAGCATGGTTCTACGGTTAGCTAGTGATGGTAAATTAAGCAACAAAAGTCTACTGCCATAAGAAGGAAGTCTTAAATTTATATCCCAGTTAAGGCCTCGTAAGGCGAAAAGTTAAATTTTTTTTTTTGTACAGATTCAATGGGTTTTTTATGAGTAGTGTACTGGGGACACCATACGCATGATCCGTATTCCAGAATTAGACGAACAAGTGATGTATAGAGGGTCTTTGTTACATAAGGATCATCAAACTCCTTAGACCACCTCTTAATAAAGCCAAGTACACCCATGGCTTTACTGACCACAATAGAAATATGTTCGGAAAATTTTAATTTTCGGTGCAATCGGACGCCCAGAACATTAAACTAGGTTGATTCTATCTAATTCACAGCCACAAAGAGTATAAGAAACGTACATTGGACTGGTTCGGAAGAATGTCAGCTTGCATTTAGAGCTGTTCAGGTTTAAGAAATTCGCACAGCACCAAGAGTGAAAACTATTTAAGTCGGCTTGTAGGTTAGAGTGACAGTGATCATCTTGATATTGATAGCAAAGCTTTAGATTATCCGCATACATGAGAGTACGGGAGTTATGTATGACCACAGGTAGGTCATTGATGAAAAGCGTAAAGAGAAGGGGGCCTAAATGGCTACCCTAAGGAACACCAGATGTGGCAAAGAGAGGGTTTGAATGAACATTATAAAAGAGGACTCTTTGAGTTCTGTCAGTCAGATAACTCACAATCCAACTAAGTAGTTTTGGTGAGAACCCTTAAAGGTTCAATTTATGAGCAAGAAGGGAATGATTTACTAAGTCAAAAGCTTTACTGAAATCAGTATAAATGATATCAGTCTGAAGATTTTCCTGAAAACCTTTTATAACAAGGGATGTCAGCTCAAGTAAATTCGTCGTAGTTGATCGACGTTTCATAAATCCGTGCTGAGAAGGCGATATGACGGATCTACAGAAATGTTGCAAGTGAGGAGTTAAAACATTCTCGAAGAATTTAGGTATAGCCGACAATTTAGAGATACCTCTATAATTGCTTGCATCAGACTTGCTGCCCTTCTTAAGCAATCGGATGATAAATGATTCCTTCCATATAAAAGGAAATGATGATGATGATGAGCAAAGGCTTACTTAGACAGTGAGCACAGAACCGAAGTACACAAGCGGAGACACCGTCGGGACCTGGAGAAAAAACTGGTTTCACCGAGTGAAGATCCTTAAGAAGTGAAATTTCGTTCAGAATAGGAGTGAAGATAACATTTGAACAGGGAATGTTATATGGATAAAAATGAACATTTTGAGTAGAAAGCGAAAATGTAGTTTGAAAAAGCTTTGCAAACATGTCGGCCATGGCTTGGCCGGTATCTGCTATAGAATTTTCAAAAAAAAACTTTGAAGGTTTAACCGATGACTTACGCTTCATGTTAACAAAACTATAAAACTGTTTAGTTCACTAGAAACTGGGTCCTACAACGAGCTAAATAGTTTTTATAACACTTCGCGTTCAGTACTGAAAAATTTAAACGAGCAGCTAAAAAACAAGTGGGTAGGGCTACAGTTGAACGCCCGACAATAGGATACCCTTCTCCCAATTTTTAAAATCCGTTACAAACGTGTAACTACTCTACATATAGCTTTCTCGCTCACACTCACACAGCGACGCACGTAAAGAGTGACGTCGACGTCGGCGTCAACTACTGAAAGCAGCGCGCAGGCTGCTGCTCGTACATTTGTATTGAAAACGTTGACTTGAATAACTCCTGTGTTATTGATCCGATAGGATTGTAATTTAGAGAATATGTTCATATGGCATATAGCTTTATACATACCAAAGCAGAACTTTATTAGTTTAATACTTTGCTAAATAATCGTAAATTACCGATTTGCGGGGGCGGTGGGCGTGGCATCAAACACTTGAAATAAACTTTGTCTGCCTCTTATATATAAGAACCTGCATACCAAATTTGGTGTCCCTAGCTTTTTTAATAGCTGAGATCTGTTGTCTCATACAGACGGACAGACGGACAGACGGTCAGACGGACAGACGGACAGACAGACGGACATGGCTCAATCGACTCGGCTAGTGATCCTGAGCAAGAATATATATACTTTATGGGGTCTGCCACGCCTCCTTATGCCTGTTACATACATTGCACAAAGTTAGTATACCCTTTTTTGACCATTTTCAAAGGTCGAAGGGTATAACAAGAAAAGGCTGAATTATTAATTTTGTATTTATACCCTTCGACCATTGAAAATGGTCAAAAAAGGGTATACTAACTTTGTGCAATGTATGTAACAGGCATAAGGAGGCGTGGCAGACCCCATAAAGTATATATATTCTTGACACATCAACCAGACCATCAAAAAGGTCATGCTGCCGGTAAGGCAATAAGAACAAGTGGATATGGCTACAGTCGAGCGCTCGACAGTCAGATACCCTTCTTCCAATTTTCTAAATCTGTTATAAATGTGTAACTACACTACATATAGCTTACTCGCTCGTACTATACAGCGACGCGCGTAAAGAGTAAAGCGACACGACGCAACGTCGACGTTGACGTCAATTGCTCAAAGCAGCGCGCAGGCTACTGCTCGTACATTTGTATTGAAAACGTTGACTCGAATAACTCCTGTGATCCGATCGGATTGTAATTTGGAGAATATGTTCATATTGCATTCAGCTTTATACACACCAAAGCAGAACTTTATAAGTTTAATACTTTGCTTAATAATCACATATTACCGATTTGCGGGGGCGGTGGGCGTGGCATCAAACATTTGAAATAAACTTCATCTGCTTGGGAAATATGGAAACCTCCATGCCAAATTTGGTGTCCCTAGCTCTTTTAATAGCTAAGATCCGTTGTCTCAAACAGACAGACGGACAGCCGGACAGACAGACAGACGGACAGACGGACAGACAGACGGACATGGCTCAATCGACTCGGCTATTGATCCTGAGCAAGAATATATATACTTTATGGGGTCTGCCACGCCTCCTTATGCATGTTACATACATTGCACAAAGTTAGTATACCCTTTTTTGACCATTTTCAATGGTCGAAGGGTATAAAAATTCATCAACACTTGATGTCCAGTCACATTCTGGCATATTAAAGTAACCAAGGACTATAAAATGATCCCTGTCTGATAACAGGTTGAACACAGTCTTTGTTGCAGATAAGTGTTGCAAATTTACTAACAATTCCGATGACGAAATATAAGAGCAGGTTATAAAACAAGAAAAACCGGGAAAGTGTAATTTTACACAAATAAATTCAATACCATATTGAATCTCCGGTTGTAACAACTCCGATCTAATGGCAGAGTTTACTGCGATCAGAACCCCGACACCTCGTCGGCCAGGTCGATCAAGCCTGTAAGTTGAGTATTTACTTGGGAAAACTTCGGAGTTTAGAATATCCGGTTTCAACCAAGTTTCGGTAAATACCAACACATGGGATGTAAAAGAAAGGCTATTTAGGAAAAGATTATAAAGTTTGCTACATAACCCTCTAACATTTTGGTATGTAAGAAGGAAATTAGCATTTAAATTTTCGTTTTGGTTTTTTTGCGAAAATGTAAATGCTTGTATAGGTAGAAATAACGCAATCTGTTTCCGATTTTTCTTATTTTTCGCTTCAAACTCTTTAACCACTACATAGTCTGGCCAAAATTTGGGAGAACATATGTTGGTCAAGAGTTCAGCTGGGACACTAATTTAGAGGACGAAATATCCCTTTCATACGAAAATTTAAATTTTTCCACTTTTAAATCAGCAGCTTGTATTTTGGCTCGAATGTAAGCCGCTATCTCTTCAGATGTAAGATCAGGGGAAAGCCCAGAAATGAATATTTGCTTCCTAAGTGTAACACCTAAAACCTTTTTTGGCTCCACAGGCATTACACCTGCGCACAATAGGCTAGCGAGCCGATTTTTCGACGAAATTTAAAGTTTTAATGCTAGGTTCTTGAAATTTCGTACATATGATAGTGTCGATGCATATAAAAACATATCCAAGTTTCAGACCGATCTGACCACGCCTTCCCTAGCCGCCCATATGAAATAAGTTTCCTCTTATTCATAATTGTCCGGTAATTAATAATGCTAGCACTCGTTATATATAGCAAATGTTTTTTATTAATTTTTTTTAACATATAACCTTAATATTAATAACTAAAAAATAACAATGCATTGAAAATGACTATATTTAGGTATTTATACCCTTCGACCATTGAAAATGGTCAAAAAAGGGTATACTAACTTTGTGCAATGTATGTAACAGGCATAAGGAGGCGTGGCAGACCCCACAAAGTATATATATTCTTGCTCAGGATCACTAGCCGAGTCGATTGAGACATGTCCGTCTGTCTGTCCGTCTGTCCGTCTGTATGAGGGAACAGATCTCAGCTATTAAAAAAGCTAGAGACACCAAATTTGGTATGGAAGTTCCTATATATAATAGGCAGGTGAAGTTTATGTTAAATGTTTGATGCCACGCCCACCGCCCCCGCAAATCGGTAATTTACGATTATTAACAATAAGAAGTTATTCAAGTCAACGTTTTCAGTACAAATGTACGAGCAGCAGCCTGCGCGCTGTTTTCAGTAGTTGACGCCGACGTCGACGTCACTCTTAACGTGCGTTGCTGTGTGAGTGTGAGCGAGAAAGCTATATGTAGTAGAAGTATTTGTGCAAAATTTCTGTTTGAAATTATGAGTGTGGTTACACGTTTGTAACGGATTTTAAAAATTGGGAGAAGGGTATCCTACTGTCGGGCGTTCGACTGTAGCCCTACACACTTGTTATACCCTTCGACCATTGAAAATGGTCAAAAAAGGGTATACTAACTTTGTGCAATGTATGTAACAGGCATAAGGAGGCGTGGCAGACCCCATAAAGTATATATATTCTTGCTCAGGATCACTAGCCGAGTCGATTGAGCCATGTCCGTCTGTCTGTCCGTCTGTCCGTCCGTCTGTCCGTCTTTCCGTCTGCCCGTCTGTCCGTCTGTCCGTCTGTAGGAGACAACAGATCTCAGCTATTAAAAAAGCTAGAGACACCAAATTTGGTATGGAGGTTCCTATATATAATAGGCAGACAAAGTTTATTTCAAATGTTTGATGCCACGCCCACCGCCCCCGAAAATTGGTAATTTACGATTATTAAGCAAAGTATTTAACTAATAAAATTCTGCTTTGGTACGTATAAAGCTATATGCCATATGAACATATTCTCAAAATTACAATCCTATCTGATTAATAACACAGGAGTTATTCAAGTCAACGTTTTCAATACAAATGTACGAGCAGCAGCCTGCGCGCTGCTTTCAGTAGTTGACGCCGACGTCGACGTCACTCTTAACGTGCGTCGCTGTGTGAGTGTGAGCGAGAAAGCTATATGTAGTGCAGTTACATGTTTGTAACGGATTTTAAAAATTGGGAGAAGGGTATCCTACTGTCGGGCGTTCGACTGTAGCCCTACCCACTTGTTTACATTTAAAAATGTTCATAAATGTCTTGTTCTACATCAATATCTTTTAAAAACGGATTTTCAGAGTCAGAATCTGAATCACTATTACGTTTGTTAGCATCAAAGTGGGGAACATTGTTATTATTGTTCATGTTAACAAAATTTAGCAAGTTTGGTGATTTCAAAAGTTCTATTACGTCTGCTGGTAGGGGTAGTTTTTTTGCTGACCCAATCTTTCTGTTATATAGATGCTCGACACAAGAGGATCTGAGGAATCCATTGCTCTGTGGAAAACATCTGTCATATTGTTCTGCCGTGTACTCTTTCGAGCATGTAACCTCCTGTCACTCTTATAGTATTTGTTGCGAGCCTCTGAGGCGTTTTCGCCAAGAACACCTAATGGAAGGATTGATGCTTCTATTATTTGGTTTAGGATTATACACATCGGAGCAAAAAGGAGCAAAAGAGATTTTTAAAATTAGTTTATTTACACTTTGCACTATAATGACACATAATTACTTTTTGGCACAAATTGACACAAAATTAGTTATACTCCACAAAAGACGTGTAAGCAGGTTAGCTTTTTTCTACTTTTGGACAACACGAATAAACGCACACAAAAAACACATTATTAAACATGAACGAAATTTTTTTAATACAAATATTCTACATACCTTGGTCCTTCTTTTCCATAATTTTTGTGAAAATTCGTTAAACCACAAAAATGTTGGCACGCTCACAAGTCAACAAAATTTTTCCTGCGCTTTTTAGTTTGGCGCGCATGCAATCAAACAGCTGACTTAGAAGGCCCGCCAAAATTTCAAGGATGCATCAAAACAACTAAAATCACTTGATTCATTTTAGTCGAAGTATATACTATTCAAATTTTATTATTAAACCAGGTTTACTTTCTATGAAAAATTTGAATTTTCGTCGAAAAATCGGCTCGCTGGCCCAATGTGCTGCGGGAGAATTCTTATCCGGTAGTCCGGAAATTTAACTTGCCATCGGTATTTCTAATATCTGTGGAATAGGCAAAGAAACCACAGCGGACACATCAGAAACTTTATGTGACACCATTTGTAAACACTCATCGATGACTTCTTCAGAAGCCGATGATCTCGTCACCATAGGAGTGGTAAACGACATCAACGGCTGAGTCACCGGTGTACATGGTTGGTCAATGTTAGGAGGCCGAATGGCAGCAAGCAAAGATTTCGCCACATGAGCTGATTTTTGCGTTTGGGCGACTCATTCAATAGTTTAGGCTATTGAATGAGTTGTCCAACGCAGAGAACTGATCGGCAAGTTTTCGAAAACTGCCAAAAAGTTCACGAAATCCTGACTTTGTTTGCCGCATCGCCTCTCGCTTTCCGCCTCCCGACACAGGTCACAACAATAGAGCAGGCCAGTGCGCTTAGATACGGCATCAGCCGTAGAGGCAGTGTAGCCGGCACATTTTATGTCCACAACATTGTCACACAGCCAGCAAGATATGCTCGGCTGAGTAACATTCACTTGCTTCAAGCATGTTTTTTTATAACAGACAATAGCCTCCATTATAAAGATTGACTACTGTAACAAGCAAAGACAACCGCAAAAACAAAACGAAATAGGGAAAAAGAATAGTAAGCGTTAAAGAAAGAGCGAACGCCAAAGCTAGTGTGTGAGCGCGAGAGAGTGATTAGGCACACAGACACAAAAAGACGAGAGAGCGAGGTTTGGTGTTAGTGTAATTGCAGCGGAACTGCAACAACAAATGCCAACACCGAAATAAATGTGGAAAAGAGAGCACAAAGAAGACAAATGCAAATATTATTTTGTGTTAATTACGTACCAGTGGGTTAAACAGGTATGTACTCGCGAAAGTGAACGATAAGTTAAACAATTTGTTAAATTAAATTTGGCAAACACCGATTGTTTACAAGCAAAATTTAATGAAAACGGGGAGCAGACAAAAAACACGTCCGTTCACTTGGAAGAGAGATAGATATTATGAAGACCGTTGTCCCCAAGAGCGCTTCAACTTCTTCGCTGCAATGGTGCGAAAGTTTGTTCCCTAACCTGCGGTTTACAAGGACTTTTTTCGCCTACTTCGAAGACCCTATTCTACCGACTACGGTTTCCCTTGGCATTCTGCTCCATCTGAGCTTTCTGTATCCTGTTGCTGACAGCCTGGGTACACTCTAAAGACTCCACGTGTAAAATGTCCTTCGGTTTTTTTCCCACCACTGAGCTGTTGTACTCGACAGTAGCCTGCATTGTTCAAATCGAGAATGTATGTAACAGGCAGTTTGAACTTCGACGGCAAGCACTTTTTTTCGACGATATGTTATGTGCCAACATTATTTGCACTGATCATTATTGCAATTTTATAGTATATGCAAAGAAGATGCAGTGGCTGAGTGGATGTGGTCGTTGACTGTGAAGCCAAAGGGTACGGGGTCGAATCCTACTCGGTCCGATTCTAGTGAATTTTCTGAAATTTACTTTTTTTCAAGTACTTAAAATATTTTAGGTTTAGTATTAAATGCATTTGATTAAAAGGAATTTTAAGGGAAGTGAGTTGGTATATTAGTTTTTGTCCTGTACGACAAGCTGAATGGTCTTATAATGCAACTTTTGCGATCCAAATGACTTTTTTAGGTCCATGGTTCAAATCACCTCAGGGGGATAAATATTAATTTTTATTGTCTTCTGTTCTTATTTTTATTTGTTACGGACTGCTTTTTTCATCAGGGCCGCGCCAGTTAGCTCAGCAGCACTTGGGGAGGGGTTTTTCCTCCAGCCCTGCAGTCCGCACCAAATATCGACTAAACATCGGTATTTAACACGTAAGACACATCACTAACAAAAAAAGGTAAACAAACCAAACGTGTAAAACAGATATTGCACAAATATTTTACATTTTGTTTCGTTTACTTTCGGGTAAAACTACTCTACGTGGGACAACGACACACAACAACGACCATGGGTGACTGCCAAGTCACCGCGCACCCACCATGTGATGCTCCTGCTCAGGAGTTTCGGAGCATCATCCTAAAATCGCGGAGTCCGTCCTGGCCTACTAAGGCCGCCCCATCTCCCCAAAAAGGTAAATTAGCACATTATAATAACTTTAAACATTTATTTAATACTAATCCTCACTCTCATGACTAACCCCCCCCCCACGTGGGAAACTGAACACTAAACTATTAACGCTTAACTTAAGACTAATAACAATAAAGATTTATATAATTATTTCTAATGGGACATTTTCTATTTTAGGTGGTGCATCTTCGCCGCAAATTTGGCCTGCTAGCGGCGGATGGTGTTGGCGGCTATCGCAGGCGAAGATTAGGCCAGTTGTTGGCGCTACAGTAGTCGGCTGTCCGCTAGCGCCGCTGGAATTGCCAGAGATTTAGACACTAAGCTGCCGAGACGTTAAGGCACCGTCAAGGCTACGATTTGGCGGTCACGCCGGGGAAAATGTAGCCAGCTACAGGCAGGATTACTGCGGCAGCCGTTGCTGGTGATGCAGTGCAGCGCAGGATCACTGTGGCAGCAGTAGCTGGTGCTGCACAGATCTTTTCACGGGGGACAAAATAGGCCCTGGCAGATCCCCGCAAGGAACAGACTCACCAGGGCAGGCAGGCGATGGTTGCCGAGAGATCCAGAAATCGCTTCTGCACACACACAAAATATTAATTTAATTAATTTAATTTAATAAATTTTATAAATGTAAAAATGTAACACGCACTTAATTATTTGCAGATTCTATCTGCGCTGACCGCTCGCTCAAAGGCAACTGCAGAGTCGGCCGCCCTTGAAAGAGATATTGGCGGTCATATGCCTGGGCGTTCGGGCAGCTACCGACGGTTCAAACGGCGCTTGGCCCAACGGGAACCTTGGGTCAGTAACCGTCTTGGCTGTTAACAGGCCCATGGCCTCGTAAGGCTCGCACTGCTTGCTCCGCCAACCGATGTTTTGTACCAGGGCAGCTGTGTTCATTGATACACACCTATCGATACTTCCAATGAACACAGCTGTTTCGCAGAATGCAACAGCACCCAACATTTCGAGCGGCGCGATCAATCTTGCAAAACGACGAAATGATTGGGGCACTCGAAGGTCTTGCTGCGCGGCCTACTTATCCCAAGCAGTCCAACAGGCGTCCAACGCGGGGCCCACGCTCTACACATCGTATTAAAACTGAGCGTCGGCTATATGGGCGGTACGCGTCCATTGTTGTCCGCTGGATAATGATCTTCCATTTCTAGGTTCGCCATGCTGTTTCCCTTGCGAGCGATGTTCTCTCAGCAGTCAGCGTTGGTTCACGTCCGTATATCTTTTGCATGATAACCGCCAAGGCGTCGCCCTTGTAAATCCTCAAGAAGGTACGCATTGTTTCCGACCGCCTTCACTACCCGCGCCCGTAAGAACTTCCTCGCAAACTTCGCGTTGAAACTCTTCGAGAAGTCGCTGAGCACGAAGTTCCTCCGATAAACCTCTTGGCCGGGCGTGGCGTGGAAAGTCCTTGCTCGTTGGTCATAACGCAGCTTGCTCACCTCGTATGAGTCGTGAAGCTTGTCTTGGATTCGGGCTCGGATAATGGCCATTTTGTCCCTGTGTGCCATACCGTCCATTTCATGGTCGCACATGGACCGCAGCTTCCTCGCCAATTGGTAGCATTTGCCGTTCAGGTAGAGGTGATGGCCGAAAACCGTAAAAACGGTGTTTCTCCCGTTGCCGCGTGTATGGAGTTCCGGATAGCGACTTCTATTTCCGGCAAGTGCGCATCCCACTCCCGGTGATCCTCCTTTAAATAACAGCGGATCGCCGACAACACGCTACGGTTCACCCTTTCCGCTGCATTGCTCGATAATGAGTACACTGGTGTTCGGATGTGTTTTATGCCAAAATCTGTAACCATCTCTTCAAAAATCTTAGCGGCGAATCGTTTCCCATTGTCCGAATGGATGACTTCGGGCACACCAAACTTGAAGAACACCTCGTGGACTAGGGATTCTATAAGACGCGTTGCAGACGCCTCTCTCATCGCCTTAAGGAAAGTGTACTTCGAGAAGTGGTCCACCACGATGAAGATATAGGCGTGTCCTCTTCTCGACTGATGATATTTCCCCAGGAAATCAATATATATCTTCTGGAAGGGCCTCTCCGTGTCCACTTTCTTGTCGATTCCGACTTGCATGCGATGATTCGGTGCCTTGGTCTCCTTGCAGATCTCACATCCTCGTACGAAGTCCCGAACTTGCACTGCCATACCCGGCCAATAATATTGACAGCG
Organism: Zaprionus tsacasi; assembly: GCA_018904105.1. Classification (NCBI taxonomy): domain Eukaryota; kingdom Metazoa; phylum Arthropoda; class Insecta; order Diptera; family Drosophilidae; genus Zaprionus; species Zaprionus tsacasi. Next base: position 342,835 of record JAEIFR010000384.1, read on the forward strand.
GAGAACCTCCAACGTCTCCGCTTGTCCTCCGTGCGCTGCTGTCGGGTCTGCGTGAGCCCGTGCGATCAACGCCCCCGTCAAGGCTGATGGAATCCATAGTTTCCATCCTGATCCTTCGACTTCGTCGCTGAGACCTGGCTGCGTAACTCGCTTAAACAGCAATCCCTCCTCTGTCTTCAGGTCTGGCAGGCACCGCTTGTTCAGCTCGGCCTCTCGTACTGGTACTCGTCCGCACCGAACGCCGTGGTCTCGAAACCCAGCAGATCGGTGGGAGCCATATGGACCTCATCCACGCTACGTGAGAGCATATCTGCTACCACGTTATCCGAACCCTTGCGATGCTCTATGACGAAATCATAGGCCTGTAACTGCAGTGTTCACCTGGCCAGCCTGCCCGATAGGTCCTTCATGGTCATTAACCACTTCAAACTCGCGTGGTCGGGTATGCAGGTAAATGGCATTCCCTCGACGTACGGTCGGAATTATCGGATCGCCATGATCGCTGCCAAGCACTCCTTCTCGGTGACGGTGTAATTCACCTGGTGTGCGTTGAGTTTTGCCGAAAAGAAAGCAATCGGCTGTTCTTGTTCCGCCTCATTGCACTGGAAGAGCACCGCCCCGACTCCCATGTGCGACGCATCACACTGAATATAAAATCGCCGCTTGAAATCTGCGTGGACTAACACTGGAGCTGTGGTATGTGCATCCTTTAAATCCTGCATCGCCATTTCAGCATCGACGCTAAAAACGAACCTTTTGTTTGATTTTTTTAGGCATTCCGTCAGCGGAGCTGCGAGGGTCGCGAAATTTCGGATGAAACGACGGTACCATCCGGCCGTTCCCAGGAGTGCTCTTACCTCCTTCATCGTCTTAGGCATGGGTATTCGCTTTATGGCCTCAACTCTCCCGGGATCCATCTGCAGGAGTCCTCCTTCTATCACACAGCCCAGGTATTTGACGGTTTTAAAGCAGAAATTCGACTTTTTTAATCCTTTGGTCAACCCTGCTTCCTTCAGGCACTGTGCCACGCGGCTGAGGTAACGCAAATGCGTCGCGAAATCCGGTGCGAGGATCAACAGGTCGTCCAGGTACACGAAGACATTCGTCCTGATCTCCGCGGGTATGACCCTGTCCATGAGCCTGACCAGTCGCTGTGCTGCGTTGCAGAGGCCGAACGGCATGACGCGGAACTGGTATAATGGGCGTCCTGGCACCGTGAACGCCGTATACTCCCTCGACTTCTCATCCAACTCTATCTGCCAGAAAGCAAACTTCAGATCGACACTAGAAATATAGACCGTCTGGTCTAGTCTGGAAAGAATTCCTTCGATGCTGGGTAGCGGGTAAGCGTCCTTTTTATACCCTTCGACCATTGAAAATGGTCTATACTAACTAATGGGTATACTAACTTTGTGCAATGTATGTAACAGGCATAACGAGGCGTGGCAGACCCCATAAAGTATATATATTCTTGCTCAGGATCACTAGCCGAGTCGATTGAGCCATGTCCGTCTGTCTGTCCGTCTGACCGTCTGTCCGTCTGTATGAGACAACAGATCTCAGCTATTAAAAAAGCTAGAGACACGAAATTTGGTAGGGAGGTTCCTATATATAATAGGCAGATAAAGTTTATTTCAAATGTTTGATGCCACGCCCACCGCCCCCGCAAATCGGTAATTTACGATTATTAAGCAAAGTATTAAACTTATAAAGTTCTGCTTTAGTATGTATAAAGTCTAATGTAATGTGAACATATCTTCCAAATAACAATCCGATCGGACTAATAACACTGGAGTTATTCAAGTCGACGTTTTCAATACAAATGTACGAGCAGCCTGCGCGCAGCTACGAGCATTTCATGTCGACGTCGACTTTGCGTCGAGTCGCTTTACTTTTTACGCGCGTCGCTGTGTGAGTGCGAGCGAGTAAGCTATATGTAGAGAAGTGTTTGAGCAGAATTTCTGTTTGAAATTATCAGTGTAGTTACACGTTTGTAACGGATATAGAAAATTGGGAGAAGGGTATCTTACTATCGAGCGCGCTCGACTGTAGCCTTACCGACTTGTTTGTTATTGCATTTAACTTTCTTGCTACTAAACAGAATCGGTTTTTTCAGGCTTTGACACTACCGTCGTCCGATTACTCCACGGACTCCTGATCTACTCGACTACTCCGAGCGCTAGCATCTTATCGACCTCCTCCTCAGTGACTGCGTGCCGTGCCGGCGACATGGAATATGGACGGTCCTTAAAAATTTTTGCTCCGTCTATCAACTCAATGGAGTGACTGTCGACCTGGGTCCTGCCGAGACCATGTTGTTCGAAGGTAAGGAACTGCCTTTGCACGCATGCGAGCTGCTGCTGCTGTTCCGGAGACAGTTCCCACCTTTCGGGGTCCGATTTGTGCTCGTCAGCTGCGTCCTCCGTGTAGTGTTCCATATCTTGGGCTAGGAGCTCTGCGGCGACTTTCCTTTCGCCTTCTGCTGCCTCTCGACCGGTAATTTCGGGTGCCAGTTCAAAGGGTCGCCAGAAGTCGACTCCCAGGTAAGCTTTTTGCTCCAGATATGGGCATATGTAAATATGACCTTTCTCACCTTGCATAAATATTCCATAGCCAACTCAGCGTACTTTGAAGAAGTACGTGGTCATCGGCACGTCAATGCTGCTCAGCAACTGCCTGCAACCACGACCCAGTAAGCTGACAGATGCTCCTGTGTCGAGCAATCCCAGGACCCGCTTACCACCTAATTTTATTTCCGCGAACGGTCTTGGATCGTTCGCCTGGTTTCGTAGGACTGCCGCCGCAACTTCCCGGCGCCTCGTCCGTCGTTGCCGGAACCGCCATCTCGCCCTTTGCATCTTGCGAGATACAAGTCGCATGCCTGCCACTTGATGTTGGCTGAATCCTCGGCTTCTGGCTTCCAGGTACCTTCGCATCCGTTCCTCCAATGGTATGATCGTACTTGTCTTACTTATATTCTTATCAACTATTACCTTTCTTTCAGGCTCCTTAACAGTTAATACGGGGCTTTCTCCTACGGGCGTGTTTCCCGTTTTGGCCACACCCGAGCGTCCGTTTCCCACGCAGTTCGGACATTTTGGCGTCACCGTCCCCGGCTTGCCGCATCGGTAGCAAAACAGCTGTCGTGTTGCCGATTCGCATTCCCGGAACATGTGGCCAGTCACGCCACAATTCCAGTACACCGGCCTATCTTGAGCCTTCGGCTGCCATTTATGCAGCTCCTCCACATCCTGGATTGGCGTCACCTCGGTATCTGGCACGATCACCTCATGGACACGGGGCTTGAAAGGAGTGGGAGGCACTGGCTGTTGCGCATAAGGAGTGCGTCCTCGTCGCCCGAAACTGCGCCCCACTTATGCTGCCTCATCCCGCAGCTCATCTGCGGTAAATATATCCATAGCGTAGACATAACGTGCGACACTCTCTTTGAGACCCTTCTTTATTACCTTTACCAGGTGTCTCTCCGCCATGGGCTTGTTAAGTCTCGACGCCAGTCTCCGCATGTGGTGGATGTAGTCCTCTACACTCTCCCCGGCCTGCTGTTCCCGTTGCAGGAGCTCGTGCATCCGATCGTGTTCCGTTTGGTGGCTGCGGAATCGGTCAAGCAGAGCCTGACGCAGTTGTGTCCAGCTGGTGATGGTGGAGTGTCTTATGTGGACCCAATACCACTCTCTCGCCCTCCCTGCCAGCAGAATGTGGAACGTGCGCAGGATTTCCGCCCATGGACACCGATATTGCCTCTGCAGGAACTCCAGACGGAAGATGAAGTCTTCCACAGAGTTGTATCGGTCCTCCGCGTCGAAGGATAATCCCCACCACTCCACTCGGGCGTAGGGCATCGGATGCGGAACATTAGCGTACGTTGGCTTGCCGCGTGGATAGTCTGGCGCTATCCTTTCATTTGGCGAAACGCGCTGTTGGCCCTCTCGGTGTCTATCCGTGTATCTTGGTCACGGTTCCGGGCTGCCGCTGTCTCTTGCCAACTCTTTTGGCGGAATCTTGGGTGGCCACATCGGTGCACGTGCGTCTTGGGGTGCATTGCGCTTGGGAATGGCTCCCTCTCTGGATGAGTTGTGCATATCCCATATCGGATCCCGCTCCACAAGTCGCTCAACTGGCGCCGTCGCGGCAATTAATGGCCTTATGGTGTCGTTCACCATTTTCATTAGGTCAAGATTGCTCTGACGGAGATGATTCCGCAAGGCTTGCCCGATTTCCGCGTCCAAAAATTGCCGGTAAGTGTGTGTTGCTGAGGCTAATGCCACATTGATTGCCGATTTCACCACACTGTCCAAATTTTCTTTCAGGGCGTCTGGCTGTTTCCCGGATAGTTCTGGAACTGCGCCCTCCTTGCTCTCTGTCAGAAGCTCTGCGCGCAATTGGCTCTGGATTTGGGCTATCCTGCTTGGTGTCCGACTGAGCCCTCCCGTTGCCAACGCCATCTGAGGATCAACTGCCCCGTCTCCATCAGTGGACCATGTCACGTCCCACGCCTCTGGCACTGGCCCCCTAGACCGCAGGTGATGCCCGCCAACATCTCTCTCTTCATTTGTACTCATTTTTTCCTTTTATTTCGTTCCAGGGTAGCGTGCCACCCAAAATGTACTTTTAAGTTATTATTATTTAATTTTGTAATAAAATGTATAGTTTGTATCTTAATATTAATAATTTGTAATTTCGATGTTTATATCTAAGAACTACTATAATTAAATAATAAATATTATATGTTGACCTAAAATTATTATTAAAAAAGTTTTGTAATTATTGTGATAAGAAATATAAATAACATGAAACAAAAAAAAATAATTTAATTAAACAAATACAAAAATATAATGTAATAAATGTTTTCCGACGGATCAAAAAAAATAGGGAGATGGAACGACTTGTCGCCGGTGGACTCTATAACGATATTTGCGCTTCTTGGCCTTGCTGTGTTGGACAAAACAAAACACACTGCCGTTCGTCAACTGGTCTAACTGTCACGCTTGTTGACAGTTGCCAGTTAAGGACGCGGCTGGTGTTCGATCGGCTCTGCTTTTACTCGGCGTGCGTCTCATTAATCCGTGAGGCGGTGCAGCGCGTATTGCCCTAGGCATTTACGGGTCACCTGTCCCTCATGAAGCCACGTTGGCCGGACTAAAGGGACTGGGCAACTAGCGAAGGCAGGCGATCTACTACTTTACAAAGAAAGAAAAATAACGAAAAAGTCACATTTACATAAAACACATCTGGATATTGGACACGGCCCAGAGAAGGTCCGCGGCACAGTGTTTTCACCACCACTGTCAGAACACGACTCGCGGCCTGCCTGGCAACATGTCTCTACATCCAAATACCTCTACTTACTGATGTTTCTCAGTCTACAACTCCCTGCGCAAACGTGAATTCAAATTCAACGTGCCGCAGTTTGTTGTAGACTAAGTCACATCAGCCAAGCTGTAGTGAGGTGTCTACATACCGCTGTCAGTCGATTTTTAGCAAAGATTTCGGCACAGAATTACCTGGCCTACATCTTTGCTCCTTTTTGAATTGGGCGCCATTATTATGTTACGGACTTTTTTTTTCGTCAGGGCCGCGCCAGTTAGCTCAGCAGCACTTGGGGAGGGGTTTTTCCTCCAGCCCTGCAGTCCGCACCAAATACCGACTAAACATCGGTATTTAACACGTAAGACACATCACTAACAAAAAAAGGTAAACAAACCAAACGTGTAAAACAGATATTGCACAAATATTTTACATTTTGTTTCGTTTACTTTCAGGTAAAACTACTCTACGTGGGACAACGACACACAACAACGACCATGGGTGACTGCCAAGTCACCGCGCACCCACCATGTGATGCTCCTGCTCAGGAGTTTCGGAGCATCTGAACACTAGACTATTAACGCTTAACTTAAGACTAATAACAATAAAGATTTATATAATTATTTCTAATGGGACATTTTCTATTTTAGGTGGTGTATCTTCGCCGCAAATTTGGCCTGCTAGCGGCGGATGGTGTTGGCGGCTAGATTAGGCCAGTTGTTGGCGCTACAGTAGTCGGCTGTCCGCTAGCGCCGCTGGAATTGCCAGAGATTTAGACACTAAGCTGCCGAGACGTTAAGGCACCGTCAAGGCTACGATTTGGCGGTCACGCCGGGGAAAATGTAGCCAGCTACAGGCAGGATTACTGCGGCAGCCGTTGCTGGTGATGCAGTGCAGCGCAGGATCACTGTGGCAGCAGTAGCTGGCGCTGCACAGATCTTTTCACGGGGGACAAAATAGGCCCTGGCAGATCCCCGCAAGGAACAGACTCACCAGGGCAGGCAGGCGATGGTTGCCGAGAGATCCAGAAATCGCTTCTGCACACACACAAAATATTAATTTAATTAATTTAATTTAATAAATTTTATAAATGTAAAAATGTAACACGCACTTAATTATTTGCAGATTCTATCTGCGCTGACCGCTCGCTCAAAGGCAACTGAAGAGTCGGCCGCCCTTGAAAGAGATATTGGCGGTCATATGCCTGGGCATTCGGGCAGCTACCGACGGTTCAAACGGCGCTTGGCCCAACGGGAACCTTGGGTCAGTGACCGTCTTGGCTGTTAACAGGCCCATGGCCTCGTAAAGGCTCGCTCTGCTTGCTCCGCCAACCGATGTTTTGTACCAAGGCAACTGTGCTCATTGATACACACCTATCGATACTTCCAATGAATACAGCTGTTTCGCAGAATGCAACAACTAATTTTATAATTGAAGGTTGATGAAAGGGTAATGTTAGGTCAGGGAGTTCTCCAAATTAATGTGAAAAAGGACTCATAGGTAGGGTGGGTAAAGATGCGGGACCTACACCAACACCAGTAGTGTCCCCGAAGTGCGCTCCGTAGAAGGGTAGTGGTTCTTTTCTGACTTTCTCCTCTCGCAAATTCTATCACTTCTTTTTTTTTTGTTCTTTTACTTTTCTTTTCTAATCTCTATTTTCTGACACGAGACATAGTGGCAAAGATTCTATTTATTTTTTTTTGTGTGTCTTCCCTCATAAAAGGGCTAGGAAGTTCTCCAAAAGAACCCCCCCCCACGGGCTGTTTTTGCTAGCCGCAAAAGAATCCAAGGGGAGGGCGGCCTTACCAAAGATAGGAACAATCTCCAGATTTAAAACATTTAGGAAATATAAATTTCATTCCGAGGGAGGAGATAACACAATTTAACTTTGAAAAGTATTTTTGTGTTGCACCTATGCACTGTGCAATTATTACATATATGTATATGTTTATTTGTACTATTATGTGTCACTGTCACTTTTAATTAATCTCACAATTGCCTATATTACAGTCCACCCTGGGCTCCACGAAAAATTAAATTAGTTTATCTCATTATAAAAAAACGACAAATTTGGTGCCTGTAATTTTATTGACGGAAAATGCGTTCGTTCGAACTCAATTTCTATTTGCGAGTACAAATTCATTGCTTCGCCTAGCTTAACTACGGCGGCGAAACAGGGCGAATTCAAAATAGCGAAGAGAGAACTTTATTACGCTCCCGCTCCGCCCTAAACTAACTTAAAATAGGTTTCAAGGATTTCAATTCAATGTAATACTTTTCTAATTAAACTAACTTAATTTAACAATATTAATTACGTAAGTAAGTGATATTATATATTGTTTGCAAGCAATATTTAACAAAAGGGGAGAGCAGAAAAACAGACACGTCCGTTCACTTAGAAGAGAAAGGCTTTTTAGGTTAGGAGATATAACAATCCAAGGTTAGTTATCTCGCATCATATGAATACAATATATAGTTTTCCGAGGCTGCAGAAGTATTCGTCCGAGTAGATACGTTCAATACTAAGCACTATTAACGTTTGCTTGGCTGCGTTCCGCCGCGTGCAAGCCTTGAATGGGGAACGCCACTACTGGCTAACTCATTACATAGCTTCAAGGCTACCCAAGGAAACTCATAGCGCTTGGGAGCATCATCAAGGGAGCAACTACCTTCATATAAGGAGTTGGAATAATTTTAAACAATCGTCTGGTCATGATGGATGCGATAAAAAACCGTAATTCGTCGTTCGACTCCAGCAGTGGCCAAGGCTTACCAAATTCGACAAAGTACATAACACCCAGGATCAACAGAGGCGCTCGAGCTGTCTATGCCATCACTGCGGAGGAGAGCACATTTTGCGGCGTTGTCCAGCTTTCCTGGCTTTAGATAGTTGCAAACGAAAGGATATAGTACCGAAGGCGAAGTTATGCAGCAATTGTTTAAATCGATCTCATACTTTATCTCGCTGCAACAGTATCAAGGTATGTGAAGTTTGTGGTCAACGTCACCATACCTTACTTATTTACTTACGGCAGCCAAATCATCCCATCATCATCAGTTGCTCAGCCATATCTTCTTGAGCTCAACGGAGGAACATTCTCCTCGCAACCGCTCGGGTCGCAGTATGAAACCCGATCAACGGATTCCACGCAGTCATCAATGCACTCATCCATCAAGGATCGGAAGAAACAATTGTTTCTGAGCATGTGATGCAGTCGCTTCACTTGAAGAAAGCCAGTACTTCTGCATCAATCGTTGGTGTAGGTCAAGGGAATAGTCATCGGAGCAGATATATGGTTGATTTTGAGCCTTCAAGCATTATTAATCCTAACTTCGTCCTAGATATATCGGCATATGTCCTTAATTCCGTGACCTCACATTTGCCTGCAATCAGCTTCTCGCCTTGGCATTGAAGTCACATCAAGGGAATCCCGTTGACAGATCACTATTTCAATCGTTCAAAGCGGATTGACCTCATCTTTGGAGCTGACTTGTTGCGCAAATCTTATTACCAGAGACGAGAATCGGTTCTTCATGCGAGCCAATAGCTCAAAAGGGAGATCGCTGAATGATATTTTATGGACTCTGCAAAATGATATGTCTCCAATAATCATGAATTTGCTGAAATACCGCCACTTTTTTTCTGCGGATATACAAAAAATGTATCGTTGCATAGTTGTCCATCCGGATTTTGCGTAGTATTTTAGGGCGGGCGGCGGATGGAAGCATCAACACTTATGCCTTGTCAACGCTTGCATTAGGGACAGCGTCAGGTGGCAGAGGATGAGCGTCAGCACTATCCGAAGGCAGAGGAGGTCCTTAAGACTGAAATATATGTGGATGATATACTTTGTGGAGAGCATAATATCGAAGATGCAGAAGAGAAGAGGAAACAAGTCACTGAAATAATAAAATCCACGCGCATGGAATTACGCAAGTGGTCTAGCAACGATTTTAGGCTGTTGTGTTGGATCCCTTACAACATCGCTGTTCTCAAACCAATCTTAGCTGGGATGATTGAGGTCCAGTTTCCAGATTCTGTCTCATCGATGCATCTACACGCTTTCTGCGACGGATCCTCCTCATCCTACCCAGCATCAGTATACCTGAGGGTGGAGCATACCAATGGCTCACGCTACTCATCCCTGGTCATGGCCAAGTCAAAGGTTAAACCATTGAAGCCACTGACGATTCCCCGAACTGAATTAAGCGGAGCACTGATAGCCATTAAACTTGTGAAGTGGATCACATCCTCGAATCACTTGAGCTCTCTTCCTCTGGAAATTTTCTATTGGACAGACGCTACCATTGTTCTTCATTGTCTGAACAGCGACGTGAACCGATGGAAGACCTTTATCGCTAATCGGGTAGCCTTCATCTCCGATCACTCCACCCAAACTCAGTGGAACTATGTCGGCACTACGGAGAATCCAGCGGATTGTGTAACAGGAGGGCTTTCTCCGGAGGAACTGAAGGACTTCCAGCTATGGTGGAAAGGACCACCTTGGTAGATACGCGATCGGGAATGCTGGCTACGAATTGATGGCGGCCCAGACAGGCAGACAGATAGGTAGACTCACAGGCAGACAGACATGGCTAGATCGTCCTGACTTGTAGTCCTGAACAAGAATATGTATACCTTATGGGGTCGCAGATGTCTCCTTCTGCGTGTTACGCTAATTCCGACAAACCTGATAGACCATGTATTTTTTTTTAAATCCATGGTCTTACAATTTCCAAAGCCCCAAGAAATAATGGGGGTCATAACCTGTTCATGCGATATATTTTTTCATTTGTTTTCGGACATTACTAGCACGTTGTTTTATGTGGGGCTGTGTAGTCATTATTTCCGGACTCTGGTTCAAGGTGTTTTTCAGGCGATCAAAAAATTTAATACAATTTAAAGTGTTAGAATAAGGTGAGTGATGGAAATATGTTTCTGCTCAACATTAATGTTCAAGATTTTTTCATGGACATGTGGGTGAGTGTGTGTTAGGTTACTGAAAAATAATGCCATTAAATAATTAATTGTTAATTCGCCCAATGGCGTCGACATCTACTTCCACTTGTTGCTTGCGTAGCACCAGTTTGATGAAATTCCCGTGATCGGCTGGATTTGCAAATGAATTATGCGACGTAGCTGCGCTTGCTTGTGCTCTTCGTCAAAAGTCTCAGGTGTTATGCGCTTCAGCGATTGATTATATACCAACGCAAATGCAAAACCAACCGCCAGTGTCCACAGGGCGACACCAAGAGACAGCTTCCATTCAGGTGTGAAGTGCTGAAACTCAGAGTAGGTCTGACAGAAGCTGTGTCGGTAAAGTGCCTTTTTCTCCTGTATCGAGAGTTTTTTCCAGTCGCCTTGTTCCTTCTCGCGTAATGCGCAAATTTCTGGAGTCACCTCGCGAAAGCGAATTGCCGGAAATGGGAAGTCAGAGCAATCAATGTAGTTGGGACTCCCATTGATTCCATAGCCGACAACCTCTCTCACACCAATCATCAGGCGTGTGGCATCAAAATAATTGTTGCGTTGCAGCATACTCAGTATCACAGCAGAGCTCGACTGACTCCAATGAGATGAAACTGCAAGGAGTCGCAAGTGGCAGCGCGGGCCTGCGCATCTTAAGGGAAACATACTGGCCGGAGTATTATCTGATTTCCAGGATTTAAAAATGTTACTGTAACAAATGTGAAGTTGTCTTTACTAACCTAGAGCTGCGTTTTCGATGATATTAGCAATTCTAAAGATGACTTTTTGTTTACGTTGCTTCGGTAATGAGCCTTTTTCGGGTCACATAAAGTATACTGACTGTCACCTGTGAAATTTTATTAGACATTCGACATTGACAGCTGTCTAGAGTTACCGTCTTTAATGAAGTAGGGCTACAGAGTTTGGAGTTTCATGATCCAATAAAAAAAGGTCTTGGAATACTGAAACACTTTGACTTCTATTAGAACCTCTTCGCATTCGACCCTTGAAAAAAGTCAATGAATCAGAAAAGCTATAATCCGTCAGAGGGATACCCTTTAAAATAAATTAGTAAGAACGTATGGAGAGTACTGCGTTCGTATACAGTAGAGCTGCGTTCGTAAAATAACAATATTTTAAAGTCTGGTCAGTTTTTTCATATTTAACAAATTTTGTGCAACATTTGTTCTGCTTGCCTTGTACAAATAAGTCTGATGATGTCTTTATCCAATTCAATAGTTTTTCTGGAGAGGATATTGATCAATTTGATTTAATCATTTTTTACCCTTCGACCATTGAAAATGGTCAAGAAAGGGTATACTAACTTTGTGCAAATGTATGTAACGGGCATAAGGAGGCATGGCAGACCCCATAAAGTATATATATTCTTGCTCAGGATCACTAGCCGAGTCGATTGACCCATGTCCGTTTGTCTGTCTGTTTGTTTGAGACAAAATAGATCTCAGCTATTAAAGGAGCTAGAGACACCAAATTTGGTATGAATGTATATGTATATCCGGGGCAGAAAAAATTTATGTTAAATGTTTGATGCCACGCCCACCGCCCCCGCAATTCGGTAATTTGCGATTATTAAGCAAACTATTGAACTCATAACATTCTGCTTTGGTACACATAGTGAATGCAATATGAACATATGCTCCAAATTGCTTTTCAATCGGACCAATAACACAGAAGTTATTCAAGTCAACGTTTTCAGTACAAATGTACGAGCGGCAGCCGGCACGCTGCTTTGAGCAGTTGACGTTGACGTCGTAACGCGTCGCTTCACTCGCATGTGTGTGTGGGCCATATCTAGTAGAATTATTTGTGCAGAATACTCTGTTTAATATTATGGTTACACGTTTGTACAAATTGGGAGAAGGGTATCTTACTGTCGGGCGGTCTCGACTGTAGCCTTACCGACTTGTTTTATAATTTGAATTTTATTATATTAAAAATTGTTACATATAAATATTAATTTTAAAATCTATAAATATTCATAAGTATTAAATTATTATTTAATTCTTGCATAATATATATTTCATTTAAACCATTTGTAGACACTTTGGTTCGTCAGTTGGACTGGCATTTCGGCTCGTAGATTTTGTGTCAATTCTAGAAAGTAAATAATATGTTAATAGTGTAAAATAAATACAAATTAAGATTTCAAATACCTGCGAATTCGAGTAAACGTCCTTCTTTAGCCACTGTATTCATTTTTATAAACACTTTTATTTTGTGGACATCAAATTATATATTTTATTCACAGTAATTATTGCCGACTTGCTCCACATGTGTACTCTTTGCACGCTCAAGATCGTCTGACAAATTCAAATTCAAAACTCCGCCAAAATAAAGCAAAGGCACAAGAATAAGCAAATGACAAAGGCATAACTTTTTCCTATTGCATTTTCTTTTTACTTTTTCGCGTCTCTCTATCTCTGTAATCGTGTGCGACACGAAAGAATCACAACAGTCGCTAGCCGTTCCAGAGGGTAAGTCACGTATAAACAATATAAGACGTATAGCACACTTTTACGTACAATACAAAGACTACACATAAGATTTGGATTAGAAGTGGAGGCAATTTTCCTGAAATTGGTAAAAAAAAGTAGAAGACAGACAGCAGCAACAGGCTAGTCTGATTGAATAGACAGGTCAGATAAAACAACCTACCAACAGCAACAACATGGTCTCGGGAAATGGATCAGCCCTATTAAGTCTGACATTGAGCGCAACTTCCACAGTTATCAACATCAACCTTAACCCAACCGATAATTTGGCTTATGTCGAACAACTTTTTCACTTTTGGGGGCCCTTCAATCTCGACAAGTTCATAACTAGCGCTGAGGAATTACTCCTCACTAGATCAGTAGACATGACACCTTATAGGCAACTACTTCTAAGAGCTGTCCGCAATAAGATCATAAGAAAGGCAGACGATGCCTTGACCCTTTGCGATAACTGAACTGGGACAAAATCAAGACTAATCTCAATCGACTTTACACCAGGAAGAGAACCGAAGCGATGACACTTAGGGAAATACAGACCTCCCGAACGAACTTACAATAAGGAATTTATTTTTCATTATAATAAAAATGAGAAAAGAACTCATAACAATAGCTGGTAATTGTCTAGTTAACCGCCTCATGGTTAATCGCGACGTAAGAATTTTTTGATTTTGCCTGATATGTAAAAAAAAATCACCTGAATCAAAATCCGTTTACGCTGAAGTGCTGAGTTAAGTGGTTTAAAAGTTATTAAAAAAAGAAAATGTACAAAACTGCGTTAAACAACTGTTTATCGATACATTTCGCAGGAATTTAATGTGCCTGTGCTTACATGTCAGGCAGTGAAAAAGTTCATTGAACAGCACAATTTTGCCGACAACACTTGTTTTGGTAAATGTCTATAAGTCTGTCTTCGCCGAAATCGCACGATTTTCAATATTTAACTTTTAAACCACTTAACTTAGAACTTCAGCGTAAACGGATTTGGATTCAGGTGAATTGTTTACATTTTATAGGTCTAATCCCGAAATTTTACGTCGCGATTAACCATGAGTTAGTTAACTAGACAATTACCTAATAGCTAAAGGCATGGATATCACGGATTACGCACCCGAAAATAAATGTACCCTCTACGATCATATATTAGAGGTGCCGATACATCGATACTAACATCGATGCATCGATATTTTTGAAAATTTCCGAAACATCGATGTTTTCAATCGACTATCGATGTTTTTGGTTCCTCACAACAAGAAGAGATACGAAGCTAAAAGTATGAAAATTAGTACAATTTCGATTATTATTTTTCAGTGATATTCTTGGGGATTGGTGGAAGAAGCGACGCAAGTCAATGCACTATGGGTAAAAAGTCTGAAATTTCGGCATAAACTCCAATTTAAAATATATTGACTTCAAAGCTTACAAATACATTTTTAATAATAAAATAAAATGTTAATTTTTGTTATATTTGTAATTTGGCCACGCCACTTCGCACAGTGAGCCAAAATCAATTGGTAATTAAATATTAATGAAGAATTAAAATAAAAAAATTGTAACTCAGCTATACAACAATAAAAAATATTCGTTGCTTCAGTTATATATTTTCCAAACGTAGATACATTTTTATAAACCTAAAAAAATATTATTATTAAATTTTTGTAAAAACTTCGAAGTTTTAACTTACTACATTTTCTTGATTATTAAACTTAGTTTTCAATACCATCAGCAATAATTCAAGGATGACTGTTCCAAAATTATAATTTTCTTCATCAGAATTATATTCGGAATCTTCCTCATCATCACCTTCAGACGAGCTTTGAGAGGTATTTGCACCTATAAGTCTTGATGTTACGGGACAGCTTGGCACATCTAATAGGTCGATAACCTCTTTTGGCAGGCTCTTCTTGTTACTTGGTAGCTTTGTTATGTGAAGACTAGAAAGTAAGGGATCAGACGAGTCCATAGCTCTGTTAAAAACATCTGACATATTATCAACACGACTACATTTTCTGGCATGAAATTTTCTATCATAAATATTAAAATATATATATAAAATTTTGCCATCAATTAGGGTCAGGTGTCCATTGAACTTTACACATATTTTTTTCGAATTCCAAGTATGTAAATAGTTGTTTAAATTTTTGATTTGAATATCCAAGTTTTCCTTTTCGTCCAATATAAGAGATATTGTTTCCTTAACATATGCAATTTTTATAGGACGGCAAAATCTGACAGACTGCGGTGATTTATTTAACCAAATGACTCTTTGTTTCTGATCTATCAGTTTTATAGGTATCATTGACGTCACAAAAAGAGTCATTTAAGGATGGAGTTTCGGCTACTGAAAATTTTTGTTTCTAAAAGCTGTGACCTGTAGAGCCATAAAAACAGTATCTAAAAATAAGTGTACAAGTGCCTTTGTCTGGTAGTGATACACATTCAGAGAACGGCTTCGATTCAACCAAATGTGTGTAGGACACAATCATTCATATGAAAAATCACGCTCTTCGGCCACAGTGCCAAAGTGTGTATGTATCAAGACATTCGCTGCTGAAGCGACAACGTGACAGAATCCCCCCTTCCACTTTTCGTTTCGTTTCTCGCTTGCCGATTCGCTTCCTCGTGTGTATCATTTTCGTCTTGATTCATTTGGGCTATTTGGATATGTACACTAAGATTCGGTTTACACACAAATAGCGCGCCTCTACACAAATGATCCCTAAGGAAGCGTTTCAACTGTGTGTATTTAGGGTTTTGTATGTTTGCATGAGCGCGTGCGATGCTGTTAAATGCTAGAAGGTGAACAAATTTAACTGAAAATGGAATTCGAATTGAATAATTGATGATTGCTAGCAATTTAATATATAAAAAAAAAAACAAGTGGGTAAGGCTACAGTCGAGCGCTCGACAGTAAGATGCAGTTCTCCCAATTTTCTAAATCTGTTACAAGCGTGTAACTACACTCATAATTTCAAACAGAGAATTGTGCATATTATACAGTTTATCCTCACGAGGAAGCCAGTTTCCTTATATATTGAGTATACGTGTGTCGTATTATCTATTTAGGAAGATTAAGCTGGGAGCTTACTTTGCTCACTAGTCTCTGGCCTTGTGGCTCAGTGACTCTATTAATTATAAGAATAATTAAATGACGGCTTGTGCCGGAGTTATACTGACATGCGTCTTACTTTTCTTGCGCTTTATTCAGAACTAAAAAACTCAGAAATACAAAGAGATGTATTGAGGCTCCAAGCTAGAGTCGGCAAGCCGACTCAACAGCCGGGGCGCTGAACTCATACGTCAGCGGAATTTACTTGGAGCAACAATGTGTAATTGCTAACGTTTTTTATGTTTAAGCTTATGTGTTAGCTGAGCGACAATGTGTAGTTGTTTATGTTTCTTACGCTAGGCTTATGTGTTAACTACTCCCCCCTCAAGTAGCTGGCCGACCTCGGTCACTTTGTAACTGTTGATGATCCTTTTCACTTTCCACGATGCTTGCCATTTCCTTATAAGTAGCCACACGAAGATGATACTACTACGATGATGCTGAGGATGATGCCGATCGATGCTAAGTTCCTAGATGCCTTGGTGACTGCCAATTCTCCCTTAAAGTTCTTGATGACTTGTAGATTGAGATTATTCATCCTGTGGAGCTGGGGCATACTTAACACGGGGTCATGACCGATAATGTTGAGCAAAGGAGACCCGGCGATGCCTGGTGCCTTCTCTATGATCCCACGCTCGTTCACGTATCTCGTCCCGTTGATGGTGGCGGAAGATCGGAAGGTGACGAGGTGGGTTCCATTTGTGATGACTTCTGGACCGTCGTCTGTGCTGATCTTAGCGGCACTTTCATTGATTATGATGACGCCGTCGTCCACGAATGTGATCGGATTGAGATGGCTCGGTTGTGTTCGGCATGAGGCAGCGCTACCAGCGTGCAGTGCTCGGGCGCATGAGTCTTGTGCGGTAAATTTGCACACGGAAGCGTAGGTTGTCGCTACGCACTAGTATATCATCGTTGCATTCGGCTACGGTGTTGTCTGATAGTACAGGGTATATGGTGACCTTTTTGCCACTGAATTTCACCCTGGGATACGCTATTAAGATATGAATTGTGTTTTCCGACTGGAGGACTTTTATATTGAACGCTTCTGTGAGACTAACTATGGGAATTATTCAGCTCTCTCTTCCAAGTGAACGGACGTGTTTTTTTTTCTGCTCCCCGATTTCATTAAATTTAGCTTGCAAACAATCGGTGTTTGCTTAATTTAATTTAACTTACTAACTAACTGTTTAACTTATCGTTCACTTTCGCGAGTGCATGCCTGCTTAACCCACTGGTACGTAATTAACACAAAATAATATTTGTTTACTGCCAATTTTAACTTTTTCTACTCTTCTTTTCGGAGAGCATCTGTCTTCTTTGTGCTCTCTTTTCCACATTTATTTCGGTGTTGGCATTTGTTGTCGTCTTTTTGTGTGTGTGTGCCTAATCACTCTCTCGCGCTCACACACTAGCTTTGGCGTTCGCTCTTTCTCTAACGCTTACTATTCTTTTTTCCCATTTCGTTTTGTTTTTGCGGTTGTTTTTGCTTGTTACAGTAGTCAATCTTATAATGGAGGGTATTGTCTGTTATAAAAAAAAATGCTTGAAGCAAGTGAATGTTACTCAGCCGAGCATATCTTGCTGGCTGTGTGACAATGTTGTGTTTTCGAAAACTTGCCTATCAGTTCTCTGCGTTGGACAACTCATTCAATAGCCTAGAACTATTGAATGAGTCGCCCAAACGCAAGAAATCGGCTCATGTGGCGAAACCTTTGCTTGCCGCCATTCCGACTCCTAACATTGACCAACCATGTACACCGGTGACTTAGCCGTTGATGTCGTTTACCACTCCTATGGTAACGAGATCATCGGCTTCTGAAAAAGTCATCGACGAGTATTTACAAATGATGTCACATAAAGTTTCCGATGTGTCCGCTGTGGTTTCTTTGCCTATTCCACAGATATTAGAAATACCGATGGCAAGTTCAATTTCCGGACTACCGGATAAGAATTCTCCCGCAGGTGTAATGGAGTATCTACTTTGTCATTCTTTTTCGCTATAATTATTTCATTTACTGCGTCAAATAGTTTGTTGATCTGTTCTTGCGTTTCCGAGTTGATAACTATGTTAAATGCTTATTGCTTGCATCGATTAGTTTCGATTCGGACCACCTCACCATCTCAAAGTCAGACGCATCTGGTGTGCCTGCTATGACCTTCAGTGCTGAGCCTAGGAAGTCTAAGCTTCTAGCCATTCTATGGTGTATTTGAATAACGGACAATAAACTCCTAATGTGATCTATATCTGCATCTAATAACTTCCGCATATGTGATTGTGGAAATAGTTCAATTAATTGTTCAGTCTCGTCTGCAATAACACCAAAATTCCGTCAAATTACTGGAGTGCCTTAAATAGTCTCTTTGTTCCCATACCAATACCTTTCCGTCTATTATTGGAATATAATTGGAATGTGAATAGTCGATAATCAGACTTTGTACCATCCCTAACATTAACAAAATTGTAACTTGCATCCTGTTATAGAGAAACAAGTTTGTGCGGTTAGTCATGTGCTGTTAATCCTACTTGGTTTTTCTTATTACTATTTCACGTTGTCCTTATGAACCACCTCCTCCCCTCTAATAAGAACAGACGTTCCTAGGTCTGCTTGTATCTTTTCCTCCGTACAAAGTGGTGCCAGTTTGTTGCCTAACCTCTTGTTATTCTTGAGGAACACTTTTTCGTCAACTTTGAATATTCGGTTCTGCCTGTTTGCATTACACCTATCAAGTACAGCTTGCTGTGATTTTTGGATTTTTTCCTGTATATTTTGTCTAAATTCGGGGGATGCGACGTGTATAACATCCAACGGTTTTTGGTTGGTGACCGAGTGAATTGATTTGTTATACTCTACAGTGGCTCTCATAATAAGCTCCACTGTGTCGCTGTTTTTTTTTTTGTCCATGCTTAGGCTTCTGGCTATATCTGCCAGCGTGCTATGAAATCTTTCTACTTGACCGTTGGAAACGCTGTGCAATGGTGGTGCATTAACAATGTCTATATCATAGCTATTTTTGAGCAGCGATACCATTGTGTCAGAATTAAATGCTGCCTCGTTATCGCAGAATATTGTCTTCGTCTTTGGGAATAAATTGACCAATTGAATGATAGGTATCTTTAGTTCTACGATTGTCCGGGACGAGACTGGTTGTACTACAGCACATTTCGAAAATTTGTCTACAGAGGTGAGGAAAAATTTTTTTTCGGTGGAGAAAATATCAATATGGACTCCAAGCTTTTGTTTCTGTGGATGCCTATCATATTTTGATTTGGTGCATACTTTGCAATTGGTGACCACTTCACTTGCTAAGTTATTCATTTTGGGAAAATAGTAGTCACGAAGGACTTGTTTAATGTTTTCCTGTACGGCTCTGTGCGCACGGTTATGTTCTGCTGTGATAATTTCTACTTGCTCGTTTCTGTCAGTAATGTCTGACACGTACGTTTTGCAATGCCACAGCTTGGTGGCTGGGAAATTTAACACAAGTTCGTGTTGAAAGCTAGCAAGTGTTGGGAAATCGCAATGAATTGCGTTAACTGCATCTGGGATGATGAGTGGTTTTGTTCAAACTGAGAATTTTTATTTACGAAATTAATGATATGGCGAATTTTCTTGCCGAAGAGTATAATTTTTCTTTGCAGTGGGAAGAGTGCCTCTTCCAGGACAAGTTGGTTTTTAAAACAGTTCAATGGTTTGTCGGTTGTCACAACCGTGTAGGTTAGTGAGGTCTCACTATGAATTGTTGCAACGTCTGATGGGGGTTCGTTTTGTGTAGCATTAATGACTTGCCTGGACAAGGCATCAGCTACAAAGTTTTCCTTACCAGGCTTGTAGAATATTTTGGCGTTATGTTCGTCAATGAATGCTTTCCACCTTTTAATTTTTGCATTCGTGTTTCTGTCAGAGACCGCGAAGGTAAGAGGCTGATGGTCAAGGAATATATTTATTTCTTTTGTTCCATATAAATAATTTTGTAACCTCCCTAAAGCACAGACTATAGATAATAACTCTCTCTCATTCGTTGCGTAATGAGTTTCACTATCTTTCAACGCTCTGGAAATCATAGTTATCGGTCCTTGAGACAAAACAGCACCAACGCCGTCCATGGATGCGTCAGTTGTCAGATCAAATGGCGTTTTGAAATCTGGGTACATGAGGATTACATCTTGTGATGCTAGAATATTCCTCAGTGTCTCGATCATGAAGATAGCTCAATAACTGAGAGACTAATTTGCGTTGCAACAGACAGACGGACGAACTGATTAATCCTATATAATATAAACTTCTGAGATATTTAAATAGAAAAATTAAAGGCGGGTTACTGTATAACATTAAAAAGTATTGATAATGTGCTGTATTTCCAAGAACAAAACAGGTTTGCATACAAAAACCCTAATTTCAGCCGATTGTTCCTATGGCAGCTATATGTCATAGTGGTCTTTTTCGATTTTGATACAATTTTGACAGCACATTAGGAACGTAATAAGAATAAAATTTGCTAAATCTTGTTGCAATATCTTGGAAAACAACATAAATCAGCCGATAGTTTCTATGACAGCTATACGATATATCTTTCCGATCTGGCTCGTTCCGACTTATTTACAGCCTACAGTAATAAGAAGCTTGTATGCCAAGTTTCATGAAGATAGCTCAAAAACTGAGAGACTATTTTGCGTTGCAATAGACCGACGGACGGACGGACGGACGGACATCCATTTTTGGTTTCCTCTGTTGATGCTGATTCAGAATATATATACTTTATAGGGTCGGAGATGTCTCCTAAGGTGCGTTGCAAACTTCTGGCTAAAATTAATATACCCTCTGCAAGGGTATAAAAAAGTGCTTGCTGCCGGAGTTGAACCTGCATATTTTGCATATCTAACATAATAAAACAGACAAAACACGTGGTCACATGGCACTACTATTTCTTTAATATCTTCCATATTTATAGTCCAATCTTACTGAAATTTTCACGAAACGTCCGCAAGATGGTATTTATAACGTATATAAAAAAAACTGTTGTTGTAGAGCTAATATTGCAGCTGTAGTCCATTTTTTTTTCAATTTATAGGGGCGGGTGGAGGCGTGGCAAAAATCTAAAATAAACTTGATAAGCGTGCAGTAATAACACATATTGTACATATTATATTATAGCTCTAGCTCTTATAATAGCTGAGATCCAGGTATTCACACGGACGGACGGACAGACAGACGGACAGACGGACATGGCTATATCGACTCGGCTGTTGATACTGATTAAGAATATACATACTTTATGGGGTCGGAGATGTCTCCTACTGCCTGTTACATACATTTTCGGTTTGAACAAAGTTATAATACCCTTCTACTCTATGAGTAGCGGGTATAAAAACTTTGTCAAACAGGGCTGGATCCAAATGAAGCGAAAGCTAAGCCCACAAAGCAGGTTGGTAATCAGCCGAAAATAAATCGCGCCAACGCTGCCAATGACTCAAGTTCAAATAGTTCAAATTCACTATTGGATGACTGTGAAGTGCAGGAACAGGAGCAGAAGAAGATAAAGCCGCCACCAATATATATACGTGAGAAAACCTCAAGTGCGCTGGTTAACAAACTAGTTGTAATTATCGGAGAAAACATGTTCCATGTTATACCTTTTACTAAGGGCAACATACAAGAAACGAAAGTGCAGACTCAAAATGAGTCTAGCCACCGATCAGTGACCAAGTACCTGGACGAAGCTGGGAAGAGTTACTACACCTACCAGCTGAAAAGTGCCAAAGGGTTGCAGGGTGTCAATCAGTGACCCTATCCGAAATTATCGCGACACTAAAGGAGAAGAACTTCAACGCCAAAACGGTGATCAACATTCTCAACAGGAACAAAGAGCCGCAGCCACTCTTTAAAGTCGAACTGGAGCCATCGAGTCAGAAAAACAACAAAAATGAAGTACATCCTATATATAAGCTACAGTATTTACTGCACCGAAGAAAAACCGTAGAAGAGCCACACAAGCGCAGGCAATCTGTGCAGTGCACCAACTGCCAAGAATATGGCCACACCAAAGCGAACTGCACCCTAATATCCATCTGCGTAGATTGCAGCGATGCCCATAGTACTGTAAACTGTCCTAAGAATAACAAGTCGGAAAGGCTACAGTCACGCGTTGACTGTAAGAGGCCATGGATTTTCAGTGTACATATATATTTAAAAGTAGTGAAGGGACAAAGCAAGCAGAATAGACAAGAGTCGATGGCATAAGTTAGAACGAGAGAGATTTATGTGAATTTTTGGCGGCAGGTAAGATTCATTACGCATACACACACCAGCGTCAACTTCTTCTTCTTTTATTTAGACGTCCTTTAAAAATGCACTGACCTGCCTCACGTTTTGTGTATTGCCTCACACGCATATACATACATATGTATGCATGTGTGAGCTTCGCATGCATGTATTGTATGCTTGCACGCATAAGTACAGCATGCAAAACATCTTAAAAGGCAAAATTTAACACTTAATATAAAATTGATTAGATAAATATTAATAAATGAGAAAAATGCATATGCTTTATAAATATAAATGTAAACAAATATAAAATACAACAAAACATAAAAAAAATAAAGTAGGTAAATTCTCTTTTCGCCGTGGGGAATCGAACCCTGGCCGTTTGCATAGGAGTCCGTCATCCAAACAACTAGACCACCGTCGCTGCGCTCCGCGCACGCTAAATTGCATATTTAGACCATTAGGTCAAATGTGTCATATTGTCTTGTCAACAATAACACTTCTATTGGATTGAATGAGATAATTTGTTGAAATATGATAAATGAAACTAAATATTATAATGATGAAAAAAAAACTTTTAGAAGCCAAAAAAAGAGGTAATTAAGAGACCTCAACCGCCTGCCTCTTCTGAGGGTTGATCCTCTATCTCTTCTTTGTTCGATTGCCGACCTCTCAACACATTTGACTATCGCCGCAACTGTTGGCTCTGCGGCTAGTTACTATTTCGATCTCATATACACACATAACCACTTTCGCATTAAAAAGATCGAACGCACATGGCTGGCACGGCATCACAAATCAATAGAGAACGTTAACTTACGTAACTTCTATGTTTATTATCCGATCGGGTTGCAATTTATAGAATAAGTTCACAACGTGTTTATCTAGATGTATGCCAAAGTTGAAAATTAAGACTTCAATACTTTGCTTAATAATCGCATATTTAAAATAAATTTCTGATTTACGGTGTGGTAACCAAAATTTGAAAATGACGTTTACTGCCTAGGATATACATAAATCTTTCTGCCAAATTTGGAGTCTCTAGCTTTCTTAATAGCTGAGAACCGTTGTCTCATACAGACGGACAGACAGACAGACGGACAGACAGACATGGCTAGATCGACTCGGCTAGTGATCCTGAGTAAGAATATATATAGTTTATGGGGTCGCAGATGTCTCCTTCTGCCTGTTACGCACATTCCGACAAACCTAATAGACCATGTATTTTTTTAAAATCCATGGCCTAAAAAGGGCAGCAAGTCTGAAGCAAGCAATTATAGAGGCATCTCTAAATTGTCGGCCATACCTAAATTTTTCGAGAATGTTATAACTCCTCACTTGCAACATTTATGCAGATCCGTTATTTCACCTTTTCAACACGGATTTATTAAACGTTTGTGGTAAAAGGATTTCAGGAAAATCTTCAAACTGATGTCATTTATACTGATTTCAGTAAAGCTTTTGACTCAGTGAATCATTCCCTTCTGGCACATAAGCTTGACCTTCTAGGTTTCTCACTTAAATTACATAGTTGGATTGTAAGCTATCTGACTGACAGAACTCAAAGAGTCCTCTTTAAAAAAAGCCTCTCAATTCCACTTCATGCCACATCTGGCATTCCTCAAGGGAGTCAAGGGAGCCCCCTACTTTTTACGCTTTTCATCAATGACCTGCCTTTGGTCATACGTAACTCTCGTACTCTCATGTACGCAGCCGATGTAAAGCTTTGTTTTCAATTTAAAGAAGACCACTGTCAATCACACTTACAAGCCGACCTAAATAGTTATCATTCGTGGTGTTGTGCCAATTTTTTAAACCTGAACAGATCTAAATGCAAGCTGATGACATTCTCTCGAGCCAGTCCAATGTATACTTCTTATTCTCTTTGTGGTTGTGTCTTGGAAAGAATCACCCTAGTTGATAATTTGGGGGTCCGTTTGGACCGAAAACTAAAGTTTTCCAATCATATTTCTAGTATAGTCAATAAAGCCATGGGTGTTCTAGGCTTTATTAAGAGATGGTCGAAGGAATTTCACGATCCTTACCTTACTTTATCTCACTTGTTCGTCCTATTCTTGAATATGGTTCATGCCTTCCCTAACTAATCGCAGAACCATGCTAGGGGTATTATTTATTAACAACCTTCTGCAAGGTGACATTGACAGTAAGGCCCTTGTAAGACAGCTTCACTTCTCTGTCCCATGCAGAAGTACTGGTAATTATCTTCCACTAACTCTTCCTTATTGTAGATCGAACTGCACGATCCGTTCAGGGTATTATGTTCGGACTACAATAAACTTCAACACGTCATAGCTGGCACTAACTCTATTGCTGCTATGAAGTCTTTAATTCTTCTCTATCTAGTACGTAATCAGTAATATTATTTCCTCGATATTCTTTTTATTGCATGCATATTCTATCTCCTTTCCGCGTTTTCTATGTTTATCGCGTTAATTTCCTTTCGCATGTCTATTTGCATTTTTACCGCGTTTCCGTGTCGTCCGTTATGCAACGGTGCCTCTCGGTCGGTTAGGCGGGAGGTGGACTTCGTCTGGGTTCCGCGCGCAACAAGCATCGGCTTGGTGTCGTTGGACCACTTTCTAATACATTCATTGTATTCAACGTCCAAAACATACCCGTAGCAAGTCTTTCCGATGATGTCCCGTAGAACATCGTCGATGGCCCTCTGAAAATTGCTCAAAGCATTTTTTAGGCCGAAATGTAGACGGCAGAACTCATACTTGCCACCGTTTACCGATAAGGATATATTCTCTCGATCTTGCTCTGCTAACATGTTCTGGTGATAGCCAGACTTTAAGTTTTTTTTGAATTAAGTTTTTTTGAAGTCTATGACCAATCACTGATTAGGCGAGGCCGAAAAGTCGGAGCCTTTCTTTCCAACAACCCATAAGGGATTGTTGTAAGGAGACCTGGAAGGTCGAATAATTTCGTTATTAGGGAGGTCTTCAAAATCCTGATTGACAAAATCTGCCGCTCCCATGGGAAACGGGTACATTTTGGGGAAGAGGGGCTCATCGTCCTCTGTCCGTATTGTCGCAATAACATTGGTCTTGAAAGGTAGTTTTTTTGCCGGGTTCGCGAAAGTCTTCAAATTCTATGACATCATTTGAAGAAAGCTTTCTCGCACTTTGGGCGGGACCTCAATGTCGTCTATTTTTGTGAAATTAACTTGAGCACATCTTAGGAATTTTAATGGTTCGATGGCACCGTTGAACCGAATGAGGTTATCTTTTAGGTCAAGAGTCGCATTAGCTTGTGAAAGTTGGTCAAACCCAATTGTGCTGTCAAAAGTAGTAAGTCCGGGTACGTGGAAGAAAGGGATGGTAAAGCCAAAAATATTAAGAAAACTTTTGTGGGTAATGTTGTTGAAGCCATGGATGGATTTGACTACAAACGGGGCTTCTACTGGGACTGATGGAGCTATGTTGGCATCTGATCTTAAATAGCTCTTTAAAGCCCCAGTACAATTAAAAGTCTTAACTTTTTCCCTACTACTGTGGGCTCAACGAACGGGAACCGTTAAAAAATTGAGACCGTCTACCTCGTAGTCCGCTTCATTTTCTGCCACCTATTCGTCAACAGCCTCCTCAGCAGCCTGTTGATACTGCCCTTTATAGTCAGCATCTCCTTGTTGATCATCCTGAGACAGATGATTTGACTTTTGGCGCCCTCTGTGAGTTCGCCGGCCGTTTTTGCGTGTTCTGCGGATGGTTCCCGTCAAAAGGGGGTGGTGGTTGACCTGGCCCTACTGCTGCTTGTCGTGGAAGTTCGTTGGCTGACGGAATCTAGAAGATAAGTCAACCTCCATTTTCTCGACTTGGTCGCGCTCTTTATCATTGTTGGTCGGACGGGCGCCCTGCTGTCTGGAGAAATAGGGGTTTTTTCCGTGTCTTCCAGGCTGAGTTTCTGACTCTACCTGTCGGTAATTAGGGCGGCCTTGAGACTGCCTGACGACTTTGTCCTCTAGCGACCAAGCGTATTGCGCCGCAAACGCGTACCTATCGTGGTTCGATTCTATCTCCTGGCCTTAGCTGACGCCGAGGGTAGATTTTTGGGCTGGGCTGAGAAAAGGACGTCCGTGAGGTTTCTACGTAGTCCAGACATATATACCCGAAGTGCGTCAGACCCAGATTTTTCATTCATGTAGCGCGCCTGGTGCTCCTCACAAGTCATGGTGGTGTTGTTAGTGAGAAGTGTAAGTTTCTTCTCAACCTCTTCATATAATTGAATGATCGACTGTAGGCCCTGTCTAAGTACCGCGAGCTCTTGCTCAAGCAAGTGTAGTGTGATGAACGGGCAAACATAAAAAAAAAATAAATAAATAAAACTTATAAATATACTTATAATTAAAAATAAATTAAACACATAATTGGTCAATGCATTTAAATAAGAGTATACTTAAAGGGTAGGGTCCAGGATACCGTCCACTTGTGCTAGGAGGCACAGGGTTGCATTGGCCAGAGAAGGAGGGATATACGATGGCGAAGGGGGGAAAAGAACGAAAAATTAGATGGCGACCCAAGATTTTCACTGGGTCACCATTCTTTTCCAATCCAGCCGTCTTCAGAGATAGAGGTGTCCGCCTGCAAGGTGAAATTAAAACAAAAGAAAAAGTTTTTTTTGGTTAAAACATACCCTGTGAGTGTTAATATCCAAGAACAATTCTTACCAGGGTTACTTTTTGTTTTTTTCGGTCAGGAATTAAAATTCTCGGCCAGCATTTCCCAGAATAGCATGCCACAATCGAGGGGCAGCAAGAGCCACGAGCTCCGCAGGAGTTCTCTCATCACCCGCAAAGGGAAAAATTCAACAAAACATTAATTCAATAAAAAGTGAAAAGTGCAACACGCAAGAATACATATTCAGAAAAACACATACATTGAGGCAGAGATTGTGTGCTAAAGAGTTAACGAATAGCTTTTGTGTGACACCAGTGCAGTGCATCAAAGAGAGCCACTAAGGGACAGCTTGGAGGCAGCCTTTCTCAAAGCTGCCAACAAACTCCCTTACAGGAAAAATAACTAAAAGCACATTGTCTCAGTCACTGGTAGCACAAAACAAAAAAAATTAACAGACTTAATAAAAAAAAACAAGAAAGAAAGGCTACCTTCGGCTTGCCGAAGGTTTTATACCCTTGCAGTTGTACACAGCTATATGTAATAGTACTCAGATTTTCATAAAATTGCAACAGGAACAGGTTTGCATACAAAAACCCTAATTTCAGCCGATTGTTCCTATGGCAGCAATATGTTATAGTGGTCCGATTTTGATACAATTTTGACAGCACATTAGGAACGTAATAAGAATAAGATTTGCTAAATCTTGTTGCAATATTTTGAAAAACAACAAAAATCGGCCGATAGTTTCTATGACAGCTATACGATATATCTTTCCGATCTGGCTCGTTCCGACTTATTTACAGCCTACAGTAATAAGAAGCTTGTATGCCAAGTTTCATAAAGATAGCTCAAAAACTGAGAGACTAGTTTGCGTTGCAACAGACGGACATCCATTTTTGGACTCCTCTGTTTATGCTGATTCAGAATATATATACTTTATAGGGTCGGAGATGTCTCCTAAGGTGCGTTGCAAACTTCTGGCTAAAATTAATATACCCTCTGCAAGGGTATAGGTATAATAAGATCAATTGGTGCATCTATGTATGTATCTGTACAGTAGAAAAGTGGAGTTAACATCAAAACCAATTAACATAACACTAAACCAACGCATCCATTGGGCCAAAGGAGTATTGGGGTAAGAGACTCACTTTTATTCACTCTTTTATATTGTTTTCTATACATATAACATTGCTGCACCAAAAATAAAATTGGCTCACATACACACACCTTAAATAGAAAGATAAAAACCACAAGACACTATATCACAAACCGCACTTATAATTGTGAACGAGGTTGTCGTAGAACTTGTAACTTGGGTAAATGTCAAGTGACGGGGCTTAGGGTTAATCGCGACGTAAGAATTTTTTTATTTTTTTTTTATATATAAAAACAAGAAAGCAAGGCTACCTTCGGCTTGCCGAAGGTTTTATACCCTTGCAGTTGTACACAGCTATATGTATATAGTACTCAGATTTTCATAAAATTGCAACAGGTACCTTCATTAGGCCGATCGTTGATCGTTATAAGTTATAAAACTTCGATTTTAATGAAACTTTATTATTAAGGACATACTTAGATTTGGATGTGGTAAGCCTGATAGCTATATCTTGAAATATAACGAAAATCGACCGATAGGCTCCATGACAGCTGTACGATATATCAGTCCGATCTGGCCCGTTCCGACTTATTTAATGAAGGCAGAATTAAGAAGCTTGTGAGCCAACTTTTATGAAGATAGCTCAATAACTGGGGGACTAATTTGCGTTGCAACAGACAGACGGACTGACTGATTGTTCCTATAACAGCTATAGAATATAAACGTCTGAGATATTTAAATGGAAAAACTAAGGGCGGGTTACTGTATAACATTAAAAAGTATTGATAATGTGCTGTATTTCCAAGAACAAAACAGGTTTGCATACAAAAACCCTAATTTCAGCCGATTGTTCCTATGGCAGCTATATGTTATAGTGGACCGATTTTGATACAATTTTGACAGCACATTAGGAACGTAATAAGAATAAGATTTGCCAAATCTTGTTGCAATATCTTGAAAAACAACAAAAATCGGCCGATAGTTTCTATGACAGCTATACGATATATCGGTCCGATCTGGCTCGTTCCGACTTATTTACAGCTCGCAGCAATAAGAAGCTTGTATGCCAAGTTTCATGAAGATAGCTCAAAAACTGAGAGACTAGTTTGCGTTGCAACAGACGGACGGACGGACGGACGGACGGACGGACGGACGGACGGACGGACGGACGGACGGACGGACAGACGGACATCCATTTTTGGACTCCTCTGTTTATGCTGATTCAGAATATATATACTTTATAGGGTCGGAGATGTCTCCTAAGGTGCGTTGCAAACTTCTGGCTAAAATTAATATACCCTCTGCAAGGGTATAAAAATCACCTAAATCCAAATCCGTTCACACTGAGATGCTAAGTTAAGTGGTTTAATTGTTATGTACAAAAGAAAATGCACAAAACTGCATTAAACAACACTGATTATCGTTAAATTCGATACTTTTTTCATGAATTGGATGTGTCTGTGTTTACACACCCATGTAAGGCATTGAAAAAGTTCGTTGAACATCACTATTTTGCTGTAGCTTTTTTGTAATTAAAATAATAAATGATACAATAAAACAACGGGCTGCAGACAAAAAAAAATTTTTAAAATAAAAAACAAAACAAATTGCCGTTAGGCGAAAACATTTTTGAAAAAAAAAATCGCGGGATTTTTTTTTTTTCAAAAATTTTCTCGGCTCACGGCGACATTTTCTATTATATATTAAATTCA
The DNA here is from genome assembly GCA_018904105.1 of Zaprionus tsacasi. Lineage (NCBI taxonomy): Eukaryota > Metazoa > Arthropoda > Insecta > Diptera > Drosophilidae > Zaprionus > Zaprionus tsacasi. The sequence goes on from JAEIFR010000384.1 coordinate 372,462, forward strand.
TTTTGTCTGCCTGTTTTTTGCCACCAAAAATGCCACACAGCTGTTTGCAAGCACACACACATGAAATTCTTGTTCATTGTTTTGGTTGTATTAGTAAGCAGTGTTATTCAACGCATTAATTTATTGTTTTTTTGTTAATAACTATTAAACCACTTAACTTAGCACTTCAGCGTGAACGGATTTGGATTCAGGTGAATTTTTTACATTTTATAGGTCAAATTTTTACGTCGCGATTAACCCTAAGCCACGTCACTAGACAATTACCGTAACTTGTACTTACCCTCTCTTTAATCAAAGAATCCATTAAATTGCACTTTGAAACATTGAATTCGCCAACCGGTAAAACGAAATATAGAAACTACGCAAGAGTTGCACTTGTAAAAACATAACAAAAGTTATCGATATCACTAGAGATCAGATCAGTAAAATAACGGTCCCACTTCTCTTATTAGCTTTTGTTAAAATGCAGAAAACAAATTAGAAATTTCGATAGGCAGCAAGAAGCTACAAAATAAAAATTTTGTTTTTGCTGAAAAAAATAAAAATTAAATACAACAAAAGAAACAAAAAATAGTAGCCCCAAGCTAAGCATGAATTAATAACTTAATATATATATGAAAATTTGTATTAGGGTCTAAGACAAAAACCTTTAGTTTATTTAACATATGTATGAATTTTGATTATTTACAAACTATGTTTACTACTTATAACTATTATTTAAGAATATTCTGATAACTTAAATTGGAATTAAATATGGAAAACTAAACCAATTTTACAATGAGTTCTGAAGGTTGATGAAAGGGTAATGTTAGGTAAAGGAGTTCGAAAAACTATTGCAAAAAAAGGACTCATAGGTAGGGCGGGTAAAGACGAGAAACCTACTCTAACACCCGTAGTTTCCCCTAGGAGAGTAGGATTTCTTTCCTTGCTTTCCTCTCTAGTAAATTCTCTTCCCTCTTTTTTTCCGGCTTTTTACTTTTCTTTTCTAATCTCTTCTTCCTGACAAAGGAAACAGTGGCAAAGATTCTTGTGTTTTTGTGTGTCTTCCCTCATAAGAGTGCTAGGAAGTTCTCAAACACTATCTCAACTGCGGGGTAAAGCGCACAACCTACATTACCCTAGAGTCAACTGGAAGAAATCAATTTAATGAAAAATAAATTAAAACTTAAACAATAATAAAAAAATAAATCTGGAAAAAACTAATCAACAAAACAGACTTAAAATGCGAAAAATACGTAGCACAGAATACTTGGCCTTAGAAAATACAAACAGTCAAGAAATAAAATGTGAAATTTGCGTGGAGCCATTATGGGAATCCGGCTCAGCAAAACGAGTATTAGTTACACCATGTCAGCACCGCTTCCATGAAGCTTGCATTTCTGACTGGATATGACAGTTTAAAGTCTGTCAAACGTGCCAGAAGACGCTGCAATTAACAGATTTAAAAGAACTGCCTAGGTCAGATTTATCACAAACAATAGATAATAATTTGGGGTTAGAACCATCGACTTCGGCAGCTGCGAGGCAACAACAAAAGGCTCTAGAGGCTCAGAACGCGGGAGCTGAGCCCAAAACGCATCCTCACAACACAAGGTATAAAAAAATCCCTCCAGCGGAAGAACCAGATTACCAGAGTAATCAACAAGCCAGAAATGTGAAATACTCCGGAAAACCGAAACGGGGCGCAGTAAACTTCGAAGTGAGGCAAACACGGCGTGGGGAAAGCTCAAATACTAGAACTTATCAAGCATCTTCACCAAACATCGATTATGAGCGTTTAGGGGTGCAACTGGAAAGTATTGTGGCCAGACAATTAGCCAACCTAAGTTTCAGGCAAGTTTCACCCGAAGTGAGCCGACAAAATCTAATACTTAACGAGTTGCGCCAGCATTCAAGTAGCTCTCGATACAGTACGGCAATAAACCCAGAGAAGATTACTCAGCTCATCCATAGCTGGAATCTCAAGTTTGATGGGTCAGCAAAAGGAGTCACAGTAGAAGAATTCCTATACCAAGTAGCCACGTTAACCTAAGACTGTCTAAACAATGATATAGATTCAGTCTGCAAAAATGTACACTAGGGACTACCGGAACGACACCGACATATTAGAAGAGATTAGAGCACGCAAACAAAAACAGGGGGAGACATTTGAGGCATTTTATGACGATGTCATGCTCTTAGCTTCCCGAATGTCAACATCTATTCCAGAGCAGCGGCTCATTGAGATGTTGACAAGGAATTTACTGCCCGAAATACAACATGAATTGCTCTATGTGCAAATTCGTTCGATTGCACATTTGCGCAAGCTGGTGCAAATGCGCGAAAATTTGCTCGGTAAAGTCGCGACTCGGCGGTTCCCAAAGCCAGTACCTAACCCGGTGTTCAGCCGAAGAAACGTGGCAGCTTTGGAAGACGACAATAGTATTCAAGACACGGATACTAATTTGGGCAATGTCGACGCAATTCAAGCACCGATAAAAGTTTATCGATGTTGGAATTGTGACGATGAGGGTCATGTTTGGGATCTGTGCTTGGAAGATCGCAAAGTTTTCTGCTATGGCTGCGGGGCAAAGAACACTTACAAGCCGCAATGCCCCAACTGCTAAGCAAAGAGACCGGAAAAATCAAGGGGCCATCCGTGAGTCAGACACGAACGAAGCAACACTAAATAAAAATTTACCTGATTTACCGGCTCAGAAATTCTGAACAGAAATATGTGCACAAAATAAAAATACAAAAATCCTTCATACACAAACGTATGAAGCAAGGCTCGCAAATTATAAAAAAGTTAGGGAAAGAATATTTGGAAATCATGCGGGTAATAAGCCAAAACGATCTACGCAGCGTTTGCGAAAATTTTGGAAATCCGTAAGGTTAACTAAACGATTACTGGTGTCCTCTATAATAAATAATAAAAATGCCATGGGCGTTTTTAGGCTAAAGTTTCTCTTTTAGGCGTAACAGAAGAAGGCTTATTGGACACAGGGGCAAATGTTAGTTGCGTGGGTTCGACTATAGCGCAAAAATATTGGACTAAACTACCAGAATTTAAAAGAATCAACTCCAGAGTAAGAACTGCAGACGGCAGATCGCACGAAGTGCTGGCTTTCTCTCAGTGCTTTGTAACGACCGAAGTCCAATAACCTCCCCTGCACACCCTGTCTAAGTTACAGCCGGCTAAGCTCAGGGAAAATGGGCGGGGTTTTGTGTGCAGGTTCGATTATCGGTGTTACGAGAAAATATCGACAGGTTATAGGACTGCTAGAAGGGGGAATGGCAATAAAAGGGAAGGTCAAAATAAGCGGACGGACTACCCCTAACGAACGATCTAGTCGGAGAGCTAGATGTAATGCTCGCCTTCTTCACCCACCCAACCATGTACTATCGATATCGGAATACCGATACTACCCATATCGCTGTTATGCTACCGCCCTTAGTGCCTCAAGAAAAAAAGTTTATTCCATTTTAAATTTCATTAATGTTATTTAATGACAAACAAATATAGCGCATGCAGCTTCGTGCTGCATTGCGAGTTCGATAAATCTAACCTTAATTCCCTAATTTTATCCATTTTGATTCTTCCTTTTTTTATTTTTTTACTCTTTAAATAATTTTTGAATTTGTAATTTGGGTCTATATGTGGCTTAACGTTAGAGGGATGAGCAAAATATTTCATCCACGATAGTCAGGCGGCAGTTCGAAGGTATATAATATAATCGGCTTATTTTTGTTATTGCGACTCACCCGCGATCCGTTGGGGCCCCGACGAAACAGCTGAGGAAAAATAATAATGACACAATAACAACACCAAGAATACTCTCACACCGAAACAAATCTTCTGTCCTATCACTCACTCCCTTTTTATTTACTTTATCATTACTTTTGTTGATCTCTATTTACGTTACAAAGTTTGTGTTTGTGTGTATGCGAATGAACGAATGAAAATGCAAATGAAAATAAAACTGAAGATAAACAAAAAGGTAACGAAAAAAAAAGAAATTGAAATCAAAAAGGATGAACAAATTAATTGAAATGAAAACAAAAATAATAAAAATGAAAGCAAAAAAAAAAAATAATAATTTTGAAACTAATAATAAATAAAGAAAATGAATAAATGAATGAATTTAAGTAAAGGTGAAAACATAAATGCGAAGTGTGTATGCGTACTGTAAGTATGCAAGTGTGCGTCTATAGCATGTGTGTGTATATATACATGAACGTGTTTGTGTGTGTGAAACTTGTGAGTATGTGTTTGACAGTGTTAATGTTTGCGTGTTTGATATCAAAATAAGAACAATTGTTGTATCCTTCCCGTCGTCTGTCCCTGCTCGCAACAGTTTTTCTCGTCCCTGCTAGCAACAGTTTGTCTCGTCCCTGCTAGCAACAGTTTGTCTCGTCCCTGCTAGCACAAGCTGGATCTGGGGAACTATATAGGGCTAAGAAGGGGAGACAAAACGAACGTCAGGTGGCTGTCTTGACAGATTTCTGACAACTCACCAACAGAACAGCAAACAAAACGCACGGCAATTAGCGAAACGCACTGTCATGTGTCGTGCTCCAGCACCACTAGCCTGCAGCAATAACAATGAAGAATGGGGCGACGTGTGGCACAGTATGGCGGGGGGCAGGCATGCACTGCCGCCTTCAAAGAAAAAAAGGTGCGAAAGCGCTAGCGCTCCTCTGGCCACACGCGGTTCACTAAAAGGCAAGAGCGAGGTTATGAGCTGCCAAACATTGATTTGGAAAGCTTGTACTCACATTTGGTCTCGAACACCCACAAACAGTATAGCGCTGCACGTTATGAAGCTTTTTCCCTATAATTCAATTCCTTCGGTATAGGTTAGGTTAGGTTATATCGGCAGGCCCCCTAGTGTGGGGGCCTCACATAGATCAGTATGATCCTTAGTGCGGCCGAATAGGTGATGGAGGCTGTTAATTTCTTGGTTTAATTGTCCCAGTCTGGTAAGCTTGTTAGTTTGGCAAAAGCCAGGAGTTTTTGGGGTGCCAGGCCCGCTGCTTCTTCTAGTGATGCAAGCAGGGGGCGTCCAAGGTACTTCGCTCTCAAGGTCATGAGAGCGGGGCAGTCGCAGATGATGTGCTCCAGAGTTTCTCTTACATCTGGTTCCTTGCATCTCCTGCATTCGTCGTTATCGGTGATGCCCAACCTTTTGGCATGAGTTGCGGTCATACAGTGACCCGTGAGTATGCCTATCATTGTTCTACAGTCTCTTCTCGGGAGCTGAGTGACATAATGGGCTAGTTTCGCGTTTGCGTTGTTGCACATAGTGCGGGTTATTTTGCAGTTTTTCGTGTTGTGCCATCTTCTTCCTGCTGTTACCGCAGCGCCTTGCTCTAGGCTGTGGCTTATTGATCGCAGCGGTGGCTTCAGGTCTTCAACTGTCAGCTGTCTAGATTCGGCACCCTCTTTCGCTAGCCTGTCTGCCATCTCGTTTCCTTCAATGCCCTGGTGGCTGGGAACCCAGAAGATGCGCACCTTCGATCGGATGCTTAATGCATCTAATGCTTCCCTGCTTGCCAGTACACTTCCGGAGCTGATGACATAGGATTGCAAAGATTTGATAGCCGCCTGACTGTCGACTAGGATGTTGACCCGATTTGTGTTGAGTGTTGTCGCGAGTTCTGCCGCCTTCCTTATAGCGAAGACCTCCGCCTGGAAGATGCTACAGTAATCCGGCAACTTATACGACACTTGAATGAGCGGATCTGCACAGTAGACCGCGGCGCCCACGCCGGCTTCCATTTTGGATCCGTCCGTAAACAACTTTGTTGCGTATTCGTCCATGCCGATTTTCCAATCTTCATGGCCCATTAGAGTGGGCGTTCTAGAGAAGTTGTTTATTGGGGTCATATAGTCCGTGCTATTGAATGACTCTCCTCCCACTTCGCTGTGCCCGTAGTTTGCGAAGGCCATTTGTCCCGTAGCACCAAGACGTTGCGCAGTCTTTTGTGCTAGTAGTTTGGCCTGTATGTCAATTGGGAGAACTCCGAGTATCACTTCCAGGGCCTTTGTGGGAGTGGATCTCAGTGCCCCAGTAATGCACATCAGTGCACGTCTTTGTACCCTTTCCATTGTTAGGAGGTATGTGGATTTTTTAGTGGCCTTCCACCATACTAGGATACCGTAGAGTAGTATTGGACGAACAATTGAGATGAAAATCCAGTGCATTAGTCTGGGAGACAAGCCCCACGTGCTACTTAGCATCTTTTGCGATGCGTAAAGTGCATTGGTGGCTTTCTTAACCCTTTTCTCGACATTGGGTTTCCAACTCAGCTTGCTGTCCAATACTATTCCTAAATATTTTACGCTCTTTTTCGGCTCGAGCATGGCACCGTTTATAGATGGCGGAGTCCATTGCGGTATCTTGTATCTCTTGGTAAAGAGAATTAGATCCGTCTTGTCCGCATTGATACTGAGTCCGACCTCCATTGTCCACTTCAGTATTTCTTTGAGTGTATTATCCATGACAGAGCTGATTGTCATTGGACACTTGCCCACGATAATTATGGCTATGTCATCTGCATAGGCGGTTATCTTGGGGGCTTCCCGTTTAAATTTCCTTAAGACGTCGTTTACCACTAAATTCCACAACAGCGGCGACAGAACTCCGCCTTGTGGCGTGCCTCTGTGCGCTGCTTTAGTTATGGTCGTGGTTCCCCATTCGGCTCTTACTCTTCTGCAGCTCAGTAGATTGCATATCCAAGAGTTTACAGCTTCGTGGGTTTCTGCGGCTCTCAGGCTCCGCATGATCGCTTCCGTAGATACATTGTTGAATGCACCTGAGATGTCCAGGAACGCTCCTAAGGCAAATTCTTTGTGGTGTAGGGCTTTTTCGATGGTGGCTACTAGGGAGTGTAGCGCTGTTTCCACCGATTTCCCTTTTGTGTATGCGTGTTGGTTGGATTCTACGAGTCGGTCCATGCCTCCTCTTATGTGTAGATCCAGAAGTTTTTCGAAAGTTTTTAGCAGGAATGAGGTGAGACTTATCGGTCTGTAATCTTTCGGCTGCATGTGACTGCATTTTCCTGCTTTTGGCAGGAACACAACACGTGCTGTCCTCCAGGGTACCGGTACATATCCCTGCCTCAGACATGCTTTGAATATCGATTCCAGCCATGGTGTGACCTTTTCTTTGGTCTTCTGTAGCATGGCTGGTATTACACCATCTAGGCCAGGGGATTTGTAACTCTCAAACGAGTCTATGGCCCACTGGATTTTATGTGGTGTGATTATATTCCCTGGTACATCGGACCTTGGGTTCATATGCAATGGTTGTTGCGGATGGGGTATATCTGTGCATCCGGGGAAGTGCTCGCTTAAAAGGGCATTAGTCGCTTCCCTGCTGCTACCCGTACATTGGCCATCGCTGGTTCTTAGTTGGCTCTGGATTGCCGGTTGGCTCGACAGAAGCTTTCTAAGCCTTGCGGTTTCTGTGACCTTCTCTATGCCAGAGCAGAAGGATCTCCAGGAGTTCCTTTTGGCTGTCTGGACCTTTTTCTTAAAGTCACGGAGCCTTATTTTGTACTCGTCCCTTACAAGATCTTCATCCGCTTGTTTGGGCAGTTTGAAGATTTCTTGTAGGTCGGTGCGTTGTGCTTTCAATTGTGGATTCCACCAGGGTGGCCTGTGTTTCCTTCTTACAATTGAGGTTTTGCACGCTGTGTTGAAGGCCGAGGTTAGGTGGTGACAGAGAGTCTCCACGGACTTCTCAGTGTCCGCCGTTGATACGATCGGTGGTGGTTCTGGGAGTGTCCTAGTCACTTTGGTCTTATACATATCCCAGTTGGTATTCCGGGGATTCTTGTAAAGACTTTTTGTCACTTTGCACTCGAGTTCAACTTTGAACTGGATATACCTGTGATCAGAGAAGGAGGGTTTGCTGAGAACCCTCCACTCAGTGACTTCGGTATTTGTTCCACGCGAGTGTTAAATCTATGACGGTTGATGAGGTGGGACCCACGTAGGTGGGTTCCTCTCCTCTGTTCGCGATCTTAAGATTGTATTTAAGAATAAAGTCTAAAAGTGACTCACCCCTGTTGTTCACGTCCTTGCAGCCCCATAGGGTGTGGTGGGCGTTGACGTCGGCGCCTATCAGCAGGGGTTGCCTCTTCCGGCTCACCTCCTGTATCAGACGCTCCGTCTCCTCCGTCGGTGATTCCCTGTCTTGCGCTAGATAGCAGGACGCCATTAGGAGTGGTTCGTCCCTGCAACCCTCTAGCGCTATCACCCTGATGTCGTCAGTGCTGTAATTGGACATAAGATAAGCGTAGATGCCTTTTCTTACAAGAATTGCAGTTCTAGCTCTACTTACGGTGGTCGGGTAGAAGATAGTGTAGTTGCTAGACCCTAGCCCAGCGATCTTGTTGCCCGACGCGATCCAGGGCTCCTGGACTAGGGCTACGTCGACGGACTCCTCCTCCAGGGTTAGAAGGAGCTCCGCCGACGCCAACTTGCTCTTATGGAGATTTAGCTGAAGGATCTTTAGCTTCATGGCTATTATCGGATTCCTTCAGATTGGATGGGTTGGCTATGATAGTCAGGTCACCATCCTCCTCCGTTTCCTCGTCGATATCGAGACTGTTGGCCGCCTCGGTCAAGGCTTCGAGGTCCTTCTCCACCTCGCCGACCTCCAGCGTGTTGGCGTTGGCATCGTTCGGATGGCGCTTTTTGAGTCGTAGGTATACGTTACCTACTCCCCACGCCATCTTCCCGAACCTCGGGTACAGCAGATCCTCGGCCTCCTTGTTGATCTGGAGGACCATCTGTTGGCCGTTGCCTTCCGGCTTGCCAGCGTGCAGTACCGTCCAGTCAGAGGTTGGCACGTCCGGATTCTGCCATCGGAGTAATTTCAGCGCCTGTTCCTTAGGTACGACCCTTGGGAAGAGTACCTTCGCTTTTGGTATTGATGGAATACAAGTTCTGTCAACTACCTCCAGCTTAGCACCTTCCCAGGGGGCGTCCATCTTGGAAACAGTTTCGGTGACCCACTTCAGGGTGAGGTCATCCTTGCAGCTGAGTATTTTTACCCCGTTGAGCCACCCCGCTCCGTCAAAGGTGGTAGGCTGAGACTCTGGCTCCTCCATTCTTTTGAATAGGGCGTCCAGTAGCCTCAGCTCTACCATCTTCCACTTCTCGGGTGTCATTTTGCCGTTGGGGTTACTGCGGTCGATGAGCGCGACGACTAGGTGCCGTCGCGCCACATCGCTCGCTGTCTCCCTTTTCGGCAGTGGCTTCCTGGGGGTTTTCTCCATCTTCTGGCGCGGCCGCTTGCTCGCGGGCACATCCGCCTTATCTTGGTCTTCAGACCGCTGCCTTTTAGTGAGCAGCAACTCCTCGACCTTGTTGGCATACTGGCTTGAAGTGGCCTTCATTGCCGATTTGCCCTCAAAATGCTTCCTTCCCTCTTCAATTTTCCCTTCGGCCCACTCCAGCTTTTTCCTCTCCTCAGGGGTGAGTTTGGTACTGCCAGTGAGCCGAGATTTAATTTTGAGAGCTGCCTTGTACTGGGCTTTGGCTCTCAAGCCCTCCTTCGTCTTCTTGGGCCCTTCCCTACTAGGGGAGTTGGAACCCTTGACTGGGGAGCGCAAGAGGCTTTCTTCCGCCTCGGCACTTATTTCTATGCCTTGAGGGTCACTGTCCGAGTCTGCATGGACTCTGGTACCGCGCCACATCTTGGCATTCTTGGACGTTGAGGCAGTAGTTGTACAACTGTCCTGGCCTGCTCCCACCAGTACAGAGGTGTGACCGCTGGCGACACGTAGAGGGGTGTTCACCCCCCCGTGCCCGCCGGTGGTAGCAGTCACGCCTTCCACCGACGTTTGGGCTGACATCCCAGCCCGAGTTGAATTAATAGATGACTCCATCTTCTATTGCATTCTTTGGTTAATTTTGTTCTTGGGAACCACCCCATAGCATTTTAGGCCTATCTGCCAGGCACCTCTGACCATGGCATCGGACACCGCAACACCAGACTTTGATAGTCCGTATGTTGTTGTGTCCTTGCCTTAGCTGGGCCGTGCATTGGCCCGAGCAACAAGACAGTGTCTGACTCTGATGTTTGAGTCAATACACAGCCCATTGCCCAGCCGGCACCCTCGTGGAGGGTTCAGTCAGAGGATTTGTGCCGGCCTTCCTTCGGTATAGTTGTTAATTAAATTTATTTGCCTCTTTAGAATATTGCGGTGTGCTTTTTCGTTTTCATTTAGTGAAAAGAAAAAATATCGAACACGATAGGTGATCCAGGCAATCGATATATCCCTACTCCACTTCCCAACACTGATCGTTCGGATCGGCCGATTCGGAGTTGCCAGACCGGTCGATTATCGGTGTGACCCTGGGTGTGGTGAAAACCGTTGTTCAAATTCAAATTTAAATTTGAATTCCTGCATTTCGAAACATACAAAAAAAATAATAATACACGGGCCTCACAGCACAAGTTTAATTCCGGGTCACTGGCCTGGAATTAAAGTTGAAGAAAGTCAAGGGGCGTGTAGAACAGACAGAGCTCAAGCCTCTGAAGCGGGTTATAAGAGCGATGATTAAATCCACAAATCTTTCGCGTGAAATTGACCTAGTTCCTTCCCCGACAAATCTTCCACCAAATACAACGTATTGCCAATTTTTTCTTTAATACGCACCTTAGTCCCTACAGGAGCTAACTTTGCATTTAAATTAGCAGCAGCGTTGCTTAAGGCGAAGTTGCGCTTGATCACTATCTGGCCCACATCGAAGGTGCGTGGTTTAGCTCTTAAATCATAGCTGTGTTTGTTCCGCTCGTATGCCTTGAGGAAATTTGCGTCAATCTTTGACCGAATCAGCTCGATCTTGTCTGCTCTTGGCACATTTGCGCTGGAATCGCCGAGCATGCTGAGATTCTTCAGCACTTGGTAGTCATTCCCATGCGAAATCATGTGCTGTCCGAAGACTACGAAGTACGGCGACATGCCAAGAGATTGATGCCATGACTTGCGTAACGAACCGTTGATGTAGCTAAGAACCACATTCCACTCCCGTTGGTCACCCTGAACATATGCTCTAAGTGCTTCGTTAATGGATCGATTTACTCGTTCGGCAGCGTTCGACTGTGGAGCATATGCACCCGTGAAGACGTGTCGAACTCCGTATTTCGAAAGGAAAGTCGTGAACTCATGGCTTTTAAACTGAGTACCATTATCGCTCACGACTACCTCCGGAACTCCGAAGCACGAAAAAATTTCCTCCTGCAGAACGTCTACCACCATCTTCGCGGTGAATTTCCGAACCGCCTTTAGGAACGTAAACTTGGAGAAGTGATCCAAGATTATGAAAATCCCTATGTTCCCCCTCTTCGAACGCGGAAACGGACCGATAAAGTCAATATAGAGACGCTGGAACGGTCGTTCGGTGACTACTCGAGCACCCATTGGAGGCTTGAGTGCACTGGTCGGGTACTTCGTTGTCTGACAAACCTCGCAGTTCCGGATGTAGTCTCTGACGTTCACCACCATGCCTGGCCAGAAAAATCTACGGCGGATCTGCTTAACGCACTTAGCCATGCCACAATGGGCAGAAAAAGGCTGGTCGTGTGCGGATCTGATCACGCCTTCCCGCAGAGATTCCGGAACAAACAGCTTCCAGCTGTCATCAGGACTGACATCACCACCAGCGAGCTCCGTACGGTGATAGATGTAATCATCTACTACCTTAAAATCTGGAAGGTTGGCCGTTAGGAACTTTTTCTTCCACGAACAGTATTCCTCGGACTTGAATGCTTCTGAACTGAGGTCGATCTCGGGAAGAATTTCGCAATCCAACGCGCACAATTCATCCGTGTTTTCAAAGGATCGTGACAACGCGTCCGCGACGACATTCTCGCTACCCTTGCGATGTTCAATGTCGAAGGAGAACCCTTGCAGCTTGATCGCCCAACGAGCAAGCCTACCACTAAGGTCTGGCTGTTTCATCAACCAACGCAGACTAGCATGATCTGTCACCACCTTAAACGGATGACCCTCGATGTACATGCGGAACTTTTTGATGGCCAGAACTACAGCCAAGCACTCGAGTTCGGTCACTTTATAGTTGCGTTGAGCCTTATTCAGCTTCTTGGATATGTAAGCAATAGGTCGCTCACAGCCAGACTCGTCGCACTGCGCCAAGACAGCTCCGACACCATGCAAGGATGCGTCGCACTGGAGAACAAAAGGTTTCTTGTAGTCCGGATGAACTAGAAAAGAAGCAGAGCACAAGCACCCCTTTATCTTAATAAACGCCTCCTGAGCACGGTCATTCCACTGGAATGCTTTGCCTTTCAGAAGTTCCGTTGGGGCGAAAATGACGTCTGAATAATTTGGAATAAACCGCTGATACCAGCCAGTCATTCCTAAAAACCTGCGAAGCTGCTTCTGCGTCTTCGGAACAGGAAATTCCTCGACCGCGCGAATCTTGCCCGGATTAACCTGAAGCGTTCCCTCGCCAACAATGAATCCAAGGTAATCCACCTTCCTGAGACAAAACTGACTCTTCTGGACGTTTATGGTCAGTCCAGCCTTACGCAGCTGAGTTGCGACCTCCGTCAGATGGATGAGGTGCTCTTCAAAACTGGAAGAAAGCACCAGAAGATCATCCAAATAGACTAAGACTAAGAGGGAGCCTGCTAAGGAGCCCATCCATGATTGGAATAGGATACGCATCCCTCACAGTCACTGCGTTCAGCTTCCGTGCATCCAAACAAAATCTCACCTTGCCAGGTTTTATATGCAAGGTGACTGGAGAAGACCATGGAGAACTAAGAGCCTCTTCGATCACGTCCATCGCTAGCATTCTATCAATCTCAGCGCACAGGAGACTCTCCTTAGCCGGAGACAAGGGGTAAAACCTTTGCTTTATTGGCTTTGCCATCAGCCATCAAGCTGTGATTTTTGGACGTGAGTCAAATCTAGCAGAGGCGAGTCGGTATCAGATTTGCAGAAGTCTTCATTTATGGATGCTGGAACGATGGAGATGTTAAATCGTTTCCAGAAGTCCATTCCACAAATGAGCTCCTGTCTAATAGTCGGTACAATTAAAAATTCGAACTCGGTTGTCACCGAGTGATACGTCAGGGGAACAGCAATTAACCCAACTATCTCCTGCGTCTGCCCATCCGCCGTGTGCACGACGTTCTTCGTCTTGCCGTACACACATCCCTTGTCAACTAACTTCTGTGCCAACTTGCCACCGATAACGCTTTTGTTAGCACCGCTATCAAGGAGTGCCAAGTGATCCTCCCCGAAGACGTTGACTTGGGTGAAGGGGCGTATGTCACCGCTTTGATGGACGATAGAGGAGATAGTATACCGTTTCAAGCCCCGTATGCGTCGCCAAAATTCACGCATACGGGTCGCAGACCTTGATCTACTTGAAACGGTAGCATCGACGTTGAATATCTCAGCTCTTCGCTTCAGATATTCGCGTAGACGCACGTGATACGGCTTAAAATGCTGTGGAATTGTCAAATCCGGTATTTTGGTCGTGTCTGGTGAAAGGGAAAGTCTGGTAGGATAAAGTGGCGCTGCAGGTTCCGAGATTAGCGTCGGATGTCGCCTCTCGGAAGTCTGCGAGCATCCTGCGTCGGGTTTTCCGACTTGGCTTTGCACCTGTCACAATTCGGCCTGTAAACATCCACTGCCCCACATCCGTAGCAAAAGACGCGCCTCGGCTGAAGACAGTCATGATAGCGATGCCCTACCTCCTCGCAATTCCAGCATTTGGAATGGTCGGATGAGCGAACGGCGCATATTTCCGCTACCGATGCCTCTTTTGACTCTGGCTCGGAATCCTCTTCCACCTTAAGATAATTCACGAAGCCTCACTTAACGGCTGAGCGATATTGGGGACGAATGTTTCGGAAGAACTCCTCGTGTCTGTGACATTCCCTACGCAAACTGGCCAAATCCGAGGTGTCTACATGCAACAGCTCATGTTGCAGCTCCGAACGCAAATTGTAACGGACTTCAACCGCGATCTCGCTATCCGACATAGGTTCTCGGAGGGAATCAGCGATAGCCAACATAGCGTCTAGAAACTCATCGAAGCTTTCGTTGCTACCTTGCTTACGACGACGCATAGCATCCTTGATGTCCCTGTCCGTTCTCTGGTCCAGGTAACGCTCTTGCAGGCGACTACATAACTCGTACCAGTCTAGATCGCGGACCGTGCGATGCACTCTCCAGTAAAACGCAAGTGCTGGGCCAGAGAACAAAAGATGAGCAAATTGGGACAAAAATGAAAAGTTGCCGTTAAGGCTCTGGGTGGTCATGCAATTGACTCGAAATATAAAATCTTCGAGAGGAAGGTCATTGGGTGATCCCGTAAACTTAACGCGCCAGTTCGAGACGGTGTTTGGAATCCTATCTGGGCGATGAATCTCTGAATAGCCGAAAGAAACACGAGCTCCATGCTGCCTTCCACCTAAGCTATCCTCAGGTCTCGACGCGTTGCTATGACGACGAAACGCTGGTGCTGCTTCGCCCTCTTCCTCGTAACGAGGATCATCTCGAGCTTCTCGAACAGATTGGGCCACATTAAGATTCCGAAACGCTGCGGAGATCTGTTCGGCAATCACTGCCGACATGCTTTCTCTATAACTCGCCATCGAGCTAGAGATGAGTCTATTGATTCGCTCTTCTGCGAGCGCATTAAAATCAGGGGCTTTAGTCTCACGTCGGGTGTTTCCCCGAGTTGGAAGTGGGAGTGAGGAGCTGGCCTGGGTCATGCCACGCCCCTGAGAACGGGTATTCACGCGGCTCTTTGGAATTGCTCCCGGATGAGCCGGGGCGTTCAAAGGTCCTTGCTCAGTTGGCGGGTTCAAGGAAGCCCTGCGCTCAACTGCTGCAGTCAGGATGGCCTTCGAGCACGCCTGTCGGCAGATCGGACAGGATTCGTTAGAGTCGAGCCAACCAGACAGACAAGTTCGATGGAAATGGTGTCTGCAAGTTGTCTCGATGAGATCTGGGTCCTGACTGGTGTCATTGCAAATAGTACAGTCCATCGCAATGTTCATCAGGTCCCCCACTCTCTCGTTAACCCGTTTTGCCGCCATAATAAATCGTAATTCGATTCAGAGTTGCCAGATCGTGTGTGGTGATAACTATTATTTGAATTCAAATTTGAATTTGAATTCATTTATTTCAAATCGTATCTAGTGATTAAAATTACTGAAAATTAAAATTTATACACGGGCCTCACAAACCTCCAATGGGGCAACAAGCCGAATCTTCAAGACCTTTTCAGAGGCTCCATATTGACCTATTAAGACCCTATCCGAGGAGTAAACAGGGACATATTAGCCTGCAGATAGTCCCCGACGACTTTTCTAAATTTCATTGGCTGTGGCCACTAAGAAAATTCACAGCGAAGGCAATCATGAAGTTTGGAGTGCCTAAACTTCTAATTAGCGATAATGAGTCTCAATTTGAAGCACAAGATTTTAATGCTTTTCTTACAGCTTTTGGGGTAAAACACCAATATACGGCAGTGTATTCCCCACAATCGAATGTATCGGAAAGAGTTAACCGATTAATAATAGCGGCGATTAGGGCTTATTTGAAAAAATATCAGAGTGCATGGGATGAGCATATTCCAGTAATCAGCTGTGCGTTGCGAAATTGTATGTACAAGAGTTTAAAATGTGCCCCTTATCAAGCGTTATATGGATTCAACATGATTACACATGGTTCGCAGTAGAAGCTTTTGAGAAATTTAAGTCTGCTTCCGTAAGGAGGATCAACTCCAACTGCTGCGAAAGCAGCTAAAAGCAAACATGAAAATTGTTTATGAGCAGCAAGAAGAGAAATACAATTTGCGAACAAAAGAGGTAAATTTTAAAGTGGGACAGGAAGTGTTTAGAAGAAATTTCCTACAAGGTTCATTCAAAAAAGCAGTGAAATTAGCACCAATGTTTTTAAAATCTCGAGTAAGAGAGAAACTAGGATGCTCATACTACATCCTAGAGGATTTACAGGGAAAACTAGTAGGAACCTACCCTGCGAAGGACATACGACCGTAAAGGAACCTACACACTTCTGTTTAGTTCCCTACGGAAGCCTTCGAACTAAACAGTGGTTGTGATGAACGGGCAAACATATAAAAAAAAAATAAATAAATAAAACTTATAAATAGACTTATTATTAAAAATAAATAAAATTAAAACTATCTTAAATTCTATCCCACGATGATGAGCAACTGTTATCTGTAAGAAACACATAATTAGTCAATGCATTTAAATAAGAGCATACTTAAAGGGTAAGGTCTTTACAATTTTAACCGGGACTTAACGTGTAAAGCGTGTTCGAATCAAAATGTCCAAATTGCGTTCAAGTGATGTAATATTTTTACTTGGCCACGACTCTCCTCATATTCTGGGATCGCAGTTACCAAGCATAAGGCAAGTTATGCGTGTTTTCTTTTACAACCATAAGAAATTGAAGTTAACTGCGCACAAAAGCGCCGAACTCGCCGTGAAAGAAGCAGCCACGTTTTGGTCGAAAGCCCGAATCCCTATCCGCCAAGAATACCATTGTATTAATAAGTTGGAAAAGCTTGACGAGTGGAAAAATCTCAGCAAGAATAAAAACAAAACAAGAGCCAAACAAGTGGCTTTCGTTGGACAACCTTTTTGATATTGCACATGGAAATGCAATGGATATGATGTCAATTGAAGAGGATACGAAATTTTTTGAAATGCAACGACATAATGGACGTCAGGGTCATTTAGGTGGCTTAGATGCATCACTGGCAGGCAAAGAAAGGCGGAAGGAAGCACGTAAAGAAAAGGTACGAGCTCGCAAGTGCAGAGAAACCATTGCTAATAGTGCAGACAAAGGTAGTCATGTTGATTTATTTTACGGGATCTTTAAATAATAACAAAGATTGTATTATAGATTGTATTAGATCTTCTGAAAGTGACAACAACAGTGATGCTTTGTCTGCTGTTCAAAAAGATATGGACATTTCAAATTCAGATATAGAATTATCCCATATAAAAAGAGGCAGGAAAAGCTTTTTAACATCCCGAGTTCTTTCATCGTTGGACAAATGGCAGATTTTCAATAATGCAGCTATGCATTTGATTTCTGCGGTTGTTGAAGCTTTGGGTCATGATGTCGACGAATTCCCATTTTAACTGTTAATGTTAGATGATTGCAGTGGTACATTGGGATGGAAAAATGCTCCCAGAATTGATTGGTCGAGAAAAAGTCGAAAGAATACCAATTATAATATCATATTCTGATGGTGAACAACTTTTGTGAGTACCAAAAGTAGTTGCATCCACTGGTGTTGAAATATCTCGTGCAACCTTCAACATGCTAACAGAGTGGGGAATTTCGGATAAAATCGTTGGTGCATGTTTTGATACAACTGCAAACAATTCCGGAAGATTTAACGGTTCGGCAGTTTTTTTAGAATAGTTATTGGAACCCAGTTTGCTTTATCATCCATGCAGGCATCATATATGTGAATTATATTTTCGAGCTGCTTTTGAATCAAGTGCTGGATATTTAAGCGTTAGTGTCCCTTTGTTTGAACGCTTTCAAATAGCATGGGCGAAAATTGACGAAAAACTCATTAAATTTGGTATACTAAATGATTATGTCGCCACACGTATAAGCAAAGAAAAGAATCAGATCATTGATTTCTGTCGATGTCAATGGAAACAAGAAAGCAAGGCTACCTTCGGCTTGCCGAAGGTTTCATACCCTTGCAGTCATACAAAATATAAAATAAATTTGGATTGCTGCTGGTTTCTGTGGTATTTATTGAACAATTATAAAAGGTCGAATGACCAAACTTATATTTGGATGTGGTAAGCCATCAGGCTTATATCAAGCTATATCTTGAAATATAACGTAAATCGGAGAAGCAGAAATAAGAAGCTTGTGAGCCATTTCACGAAGATAGCTCAATAACTGAGAGACTAATTTGCGCTGCAACAGACAGACGGACGAACTGATTAATCCTATATAATATAAACTTCTGAGATATTTAAATAGAAAAATTAAAGGCGGGTTACTGTATAACATTAAAAAGTATTGATAATGTGCGGTATTTCCAAGAACAAAACAGGTTTGCACACAAAAACCCTAATTTCAGCCGATTGTTCCTATGGCAGCTATATGTTATAGTGTTCCGATTTTGATACAATTTTGACAGCACATTAGGAACGTAATAAGAATAAGATTTGCTAAATCTTGTTGCAATATCTTGAAAAACAACAAAAATCGGCCGATAGTTTCTATGACAGCTATACGATATATCTTTCCGATCTGGCTCGTTCCGACTTATTTACAGCCTACAGTAATAAGAAGCTTGTATGCCAAGTTTCATGAAGATAGCTCAAAAAATGAGAGACTATTTTGCGTTGCAACAGACCGACGGACGGACGGACGGACGGACATCCATTTTTGGTTTCCTCTGTTGATGCTGATTCAGAATATATATACTTTATAGGGTCAGAGATGTCTCCTAAGCTGCGTTGCAAACTTCTGGCTAAAATTAATATACCCTCTGCAAGGGTATAAAAAAGTGTTTGCTGCCGGAGTTGAACCTGCATATTTTGCAAATCTAACATAATAAAACAGACAAAACACGTGGTCACATGGCACTACTATTTCTTTAATATCTTCCATATTTATAGTCCAATCTTACTGATTACGGACGAAACGTCCGCAAGATGGTATTTATAACGTATATAAAAAACTGTTACTGTAGAGCTCATATTGCAGCTGTAGTCCATTTTTTTTTATAGGGGCGGGTGGAGGCGTGGCAAAAATCTACAATAAACTTGATAAGCGTGCAGTAATAACACATATTGTACATATTATATTATAGCTCTAGCTCTTATAATAGCTGAGATCCAGGTATTCACACGGACGGACGGACAGACAGACGGACAGACGGACATGGCTACATCGACTCGGCTGTTGATACTGATTAAGAATATATATACTTTATGGGGTCGGAGATGTCTCCTACTGCCTGTTACATACATTTTCGGTTTGAACAAAGTTATAATACCCTTCTACTCTATGAGTAGCGGGTATAAAAACTTTGTCAAACAGGGCTGGATCCAAATGAAGCGAAAGCTAAGCCCACAAAGCAGGTTGGTAATCAGCCGAAAATAAATCGCGCCAACGCTGCCAATGACTCAAGTTCAAATAGGTTTGCACTATTGGATGACTGTGAAGTGCAGGAACAGGAGCAGAAGAAGATAAAGCCGCCACCAATATATATACGTGAGAAAACCTCAAGTGCGCTGGTTAACAAACTAGTTGCAATTATCGGAGAAAACATGTTCCATGTTATACCTTTTACTAAGGGCAACATACAAGAAACGAAAGTGCAGACTCAAAATGAGTCTAGCCACCGATCAGTGACCAAGTACCTGGACGAAGCTGGGAAGAGTTACTACACCTACCAGCTGAAAAGTGCCAAAGGGTTGCAGGGTGTCAATCAGTGACCCTATCCGAAATTATCGCGACACTAAAGGAGAAGAACTTCAACGCCAAAACGGTGATCAACATTCTCAACAGGAACAAAGAGCCGCAGCCACTCTTTAAAGTCGAACTGGAGCCATCGAGTCAGAAAAACAACAAAAATGAAGTACATCCTATATATAAGCTACAGTATTTACTGCACCGAAGAAAAACCGTAGAAGAGCCACACAAGCGCAGGCAATCTGTGCAGTGCACCAACTGCCAAGAATATGGCCACACCAAAGCAAACTGCACCCTAATATCCATCTGCGTAGATTGCAGCGATGCCCATAGTACTGTAAACTGTCCTAAGAATAACAAGTCGGAAAGGCTACAGTCACGCGTTGACTGTAAGAGGCCATGGATTTTCAGTGTACATATATATTTAAAAGTAGTGAAGGGACAAAGCAAGCAGAATAGACAAGAGTCGATGGCATAAGTTAGAACGAGAGAGATTTATGTGAATTTTTGGCGGCAGGTAAGATTCATTACGCATACACACACCAGCGTCAACTTCTTCTTCTTTTATTTAGACGTCCGTTAAAAATGCACTGACCTGCCTCACGTTTTGTGTATTGCCTCACACGCATATACATACATATGTATGCATGTGTGAGCTTCGCATGCATGTATTGTATGCTTGCACGCATAAGTACAGCATGCAAAACATCTTAAAAGGCAAAATTTAACACTTAATTTAAAATTGATTAGATAAATATTAATAAATGTTAAATAATTCAAAAATGTACATGCTTTATAAATATAAATGTAAACAAATATAAAATACAACAAAACATAAAAAAATTAAAATGGGTAATTTTTTTTTTCGCCGTGAGGATTCGAACCCTGGCCGATTGCATAGGAGTCCGTCATCCGAACAACTAGACCACCGTCGCTGTGCATCGTATATGCTAAAATTGCATAAATTGCATCAAATGTGTCATATTGTCTTGTACAACAATAACACTTCCACTGGATTGAATGAGATATTTTGTTGAAATATGATGAATAAGCAGAATAGACAAGAGTCGATAGCATAAGTTAGAACGAGAGAGAGATATGTGCATTTTTGGCGCATGCCAATATTCGTTACACATACACACACCAGCGTCAACTGCTTCTTCTTTAATTTAGACGTCCGTTAAGAATGCACTGACCTGCCTCACGTTTTGTGTATTGCCTCACACACATGTATGTATGCATGTGTGAGCTTCGCATGCATGTATTGTATACATGCACGCATAAGTACAGCATGCAAAACATCTTAAAAGGCAAAATGTAACACTTAATATAAAATTGATTAGATAAATATTAATAAATGGGAAAAATGCATATGCTTTATAAATATAAATGTAAACAAATATAAAATACAACAAAACATAAAAAAATAAAGTAGGTAAATTCTCTTTTCGCCGTGGGGAATCGAACCCTGGCCGTTTGCATAGGAATCCGTCATCCAAACAACTAGACCACCGTCGCTGCGCTCCGCGCACGCTAAATTGCATATTTAGACCATTAGGTCAAATGTGTCATATTGTCTTGTCAACAATAACACTTCTATTGGATTGAATGAGATAATTTGTTGAAATATGATAAATGAAACAAAATATTATAATGATGAAAAAAAAAACTTTTAGAAGCCAAAAAAAGAGGTAATTAAGAGACCTCAACCGCCTGCCTCTTCTGAGGGTTGATCCTCTATCTCTTCTTCGTTCGATTGCCGACGTTAACTTACGTAACTTCTATGTTTATTATCCGATCGGGTTGCAATTTATAGATCAAGTTCACAACGTATTTATCTAGATGTATGCCAAAGCTGAAAATTAAGACTTCAATACTTTGCTTAATAATCGCATATTTAAAATAAATTTCTGATTTACGGGGGCAGTGGGTGTGGTAACCAAAATTTGAAAATGACGTTTACTGCCTAGGATATACATGAATCTTTCTGCCAAATTTGGGGTCTCTAGCTTTCTTAATAGCTGAGAACCGTTGTCTCATACAGACGGACAGACAGACAGACTGACAGACAGACATGGCTAGATCGACTCGGCTAGTGATCCTGAGTAAGAATATATATAGTTTATGGGGTCGCAGATGTCTCCTTCTGCCTGTTACGCACATTCCGACAAACCTAATAGACCATGTATTTTTTTTAAATGGCCTTATAAGGACGGAATAATTTTTTCTCGGCAACAAACGTATTATACAATGGCAAGGTCTAATTGCTTTCGCCTTCGCACAGCTAAGCTTGCCGCAAGGATAAGCAGGTATACGTTGCTTTTTTCAGCTTTTGCAAGAGCTGCTGCGTACCTTCTACGAGATCTGCTGCTCTTCGTATTAAATGGCAATTGTAGCCGACGCACTGGATTCATATTCTTAGATAATTTGACAACAGTTTGCGAACCCAAGCACTCTGCATGCTTGCGCTGAAAATGGTCTAAGTTACATTTGCACTTCTTTCACATTGCAGCCAAATGGTAGCAAAATATTTTGCTGCTATGCTGCACAATACTGATATGCTGCTTCATTTCATTTCCTGGTATGGCAGCTTTCATAAAATTAAAAACAGCATCCTTCTTAATGTTTTTTCCCTTTGCTTCGACCCACTTGCAAAACAATTCTGGATTGTCACAATTGAGGTTAAGGTCTAAAAATTAAAATTTTACGCAAAGTGGTTAAAAGTGGCATTTTTAATAATAACCATTTGAACAAGAATAGAATAAGCTACAACATAAACTATAGTTCATTGATGGACTCCGCTGGACTCACTTTAAAACTTTATTTAAAAACAAGTCGGTAAGGCTACAGTCGAGCGCGCTCGACATTAAGATACCCTTCTCCCAATTTTCTATATCCGTTACAAACGTGTAACTACACTGATAATTTCAAACAGAAATTCTGCTCAAATACTTCTCTACATATAGCTTACTCACTCGAATTCACACAGCGACGCGCGTAAAAAGTAAAGCGACTCGACGCAAAGTCGACGTCGACGTGAAATGCTCGTAGCTGCGCGCAGGCTGCTCGTACATTTGTATTGAAAACGTTGACTTGAATAACTCCAGTGTTATTAGTCCGATCGGATTGTAATTTGGAGGATATGTTTACATTACATTAGACTTTATACATACTAAAGCAGAACTTTATAAGTTTAATACTCTGCTTAATAATCGTAAATTACCGATTTGCGGGGGCGGTGGGCGTGACATCAAACATTTGAAATAAACTTTATCTATTATACGTATACGTATATAGGAACCTCCATACCAAATTTCGTGTCTCTAGCTTTTTATACCCTTGCAGCGGGTATATTAATTTTAGCCAGAAGTTTGCAACGCACCTTAGGAGACATCTCCGACCCTATAAAGTATATATATTCTGAATCAGCATAAACAGAGGAGTCCAAAAATGGATGTCCGTCTGTCCGTCCGTCCGTCCGTCCGTCTGTTGCAACGCAAACTAGTCTCTCAGTTTTTGAGCTATCTTCATGAAACTTGGCACACAAGCTTCTTATTGCTGTACGCTGTAAATAAGTCGGAACGAGACAGATCGGACCGATATATCGTATAGCTGTCATAGAAGCTATCGGCCGATTTTTGTTGTTTTTCAAGATATTGGACATCTTATTCTTATTACATTCTTAATGTGCTGTCAAAATTGTATCAAAATCGGACCACTATAAAATATAGCTGCAATAGGAACAATCGGCTGAAATCAGGGTTCTTGTGTGCAAACAGAAACCACCAGCAATCAAAATGTATTTTATATTTAGTATAACTGCAAGGGTATAAAACCTTCGGCAAGCCGAAGGTAGCCTTGCTTTCTTGTTTAATAGCTGAGATCTGTTGTCTCATACAGACGGTCAGACGGACAGACAGACGGACATTTCTCAATCGACTCGGCTAGTGATCCTGAGTAAGAATATATATACATTATGGGGTCTGCCACGCCTCCTTATGCCGGTTACATACATTGCACAAAGTTAGTATGCCCTTTTTTGACCATTTTCAATGGTCGAAGGGTATGATAACATAAACAACTAGTTCAACTAGTTGACATAAAGCAGTCATATGAGCCGCTTTGATTTTTATAGGAACATAAAAGTAGAGTGTGATAGCGACGAAGAAAGCAACTGGGAGACAGGCAATATTAGCCACGGACAAACCCATAACGATTCCCAAGTCCAAAACCCAGAGTCGTATTCTAGCCAAGTACCAAACCAAAACTTTACCCAAGTACCAAACCAGAACTTTACTGAAGTGCCACACCATAGCTTTAGCCAAGTAATCATGGACGCGCACCAAGTACAGGCCTTGATACAGAACGCTGTTAGCCAAGCTTTGGCCCAGCAAGAAGAGAGGTTTCAGTCACAGCTGAACGCAGTGACAGTCGAACTGAACAGTTTGCGTGTCCAAGCTCCTCAAGTCGAGAGCTTCAAGCGAATTGTTGTTCAGCCAGAATCTACAACAGGTCACTCAGGGGAGCCCACCCTGTGAGTAGACAACCCGGATGCTAAAGTTGACTCAAAGGGAGCCCGACAAGTATCCAGAATACCTGAGGGAGAACGACCAGCTCTATCGACGAGGAGGATTTCGACCGGATGACGAAGATTACACACCTTGGAAGTTGTGCGTGCCAAAATCACAACGCTAACGGATACTACAGGAATGCCACGACCAGCCCACAGCCGGACATCAGGGGGCACGAAAAACCCTAAATCGGATTCGTCAGCAATATTTCTGGCCAGGCCTTTTCCAGGACGTAGCGCGTTACGTACGGAAGTGCGAGACCTGCCAGAAATTTAAGATCAGCAAACTAAAACCCCCGGGACAGATGCATACCCGACAAGTACATGCGCCATTCGACGTACTCTGTGCCGATTTCGTAGGACCACTCCCGCGCTCTACCCACGGGAATACCATGTTACTGGTGTTCTTCGACGCTTTTTCAAAGTGGGTAGAGCTGGTACCTTTGCGTAAAGCAACGGCAGCACACCTGCTGCGCTCGTTCAGAGAACGGATTCTGGCCAGGTTTGCAGTACCGAAGATGCTAGTCTGCGACAATGGAACGCAATTCACGAGCCGAGCTTTCGCCACGTTCTGCAAACAGTTGGGCATGACTCTGCAGCACACATCGCCGTACACCCCGCAACAGAACCCCACGGAGAGGGTAAACAGGACCGTGAAGACCATGGTGGCACAGTACCTGGATGACCAGCAGTGAACTTGGGATGAACGCCTCCCCGAGATCAGTCTAGCGATCAACACCAGTGCCTCGGACACTACCGGATTAAGCCCAGCGTACCTCGTACAAGGGCGCAGGCTTCGTTTGCCGAGAGCCCTTTACGAGGAGGTGACTCCTGTCATACGGACGGAATCACGGATGCCCGAGGAGCAGGAGCGACACCTGCAGGACGTATTCAAGATCGTCGCCGAGAATACGCAACAAGCAAGCGACCAAGGAAAATACTACAATTTACGCCGCCGAGAGTGGAAGCCGACCATCGGCGACTTCGTATTGTTGAGACAACATCATTTGTCGAAGGCAACTGATGGTTTCGCCGCCAAGTTGCAGAGGTATAGCGTTTCATTTTCCTAGTGAACGGACGTGTTTTTTTTTGCGCTTCGATTTTTCGGCTTTTTTTATTAAAAACAACCGGTGTTTTTTCTTTATTTAACTTTAAACTCGAAGTTTAACTTTAGCCCGTTCACGACGCGTGTGCATGCTTCTATAAATTAGTCAAACTAATCTGAGTTTGCTAATTTTAGATTCTATTTTTGTTTTCTGTTTTGTGCATCGGTTCTGCATAGTTTGGTGCATTTCGTTCTATTTATTCTCTTTTCGGTAAGCGACGTAATTGTTAGTGTTGTTTGTCACCGCTAATTTTTGTCTCTCCTTACCTCTCCTAATTCTTTGAGCGTGCCTAAGCTGCTCTCACGCTTTGCCGCTCTAGCACTTGTTCTTTTTCTCTGCTCTCTCTGCTCTCTGCCCTTTACGCGCGTTTAATTTCTCTCTCTTGCGCTCATCCCTTTTCTTGTTTTGGTTTTGTTTTCTTTTTGGCTGATTGTGTTTTTACAGTAGGTGTTCCCTATAATGGACGTTTTAATTTGTTTTAAGAAATCCTGCCTTAAGCAGGTGACTGCCGCCCAGGCAAGCATCTCGTGTTGGCTATGTGACAACGTAGTACACGCGAAGTGTGCTGGATATACTGGCCCGACGGCTGACGCCGTAGCCAAGCGCACTGGGTTGCGTTATTGCTGTGATGTGTGTAGGGAGGTGGAGAACGAAATGTGTTCGTTTATGCGTCAAACGAAGACTGGATTTAGGGAACTGTTTGGAAGTTTTCGTAAACTTTCCGACCAGTTCTCTGCGCTTGATTCGTCTTTCAATAACCTTAAGTTATTGAATGAATCACCAAAGCGTAAGAAATCCACACGATATCAAAAGGCTTTAGTTAGCGCCACCCATCTCCCTCTAATTGACCAGCCAAGCACGCCAGTGACCCAGCCGTTAATTTCGCTTACCAATCCCCCAATAGTAACGAGGTCTTCGGCTCAATCGGTTTCGCTTCCCGATAATGTCATTGAGTGTGTGCAACCTGTGACGCCCATAATTTCCGACAAGTCCGCTGTGGTATCGTTGCCCGTGCCACAGTTAATAGTCTTACCGAAGGCGTGTTCAAGTTCTGGTTTACCAGAAGAGAACCTATGCTCTGGAATTATACCTGAGGCGCCTAAAAAGATTCTAGGTGTTCCACAAAGGAAACAAATTTTTGTTTCCAGGCTTGCCCCTGACCTCACATCAAATGATGTAACAGCCTATATTCAAGGAAAAATTCATTCTTTGGATATTAAAGTGGAAAAATTTAAGTTTTCTTATGAGAGGGACATATCATCCTTCAAAATAAGTGTCCCAAACGAACTCTTGGGCATTATATGCTCGTCTCAATTTTGGCCGGAGCATGTAATGGTCAAAGAGTTCGAAACAAAGAAGAAGAAAAATCGCCCACCGATTAATCTTCCTTTGCCGTCTCTAGTCTCAGCCGAAACTAAAACAACATTAAACAAAAAAAACTAACATGCTCCTTAACTCTTTCATATCAAAATGTTAGAGGTCTATGTACTAAACTTTCCACTTTATATATTAACAGTCTTTCTTTTTCTTCTCAAATTGTTGTGTTTACTGAGACTTGGTTAAAACCGGATATCCTAAACTCCGAAGTCTTTCCAAGCAAGTTCACAACCTACAGGTGTGATCGACCTGACCGTCGTGGTGGTGGAGTCCTTATTGCAGTCGATTCCACTATCAATTCGGAACTTTTACTGCCGGAGATTCAACTTGGTATTGAATTCCTCTGTGTAAAATTACACTTTCCCGGTTTTTCTCATTATATAACCTGTTCCTATATTCCGCCGTCATCGGATGTATCTGTCTATTTGCAACATTTGTCTGCAATAAAGACTATATTTAATCTGTTATCAGACAGAGATCACCTTTCAGTTCTTGGGGACTTTAATATCCCTGATTGTAATTGGACAACAAGTGTTGATTCAAATTCTCTGCTGCCCTCACGGCACCACGACCTTTTTGACGGTCTGTATGATATGTCATTGTCGCAGGTCAATCATATCTTAAACTGTAGTAACAGATCGTTAGACTTATGCTTTGTCTCCGATCCATCTAGAGTGAATTTAGTCAAGACTCAACCACTTTCTTTCCCAGAAGATCCTTACCATCCTACTCTGGAAGTGTCTTTTGATTTTGGGGCTTGTATGGATAAACCTGAAAAATTGTGTAAACGCGTACGCTGCTTTAGAAAAGCAGATTTTAACTTATTAAACTCTTTAATTTCCCAATTTGATTGGTCGGAATTGTATGTGTCTACTGATATATCAGTAGCGACCAATATTTTTTACAAAACTATACATTCATTCTTTGATATTTGCGTTCCGTGCTTTTATTCATCATCCTCGAGTAAGCCGCCATGGTTTACAAGAGAGTTGTCACGGTTAAAAAATTTAAAGTCAAGCCTTTACAAAAAATTTAAACGTAGTAACTCGCCCTTAGCCTTTTCACGCTACTTAAGCGCGCGGTCAGACTTTACAGTCTTAAACGCGAAATGTTATAAAAACTATTTAGCTCGTTGTAAGGTTCAGTTCATTCAGAACCCCAAACAGTTTTATAGTTTTGTTAACACGAAGCGTAAGTCTTCCGCTTTTCCTACTAACCTAACGTTTGAAAATGCTAATGCAAATACCGACCAAACCATGGCCGATCTGTTTGCAAAGTTTTTTCAAACGACTTATTCACCTTCTACACATACTTCTCACTTTTACCCATACAACATTCCAAGTTCGAATGGTATCTTCTCCCCCTTTCTAAACGAAAGCTCCCTTATCAAGGATCTTCACTTAGTTAAGCCAGTATTTTCACCAGGCCCTGACGGTGTTCCCGCTTGTATACTTCGGTTCTGTGCCAACTCCTTAAGTAAGCCTTTGCTCAAACTATTTTCGCTGTCCTTAGAAACTTCACTCTTTCCTTCCATTTGGAAGGAATCTTTTATTATCCCCTTATTGAAGAAGGGCAGCAAGTCTGAAGCAAGCAATTATAGAGGTATCTCTAAATTGTCGGCCATACCTAAATTTTTTGAGAATGTTATAACTCCTCACTTGCAACATTTATGCAGATCCGTTATTTCACCTTTTCAACACGGATTTATTAAACGTCGTTCAACTACGACAAATTTGCTGGAGCTGACATCCTTTGTGGTAAAAGGATTTCAGGAAAATCTTCAAACTGATGTCATTTATACTGATTTCAGTAAAGCCTTTGACTCAGTGAATCATTCCCTTCTGGCACATAAGCTTGACCTTCTAGGTTTCTCACCTAAATTACTTAGTTGGATTGTAAGCTATCTGACTGACAGAACTCAAAGAGTCCTCTTTAAAAACAGCCTCTCAATTCCACTTCATGCCACATCTGGCGTTCCTCAAGGGAGTCATCTCGGCCCCCTACTTTTTACGCTTTTCATCAATGACCTGCCTTTGGTTATACGTAACTCTCGTACTCTCATGTACGCAGATGATGTAAAGCTTTGTTATCAATTTAAAGAAGACCACTGTCACTCACACTTACAAGCCGACCTAAATAGCTTTCATTCGTGGTGTTGTGCCAATTTTTTAAACCTGAATAGCTCTAAATGCAAGCTGATGACATTCTCTCGAGCCAGTCCAATGTATACTTCTTATTCTCTTTGTGGTTGTGTCTTGGAAAGAATTACCCTTGTTGATGATTTGGGGGTCCGTTTGGACCGAAAACTAAAGTTTTCCAATCATATTTCTAATATGGTCAATAAAGCCATGGGTGTCCTTGGCTTTATTAAGAGATGGTCTAAGGAATTTGACGATCCTTATCTTACAAAGACCCTCTACATCTCACTTGTTCGTCCTATTCTTGAATACGGTTCATGCGTATGGTGTCCCCAGTACACCATTCATAAAGAACGCATCGAGTCCGTACAAAAGAACTTTTTACTTTTTGCCTTACGTGGCCTTAACTGGGATAAAAATTTAAGACTGCCTTCATATAACAATAGACTCTTATTATTAAATTTGCCTTCCCTAACTAATCGCAGAACCATGCTAGGGGTATTATTTATTAACAACCTTCTGCAAGGTGACATTGACAGTGAAGCCCTTGTAAGACAGCTTCACTTCTCTGTCCCATGCAGAAGTACTCGTAATTATCTTCCACTAATTCTTCCTTATTGTAGATCGAACTATGCACTGCACGATCCGTTCAGGGTATTATGTTCGGACTACAATAAACTTCAACACGTCATAGCTAGCACTAACTCTATTGCTGCTATGAAGTCTTTAATTCTTCTCTATCTAGTACGTAATTAGTAATATTATTTCCTCGATATTCTTTTTACTGCATGCATTTTCTATCTTCTATCCGCGTTTTCTATGTTTATCGCGTTATTTCCTTACGCGTGTCTATTCGCTTTTTTACCGCGTTTCCGTGTCGTCCGTTATGCGACGGTGCCTCTCGGTCGGTTAGGCGGGAGGTGGACTTCGTCTGGGTTCCGCGCGCAACAAGCATCGGCTTGGTGTCGTTGGACCACTTGTTAATACATTCATTGTATTCAACGTCCAAAAAAAAAAAAAAAAAAAAAAAAAAAATAGTTGGCACCCCGCTACGATGGACCTCACCGGGTCGTGAGTTACATCTCGCCCGCGATTCTACGCCTCCAAGACGTCGGAACGCCGCACGAAGCGACGCCACATAATTATTTAAGAATAAAATATGATATCTCTTAGTCTAACATACCCAGCAGTAGTTTTGAAATCAAGGCAGAAGCATATGCAAAGGCAAGGGGCGTAGGCAGAACAGTCGAAACACTTGCACTAGCAACGGTACCTCGGTACCCAGAGCTAGCGCACAGTCGAACACTTGCACTAGCAACGGTACCTCGGTACCCAGAGCTCACGCACAGTCGAACACTTGCACTAGCAACGGTACCTCGGTACCCAGAGCTCGCCCATTTGGTCCAGCAGTCGAACACTTGCACAAGTAACGGTGCTTGGGCACCCAGAGCTTGTGCACAGACGGCTCGCGACCAATTTTTGGGCAGCGGCGCCAGACAGGCAGTGACGCTAAGCCAGCAGCGACGCTATGCAGGCAGCAGCGCTAGACAAGCAGCGACGCCGTGCAGGCAGCGAAGTGCGAGCAGAGCCGCAGCAGCCAGGCAAGATCGGCCGAAGGCAGCGGCGACAGGCAAGCAGCGGCGACATGTACGCAGCAGCGGCGACATGTTCGCAGCAGCGAAATCGAGAGTCGCGAAATGAGGCCAAGGACACTTGATCGAGAGCAGCTAACGAAGCCGATAGCCAAAATTCTCCCGCGGAGAATTAAAGAATTAAATTATTAGTGACAAGTTTTATTACAAAGTGCCAGCCAAGAAGGATGAATCCTGTCGCAGGAGGTTCAAGGTGAGCCATAATAGAAATAAGTATCGAAGCAAAACGAAAGCTAGACGTAATGGTGCGAAGTAGGCAGGGACTAGCTAGAATAAGAATTAGTACAGATGAACCATGAAATAAAATAAAACCCTGTTATTCAATATTTAAATGAAAACCCAGCCCGCGTGATTATTAAAATATAACCAGTGTTACTTCCTTTCCCCCGAGAGCATTTGTGGAAAAAGTGTCGTGTACGTGTTTTTTTTTTTTTTTTTTTATTACAAATACGGCAGGAAAATAAAATCTTCGAAAGATACCATCCACCGTCCGTAGATGGCATGCACGATTCGTAACTCTCCAAGTAGAGTTACGCCTACGTACTAAAAAAAAACCTCCGTATGCTCTCCAGTCCTTGCTTCGCTCACCGGGACTTCCAGTCAAGGTACTACGTCGGTGAGCAGGATGTGGTGCCAGATCGCAGTCCCTCTCTAGGTGCGTTGCTGCGTAACGCTCCTTCGCAAACTCTTTAGTCGCCTTTTACGACAAGCCGAGCCCGCTGAGGTGGTATTCTTGCCCCGCCACCACACGGGAGTGTCGTGTACGTGTGTGCCGGTGTGAATGTGTATGTGCAGAAATCGCGCCTTCTGGTATGCCGGTGCTCTGCTGACCAGTAAGCGACTTTCTGTACAAGCGCTCGTGAGTTGCGTCGTGAGTGAAGCACCAGTTGGCAAGCGGGTGTGAGCGTGTACTCAAACGAGTTTGCGGTGTGGTGCAATACACCACTGAGCGGCTCGTGGGCGTACAGGCGAGAATACCTGCGGTCACGGCCGTTCTGGACGACACACGATCGATCGGGAGA
This sequence comes from Zaprionus tsacasi, assembly GCA_018904105.1. Taxonomy (NCBI): domain Eukaryota; kingdom Metazoa; phylum Arthropoda; class Insecta; order Diptera; family Drosophilidae; genus Zaprionus; species Zaprionus tsacasi. The sequence goes on from JAEIFR010000384.1 coordinate 403,800, forward strand.
GGCGTCGTGAGTGGGCGATAGCTGGCGAGCGAGGTGCGTGAGCGTGCTCACTACCCAGTTGCGGATGGTGGAATACACCAACGAGCGACCAGGGGAGTGCAAGCGGGAAGCACCTGCGGCCACGTGCGTTCCTCACGATAGGCCGCCACCCAAGAACGCGTGACACGCGACACGTGCACGTGAGTTCCCAAAGGAACCGCGTGGTGATAGAGATCACTACCACGTGGTAAACGGGCACACGTACGTGACGTGGGCAATATATATCGCCTATACCCTGTACATACCCCAGTAAGGTATGATCTGCTAATAGCCTCTCTTGCTAAAGTCGTAGGAGTCCTAGTATTTATAAATTTTCTGTAAAGACCCTGGCGGGACTGAGATATGTACCCCAGCCTGAGAAAACATCCTTATAACACTAAAAAACCACAGACCAACAATACTAACAATTCCCAGAAGAAAAATAAAAGGAGGAAACAAATCAAAAGCCAGAACCAATGGAGGTCGGCTCCTCTTCTAAATATAGGCAGCGTACTTGCAGGTATTACGGAAAAATCCAAGAGGAAGTGGAACAAGCACAAAAAAATCAAATACTTCCGGTAGAGCCACAGGTCAAAGACGCCAACGGTTCAATAACATTGTTCAAAATGCCTCTCAAGAGCAGGACCCCAGTTACGCAGACGTGGCAGAAGCCGCTGTAACACAAACGGAAGAAGATAGTGAGGCAGGTTTCGAAAGCGATTCTGTCAATTTTTTAGGGAACGCTCCCGGCTGCCATTCATCAAGCGGCAGTTGGGTGGGAGGACAATAAGAATACTTATAGACACAGGGGCGGCAAAAAATTACGTCAAGCCTTTAAAGGAATTAAATGGCGTAGTTCCTGTCGAAAACCCTTTCACCGTAAGCTCGATGCACGGTTCGAGCGAAATAACAACGAAATGCCTTATGAACGTATTTGGTCAGGTTTCCCCATTTTTTATGTTAGATACTCTCACTTCATTTGATGCCATTAAAGGCTTCGACTTGCTAACGCGAGCAGGAGTAGCATTAGATTTACAAGAGAACAAGCTCAGATGTTAAAGATATTGTAGTACCGAGCATCGTCAAAAATAAATTCAAGGCTATGATATTGAAGAGGATAAAGGCATTTTCGACCTCTAACGAGGCGCTACCCTTTAACACCTCTGTCATTGCCACCATACGAACCATAGATAATGCGCCGGTATATTCAAAGCTATACCCGCATCCTATGGGAGTTTCAGATTTTGTAAGTAACGAAATCAGACAATTGCTAGATAATGGTATAATCAGGCCGTCCAGGTCCCCATACAACAGCCCGTCCTGGGTTGTCAATAAGAAAAGATTCGACGCTAACGGCAACAAAAATAAGCGGTTAGTTATCGACTTTAGGAAGCTAAACGAGAGCACTATATCAGATCGATACCCAAAGCCGAGTATTCCTATGATTTTAGCGAATTCGGGACAAGCAAAATTTTTCACGACCTTAGATTTAAAATCGGGTTACCACCAAATTTATCTGGCAGAACATGACCCAGACAAGACATCGTTCTCAGTCAATGGTGGAAAGTATGAATTCTGCCGACTACCCTTTGGACTCAAAAACGCTGGAAGCATTTTTCAGAGGGTCATCGATGATGTCCTCAGATAGCATATAGGGAAATTTTGTTATGTGGACATTGACGATGTAATAATTTATTCTACTAACGAAGCTGAACATGTTCGCCACATAGACACGGTATTGGAATGTTTGTGTAGTGCCAACATGCGAGCCACACTCAGGAAAAGACCCAATTTTTCAAAGAAAGCGTCGAATTTCTAGGCTTCGTAGTAACCAAAAACGGGGCCACAACTGACCCTGAAAAGGTTAAAGCCATACAGAATTTTCCCGAACCCAAAAACTTATTCAGTTTGCGATCATTTCTTGGATTGGCTAATTACTGCAGAAACTTCATCAAAGATTTTGCAGCAATAGCAAGACCGTTGACCAACATTCTCAAAGGAGAAAACGGCTCCGTGAGCAAAAATATGTCCAACAAAATCCCAGTTGAGTTTAATGAAACTCAGCGCAATGCCTTCGAGACACTGCCTTCTAGCATCACAAGATGTAATCCTCATGTACCCAGATTTCAAAACGCCATTTGATCTGACAACTGACGCATCCATGGACGGCGTTGGTGCTGTTTTGTCTCAAGGACCGATAACTATGATTTCCAGAGCGTTGAAAGATAGTGAAACTCATTACGCAACGAATGAGAGAGAGTTATTATCTATAGTCTGTGCTTTAGGGAGGTTACAAAATTATTTATATGGAACAAAAGAAATAAATATATTCCTTGACCATCAGCCTCTTACCTTCGCGGTCTCTGACAGAAACACGAATGCAAAAATTAAAAGGTGGAAAGCATTCATTGACGAACATAACGCCAAAATATTCTACAAGCCTGGTAAGGAAAACTTTGTAGCTGATGCCTTGTCCAGGCAAGTCATTAATGCTACACAAAACGAACCCCCATCAGACGTTGCAACAATTCATAGTGAGACCTCACTAACCTACACGGTTGTGACAACCGACAAACCATTGAACTGTTTTAAAAACCAACTTGTCCTGGAAGAGGCACTCTTCCCACTGCAAAGAAAAATTATACTCTTCGGCAAGAAAATTCGCCATATCATTAATTTCGTAAATAAAAATTCTCAGTTTGAACAAAACCACTCATCATCCCAGATGCAGTTAACGCAATTCATTGCGATTTCCCAACACTTGCTAGCTTTCAACACGAACTTGTGTTAAATTTCCCAGCCACCAAGCTGTGGCATTGCAAAACGTACGTGTCAGACATTACTGACAGAAACGAGCAAGTAGAAATTATCACAGCAGAACATAACCGTGCGCACAGAGCCGTACAGGAAAACATTAAACAAGTCCTTCGTGACTACTATTTTCCCAAAATGAATAACTTAGCAAGTGAAGTGGTCACCAATTGCAAAGTATGCACCAAATCAAAATATGATAGGCATCCACAGAAACAAAAGCTTGGAGTCCATATTGATATTTTCTCCACCGAAAAAAATTTTTCCTCACCTCTGTAGACAAATTTTCGAAATGTGCTGTAGTACAACCAGTCTCGTCCCGGACAATCGTAGAACTAAAGATACCTATCATTGAATTGGTCAATTTATTCCCAAAGACGAAGACAATATTCTGCGATAACGAGGCAGCATTTAATTCTGACACAATGGTATCGCTGCTCAAAAATAGCTATGATATAGACATTGTTAATGCACCACCATTGCACAGCGTTTCCAACGGTCAAGTAGAAAGATTTCATAGCACGCTGGCAGATATAGCCAGAAGCCTAAGCATGGACAAAAAAAAAACAGCGACACAGTGGAGCTTATTATGAGAGCCACTGTAGAGTATAACAAATCAATTCACTCGGTCACCAACCAAAAACCGTTGGATGTTATACACGTCGCATCCCCCGAATTTAGACAAAATATACAGGAAAAAATCCAAAAAGCACAGCAAGCTGTACTTGATAGGTGTAATGCAAACAGGCAGAACCGAATATTCAAAGTTGGCGAAAAAGTGTTCGTCAAGAATAACAAGAGGTTAGGCAACAAACTGGCACCACTTTGTACGGAGGAAAAGATACAAGCAGACCTAGGAACGTCTGTTCTTATTAGAGGGGAGGAGGTGGTTCATAAGGACAACGTGAAATAGTAATAAGAAAAACCAAGTAGGATTAACAGCACATGACTAACCGCACAAACTTGTTTCTCTATAACAGGATGCAAATTGCAGTTTTATTAATGTTAGGGATGGTACAAAGTCTGATTATCGACTATTCACATTCCAATTATATTCCAATAATAGACGGAAAGGTATTGGTATGGGAACAAAGAGACTATTTAAGGCACTCCAGTAATTTGACGGAATTTTGGTGTTATTGCAGACGAGACTGAACAATTAATTGAACTATTTCCACAATCACCTATGCGGAAGTTATTAGATGCAGATATAGATCACATTAGGAGTTTATTGTCCGTTATTCAAATACACCATAGAATGGCTAGAAGCTTAGACTTCCTAGGCTCAGCACTGAAGGTCATAGCAGGCACACCAGATGCGTCTGACTTTGAGATGGTGAGGTGGTCCGAATCGAAACTAATCGATGCAAGCAATAAGCATTTAACATAGTTATCAACTCGGAAACGCAAGAACAGATCAACAAACTATTTGACGCAGTAAATGAAATAATTATAGCGAAAAAGAATGACAAAGTAGATACTCCATTACACCTGCGGGAGGATTCTTATCCGGTAGTCCGGAAATTGAACTTGCCATCGGTATTTCTAATATCTGTGGAATAGGCAAAGAAACCACAGCGGACACATCGGAAACTTTATGTGACACCATTTGTAAATACTCGTCGATGACTTTTTCAGAAGCCGATGATCTCGTTACCATAGGAGTGGTAAACGACATCAACGGCTGAGTCACCGGTGTACATGGTTGGTCAATGTTAGGAGGCGGAATGGCGGCAAGCAAAGGTTTCGCCACATGAGCCGATTTCTTGCGTTTGGGCGACTCATTCAATAGTTCTAGGCTATTGAATGAGTTGTCCAACGCAGAGAACTGATAGGCAAGTTTTCGAAAACACAACATTGTCACACAGCCAGCAAGATATGCTCGGCTGAGTAACATTCACTTGCTTCAAGCATTTTTTTTTATAACAGACAATACCCTCCATTATAAGATTGACTACTGTAACAAGCAAAAACAACCGCAAAAACAAAACGAAATGGGAAAAAAGAATAGTAAGCGTTAGAGAAAGAGCGAACGCCAAAGCTAGTGTGTGAGCGCGAGAGAGTGATTAGGCACACACACACAAAAAGACGACAACAAATGCCAACACCGAAATAAATGTGGAAAAGAGAGCACAAAGAAGACAGATGCTCTCCGAAAAGAAGAGTAGAAAAAGTTAAAATTGGCAGTAAACAAATAATATTTTGTGTTAATTACGTACCAGTGGGTTAAGCAGGCATGCACTCGCGAAAGTGAACGATAAGTTAAACAGTTAGTTAGTAAGTTAAATTAAATTAAGCAAACACCGATTGTTTGCAAGCTAAATTTAATGAAATCGGGGAGCAGAAAAAAAAACACGTCCGTTCACTTGGAAGAGAGAGCTGAATAATTCCCATAGTTAGTCTCACAGAAGCGTTCAATATAAAAGTCCTCCAGTCGGAAAACACAATTCATATCTTAATAGCGTATCCCAGGGTGAAATTCAGTGGCAAAAAGGTCACCATATACCCTGTACTATCAGACAACACCGTAGCCGAATGCAACGATGATATACTAGTGCGTAGCGACAACCTACGCTTCCGTGTGCAAATTTACCGCACAAGACTCATGCGCCCGAGCACTGCACGCTGGTAGCGCTGCCTCATGCCGAACACAACCGAGCCATCTCAATCCGATCACATTCGTGGACGACGGCGTCATCATAATCAATGAAAGTGCCGCTAAGATCAGCACAGACGACGGTCCAGAAGTCATCACAAATGGAACCCACCTCGTCACCTTCCGATCTTCCGCCACCATCAACGGGACGAGATACGTGAACGAGCGTGGGATCATAGAGAAGGCACCAGGCATCGCCGGGTCTCCTTTGCTCAACATTATCGGTCATGACCCCGTGTTAAGTATGCCCCAGCTCCACAGGATGAATAATCTCAATCTACAAGTCATCAAGAACTTTAAGGGAGAATTGGCAGTCACCAAGGCATCTAGGAACTTAGCATCGATCGGCATCATCCTCAGCATCATCGTAGTAGTATCATCTTCGTGTGGCTACTTATAAGGAAATGGCAAGCATCGTGGAAAGTGAAAAGGATCATCAACAGTTACAAAGTGACCGAGGTCGGCCAGCTACTTGAGGGGGGAGTAGTTAACACATAAGCCTAGCGTAAGAAACATAAACAACTACACATTGTCGCTCAGCTAACACATAAGCTTAAACATAAAAAACGTTAGCAATTACACATTGTTGCTCCAAGTAAATTCCGCTGACGTATGAGTTCAGCGCCCCGGCTGTTCGGACGGCAACGGTAACCTGACACTTGAATACAAGTATATTGCAAGTGGCTGCGTTATCGTTTATGTTGAGTCGGCTTGCCGACTCTAGCTTGGAGCCTCAATACATCTCTTTGTATTTCTGAGTTTTTTAGTTCTGAATAAAGCGCAAGAAAAGTAAGACGCATGTCAGTATAACTCCGGCACAAGCCGTCATTTAATTATTCTTATAATTAATAGAGTCACTGAGTCACAAGGCCAGAGACTAGTGAGCAAAGTAAGCTCCCAGCTTAATTTTCCTAAATAGATAATACGACACACGTATACTCAATATATAAGGAATCTGGATAGCAGCAATCATCACGACGACACAACTGGCTTCCTCGTGAGGATAAACTGTATAATTTGCACAATTCTCTGTTTGAAATTATGAGTGTAGTTACACGCTTGTAACAGATTTAGAAAATTGGGAGAACTGCATCTTACTGTCGAGCGCTCAACTGTAGCCTTACCCACTTGTTTTTTTTTATATATTAAATTGCTAGCAATTATCAATTATTCAATTCGAATTCCATTTTCAGTTAAATTTTTTCACCTTCTAGCATTTAACAGCATTGCACGCGCTCATGCAAACATACAAAACCCTAAATACACACAGTTGAAACGCTTCCTTAGGGATCATTTGTGTAGAGGCGCGCTATTTGTGTGTAAACCGAATCTTAGTATACATATCCAAATAGCCCAAATGAATCAAGACGAAAATGATACACACGAGGAAGCGAATCGGCAAGCGAGAAACGAAACGAAACGAAAAGTGGAAGGGGGGATTCTGTCACGTTGTCGCTTCAGCAGCGAATGTCTTGATACATACACACTTTGACGCTGTGGCCGAATTGCGTGATTTTTCATATCATTCATGTCTACACACATTTGGTTGAACCGAAGCCGTTCTCTGGTTTGCTCCATGTCGAAACATTTGACAATTGTAGCATTGGGTGATGTGGTTGCTATTTCTCCTTTGATATTTCATCTTTACTTTAACATAATTTATGGCTGAGTATGATTTTCTGAGTTCATTAAGCGAAACTGATATTTTTGTGAAGTGGATCACATAAAAGAGTACAACTGAGTTATTGGGTCGTGTTCGCTTTACGTGCTAAACATCGAGGCATTACAGGTCTAAACCAATGAGATAAGGATTTACAGAAATAGGGTAAATTTCATCAAGTCCAGATAGTAGCGCCTTGTTGGGTTTAACATTTTAAAAGGCATAGGAAAAAAATGCAAACTTTCTTTTCAATAAAACACAAGCGGATTTATTGTATTTTATGTATATACAGAATATTAGGAATATTTGTAGCCAGTAAGATCAAGAAGGCGCTGCATTCCTGGGAACCCGTATCTGACAGACTCATTACCGTTAGGTTCAAATGCAAGGCTAGACACATAAACATCATTCAATGCTATGCCCCGACAGAAGCCGCCAACGAAGACCTTAAAGACGACTTCTACACAGCGCTCACAGCGACCCTCACTAAGCTACGGCAAAGTGACATTACTATTCTCATGGGTGACTTCAATGCAAAGATAGGCTCCAACAACATCGGACATGAATCAGTAATGGGACAGCACGCTATAGGGACTCCCATGACAATGGTGAGGGGCTAGTTGAAATCTGTCAGATGATCCAACCAGTTATTGGGGGCATAAAGATGTCCACATAAAGATGTCCATAAATACACATGGACATCTCCAAGTGGCAACACGCGCAACCAGATCGACCATATATGCATCAGCAGGAAATGGAGGCAGTCGTTAATCAATGTGCCAAATAAAAGAGGAGCAGCTATATATAGCGATCACGAGTTGGTTATTGGAGAACTTTCAATAAAGTTAAACCGCAACCACTCGAGGATCGGCACCAACAGACAACATCGTAGTGCGCCCCCTCTAAATCTGCACCTACTGAGGGACAGCAACCTGACTGCAAGGATGGCATCCTCGCTGCGAGAACAGCTGATCCCAGATGAAGGCCGCCCATGGGAACATACTTGCAGGACACTTTGGACCACCGCGGAACAAATGATTGGCACACGACAACGCGAAAGGACCGGCCAGATATCAGAGAGAACGTGGGACCTAATCAGACGGAAAAACAATCTTAAATCAATGGCGGACCAGCTGGCGCAAAATCACGACGAATACCGGACAATGTGCAAAGCTGTGAAACGATCCGCCACAGACGACAAGAGAGCACTACTGGATATATTTGCGGACAACGCGGAACGAGCGGCAGGACAAAACAACATGCGCTCGCTATACCAGTTGATTGCACGGATCACCGGATGACGAAACAACAAACAGTCCCAACCTATCAGAGATCTAGCAGGCAATCTAATATCCAATGAGGACGCACAAATCCGAAGATGGCGGCAACACTTCATGGAAATCAGCCACATCTCGACAACAACTGCGGCAACAGACTTCCGAAGCATTGCCCCACCAAGTGGGAGCGTTAGGATATCATCTTCGCCGCCATCTGTACAAGAGATCGGAGATGCAATTAAGAAGCTGAAGCACAATAGGGCAGTTGGGGAAGACAACATACCAGCTGAACTTCTACAAGTTGATACCCAACTGATGGCTGCAACACTGTACCCGCACTTCTCCCGCATATGGGAAAGCGAAACGGTACCGGACTCTTGGAAGGGCGGTGTCATTGTTAGGATTGCCATAAAAGCAGAACTCAGTGACTGCAATAACTGGAGAGGAATCACACTTATCAATACTAGGTACAAAGTGTTAGCCACCCTACTAAACGAGCGACTTCAGGAAAAGATCGAGCCAGCATTCTGAGATGAACAGGCGGGATTCAGACCACACAGGAGTTGCGTAGACCAGGCAAATACACTACGCATTATCACCGAACAAGCTGTGGAATGGAGAGCACCGCTTTACCTCCTGTTCAAAGACTTCAAGAAGGCGTTTGATTTAGTGGACAGAGCGGCAACATGGAGAGCACTGGCAAGTACCCACCAACATCATTACGATCATCAAATCGATGTATGATAATGCCAACTTGGCCGTATTGTACAACGGGAAAACAAGTACACCTTTCCAGACGAATATTGGAATTCGGCAAGGTTGCCCATTGTCGCGCTTACTCTTCAACATCGTGGTCGACGAGCGTATGAAGGAAGTGTGCTACCCCAAGCGTGGAATCACATGGAGCCTCACCAAATACCTTGAGGACTTGGATTATGCAGACGACATTTGTCTGACCTCTCACAGGTTCTGCGACATCCAGAGCAAGACTGATGACCTCGCCAGGCTAGCAAGCAAGATCGGACTTGAGATTAACGAAGCCAAGACCAAGGCAATGCGCTTCAACCACTCCAGTCAAGGGAACATCATCATATATGGGAATGCAATAGAGTTCGTCATAAGCTTCAGATACCTTGGCACCATCATATCCAACAATGGCGGAATGGAAGACGACGTCACAAACCGACTTGCCAAAGCCCGATCAGCATTTGGGAGACTCTACCGCATCTGGAGCAACAAGATAATAAACAGGCGAACAAAGCTCCGAATTTACAATGCTTGCGTAAAGTCCATACTGCTATATGGTAGTGAGACATGGCTCACCACCAAGAAGATGACACAGAGACTGCAAGTCTTCAGCAACAAATGCTTTAGGATTATATGCGGGATATTCTGGCCAAACAGAATATCCAATGCAGAGCTGGCTCGGGTCACAGGTGAGCCCCCTATACACCTTCAAATAAGGAAGAAAAAATGGACGTGGATAGGTCATGCTCTCAGAAGGAACCCAAGCAGTATAGTCAGGGTGGCATTGGACTGGAATCCCCAAGAAGCAGACGAATCGGAAGACCAAAGATGACCTGGAGAAGAAAATTCCTCCAAGAACTGACCCAATCGAGCACAACGTGGGCAGAGCTAAACAGACGGCGCAAAATAGAGTTCGATGGAAGGCTTAAGTAGAGGCCCTAAGTTCCCAAGCGGAATAATAAAGATTTAAAAAAAAAAAACAAATGTATAAGTTATATTAAGATAGATTGTTAGTAGTCCCTCGTTGGCTGCGGCAGGGGAGCTGCAGGCAGCTAGATGAGAATGAAGCCTGGGTGCGGCAGGTATGCGCCCACACTCAGTCCCGCGACGGTGGTGTCGTCGGAAGCTTACAATTCGCTCAAAGGTTCCTTCCACTTGACGGGGGCGTCGGGAGTGGAACTTCGATCACAGCAAGCAGTTTGTGATCGGCGATGCACTTTCTAACAGGCTCCTTTGTAGCGCGGCAGGTATGCGCCCACGCTAGGAACACTTAACACAATTACAGTTCGTACGCGTTGCCTCAACGGGGCAACAACGGGTGCACTAGAGATTGATTCGAGTCTTCTGATTTGGTAGAGACTGCGCGGCATGGACTTGCCCACGCACCGAACCGGGGAGTAAAACACTAGAGTTGCTTCACAAGATTTATTGCGGACCGAACGCGTCCGTTAATTATGAGTTAGGATGTTAGACTGAACAGAAGTACAATATCAACTTAAGAGCTAAACCCTAAAGCCGCGGCGATCGAAACGCGCAACATTGTTGACTCTGCATTCCCACGGAGTCGCCGGCACGTTTCGCTGACTACGCGCCTCGTGCAAGATATTTGGTTGCACTGATTCAAGGAACATGAAACGCAAGTTAGGCGGAATTTGGTGCCTGGTGAGCGGATGTCGTTAACTAATGTTAACTGAAAATGGTCAAAAAAGGGTATACTAACTTTGTACAAATGTATGTTACAGGCATAAGGAGGCGTGGCAGTCCCATAAATTGTATATACTCTTGCTCAGGATCACTAGCTGAGTCGATTAAGCCATGTCTGTCTGTCTGTCTGTCTGTCTGTTTGTAGTTTTGTTTGTAGCTTGCACGTGCGACCACGCCCTCTATTGCCTCCCATATTAATTACTGGTATGACTCAGGAGTCAACAAAATTTTATTGCTTTTTATACCCTTGCAGAGGGTATATTAATTTTAGCCAGAAGTTTGCAACGCACCTTAGGAGACATCTCCGACCCTATAAAGTATATATATTCTGAATCAGCATAAACAGAGGAGTTCAAAAATGGATGTCCGTCTGTCCGTCCGTCCGTCCGTCCGTCCGTCCGTCCGTCCGTCCGTCCGTCTGTTGCAACGCAAACTAGTCTCTCAGTTTTTGAGCTATCTTCATGAAACTTGGCATACAAACTTCTTATTGCTGCGCGCTGTAAATAAGTCAGAACGAGCCAGATCGGACCGATATATCGTATAGCTGTCATAGAAACTATCGGCCGATTTTTGTTGTTTTTCAAGATATTGCAACAAGATTTGGCAAATCTTATTCTTATTACGTTCCTACTGTGCTGTCAAAATTGTATCAAAATCGGACCACTATAACATATAGCTGCCATAGGAACAATCGGCTGAAATTAGGGTTTTTGTATGCAAACCTTTTTTGTTCTTGGAAATACCGCACATTATCAATACTTTTTAATGTTATACAGTAACCCGCCCTTAGTTTTTCCATTTAAATATCTCAGACGTTTATATTCTATAGCTGTTATAGGAACAATCAGTCAGTTCGTCTGTCTCTTGCAACGCAAATTAGTCCCCCAGTTATAGAGCTATCTTCATAAAACTTGGCTCACAAGCTTCTTATTTCTGCCCTCTTTAAATAAGTCGGATTGGGCCAGATCGGACTGATATATCGTACAGCTGTCATGGAGCCTATCGGCCGATTTTCGTTATATTTCAAGATATAGCTATCAGGCTTACCACATCCAAATCTAAGTATGTCCTTAATAATAAAGTTTCATCAAAATCGAAGTTTTATAACTTTTAACGATCAACGATCGGCCTAATGAAGGTACCTGTTGCAATTTTATGAAAATCTGAGTACCATTACATATAGCTGTGTACAACTGCAAGGGTATAAAACCTTCGGCAAGCCGAAGGTAGCCTTGCTTTCTTGTTTAAATATAATAAATGTGAATACATATATTGTTTTATGAATAATCGCCACTTTTTTATCTCAGCTCTGTATGATATGTTTAAAACAAATTCAAAAAACCGTATCCAAGCATGTAGTGAACTTAAACCAAATTGTAAAGCTTTTACTTTTTACTTTTAATTTTCAACATTTGTGTTGGTCTGACTCTACAGATCGGACAACATTCAGTAGATTTAATGTCTGTTAATACGTTTAGGAATCTGAAACATAACTTATTTGTCGATTTTTACGCCTTCAACTGTCCAGGACGTCCTTATGTCTGAACTCGAACATGCCTCTATAAAATCAAATTGTTATAAATCGAGCAAAAATGGGTAAAAGATATTATTTTACCGTCAAAGACAATAGTTAAAGGTACAAACTGACGTTTTTAACATTTGTCAGAAATTGTCAGAAAATGAGTTATACTCGACGAAACACAGAGGACACGTTGGAATTTTCTGTTAAAATACACATAAATTGGATGTTACACAACACAAAAACAGCACAACTACACATACATTAACTACATACGTTAAAAACAACATACCTTGGCTTTTATTTTCCATATTTTACTATAATTTATGGATGCGTATTAACAATCGTACCACGTGCAAAAGTAAGCAAAGAATATGGAAGACATCTCCGACCCTATAAAGTATATATTCTGAATCAGCATCAACAGAGGAGTCGAAAAATCTATGTCCGTCTATCCATCCGTCCGTTCGTCCGTCTGTTGCAACGCAAACTAGTCTCTCAGTTTTTGAGCTATCTTCATGAAACTAGGCACACAAGCTTCTTATTGATGCACGCTGTAAATAAGTCGGAACGAGCCAGATCGGAGCGATATATCGTATAGCTTCATGGAACCTATCGGCCGATTTTCCTTATATTTCAAGATATGGCTATCAGGCTTACCACATCAAAATCTAAGTGAGTCAGTCCTTAATAATAAAGTTTCATCAAAATCGAACTTTTTTAACTTATAACGATTAACGATTGGCTTAATAAAGGTACCTATTGCAATTTTATGAAAATCTGAGTGCTATTACATATGCATAGCTGTGTACAAATGTAGGGGTATGAAACCTTCGGCAAGGCGAAGGTAGCCCTGCTTTCTTGTTTTTTTTTTTATATCATCAATTATCTTTTAGAATATAATTGCTAAAGGACGATATTTTGACATAAAAATTTAGACTTTATGCCAAAAAAACGAATTCTGGACCATAGTGCACTGATCCTAAGAACGATGATGCATGAATCCGTTGACAAGTCATGAGCCATCTCCAAATGGATGGCTCTCGTAGTTAGGCAGGGGAACAGCGCCACCCACCTTTTCTCTGTTCGGCACCCAATTGACACAAGCAATGGCCCGAAATAGTCCAGTATACTTATCTATTTGCTTCAAGCCGGTCCTCCGGCAGCCCATATCTGGTTGCGTTGGTTGTGCCTTTCGCAACTTGCATACGTTGCAATTAGCCACCACCTTCCGTAGCAGCCTTCTCACATTAGTTATCTAAAACTTTCGACGAATCTCGCCGATGGTGGCCTCCACGTTTTGGTGGCACATCCTCTCGTGGTTGTGATGAACGATCATCTCCGCCAGTGCACCTTTATGGGGCAGTATGATCGGGCGGCGAGCAGCATAATCTCCTCTTTATCCAAATACGGTGACAGTCCTGACAATTGGCTGCTCTTACAAACCGTTTCTCCATAGTCTTCCTAGGCAAACGCTTCTCTCTGGGCCAGCCGTAAAAATGTGTGCTGCGCGTCGGCACGCTCGACCGACGTAAGTCCGTGCTCCTCATCCTCGTAGCGTCGCCCGCGACAACGTCGAATAAATCTTAGGGCCCAAGCTGTCGTCTTTACTAGCCGGTTGAAGCTCGAGAATCTCTGCCACGAAACAAGTGGCGCGTTTGCTATGACCAATGCAAACTCGCATGACATCTCTTCTTCCTCAGCGGCCTGTGGAGCGCATCCATCGCTTATAGAAGAGTTGGGCCAATTTTCTTCAGGTCCCCTTAGAAATGGTGGTCCATCTAACCACCGCGAACCTTGATTGAAGTGCACGCGACGTTGCGACCTGGTTGCGTCTTCTGCCACGTTTTCGGCAGATGATAGCCATCTCCATTGGGAATCCTCCGTAGACTCTAAGATTTCGGCCACCCGATTCCCAACAAATTGTTTGTATCTCCGGTGAGTGCTGGTAATCCAATACAGCACGGTCTTAGAGTCGGTCCATAGTGTGCAGCTACTGATCGCTACGCCGTGTTCCTGTTTAACGGTGTCCATCAGTCTCGTTCCTAATACAGCTGCTTGAAGTTCCAGTCGTGGGATCGACATAGTCCTCATGGGAGCACATTTCGTTATGGAACACACGAAATGTGTCCTCACGTCGTCGTTTGCGTATGTGTCCCGCCAATAAGCCGCTGCAGCGAACGCAGATTGGCTGGAGTCCACGAAGACGTGTAGCTGCAGTGTCCGCACACGTCCAGCGCCGAAGTAGTAGCGTGGACATCGGAATTCTTCAATGTATTTCATTTCTTGCCTCCAGCGGCTCATCCTACTTGACTCTCCTCCGCCAAATCTCTCGCATCAACAGTTTGGCAGTTATCATGTAGCAGCTCAAGAACCCGATCGGATCGAACGTGGACATAACAAGGCTTAGAAACTCCCTCTTGGTAGGGACGCGTTTCCCATTCATCACGCTACTGGGTACCCGATGGTACTTGATGCTGAACTTGAAGTCATCCGTAGCCGGCTGCCAGTACATTCCTAATACTTTTTCCTCAGATTCGGTCCATTTAACTTCCGTGTTGGACCCTTGTGGGTTCAGAGCTTTGACCACATCCTCTGAACTGGAGGAAAATCGACACAAGTCAAATCCTGCATTTGCGTGTATCTCTCTCACCCGTGACGAAACGGCAACAGCTTCGTCCTTACTCATGAAACTGTCCACATAGTCGTCCACGTAGTGGTACTCTTTTATCGCCAGGAACGCTTGCGGATCCGTAATGCTATATTGCGAAGCGTTGACGAGCATCAGATGATCCGCTGCACAGGGAGAACAAGCTGCTCCGAATGTCATGACCTGAATCTCGTTGGCGTCCGGGTCCCGATGACCATCTTCATTTCTCCACAGGAATCTCTGGGCACATCTATCTTGTGGCTGTATCAATACTTGGTGAAACATCTCCTTGAAGTCTGCACATACTCCAACTGCTCCTTCCCGGAAGTGGAAGAGCACTGCAGGTAGGGATTTGTAGCGTTGAGGTCCTTTCATCAGCTCCGAGTTCAGTGACACATCGTCCACTTTGGCTGCTGCATCAAAGACTAGACGGATTTTTCCCGGCTTGTTTGGGTTCTCAACCCCGAAATGCGGTACCATACCTTTCCGCTGCTAGTGCGGGCTACTTCCTGCGGTTCTAGTCGTGGTGCATATCTCTTCTTGATGTAGTCGTCCATAATTCCATTGTAGAACCGTGCGAAAACCTCATCGCGCTTCATTTTCCGCTCAATGTTGACGAGTGTCTTGAGTGCCATGTTGTAGATGTCTGGCAGTCTCTCGTCGTCTTTCCATAACAAACCAGTCTGGTATCGTCGGCCTACTCGTTTAGTCGTGTCCTCCAAAATGTTTAAGGCTAGCACATCGTCACCATCTGCGACTGGCGGTGCAGGCTTTACTCCGAAATTCTCGGTTTCGAAGTAGTCGCTGACCATCTTCTCTAAAAGATTATCCTGTGACACGGCTAAAAGGCACGACCTCGGGACCGATGGACTGGCATTCTCTTTTACCGGTCCGTATACCACCCATCCAAGTTTGTGGCGGCCGCATATGGTCCTCCTGCTCCAAAGCTTCTGGTTCTCATTGGGATACCCAAGTGTGCGTGATCCAAGCCGATCAAGATCCTTGGCGCTGCGACAAAGTACGGTTTAACAGGTAGGCGTGCATTTGCCTTTCTTGCCTGCACGTCCTCCCGAAGGAAGATTTAAACTCGATACAGCGAATACATTGCATAGGCCATGGCGCTTGGATTTGCCCATACCACTTATCTGCAGGCTATCTACCGTTGCGTCCTCTCTGGCGGATTTTCCACCAAACCACTGCACGTTGAGTTGTCGACTCTCTCTCTTTAGGTTCAGGCTCTGGATGAGATCATCGTCAACGAGCGTTACGGACGATCCTTCATCGAGCAGTGCGTATGTGTCCACTTGCTTATTCTTCCCGTACAACGTCACGGGTAGAATGCGGAATAACAGATTACATCCATCTGGGTCGACGCAGCTAAGGTTTCGGTGCGGCAATTCCTGGCCATCCTCGGCTCGTCATATTGGACGACATTTGTGAGAATCAGTATACTTTCCTTCCAGATGGCTTGTGCTTGCGTGCAATAGTCTTCGCTTCGGATCCATACTTCCGGTGTCCGTGACAATGCATACCAATTTAGCGAGCTCGTGTAGACATTCGCTAAGATCCGCCACTGTTGGATATGGTTCTATCGAAGCCGCATGTTTCGCCCAGTCCAACCTCTTCCTTATTGGCAACTTGGCGATCAGCTCCTCCATCAGGGTAGGATTTCCTAAATGCTGAATGCCGTTCCTCGTTGACTTCAAAAACGCGGCGAGCGTAGCTAACGGCATGATCCTGGCTATGTTCTGTTCCGAGATAGGCAGTACATCTCGCACGATCTCCAATTGGCTTCGAATCAGTTGCTCCGGGCGACCGTACCGGAATCGACGCTGCTCCATAACTGCTTGCACATTGTTCGGGTGGATGAACAGTGCTTATACTGCTGCTCGTGCCTTACCCTTCAAAGCCATCACTAGCCTTTGATTGTTCTCTAAAGCTGTACACTGATATGCCTCCGTCGTCTCCATGAACGCGCACTGGAATATTGGCCAATCCTCAGGCTGACCTTCGAACTCTGGAAGATCAGGCAGTCTACGTGGCGTCCATCCCTTTGGTATACTTGCCGTCGCTGTCCCGTAGGATCCAGGCGCAGTAACCACTAAGAAGCGTTGAGGCTCCCGTAGTGCATGAACATAGCCTAGTTCTGGTTGCACCGTGGCCGTAACGTAGCAAGGCGGAGACGGGCTCACTGTTGTACAGTTAGTGATCCGTGTGACTTGTTGCCCAATTGCAAAATGGCTGTCCTGCGTTGGCGCCAAGTTTTCACTCAATTGTGACTGCAAATTTGCACTCAACCGTGCGGGCAACGGTTCATTCAAAGATGGCGTCACTTCACGTTCCCGTTGCAGATTTTCACTCAATATCTGCATTGTCGCTTCACTCATAGCTGACGACGTTTCACTCACACTTAACGGTGTATTCGCCGCACCGTTACCGTTACCGCTTTGCCCAATTCCAACGGGATTCCTTGCGGTCTCTGCTTGCCCTTCGTTTGCCTTTGCCTTGGATAGTTCTCTTTCTAAGGTTGCGATTCTTTCCAGAAGGTTCGCCACCTCTACAGTCGTAGAATTAGTACTCCGCCCTGCTTTGTCGGACTGCGGAGTACTGGTCGGATTCTGACCGACTAATCCACTTTTCTTGGAAGTCTGAGGCTGCTGCACGTCACAGGCCACACTCGTAGATCTGGTCGAAGTGCCAGTTTGTGTGGTTGTTACCGTCGTAGGCCTCTTGGACTGATCTAGTCTAGGGCTTCGCCTCGGCGTCGGCATGTTGCGAATGCAAGTCACAGAGTGCGAATAAAGAGTATGAACAAAAGAAATGTCGAGCCGCCGACAATATCCAGGGAATACCTTTAACAACCATTCACCGCCGCTGGCAAATGTACATCAGACAAATGAAGGGCAAATGTATAATAGTGTTTTATTCTATAGGGAAATAATACAGTTCCAAGGAATTACAAGACTTTAACCTTAAATATAGTCCCAAGTCCACATGAGGTATGTTTTCTCTTCCCTCTCTCTTGAATATCGCCAGACGAACTGATCTGACGCGCCAAGCATAGCTTTATTTTTAGTTCAATCGGTCTGCCCAATTACCACAACGATAAAAACGCATACTTTAAAATACTAAATCTAGATGCCCTCTATCGGCGATAAATTACTTAAATAACTGTCGGTAGCCAACTCGTTCGTTCCGCGACAGAACCCATAAGCCATATATATTCTGAATTAGTATCCAAAGGGAAATACTTCATATAGCTTAAGAAGAGTGTACTAGAATTATGATATCGACATTCGAAATATGAATGTTGCCCGCGAAATTTGGAGTCACCTTATTCCTGAACACACCACATATGTCATACTTAGTTAAATATTCATATATGACATTAAAATGCTCTTTAGGGGCGGTGTGCTTGGTAGTCGAAATTTGAATATTATGACATATTTTGAGCTTCCAGCAGACAGACATGACTAGATCGACTCGGCTAGTGATCCTGGATAAGGAAATAAATACTTTACTGGGTCGCAGACTACTCCATCTGTCTGTTACGCACATTTCGACAATCCATGGCCTAAAAACGAATCCAATATACAATTATTTAAAAAATAACTTATTTAAAAGGAAATAAGAAATAAACTCATCACAACAACTGTACTACCAACTAGAATATACTGCCTACCAATAATACACAAGGAAGGAACCATCCTCAAACCGATTTATTTGTCAATACGGGCTGTGCAAATATATTATTTATTAAACAAGTGGGTAAGGCTACAGTCGGGTGCGCCCGACAGAGTAACGCGCGTAACGAGTAAAGCGACGCGCCGTCAACTGCTCAAAGCAGCGCGCTGGCTGCTCAAAATTCCAGGAAAACCTCATGGAGTTTAAAGACAAAATTAACAATATAAACATAAACAAAGGTGAAACTCCAGTCTTATTTGACGTAGTATTCCTGTTCTCTAGCATAGCTTTAGTCTTAGCATTAAAAACGATCAAATTAAAATAGATACACAGCAACATACAAACATACCCGAAACAATTTAGAAAACAAAATATCCGACTAACGCTAAATTCGAGCGAAAACATTCTGTGTTTTTGAGGATATGTTCATATTGCATTCCGCTTTGTGAATACAGAAGCAGAACGTCATCCCACATTACCGACTTGCGGGGGTGGTGGGTTTGTCATCAAACATATCAAATAAACTTGATCTGCCTATGATATATAGAAGCTTTCATGTCAAATTTGGAGTTTCAAGCTTTTTAAATACCTGAAATCCGTTGTTTGACAGACAGGCAAACGTATACGAGCCCCAACCACTATTAATTCGAACAGCATGTGTTTTTTGCAGTGTTCATGTTTAGCACACGATATTTACAATTCTTATACAGATTACGTATGCCTATTTATTTTTTCTAAAAATGAATTTTATTCTCTTTACGATTAAGAAAATGTTCTTGTGTTTCCAACAAAACTAACATGAGAAATTTATTCAAACTGTAGACTTAAGAGATAAGAAAAAAATGACCACTATTAACTCGAACGCTGCGTAATATAACAAATTAATTATTATTAATATTGAGTAACGTCGCCTCTGGACTGTATTACACACTTAACACGTTTTGCCATTGATTTTAACAAATTTTGGCAATGTTCTTGAGAAATCGAGTCCCACATCTCTTGCAACTTAATTTTGACTACAGAAATATTCCTTTGTGGCTCATTTCGAAGCTTTCTTTTTATTAGCCACCAAATATTTACTATACTATACCATTTGATTGCCAATCTAAAACTTCGATTTGCTTATATTGCAGCCAATTTATGGTTATTTTAGCTATGTGCGATGATGCTGTGTGAATTCACCATAATCTGCCAGTTTTGGTATTAATGGCAGCAAACTTTCTTCTAAAATATTAATATATTTTTCAGCATTAACCGTTCCTTCAATAAAATGCAGTTTCCTAATACTTTGACAGACGTACATCCCCATACCGTAATGCTCGCAGGAAACTTTACTGTCCTTTTAAGGCAGTCTTTATGGTATGTGTGGGAACCTGTGCCAAAGAGCGACGTTACTGGAATAAGCAGCGACGTCGTAGACGCGTGAGCAGGGGAGACGGTGTGATAAGTGGGCAGTGAGCTGACCACCAGACAGATAAGTCGCATTGCCGAAGAACAAATAAAGCGAATAATTAAGGGAAGCTCAGCGTGAATTGATTGGAGGACTTTACATTGGCGACGAGGTAAATTAAAACTATTGTGAACGTCGTGGGAGAGAGAGGGAGAGAGAGGGAGAGAGTCTCTCAAGAGAGAAGGAGAGAGAAGGAGAGAGAAGGAGAGAGAAGGAGAGAGAAAGAGAGAGAAGGAGAGAGAAGGAGAGAGAGAGAGAGAGAGAGAGAGAGAGAGAGAGAGAGAGAGAGAGAGAGAGAGAGAGAGAGAGAGATTGTCTCCGTTAAGAAATGAAAATTTTTCCCAATTTGTTTTGCGGTTACGCCAAAAATGCTCATATGCAGCATGGACCCCATGACTCGTGGGCCCCTATAGAGTATAGAATAATCACTAGATGAAATAATTGAAGCATGCCAAGTGGAAGAGCAGATTAATAAACAGTCTGAGGTAATGGTTTCGAATTCTGATGTCGACACAATTAGAAAAATTTCTACTCGAAATACAAAGCCACAAGGTGAATTTTCAAGATGCCGACGTTTTATTACGCTAGTTATGACTCATCATGCCCGGCAAGGTAAACAATGTGCAACAAATGTTCAAAAATTGGTAATTTTGTAATTCATGTCCAGCAAGGCAAACAAAGTCCAACAAATGTTCAAAAATTGGTAATTTTTCCCGAAAGTGTAGAACCATCCTAAAGAGACGGAACTCTCAGCCTAATTTTAAATGTTAAGAAACGTAAGACGAATGTTCGTTGTGTGGAGTGGGAGAACACAGACCCCAGACCCCAGGATAAAACAAACTGTTTCAAAATTGAAAGTGGTGAGTAAGAAGAGCTTACATACTGCCGGGTAGGAGGCCAGAAAATTCTCCTAGTTATTGACTCAGGATCAAGATTCAACCTCATTAGCAGCTCGGATTGGCAACGGCTACAAAATGAAGGCACTATAATATTGAATAACAGATCACATTCTGGAAAACAGTTTCGAGGCTATGCTTCTGAACAATTGTTTGAGGTAATTCGTGTTTTTAAGGCACCCCCTTCGGTTGAAAGAGATATTGAAGTTACATTTTACGTTATCAAAAATGGTCGGCAATTATTATTGGGGCGAGACACAGCTATACAACTCAATGTCCTTCGCCTAGGTTTGAATGTCAACCGCGTTGAAGAGCCTACACCGTTTCCAAAGTGGAAAGGCGTCAAAGTAAAACTATGCATAGATCCAGATTAGGCCAGTGCAACAGCCGGTAAGAATTCCGGTAGCTGTAGAGAAAAAAGTTCATGCTAAGCTGGAGGAAGCCCTTGAACGTAACATAATCGAACCAGTAATGGGTACAAGTTCATAGATCTCTCCCATCGTACTGCCATTTAAAGACCATGGAAACATTCGGTTATGCGTGGATATGCGATTGGCAAATAGGTCAATTCAGCACGAGAACTACCCTTTTGAATTCTTTATGACAAAGTTGAAAGACGCAAGGTTCTTCTCCCGCCTTGATCTTAAGGGTGCCTATCACCAATTAGAATTGGAAGAGTCTAGTAGGGAGATTACAATATTTATAACGCCAAAGGGGCTCTTCCGATATAAAAGATTGATGTTTGGGGTAAATTTTGCTCCTGAGATTTTTCAGCGCCGGCTGGAACAACTGTTAGCTACATTCCCGAATGCCATGAATTACATCGATAACGTGATAATTTTTGGTGCCAACGTACCCGAACATGACGAAACAGTAAAATCAGTGTGCAAAGTCTTTAACGACAATAATGTTTTGTTAAACAAAGAAAAGTGCATTTGGAAAACAAACAGGCTAAAATTCTTGGGGCACTTTTGTCCGACTCGGGAATTGAAGATGACCCCGAGAAGATAGAGGTTATTAAATCATTTAGAGTCCCCAAGAATAAGGAAGAAACCCGCAGTTTTTTCGGTCTCATTACCTATGTAGGATAATTTATTCCTGAATTGGCCTAGAACACGGAACCCCTACGCCAATTTTTACAAGAAGACAACAAATTTCAATGGGGCGATACAGAGGCTTTTCAAAAGTTAAAGTGTCATTTGGTACAGGTTCCAAATCTCGCTTTTTTAACCCAAAGAACCGCACTCGGTTAATAGCGGTTAGTAGCACTTGAATCGGTCCTTCTGCAGTTTGATACTAATGGCCATCCGTTGATAATTTCATTTGACAGCAAAGCTCTGTCTGAGGTTGAAAGGCGCTACTCTCAAACGGAGAATGAGAGTTTAGCACTTGTCTGGGCAGTAGATAAATTCTACTATTACCTAGCTGGTCTACATTTTGAGCTGGTAACAGATCATAAGCCCTAAGAGACTATATTCAAACATACATCGAAGCCTCCGACTCGTATTGAGAGATGGTTACTACGCTTTCAATCCTGTAAATGTAAAGTAATCTATAAAACCGGAAAGGAAAATATATCTGATGTATTGTCTCGACTTCGCCAATCATCGCCAAGTACAACTACCAATAGAATGGAGTATAGCATACTGCGGGTAGTGGAAAGCGCTATTCCCAACTCAATACCTATCTCCCAGATCGCTGAATCGTCATTGCGAGAAGAAGAAGTTGTCGATGCAATACACAGTCTAGAGAATGACTCTTGGGAACGAGAAACATCAACGAAATTATACCCGTTTCGATTTGAACTGTCGACCATAGGACCTCTCCTACTAAGAGGAAATCGTATTGTGATCTTAACAACTCTTCGCAAACGGGTACTTGAATTTGCACATGAAGGACACCCAGGAGAATCAGCTATGAAACGCCGCCTAAGATCCAAGGTATGGTGGCCGCTGATCGACAGAGATGCGGAAGAACTTGTCAAAACATGCAGAGACTGCCTTCTGGTATCCCAGTCAATAAGCACCGATGGACAGAAATCCATTCCCTACGGGTCCGTGGATGTGGATGGCGTCAGATCTGTTGGGACCCCTGCCTAACAATGAATTCATCTTAGTTTTCATAGACTATTTTTCTCATTATATGGAGTTTAAGTTTTTGCAGTCTCATCTCTCATCAAGCAGTTTGAAGGAGTCATGAAAGAAATATTTTGTAGATTAGGCTATCCAAAATACTTACGTACCGACAATGGACGGCAATATGTATATAAGCGATGAATTGTCAGAATATTGTAAAACATGTGGCATAGAACAAGTTAGAACGTGGGGCTCTGGCTCTACCGGCCTCAAGCTAATGGGGAGGTGGAAAACATGAATAAATCCTTAGTCAAACGACTGAAAATTGCCTACTCAAATTCAAAAAACTATAAGGAGGACAAAAGTTTGTGTTAATGCATAATGCAACTCCCCATGGAACCACAGGAAAAGCCTCAACCCAATTAATGTTTAATAAAATAATACGCGACAAAATACAAGGGATTGAAGAATTAAATGAACAGTTCACAGACTGCGGAAAGAGATAAACATATCGTGCAAAAAGAAAAAGGGAAGGAAGCAGCAGATAAAAAGGGAGGAGCTAAGAAGATCGATATTAAGATTGGCGATAAAGTGTTGGTACAAAACGTAGTTTTTCCAAATAAAATAACACCGACTTTTGACCAACCTGAGTTCGCGCTATTAGAGAGACATAAGAACATAGTAAAGATAGCAGGTGGGGGCAGAACATTAATGAGGAATAGCGCACTATCTGTTGCAGCAAGCGACGTATCTGTCGCACTAGCGCCTGAGTCGGGTACTCTCCAAACCATTCCAGCAAATTTTCAGGATGCCAAGGGAGACTAGCCGTTGGAAGCACCTGCTCAACACTCTCTTTTGAAGGTTTCTTTGAAACCCCTGAAGCTCCGTCTTGGCTCACAAGCTTCTTATTTCTGCCGTCTTTAAATAGTTCGGAACGGGCCAGATCGGACCGATATATCGTATAGCTTCATGGAACCTATCGGCCGATTTTAGTTATATTTCAAGATATAGGTATCAGGCTTACCACATCCAAATCTAAGTGTATCCTTAATAATAAAGTTTCATTAAAATCGAACTTTTATAACTTATAACGATTAACGATCGGCCTAAGTTATAAATGCCTAATTTTATGAAAATCTGAGTGCTATTACATATAGATGTGTATAGCTGCAAGGGTATAAAACCTTCGGTAAGCCGAAGGTAGCCTTGCTTTCTTGTTATTTTTTTTGACGAAGCCTAAGCAAGTGTTTTTTCTTAGCTAAGAGTCAGATAAGTTATTGGGTATGATATATAAATAATAACAAAACATACTTTATAGAAACCATATCCAATATTTATACCCTTCGACCATTGAAAATGGTCAAAAAAGGGCATACTAACTTTGTATGTAACAGTCATAAGGAGGCGTGGCAGACCCCATAAAGTATATATATTCTTTCTCAGGATCAGTAGCCGAGTCGATTAAGACATATCCGTCTGTCTGTCTCAACAGATCTCAACTATTAGAAAAGCTAGAGACACTAAATTTAGTAAGGAGGTTCCTATACAAATAGGCATATAAAGTTTATTTCAAATGTTTAATGCCACGCCCACCGCCCCCGCAAATCGGAAATTTTTGATTATTAAGCATAGTATTAAACTTATTAAGTTCTGCTTTGGCTGCTATATGCCATATGAACATATTCTCCAAATTACAATCCGATCGGATCAATAACACAGGAGTTAATCAAGTCAATGTTTTCAATACAAATGTACGAGCAGCAGCCTGAGCGCTGCTTTAAGCAGTTGACGTCGACGTTGCGTCGTATGACTTTACTCTTTACGCGCGTCGCTGTGTGAATGCGAGCGAGTAAGCTATATGTAGTGTGGTTACACGTTTGTAACAGATTTAGAAAATTGGGAGAAGGGTATTTTACTGTCGAGCGATCGACTATAGGCTTACCCACTTGTTATACCCTTGCAGAGGGTATATTAATTTTAGCCAGAAGTTTGCAACGCACCTTAGGAGACATCTCCGACCCTATAAAGTATATATATTCTGAATCAGCATAACCAGATGAGTCCAAAATGGATGTCCGTCTGTCCGTCCGTCCGTCCGTCCGTCTGTTGCAACGCAAACTAGTCTCTCAGTTTTTGAGCTATCTTCATGAAACTTGGCATATAAGCTTCTTATTGCTGTACGCTGTAAATAAGTAAATAATAATAAGGAACGAGCCAGATCGGACAGATATATCGTATAGCTGTCATAGAAACTATCGGCCGATTTTTGTTGTTTTTCAAGATATTGCAAATTTGAAAATTATGACATATTTTGAGCTTCCAGCAGACAGACATGACTAGATCGACTCGGCTAGTGATCCTGGGTAAGAAAATAAATACTTTACTGGGTCGTAGACTACTCCATCTGCCTGTTACGCACATTTCGACATTTCGACAATCCATGGCCTAAAAACGAATCCAATATACAATTATTTAAAAAATAACTTATTTCAAAGGAAATAAGAAATAAACTCATCACAACAACTGTACTACCAACTAGAATATACTGCCTACCAATAATACACAAGGAAGGAACCATCCTCAAACCGATTTATTTGTCAATACGGGCTGTGCAAATATATTATTTATTAAACAAGTGGGTAAGGCTACAGTCGGGTGCGCCCGACAGAGTAACGCGCATAACGAGTAAAGCGACGCGCCGTCAACTGCTCAAAGCAGCGCGCTGGCTGCTCAAAATTCCAGGAAAACCTCATGGAGTTTAAAGACAAAATTAACAATATAAACATAAACAAAGGTGAAACTCCAGTCTTATTTGACGTAGTATTCCTGTTCCCTAGCATAGCTTTAGTCTTAGCATTAAAAACGATCAAATTAAAATAGATACACAGCAACATACAAACATACCCGAAACAATTTAGAAAACAAAATATCCGACTAACGCTAAATTCGAGCGAAAACATTCTGTGTTTTTGAGGATGTGTTCATATTGCATTCCGCTTTGTGAATACAGAAGCAGAACGTCATCCCACATTACCGACTTGCGGGGGTGGTGGGTTTGTCATCAAACATATCAAATAAACTTGATCTGCCTATGATATATAGAAGCTTTCATGTCAAATTTGGAGTTTCAAGCTTTTTAAATACCTGAAATCCGTTGTTTGACAGACAGGCAAACGTATACGAGCCCCAACCACTATTAATTCGAACAGCATGTGTTTTTTGCAGTGTTCATGTTTAGCACACGATATTTACAATTCTTATACAGATTACGTATGCCTATTTATTTTTTCTAAAAATGAATTTTATTCTCTTTACGATTAAGAAAATGTTCTTGTGTTTCCAACAAAACTAACATGAGAAATTTATTCAAACTGTAGACTTAAGAGATAAGAACAAAATGACCACTATTAACTCGAACGCTGCGTAATATAACAAATTAATTATTATTAGTATTGAGTAACGTCGCCTCTGGACTGTATTACACACTTAACACGTTTTGCCATTGATTTTATCAAATTTTGGCAATGTTCTTGAGAAATCGAGTCCCACATCTCTTGCAACTTAATTTTGACTACAGAAATGTTCCTTTGTGGCTCATTTCGAAGCTTTCTTTTTATTAGCCACCAAATATTTACTATACTATACCATTTGATTGCCAATCTAAAACTTCGATTTGCTTATATTGCAGCTAATTTATGGTTATTTTAGCTATGTGCGATGATGCTGTGTGAATTCACCATAATCTGCCAGTTTTGGTATTAATGGCAGCAAACTTTCTTCTAAAATATTAATATACTTTTCAGCATTAACCGTTCCTTCAATAAAATGCAGTTTCCTAATACTTTGACAGACGTACATCCCCATACCGTAATGCTCGCAGGAAACTTTACTGTCCTTTTAAGGCAGTCTTTATGGTATGTGTGGGAACCTGTGCCAAAAAGCGACGTTACTGGAATAAGCAGCGACGTCGTAGACGCGTGAGCAGGGGAGACGGTGTGATAAGTGGGCAGTGAGCTGACCACCAGACAGGTAAGTCGCATTGCCGAAGAACAAATAAAGCGAATAATTAAGGGAAGCTCAGCGTGAATTGATTGGAGGACTTTACATTGGCGACGAGGTAAATTAAAACTATTGTGAACGTCGTGGGAGAGAGAGGGAGAGAGAGGGAGAGAGAGAGAGCAAGAGAGAAGGAGAGAGAAGGAGATAGAAGGAGAGAGAAGGAGAGAGAAGGAGAGAGAGAGAGAGAGAGAGAGAGAGATTGTCTCCGTTAAGAAATGAAAATTTTTCCCAATTTGTTTTGCGGTTACGCCAAAAATGCTCATATGCAGCATGGACCCCATGACTCGTGGGCCCCTATAGAGTATAGAATAATCACTAGATGAAATAATTGAAGCATGCCAAGTGGAAGAGCAGATTAATAAACAGTCTGAGGTAATGGTTTCGAATTCTGATGTCGACACAATTAGAAAAATTTCTACTCGAAATACAAAGCCACAAGGTGAATTTTCAAGATGCCGACGTTTTATTACGCTAGTTATGACCCGGCAAGGTAAACAATGTGCAACAAATGTTCAAAAATTGGTAATTTTGTAATTCATGTCCAGCAAGGCAAACAAAGTCCAACAAATGTTCAAAAATTGGTAATTTTTCCCGAAAGTGTAGAACCATCCTAAAGAGACGGAACTCTCAGCCTAATTTTAAATGTTAAGAAACGTAAGACGAATGTTCGTTGTGTGGAGTGGGAGAACACAGACCCCAGACCCCAGGATAAAACAAACTGTTTCAAAATTGAAAGTGGTGAGTAAGAAGAGCTTACATACTGCCGGGTAGGAGGCCAGAAAATTCTCCTAGTTATTGACTCAGGATCAAGATTCAACCTCATTAGCAGCTCGGATTGGCAACGGCTACAAAATGAAGGCACTATAATATTGAATAACAGATCACATTCTGGAAAACAGTTTCGAGGCTATGCTTCTGAACAATTGTTTGAGGTAATTCGTGTTTTTAAGGCACCCCCTTCGGTTGAAAGAGATATTGAAGTTACATTTTACGTTATCAAAAATGGTCGGCAATTATTATTGGGGCGAGACACAGCTATACAACTCAATGTCCTTCGCCTAGGTTTGAATGTCAACCGCGTTGAAGAGCCTACACCGTTTCCAAAGTGGAAAGGCGTCAAAGTAAAACTATGCATAGATCCAGATTAGGCCAGTGCAACAGCCGGTAAGAATTCCGGTAGCTGTAGAGAAAAAAGTTCATGCTAAGCTGGAGGAAGCCCTTGAACGTAACATAATCGAACCAGTAATGGGTACAAGTTCATAGATCTCTCCCATCGTACTGCCATTTAAAGACCATGGACCATTCGGTTATGCGTGGATATGCGATTGGCAAATAGGTCAATTCAGCACGAGAACTACCCTTTTGAATTCTTTATGACAAAGTTGAAAGACGCAAGGTTCTTCTCCCGCCTTGATCTTAAGGGTGCCTATCACCAATTAGAATTGGAAGAGTCTAGTAGGGAGATTACAATATTTATAACGCCAAAGGGGCTCTTCCGATATAAAAGATTGATGTTTGGGGTAAATTTTGCTCCTGAGATTTTTCAGCGCCGGCTGGAACAACTGTTAGCTACATTCCCGAATGCCATGAATTACATCGATAACGTGATAATTTTTGGTGCCAACGTACCCGAACATGACGAAACAGTAAAATCAGTGTGCAAAGTCTTTAACGACAATAATGTTTTGTTAAACAAAGAAAAGTGCATTTGGAAAACAAACAGGCTAAAATTCTTGGGGCACTTTTGTCCGACTCGGGAATTGAAGATGACCCCGAGAAGATAGAGGTTATTAAATCATTTAGAGTCCCCAAGAATAAGGAAGAAACCCGCAGTTTTTTCGGTCTCATTACCTATGTAGGATAATTTATTCCTGAATTGGCCGAGAACACGGAACCCCTACGCCAATTTTTACAAGAAGACAACAAATTTCAATGGGGCGATACAGAGGCTTTTCAAAAGTTAAAGTGTCATTTGGTACAGGTTCCAAATCTCGCTTTTTTAACCCAAAGAACCGCACTCGGTTAATAGCGGTTAGTAGCACTTGAATCGGTCCTTCTGCAGTTTGATACTAATGGCCATCCGTTGATAATTTCATTTGACAGCAAAGCTCTGTCTGAGGTTGAAAGGCGCTACTCTCAAACGGAGAATGAGAGTTTAGCACTTGTCTGGGCAGTAGATAAATTCTACTATTACCTAGCTGGTCTACATTTTGAGCTGGTAACAGATCATAAGCCCTAAGAGACTATATTCAAACATACATCGAAGCCTCCGACTCGTATTGAGAGATGGTTACTACGCTTTCAATCCTGTAAATGTAAAGTAATCTATAAAACCGGAAAGGAAAATATATCTGATGTATTGTCTCGACTTCGCCAATCATCGTCAAGTACAACTACCAATAGAATGGAGTATAGCATACTGCGGGTAGTGGAAAGCGCTATTCCCAACTCAATACCTATCTCCCAGATCGCTGAATCGTCATTGCGAGAAGAAGAAGTTGTCGATGCAATACACAGTCTAGAGAATGACTCTTGGGAACGAGAAACATCAACGAAATTATACCCGTTTCGATTTGAACTGTCGACCATAGGACCTCTCCTACTAAGAGGAAATCGTATTGTGATCTTAACAACTCTTCGCAAACGGGTACTTGAATTTGCACATGAAGGACACCCAGGAGAATCAGCTATGAAACGCCGCCTAAGATCCAAGGTATGGTGGCCGCTGATCGACAGAGATGCGGAAGAACTTGTCAAAACATGCAGAGACTGCCTTCTGGTATCCCAGTCAATAAGCACCGATGGACAGAAATCCATTCCCTACGGGTCCGTGGATGTGGATGGCGTCAGATCTGTTGGGACCCCTGCCTAACAATGAATTCATCTTAGTTTTCATAGACTATTTTTCTCATTATATGGAGTTTAAGTTTTTGCAGTCTCATCTCTCATCAAGCAGTTTGAAGGAGTCATGAAAGAAATATTTTGTAGATTAGGCTATCCAAAATACTTACGTACCGACAATGGACGGCAATATGTATATAAGCGATGAATTGTCAGAATATTGTAAAACATGTGGCATAGAACAAGTTAGAACGTGGGGCTCTGGCTCTACCGGCCTCAAGCTAATGGGGAGGTGGAAAACATGAATAAATCCTTAGTCAAACGACTGAAAATTGCCTACTCAAATTCAAAAAACTATAAGGAGGACAAAAGTTTGTGTTAATGCATAATGCAACTCCCCATGGAACCACAGGAAAAGCCTCAACCCAATTAATGTTTAATAAAATAATACGCGACAAAATACAAGGGATTGAAGAATTAAATGAACAGTTCACAGACTGCGGAAAGAGATAAACATATCGTGCAAAAAGAAAAAGGGAAGGAAGCAGCAGATAAAAAGGGAGGAGCTAAGAAGATCGATATTAAGATTGGCGATAAAGTGTTGGTACAAAACGTAGTTTTTCCAAATAAAATAACACCGACTTTTGACCAACCTGAGTTCGCGCTATTAGAGAGACATAAGAACATAGTAAAGATAGCAGGTGGGGGCAGAACATTAATGAGGAATAGCGCACTATCTGTTGCAGCAAGCGACGTATCTGTCGCACTAGCGCCTGAGTCGGGTACTCTCCAAACCATTCCAGCAAATTTTCAGGATGCCAAGGGAGACTAGCCGTTGGAAGCACCTGCTCAACACTCTCTTTTGAAGGTTTCTTTGAAACCCCTGAAGCTCCGTCTTGGCTCACAAGCTTCTTATTTCTGCCGTCTTTAAATAGTTCGGAACGGGCCAGATCGGACCGATATATCGTATAGCTTCATGGAACCTATCGGCCGATTTTAGTTATATTTCAAGATATAGGTATCAGGCTTACCACATCCAAATCTAAGTGTATCCTTAATAATAAAGTTTCATTAAAATCGAACTTTTATAACTTATAACGAT
The DNA here is from genome assembly GCA_018904105.1 of Zaprionus tsacasi. Classification (NCBI taxonomy): domain Eukaryota; kingdom Metazoa; phylum Arthropoda; class Insecta; order Diptera; family Drosophilidae; genus Zaprionus; species Zaprionus tsacasi. The sequence continues at coordinate 434,949 of JAEIFR010000384.1, forward strand.
TAACGATCGGCCTAAGTTATAAATGCCTAATTTTATGAAAATCTGAGTGCTATTACATATAGATGTGTATAGCTGCAAGGGTATAAAACCTTCGGTAAGCCGAAGGTAGCCTTGCTTTCTTGTTATTTTTTTGACGAAGCCTAAGCAAGTGTTTTTTCTTAGCTAAGAGTCAGATAAGTTATTGGGTATGATATATAAATAATAACAAAACATACTTTATAGAAACCATATCCAATATTTATACCCTTCGACCATTGAAAATGGTCAAAAAAGGGCATACTAACTTTGTATGTAACAGTCATAAGGAGGCGTGGCAGACCCCATAAAGTATATATATTCTTTCTCAGGATCAGTAGCCGAGTCGATTAAGACATATCCGTCTGTCTGTCTCAACAGATCTCAACTATTAGAAAAGCTAGAGACACTAAATTTAGTAAGGAGGTTCCTATACAAATAGGCATATAAAGTTTATTTCAAATGTTTAATGCCACGCCCACCGCCCCCGCAAATCGGAAATTTTTGATTATTAAGCATAGTATTAAACTTATTAAGTTCTGCTTTGGCTGCTATATGCCATATGAACATATTCTCCAAATTACAATCCGATCGGATCAATAACACAGGAGTTAATCAAGTCAATGTTTTCAATACAAATGTACGAGCAGCAGCCTGAGCGCTGCTTTAAGCAGTTGACGTCGACGTTGCGTCGTATGACTTTACTCTTTACGCGCGTCGCTGTGTGAGTGCGAGCGAGTAAGCTATATGTAATGTGGTTACACGTTTGTAACAGATTTAGAAAATTGGAAGAAGGGTATTTTACTGTCGAGCGATCGACTATAGGCTTACCCACTTGTTATACCCTTGCAGAGGGTATATTAATTTTAGCCAGAAGTTTGCAACGCACCTTAGGAGACATCTCCGACCCTATAAAGTATATATATTCTGAATTAGCATAACCAGAGGAGTCCAAAAATGGATGTCCGTCCGTCCGTCCGTCCGTCCGTCCGTCCGTCCGTCCGTCCGTCCGTCTGTTGCAACGCAAACTAGTCTCTCAGTTTTTGAGCTATCTTCATGAAACTTGGCATAGAAGCTTCTTATTGCTGTACGCTGTAAATAAGTAAATAATAATAAGGAACGAGCCAGATCGGACAGATATATCGTATAGCTGTCATAGAAACTATCGGCCGATTTTTGTTGTTTTTCAAGATATTGCAAATTTGAAAATTATGACATATTTTGAGCTTCCAGCAGACAGACATGACTAGATCGACTCGGCTAGTGATCCTGGGTAAGGAAATAAATACTTTACTGGGTCGTAGACTACTCCATCTGCCTGTTACGCACATTTCGACAATCCATGGCCTAAAAACGAATCCAATATACAATTATTTAAAAAATAACTTATTTAAATGGAAATAAGAAATAAACTCATCACAACAACTGTACTACCAACTAGAATATACTGCCTACCAATAATACACAAGGAAGGAACCATCCTCAAACCGATTTATTTGTCAATACGGGCTGTGCAAATATATTATTTATTAAACAAGTGGGTAAGGCTACAGTCGGGTGCGCCCGACAGAGTAACGCGCATAACGAGTAAAGCGACGCGCCGTCAACTGCTCAAAGCAGCGCGCTGGCTGCTCAAAATTCCAGGAAAACCTCATGGAGTTTAAAGACAAAATTAACAATATAAACATAAACAAAGGTGAAACTCCAGTCTTATTTGACGTAGTATTCCTGTTCCCTAGCATAGCTTTAGTCTTAGCATTAAAAACGATCAAATTAAAATAGATACACAGCAACATACAAACATACCCGAAACAATTTAGAAAACAAAATATCCGACTAACGCTAAATTCGAGCGAAAACATTCTGTGTTTTTGAGGATATGTTCATATTGCATTCCGCTTTGTGAATACAGAAGCAGAACGTCATCCCACATTACCGACTTGCGGGGGTGGTGGGTTTGTCATCAAACATATCAAATAAACTTGATCTGCCTATGATATATAGAAGCTTTCATGTCAAATTTGGAGTTTCAAGCTTTTTAAATACCTGAAATCCGTTGTTTGACAGACAGGCAAACGTATACGAGCCCCAACCACTATTAATTCGAACAGCATGTGTTTTTTGCAGTGTTCATGTTTAGCACACGATATTTACAATTCTTATACAGATTACGTATGCCTATTTATTTTTTCTAAAAATGAATTTTATTCTCTTTACGATTAAGAAAATGTTCTTGTGTTTCCAACAAAACTAACATGAGAAATTTATTCAAACTGTAGACTTAAGAGATAAGAACAAAATGACCACTATTAACTCGAACGCTGCGTAATATAACAAATTAATTATTATTAGTATTGAGTAACGTCGCCTCTGGACTGTATTACACACTTAACACGTTTTGCCATTGATTTTATCAAATTTTGGCAATGTTCTTGAGAAATCGAGTCCCACATCTCTTGCAACTTAATTTTGACTACAGAAATGTTCCTTTGTGGCTCATTTCGAAGCTTTCTTTTATTAGCCACCAAATATTTACTATACTATACCATTTGATTGCCAATCTAAAACTTCGATTTGCTTATATTGCAGCTAATTTATGGTTATTTTAGCTATGTGCGATGATGCTGTGTGAATTCACCATAATCTGCCAGTTTTGGTATTAATGGCAGCAAACTTTCTTCTAAAATATTAATATACTTTTCAGCATTAACCGTTCCTTCAATAAAATGCAGTTTCCTAATACTTTGACAGACGTACATCCCCATACCGTAATGCTCGCAGGAAACTTTACTGTCCTTTTAAGGCAGTCTTTATGGTATGTGTGGGAACCTGTGCCAAAAAGCGACGTTACTGGAATAAGCAGCGACGTCGTAGACGCGTGAGCAGGGGAGACGGTGTGATAAGTGGGCAGTGAGCTGACCACCAGACAGGTAAGTCGCATTGCCGAAGAACAAATAAAGCGAATAATTAAGGGAAGCTCAGCGTGAATTGATTGGAGGACTTTACATTGGCGACGAGGTAAATTAAAACTATTGTGAACGTCGTGGGAGAGAGAGGGAGAGAGAGGGAGAGAGAGAGAGCAAGAGAGAAGGAGAGAGAAGGAGATAGAAGGAGAGAGAAGGAGAGAGAAGGAGAGAGAGAGAGAGAGAGAGAGAGATTGTCTCCGTTAAGAAATGAAAATTTTTCCCAATTTGTTTTGCGGTTACGCCAAAAATGCTCATATGCAGCATGGACCCCATGACTCGTGGGCCCCTATAGAGTATAGAATAATCACTAGATGAAATAATTGAAGCATGCCAAGTGGAAGAGCAGATTAATAAACAGTCTGAGGTAATGGTTTCGAATTCTGATGTCGACACAATTAGAAAAATTTCTACTCGAAATACAAAGCCACAAGGTGAATTTTCAAGATGCCGACGTTTGGTTACGCTAGTTATGACTCATCATGCCCGGCAAGGTAAACAATGTGCAACAAATGTTCAAAAATTGGTAATTTTGTAATTCATGTCCAGCAAGGCAAACAAAGTCCAACAAATGTTCAAAAATTGGTAATTTTTCCCGAAAGTATAGAACCATCCTAAAGAGACGGAACTCTCAGCCTAATTTTAAATGTTAAGAAACGTAAGACGAATGTTCGTTGTGTGGAGTGGGAGAACACAGACTCCAGACCCCAGGATAAAACAAACTGTTTCAAAATTGAAAGTGGTGAGGAAGAAGAGCTTACATACTGCCGGGTAGGAGGCCAGAAAATTCCCCTAGTTATTGACTCAGGATCAAGATTCAACCTCATTAGCAGCTCGGATTGGCAACGGCTACAAAATGAAGGCACTATAATATTGAATAACAGATCACATTCTGGAAAACAGTTGCGAGGCTATGCTTCTGAACAATTGTTTGAGGTAATTCGTGTTTTTAATGCACCCCCTTCGGTTGAAAGAGATATTGAAGTTACATTTTACGTTATCAAAAATGGTCGGCAATTATTATTGGGGCGAGACACAGCTATACAACTCAATGTCCTTCGCCTAGGTTTGAATGTCAACCGCGTTGAAGAGCCTACACCGTTTCCAAAGTGGAAAGGCGTCAAAGTAAAACTATGCATAGATCCCGAGATTAGGCCAGTGCAACAGCCGGTAAGAATTCCGGTAGCTGTAGAGGAAAAAGTTCATGCTAAGCTGGAGGAAGCCCTTGAACGTAACATAATCGAACCAGTAATGGGTACAAGTTCATAGATCTCTCCCATCGTACTGCCATTTAAAGACCATGGAGACATTCGGTTATGCGTGGATATGCGATTGGCAAATAGGTCAATTCAGCATGAGAACTACCCTTTTGAATTCTTTATGACAAAGTTGAAAGACGCAAGGTTCTTCTCCCGCCTTGATCTTAAGGGTGCCTATCACCAATTAGAATTGGAAGAGTCTAGTAGGGAGATTACAACATTTATAACGCCAAAGGGGCTCTTCCGATATAAAAGATTGATGTTTGGGGTAAATTTTGCTCCTGAGATTTTTCAGCGCCGGCTGGAACAACTGTTAGCTACATTCCTGAATGCCATGAATTACATCGATAACGTGATAATTTTGGTGCCAACGTACCCGAACATGACGAAACAGTAAAATCAGTGTGCAAAGTCTTTAACGACAATAATGTTTTGTTAAACAAAGAAAAGTGCATTTGGAAAACAAACAGGCTAAAATTCTTGGGGCACTTTTGTCCGACTCGGGAATTGAAGATGACCCGGAGAAGATAGAGGTTATTAAATCATTTAGAGTCCCCAAGAATAAGGAAGAAACCCGCAGTTTTTTCGGTCTCATTACCTATGTAGGATAATTTATTCCTGAATTGGCCGAGAACACGGAACCCCTACGCCAATTTTTACAAGAAGACAACAAATTTCAATGGGGCGATACAGAGGCTTTTCAAAAGTTAAAGTGTCATTTGGCACAGGTTCCAAATCTCGCTTTTTTAACCCAAAGAACCGCACTCGGTTAATAGCGGTTAGTAGCACTTGAATCGGTCCTTCTGCAGTTTGATACTAATGGCCATCCGTTGATAATTTCATTTGACAGCAAAGCTCTGTCTGAGGTTGAAAGGCGCTACTCTCAAACGGAGAATGAGAGTTTAGCACTTGTCTGGGCAGTAGATAAATTCTACTATTACCTAGCTGGTCTACATTTTGAGCTGGTAACAGATCATAAGCCCTAAGAGACTATATTCAAACATACATCGAAGCCTCCGACTCGTATTGAGAGATGGTTACTACGCTTTCAATCCTGTAAATGTAAAGTAATCTATAAAACCGGAAAGGAAAATATATCTGATGTATTGTCTCGACTTCGCCAATCATCGTCAAGTACAACTACCAATAGAATGGAGTATAGCATACTGCGGGTAGTGGAAAGCGCTATTCCCAACTCAATACCTATCTCCCAGATCGCTGAATCGTCATTGCGAGAAGAAGAAGTTGTCGATGCAATACACAGTCTAGAGAATGACTCTTGGGAACGAGAAACATCAACGAAATTATACCTGTTTCGATTTGAACTGTCGACCATAGGACCTCTTCTACTAAGAGGAAATCGTATTGTGATCTTAACAACTCTTCGCAAACGGGTACTTGAATTTGCACATGAAGGACACCCAGGAGAATCAGCTATGAAACGCCGCCTAAGATCCAAGGTATGGTGGCCGCTGATCGACAGAGATGCGGAAGAACTTGTCAAAACATGCAGAGACTGCCTTCTGGTATCCCAGTCAATAAGCCCCGATGGACAGAAATCCATTCCCTACGGGTCCGTGGATGTGGATGGCGTCAGATCTGTTGGGACCCCTGCCTAACAATGAATTCATCTTAGTTTTCATAGACTATTTTTCTCATTATATGGAGTTTAAGTTTTTGCAGTCTCATCTCTCATCAAGCAGTTTGAAGGAGTCATGAAAGAAATATTTTGTAGATTAGGCTATCCAAAATACTTACGTACCGACAATGGACGGCAATATGTATATAAGCGATGAATTGTCAGAATATTGTAAAACATGTGGCATAGAACAAGTTAGAACGTGGGGCTCTGGCTCTACCGGCCTCAAGCTAATGGGGAGGTGGAAAACATGAATAAATCCTTAGTCAAACGACTGAAAACTGCCTTCTCAAATTCAAAAAACTATAAGGAGGACAAAAGTTTGTGTTAATGCATAATGCAACTCCCCATGGAACCACAGGAAAAGCCTCAACCCAATTAATGTTTAATAAAATAATACGCGACAAAATACAAGGGATTGAAGAATTAAATGAACAGTTCACAGACTGCGGAAAGAGATAAACATATCGTGCAAAAAGAAAAAGGGAAGGAAGCAGCAGATAAAAAGGGAGGAGCTAAGAAGATCGATATTAAGATTGGCGATAAAGTGTTGGTACAAAACGTAGTTTTTCCAAATAAAATAACACCGACTTTTGACCAACCTGAGTTCGAGCTATTAGAGAGACATAAGAACATAGTAAAGATAGCAGGTGGGGGCAGAACATTAATGAGGAATAGCGCACTATCTGTTGCAGCAAGCGACGTATCTGTCGCACTAGCGCCTAAGTCGGGTACTCTCCAAACCATTCCAGCAAATTTTCAGGATGCCAAGGAAGACTAGCCGTTGGAAGCACCTGCTCAACACTCTCTTTTGAAGGTTTCTTTGAAACCCCTGAAGCTCCGTCTTGGCTCACAAGCTTCTTATTTCTGCCGTCTTTAAATAGTTCGGAACGGGCTAGATCGGACCGATATATCGTATAGCTTCATGGAACCTATCGGCCGATTTTAGTTATATTTCAAGATATAGGTATCAGGCTTACCACATCCAAATCTAAGTGTATCCTTAATAATAAAGTTTCATTAAAATCGAACTTTTATAACTTATAACGATTAACGATCGGCCTAAGTTATAAATGCCTAATTTTATGAAAATCTGAGTGCTATTACATATAGATGTGTATAGCTGCAAGGGTATAAAACCTTCGGTAAGCCGAAGGTAGCCTTGCTTTCTTGTTATTTTTTTTGACGAAGCCTAAGCAAGTGTTTTTTCTTAGCTAAGAGTCAGATAAGTTATTGGGTATGATATATAAATAATAACAAAACATACTTTATAGAAACCATATCCAATATTTATACCCTTCGACCATTGAAAATGGTCAAAAAAGGGCATACTAACTTTGTATGTACCAGTCATAAGGAGGCGTGGCAGACCCCATAAAGTATATATATTCTTTCTCAGGATCAGTAGCCGAGTCGATTAAGACATATCCGTCTGTCTGTCTCAACAGATCTCAACTATTAGAAAAGCTAGAGACACTAAATTTAGTAAGGAGGTTCCTATACAAATAGGCATATAAAGTTTATTTCAAATGTTTAATGCCACGCCCACCGCCCCCGCAAATCGGAAATTTTTGATTATTAAGCATAGTATTAAACTTATTAAGTTCTGCTTTGGCTGCTATATGCCATATGAACATATTCTCCAAATTACAATCCGATCGGATCAATGTTTTCAATACAAATGTACAAGCAGCAGCCTGAGCGCTACTTTAAGCAGTTGACGTCGACGTTGCGTCGTATGACTTTACTCTTTACGCGCGTCGCTGTGTGAATGCGAGCGAGTAAGCTATATGTAGTGTGGTTACACGTTTGTAACAGATTTAGAAAATTGGGAGAAGGGTATTTTACTGTCGAGCGATCGACTATAGGCTTACCCACTTGTTATACCCTTGCAGAGGGTATATTAATTTTAGCCAGAAGTTTGCAACGCACCTTAGGAGACATCTCCGACCCTATAAAGTATATATATTCTGAATCAGCATAACCAGATGAGTCCAAAAATGGATGTCCGTCTGTCCGTCCGTCCGTCCGTCCGTCTGTTGCAACGCAAACTAGTCTCTCAGTTTTTGAGCTATCTTCATGAAACTTGGCATATAAGCTTCTTATTGCTGTACGCTGTAAATAAGTAAATAATAATAAGGAACGAGCCAGATCGGACAGATATATCGTATAGCTGTCATAGAAACTATCGGCCGATTTTTGTTGTTTTTCAAGATATTGCAAATTTGAAAATTATGACATATTTTGAGCTTCCAGCAGACAGACATGACTAGATCGACTCGGCTAGTGATCCTGGGTAAGAAAATAAATACTTTACTGGGTCGTAGACTACTCCATCTGCCTGTTACGCACATTTCGACATTTCGACAATCCATGGCCTAAAAACGAATCCAATATACAATTATTTAAAAAATAACTTATTTCAAAGGAAATAAGAAATAAACTCATCACAACAACTGTACTACCAACTAGAATATACTGCCTACCAATAATACACAAGGAAGGAACCATCCTCAAACCGATTTATTTGTCAATACGGGCTGTGCAAATATATTATTTATTAAACAAGTGGGTAAGGCTACAGTCGGGTGCGCCCGACAGAGTAACGCGCATAACGAGTAAAGCGACGCGCCGTCAACTGCTCAAAGCAGCGCGCTGGCTGCTCAAAATTCCAGGAAAACCTCATGGAGTTTAAAGACAAAATTAACAATATAAACATAAACAAAGGTGAAACTCCAGTCTTATTTGACGTAGTATTCCTGTTCCCTAGCATAGCTTTAGTCTTAGCATTAAAAACGATCAAATTAAAATAGATACACAGCAACATACAAACATACCCGAAACAATTTAGAAAACAAAATATCCGACTAACGCTAAATTCGAGCGAAAACATTCTGTGTTTTTGAGGATATGTTCATATTGCATTCCGCTTTGTGAATACAGAAGCAGAACGTCATCCCACATTACCGACTTGCGGGGGTGGTGGGTTTGTCATCAAACATATCAAATAAACTTGATCTGCCTATGATATATAGAAGCTTTCATGTCAAATTTGGAGTTTCAAGCTTTTTAAATACCTGAAATCCGTTGTTTGACAGACAGGCAAACGTATACGAGCCCCAACCACTATTAATTCGAACAGCATGTGTTTTTTGCAGTGTTCATGTTTAGCACACGATATTTACAATTCTTATACAGATTACGTATGCCTATTTATTTTTTCTAAAAATGAATTTTATTCTCTTTACGATTAAGAAAATGTTCTTGTGTTTCCAACAAAACTAACATGAGAAATTTATTCAAACTGTAGACTTAAGAGATAAGAAAAAAATGACCACTATTAACTCGAACGCTGCGTAATATAACAAATTAATTATTATTAGTATTGAGTAACGTCGCCTCTGGACTGTATTACACACTTAACACGTTTTGCCATTGATTTTAACAAATTTTGGCAATGTTCTTGAGAAATCGAGTCCCACATCTCTTGCAACTTAATTTTGACTACAGAAATATTCCTTTGTGGCTCATTTCGAAGCTTTCTTTTTATTAGCCACCAAATATTTACTATACTATACCATTTGATTGCCAATCTAAAACTTCGATTTGCTTATATTGCAGCCAATTTATGGTTATTTTAGCTATGTGCGATGATGCTGTGTGAATTCACCATAATCTGCCAGTTTTGGTATTAATGGCAGCAAACTTTCTTCTAAAATATTAATATATTTTTCAGCATTAACCGTTCCTTCAATAAAATGCAGTTTCCTAATACTTTGACAGACGTACATCCCCATACCGTAATGCTCGCAGGAAACTTAACTGTCCTTTTAAGGCAGTCTTTATGGTATGTGTGGGAACCTGTGCCAAAGAGCGACGTTACTGGAATAAGCAGCGACGTCGTAGACGCGTGAGCAGGGGAGACGGTGTGATAAGTGGGCAGTGAGCTGACCACCAGACAGGTAAGTCGCATTGCCGAAGAACAAATAAAGCGAATAATTAAGGGAAGCTCAGCGTGAATTGATTGGAGGACTTTACATTGGCGACGAGGTAAATTAAAACTATTGTGAACGTCGTGGGAGAGAGAGGGAGAGAGAGGGAGAGAGAGAGAGAGCAAGAGAGAAGGAGAGAGAAGGAGAGAGAAGGAGAGAGAAGGAGAGAGAGAGAGAGAGAGAGAGAGAGAGAGAGAGAGAGAGAGATTGTCTCCGTTAAGAAATGAAAATTTTTTTAGAAATATTTCTACTCGAAATACAAAGCCACAAGGTGAATTTTCAAGATGCCGACGTTTGGTTACGCTAGTTATGACTCATCATGCCCGGCAAGGTAAACAATGTGCAACAAATGTTCAAAAATTGGTAATTTTGTAATTCATGTCCAGCAAGGCAAACAAAGTCCAACAAATGTTCAAAAATTGGTAATTTTTCCCGAAAGTTTAGAACCATCCTAAAGAGACGGAACTCTCAGCCTAATTTTAAATGTTAAGAAACGTAAGACGAATGTTCGTTGTGTGGAGTGGGAGAACACAGACCCCAGACCCCAGGATAAAACAAACTGTTTCAAAATTGAAAGTGGTGAGGAAGAAGAGCTTACATACTGCCGGGTAGGAGGCCAGAAAATTCCCCTAGTTATTGACTCAGGATCAAGATTCAACCTCATTAGCAGCTCGGATTGGCAACGGCTACAAAATGAAGGCACTATAATAAGTTTGCAACGCACCTTAGGAGACATCTCCGACCCTATAAAGTATATATATTCTGAATCAGCATAAACAGAGGTTTGAACTCCTCCGAATGGAGGTTTGAACTCCTCCGAATGAATGGATGTCCGTCTGTCCGTCCGTCCGTCTGTTGCATCGCAAACTAGTCTCTCAGTTTTTGAGCTATCTTCATGAAACTTGGCATACAAGTTTCTTATTGCTGTACGCTGTAAATAAGTCGGAACGAGCCAGATCGGACCGATATATCGTATAGCTGTCATAGAAACTATCGGCCGATTTTTGTTGTTTTCCAAGATATTGCAACAAGATTTGGCAAATCTTATTCTTGATACGTTCCTTATGTGCTGTCAAAATTGTATCAAATCGGACTACTATAACATATAGCTGCCATAGGAACAATCGGCTGAAATTAGGGTTTTTGTATGCAAACCTGTTTTGTTCTTGGAAATACCGCCATTATCAATACTTTTTAATGTTATACAGTAACCCGCCCTTAGTTTTTCCATTTAAATATCTCAGACGTTTATATTCTATAGCTGTTATAGGAACAATCAGTCAGTCCGTCTGTCTGCTGCAACGCAAATTAGTCCCCCAGTTATTGAGCTATCTTCATAAAAGTATATTTAGTATAACTGCAAGGGTAAAAAACCTTCGGCGAGCCGAAGGTAGCCTTGCTTTCTTGTTTTTAACTGCAGTCGCGTCCATTCTCGCTTGACAGTTTTGCCAATTTTCTGCGACCAAATTTTTAAATGGTTGGCGACGGTCAATCTTTACAAGTTTTGCCAGTTCCCTTTTGTCACGGGGTGTTATTGCTGATGTTCGGCCTCTATTTGCGATATTATTTTCAATATTCCCAGTTTGCTTAAACAATTAGATCACCCCATGCACCGACGTTAGACAAATTTAATTGTTTACTTATTTCAGTAATTGTCTTCCAAGATTTATAATAATCCCAAATCAATACTCTGATTTCGGTGTAAATAGGCTTACCACGTGCCATCGTTGCTAAACTTTGACTAATCTGCAGTATAACTATAACATTTTTTTGTATTCTGCATTGTGTTATAAATTTTATTTTAACTAGATAGTGATTCCGTTACATTGGTTGCTTTTGCTTTGAAATAACGGTAAGCTTGCGCAGCGTTCGAATTAATAGTGGTCATTTTTTTCTTATCTCTTAAGTATACCGTTTAATAGATTCCTCATATTGTTGTTGTTTTTGGAAATACAAGAAAAAAATTGTATAATCGTAAAGAGAATAAAATTCTCTTTAAAAAAAATAAATAGGGATACGTAATCTGTATTACTCGACTCGCCTAGTAGTCGATGGGTATAAATAGTTAAAGGCATACTGATGGGTTCTTTAGCTTCACTAGTGATAGATAGTGATTGTCATGGAAAAACTTTCGACTTTCTAGTGGCCCGTCAGTAAAAATTGCCGTTGTTTACCTAAAAAGGAGAGCACACAGATTTCTGCGCTGTAAAAAGCTGTAAAAGAACACATTTTTTAAAAATATGGTAAAATAGTTTCAGTTTTATTATTTCTTAAACTAAATAACCGTTAGTTTGCCAGTAGCTTGTAGAGTGTCGATTGAAGCAGAAAAACGTCTTAAAATTTCTTATTTTATCATTTGGGATCTTAGCGCTTTACTTCAAATGTCGCTGTCTTTCTATTGTTCTAATTGGTGTAACTGCTGCTGTTGAATTTGTTGATTTGATCGCTGTTGTTGCTGCTACTGGTGCTGATGAACTGGTCTCTCAGAGTTTTTCTTCTTGGTTTTATATGGGTCCTTGGGTGCATATGAGTTTAAATTATTCAAGTTACATTTACAAAATGCACAGCACTCATTTTAAAAAGTCATTCATATTGATGTAATTTTTATAACTGAATAAAGAGAAATATATTAAAGAAAATTTAAATTTATATGCGAGAAATACATTAAAGAACATTTAAATTTATATGCGAAAAACAAAAAATAAAATTCTTGGAAAATTGATTATATGGCTGCAGGGACCAAAGAACTACATAATTTTATATTGGTATTTATTAAAGTAACAAGTATGTGGGACAGAGCATACCTTTTGGTCGATGTTGTTCGAGAATATGGATTCTGTAATATTTTCGGGTGAGTTTCCATAACACGCAACAACAAATTATCCAAATAATCTTCCAATTCCTTTACACGCTGTCGCTGAAGCAAGGCCTCGTTCTCCATACCATTGGCAATTAACATCAGCTCCTTTTGCAAAGGAGTTGAAAACAGAAAATAAGATTGACTAATGAAGTGGTGGATATATATATACTTCTCTCGACTTTCCATTGTATTTTTGGGACAACTGTGCCGAAATCTCTGATCGACGTTCTGCTTGCGAAGACTTTTCGTGACCCACAATAATGCGTTCCGTAGACTTGGGGCTTGCTGAATTGCTGTCAGTGTCGACCTGCTTGTCTGTTCATGTAATAAAAACCAAGAAAATAATTAGTAAGCCAAAAACTTTGAATTTGGCAAACGAAATAATTTAATATATTCAACCATGGTCCAGAAGTTTTAGCATTTTAGCACTCGACTTTGTATGCTCTCCCTACATCCTCCCTACATGTTAACAAAAGTAAAGTCGGTATTTTTGCATTTTCATTACCTTAATAGTTTGGAGTGTACATGCCTTATATAAAAATTCGATTAACTAGTCTTGCTTGCTAATATTATATTTGTTGTTCATTGGATTTTTTGTCTGGTGCACTGATTCTAATTTTTACATCACCTTCCTTTCAGTTAGCCACGCTGTTGTAAGTTGCTTATCACTATATTTCTACTCTCAATGTGCTAATCCTTGCTTTTTTATTTTTTTTGGACGTTGATACAATGAATGTATAATCAAGTGGTCCATGCAATACCAAGCCGATGCTTGTTACGCGCGGATCCCAGACACAGCGAATGTCCACCTCCCGCCCAACCGACCGAGGGGCACAGTCGCCGAACGTACGACTCGAAACGCGAATAGAGAACGCGGGCATGCAAATTAATACTAAAGATAGGAAAGATTTGCGAGGAAAGATTACTTAATGTCTAGAGAGATAGGACAGGATTTCAAATTTTAGGCATGCAACAGAGGAAACGTTAGAAATAAGAAAGTATAGATTATTGTAGTCCGAGCATAATACCCTAAACGGATCGTGAAGGGCATAAGTCGACCTACAATAAGAAAGAGTTAGTGGTATGTAGTTACGTGTTATTCTACAAGGGACAGAGAAGTGTAGCCGACTAACTAGGTCTACACTGTCAATATCAGCTTGGATGAGGTTATTAATAAATACTACACCCAGCATGGTTCTACGGTTAACTAGAGATGGTAAATTAAGCAACAAAAGTCTACTGCCATAAGAAGGAAGTCTTAAGTTTACATCCCAGTTGAGGCCGCGTAAAGCGAAAAGTAAAAAGTTTTTTTGTACAAATTCAATGCGATTTTTATGAATAGTGTACTGGGGACACCATACGCATGATCCGTATTCCAGAATCGGACGAACAAGTGATGTATAGAGGGTCTTTGTTACATAAGGATCGTCAAACTCCTTAGACCACCTCTTAATAAAGCCAAGAACACCAGTGGCTTTATTGACCATATTAGAAATATGTTCGGAAAATTTTAATTTTCGGTCCAATCGGACCCCCAGATCATCAACTAAGTTGATTCTATCTAATTCACAGCCACAAAGAGTATAAGAAACGAACGTTGGACTGGCTCGGGAGAATGTCATCAGCTTGCATTTAGAGCTGTTCAGGTTTAAGAAATTCGCACAACACCAAGAGTGAAAACTATTTAAGTCGGCTTGTAGGTTAGAGTGACAGTGGTCATCTTTATATTGATAGCACAGCTTTACATCATCCGCATACATGAGAGTACGGGAGTTATGTATGACCGGGGGTAGGTCATTGATGAAAAGCGTAAAGAGAAGGGGGCCTAAATGGCTAGTCTGAGGAACACCAGATGTGGCAAAGAGAAGGTCTGAATGAACATTATTAAAGAGGACTCCTTGAGTTCTATCAGTCAGATAACTCACAATCCAACTAAGTAGTTTTGGTGAGAACCCTAAAAGGTTGAGTTTATGTGCAAGAAGGGAATGATTTACTGAGTCAAAAGCTTTACTGAAATCAGTATAAATGACATCAGTCTGAAGATTTTCCTGAAAACCTTTTATAACAAAGGATATCAGCTCGAGCAAATTCGTCGTAGTTGATCGACGTTTTATAAATCCGTGCTGAGAAGGCGATATGACGGATCTACAGAAATGTTGCAAGTAAGGAGTTAAAACGTTCTCGAAAAATTTGGGTATAGCCGACAATTTAGAGATACCTCTATAATTGCTTGCATCAGACTTGCTGCCCTTCTTAAGCAATGGGATGATAAATGATTCTTTCCATATAGACGGAAAGGATGATGGGGATGATGTATCAAAGGACAGCGAGAAAAGTTTGAGCAAAGGCTTACTTAGAGAGTGAGCACAGAACCGAAGTACGCAAGCGGAGACACCGTCGGGACCAGGAGAAAAAACTGGTTTCACCGAGTGAAGATCCTTAAGAATTGAAATTTCGTTTAAAATAGGAGTGAAGATACCATTTGAACAGGGGATGTTATATGGATAAAAATGAACTTTTTGAGTAGAAGGCGAGTACGTAGTTTGAAAAAACTTTGCAAACATGTCGGCCATGGCTTGGCCGGTATCTGCTATAGAATTTTCAAAAAAAAACTTTGAAGGTTTAACCGATGACTTACGCTTCATGTTAACAAAACTATAAAACTGTTTAGGGTTCACTAGAAACTGAGTCCTACAACGAGCTAAATAGTTTTTATAACATTTCACGTTCAGTACTGAGAAATTTAAACGAGCAGCTAAAAAACGAGAAAAGGCTGCAGGTGAATTATTAATTTTATATTGTTTAAAAAGTTTAGATTTTAAATTTTTAAGGCGCGACAACTCTCTTGCGAACCAAGGAGGCTTACTCGAGCATGTCGGAAAGTAAAAAGGAACACAAATATCAAAAAATGAATTTATATTTTTATAAAATAAATCTGTCGCTACTGAAATATCAGTAGACGAGTAAAGTTCTGACCAGTCGCAGTCAGAAAATAAGACAATAAGAAAGGCAATAAGAAAGATTCATCAACTCTTGAGGTCCAGTCACATTCTGGTATATTAAAGTCACCAAGGACTATTAAATGATCCCTGTCTGATAACAGGTTGAACACAGTCTTTATTGCAGCTTAATGTTGCAAATATACTGACAATTCCGATGAATATATATAAGAATATATATAAGAATAAAATAAGAAAACCCGGGAAAGTGTAATTTTACACAAATAAATTCAATACTATATTGAATCTCCGATTTTAACAATACCGATGTAATGGCAGAGTTTACTGCGATCAGAACCCCACCACCACGTCGGCCAGGTCGATCAAGCCTGTAAGTTGAGTATTTACTTGGAAAAACTTCGGAGTTTAGAATATCCGGTTTCAACCAAGTTTCGGTAAAGACCAACACATGGGATGTAAAAGAAAGGCTATTTAGGAAAAGATTAGAAAGTTTGCTACATAACCCTCTAACATTTTGGTATGTAAGAAGGAAATTAGCATTTAAATTTTCGTTTTGGTTTTTTTTGCGAAAATGTAAATGCTTGTATAGGTAGAAATAACGCAATCTGTTTCCGATTTTTCTTATTTTTCGCTTCAAACTCTTTAACCACTACATAGTCTGGCCAAAATTTAGGAGAACATATGTTGGTCAAGAGTTCAGCTGGGACACTAATTTTAAAGGACGAAATGTCCCTTTCATACGAAAATTTAAATTTTTCCACTTTTACATCAGCAGCTTGTATTTTGGCTCGAATGTAAGCCGATATCTCTTCAGATGTTAGATCAGGAGATCAGGAAAGCCGGGAAACGAATATTTGCTTCCTAAGTGGAACACGTAAAACCTTTTTTGGCTCCACAGGCATTACACCTGCGGGAGAATTCTTATTCGGTAGTCCGGAAATTGAACTTGCCATCGGTATTTCTAATATCTGTGGAATAGGCAAAGAAACCACAGCGGACACATCGGAAACTTTATGTGACACCATTTGTAAACACTCGTCGATGACTTTTTCAGAAGCCGATGATCTCGTCACCATAGGAGTGGTAAACGACATCAACGGCTGAGTCACCGGTGTACATGGTTGGTCAATGTTAGGAGGCGGAATGGCAGCAAGCAAAGGTTTCGCCACATGAGCTGATTTCTGGCGTTTGGGCGACTCATTCATTAGTTTAAGGCTATTGAATGAGTTGTCCAACGCAGAGAACTGATCGGCAAGTTTTCGAAAACTGCCAAAAAGTTCACGAAATCCTGACTTTGTTTGCCACATGAACGCAAAATCATCCCGTTTTCCGCCTCCCGACACAGGTCACAACAATAGCGCAGACCAGTGCGCTTAGATACGGCATCAGCCGTAGAGGCAGTGTAGCTGGCACATTTTATGTGCACAACATTGTCACACAGCCAGCAAGATATGCTCGGCTGAGTAACATTCACTTGCTTCAAGCATGTTTTTTTATAACAGACAATACCCTCCATTATAAAGATTGACTACTGTAACAAGCAAAGACAACCGCAAAAACAAAACGAAATAGGAAAAAAGAATAGTAAGCGTTAAAGAAAGAGCGAACGCCAAAGCTAGTGTGTGAGCGCGAGAGAGTGATTAGGCACACACACACAAAAAGACGAGAGCCAGGTTTGGTGTTAGTGTAATTGCAGCGGAACTGCATCAACAAATGCCAACACCGAAATAAATGTGGAAAAGAGAGCACAAAGAAGACAAATGCTCTCCGAAAAGAAGGGTAGAAAAAGTTAAAATTGGCAGTAAACAAATATTATTTTGTGTTAATTACGTACCAGTGGGTTAAACAGGCATGCACTCGTGAAAGTGAACGATAAGTTAAACAATTTGTTATATTAAATTTGGCAAACACCGATTGTTTGCAAGCAAAATTTAATGAAAACGGGGAGCAGAAAAAAAACACGTCCGTTCACTTGGAAGAGAGATATACCCATATATTTATACCCTTGCAGAGGGTATATTAATTTTAGCCAGAAGTTTGCAACGCACCTTAGGAGACATCTCCGACCCTATAAAGTATATATATTCTGAATCAGCATAAACAGAGGAGTTCAAAAATGGATGTCCGTCTGTCCGTCCGTCCGTCCGTCCGTCCGTCCGTCCGTCCGTCCGTCTGTTGCAACGCAAACTAGTCTCTCAGTTTTTGAGCTATCTTCACGAAACTTGGCATACAAACTTCTTATTGCTGCGCGCTGTAAATAAGTCAGAACGAGCCAGATCGGACCGATATATCGTATAGCTGTCATAGAAACTATCGGCCGATTTTTGTTGTTTTTCAAGATATTGCAACAAGATTTGGCAAATCTTATTCTTATTACGTTCCTACTGTGCTGTCAAAAATCTGAGTACCATTACATATAGCTGTGTACAACTGCAAGGGTATAAAACCTTCGGCAAGCCGAAGGTAGCCTTGCTTTCTTGTTTTTGTTTGCAAGCGCCTAAGTTCTCAAGCTCTTTATACCCTTCGACCATTGAAAATTTAAAACAAGAAAGCAAGGCTACCTTCGGCTTGCCGAAGGTTTCATACCCTTGCAGTTGTACACAGCTATATGTAATAGTACTCAGATTTTCATAAAATTGCAACAGGTACCTTTATTATACCGATCGTTGATCGTTATAAGTTATAAAAGTTCGATTTTGATGAAACTTTATTATTAAGGACACACTTAGATTTCGATGTAGTAAGCCTGATAACTATATCTTGAAATATAACGAAAATTGGCCGATAGGTTCCATGACAGCTATACGATTTATCGGTCCGATCTGCCCCGTTCCGACTTATTTAAAAAGGGCAGAAATAAGAAGCTTGTGACCCAAGTTTCATGAAGATAGCTCAACAACTGAGAGACTAGTTTGCCTTGCAACAGACGGACGGACGGACATCGATTTATATATTATTATATTTATAGGGCCGGAAACGTCTCCTAAGGTGCGTGCAAACTAAAAAAATTAATATACCTTGCAGAGGCAAGGGTATAAAAAGGGAGTACTAACTTTGTGCAAGTATGTAACAGACAGAAGAAGGCGTGGTAGACCCCACGTATTACGAGTATATACTCTTGCTCAGGATTACGAGCCGAATCGATTATGTTTGTCTAACTGTCTAAAGCCACATCTACCGCCCCTGCGATTATTAAGCAAAGTATTTAATTCATTACATTTTGCTTCGGTAAATACAGGGTTCGCCATATTGGATGGACCCATGTAAATGCTCAATAACTTCGGTGTAAAACATCGGACCAACGATTGATATAACTCGCTTGAAGCTTTGACTCAATAAGATTTTTTGTGTGAAGCAGTACACGCCATTCGGTCAGCCTAAAATATTTTAGTGAACTCAAAGAGCATAATAAAACTTTTAACTAATAAGCTTGTACAACCAAACACACGTAATATGGAGTTTTATTAAGCTAAGATAACCGATTTTTTCATGCAAACTACTTGTGAAAATTACCTGGAACACTTCTTTATCAGTTAGATAGTTACCACCTAAAACAGGTTGAGCTACAATGATTTTTTTGAAGTCATTGTTATATTAACGGTAGAAATGCAGAAACAGAGTTTTTGACTTGGCACCGCATTCATCAGACTTAAAACCGGAGCAAATTGGATGCAATGATTGGTATCAACAAACTTCAAAAAAATCATTGCAGCTCGACCTGTTTGAGGTCGTAAAGTGTCTAACTGATACCAGAAGTGTTTCTAGGTAATTTTCACGAATAATAATGTAATATAATTCATGAAAAATTATATTACATTATCACTTCTGGGTCATTAAAAGGTACATTTTGAATAATTTTTGGGTTTAAAGTGGATTTATCAGTTTTATGTGCTCTTTGAGGCCACCCTTTTCACTAAAATTGTTACTCCATGAAAATCTGAGCTTTAAAAATTGAGAAGTTTTTTCGATGCACAGCTAAAAAATGTAAGGGTGCTCGAATGGCGTTTACTGCTTCATACAAAATATCTCCGTGAGCCAAAGCTTCAAACAAGTTGTATCAATCGTCGATCCGATGTTTTACACAAGTTACAAAGTTATTGGACATTCACATGGGTCAGTCTAATATGACCAACCCTGAATATATTTTAAACTAGTGACCAGGCTACCCCTGGTCATGCGTCCATCGATGTATGCTGTTGTACCTTGGATTGCTTTGATTTATAGATTTACGATATTTGCCCGACTACAATTGGTCAGCACCAGAGAACGGCTTCGGTTCAACCAAATGTGTGTAGGACACAATCATTCATATGAAAAATCACGCTATTCGGCCACAGTGTCAAAGTGTGTATGTATCAAAAAATTCGCTGCTGAAGCGACAGCGCGACTGAATTCCCCCCTTCCACTTTTCGTTTCGTTTCGTTTCTCGCTTGCCGATTCGCTGCTCGTGTGTATCATTTTCGTCTTGACCCATTTGGGCTATTTGGACATGTATACTAAGATTCGCTTTGACACACAAATAGCGCGCCTCTACTCAAATCATCCCTAATGAAGCGCTTCAACAGTGTGTATTTAGGGTTTTGTATGTACGCGTGCAATGCTGGTAAATGGTGGAAGGGGAAATAATTTAACTGAAAAAGGAATTCGAATTGAATAATGGAGAAATTTAATATATAAAAAAAAAAACATGAAATAAATTATTATGTAATATTAATTTAATGTATAAAAAACATAAAATGAATTATTATGTAATATTATACGATTTATTTACTAAGTATTTTTAAAATAAGTCCTAAGAAATATTAAATTGTCTACAAAAAAATACAAGGCATCCCAATTTTGGCCCACTTTTTAAAAATGCAGGTGCATATATAAATAATAGTAATAAATAATAATAATAATATAAGGTAACGAAAAGGGGCATTCCCAAAAAATAGCTGAGTTACAAATTCTTGGAAAATACCAAGAGTAGGTACGCAAACAATTGCTGCTGCATTTAGGTAGAGGAAAAAGGGTCATCTAGACAAAAACAAAATACATACATACACACCAGCCCATACGCACAAGCGGGCAGTTACAAAAACAAAATACATACACACTGCCCGCTGCTCGAGTGCGACCTCGCTTGACCGAAAAAATGTGTATCTATGACCCACATGCCAATGTGTGTAAATCGTCGATTTACCCAGACCAAGTATTTGGGCAAACGGACCGGCGCGTCAGCTGATAGACATTGATTCGTAAATTCGTTGATACGACACGACACGATACAAAAAGATTGGGTCGAATTGGATCGACTGACACGCGACTGAAGCGAGTTGTGGGTCAATTCGTTTCGTTTCACCGCCGCTGTTCGATTCAGTGAATTGATATGACACTGAAATTTCGTGTTTGATGCGATTCAAGAAAAAAGTGATTTTTTCAGTTCTCTGGTCAGCACCCCAACAAGAGACAAGAGAGAATAACCACACATTCGACAGTAGGTGCATGGATTACACGTGCCCCGTATGCGGACTCTGGTTACCTGTCGCCCTCCAGTTTTACCTAGAATTCCCACGTTAAACGGGCTCTGCCGTGGGTAACCTTCTCTTTCTGCTTAAGACATTAGGCATGAGCGGGCTTGCTTAAGGTGTTATGTTATTTATTTATATTATACAGACGATCAGACATACATGGCTACATAGACTCGGCAATTGATGCTGTTTCAGGTTAAATATACTTTATTGTTTGCACATGTCTTTTACCTGTAACGCACATTCGGGCAAATACAAACGACCGAAAATTGTATTAAAAATGTATGGAATACAAATATATAATACATGTTGAGGGTTCGATATATTAGATTGACCCAAGTGAATACTCAATAGCTCAATAGCAATGAGAAGACTTGTTTGTTTTAACCTTAGGAGATTTGATTTCATCACTTTTGAAGGCGCAATGGCGCAGTGTTCCTATGTTTCGATATTCTCCGTTGTATTTTCAAGTTTGTTGACCGACTGACTAACTGTTTTTCGACGGATGTTAGCCTTAAGTTCTTGCTTAGGGTCCTCACCTTGTTGATATCAAGCATTAAGATTCAATGCTTTTCTTCGGAGAAAAAATTTCTATTATCTTATATCTGGTGAACGCGTTTCCCAGTCAAAATCACAGATATACCGTTCCAAGCGATTAAAGAACAATGACTACGAAAAACAAGTCGGAGAGGCTACAGTCAAGCGCGCCCGACTGTGGTATACCCGCTACAACTTTGCAAAAAAATACGTCTCACAGTCTCAAATTTGTTTTTCTAACTCGCCTTATCGTTATCATCGATTTTCAAAGAAGATGTAGCAGAATGCTCAAAAAAAAAAAAATAAATAAAAAAAAATAAAAAAAAAACAAGTGAATATGGCTACAGTCGAACGCCCGACAGTAGGATACCCTTCTCCCAATTTTCTAAATCTGTTACAAACGTGTAACTACACTGATAATTTCAAACAGAAATTCTGCACAAATTCTTCTCTACATATACATAGCTTACTCGCTCGCACTCACACAGCGACGCGCGTAAAGCGTAAAGCGGCGAGACGCAACGTCGAAGTCGACGTCAACTCCAAGCAGCGCGCCGGCTGCTGCTCGTACATTTGTATTGAAAACGTTGACTTGAATAACTCCTGTGTTATTTGTCCGATCGGATTGTAATTTGGAGAATACATTTGTGACACATACAGTGATATGTACGTGAACCTTTGTTTCACTGTGGTGGATCAAGAATATTCAGAAATGCACCCAATGGTTTTTTATTTTTGAAAAAAATCTAAGCCGATATATAAACAAGCCAATGTTGTTCAATAGATCTGCTAGCAGTTTACAACATGTACGTACACACATGCCGCACTCCCCAATGCCGCCTGCCACTTAATTCTCGACTTAATTCGAGTAAGAATCGAAATTTTAATAGGTGTATAAGGTGCTGACATGTTTCCGCGTTTTTATTGGTTTTCTATATATATTTTGTTGGTTTATAGTAAGGACTTTATCTGCTTTATTTGTTTTGGTACAACACCTCACCTCGCTTATTGCTGTATTTAAATTTGCCAAAACGCTTTTCACACCGCTCGCTGTGGCCACAGTCTCTGCTGACAATACTGCTGAATTCATTAGGGGATTGCTCCGGAGTTAAGAAATTTGAATTTGTATGTGTGACATTATTCTCGGTATCGTTGTCTTTCAAAATAGCATGATTAACCGACTTTAAGTTGGACTCCTTATCCATACAGACGGAGAAATCAACAAAATTTTCGTGTTTTTGATATTTTTTTAGTCGATTGGCATCACTACTACGTCGGCCCTCACATTTTATTTGGATTTCTGGCGAAGCTTCTTCGTCTTCTTGAATTTTATGTTCATTTACACATAGATGAGTCTCCAGTTTTGAATCTTTATCAGGAAAATTATACGCATCTTCACAGGCACCTGGGATCAATATATCTGTTTCCACAGTCATTTGTTCCTTGTCGGTAACTCGTAGCTGAGGTCTAAGTTGTTGAAGTGCGTCATCCATAAAAAATGCTGTGCTATTCCTTTGTTCAAACATTACAGGGCTAGCATGAGAAGAATCAACGTAAAGTGGCTCCACATCCGAGGAGAGACGTAAGTTTCCGCTAGTGTTGGATTTCTCGAATGAAACTGATGGTAACGGTGGCGTTAATGACTTTGGTGGTTGCTCCTCGATGCCATCAGAATCAAATTGCAATGAACTAGATACGGCACTTGATGATGGGGGCAGAACAGACTCTGTGTTAGAAATCGGTAAACGAACACGGGACCCAAAGCTACGACGTTTTAGAGAATCGGTACTACCAATCTCAAGATAATTTTCTCCGCCATAAAGTTTTGATTCCCACTCATTCAACTTAACTGGGCGCTCTGAAACTGTATTTAACTCAAAGTTCTCAATTGGTTTTTCTGCCTCACCTTCAACCTTTATCTCTCGCTGTATCGATTGAGTCCGCGGCGGCTTTAAAGGGGGTGGCAAAGTGCGCGTACGTACACTGAAGTCAAGCTCAAGCTGTTCCATCTCCGCAATAAATGGATCCTTATCGAATGTCTCCTGAAATTTTGGCTTACCTCCGTTCTGTTTTCCTTTCACGGCAGTATTTCCGTTGCTTAACAAAGGAGACGGGTAGCGTGGCGCGAAATTGGTTGTTTTAATAGTAGGTGGAACTTGAAGGCCAGACCGATGAATGTTTAAGGAACTTCCAGAGCTCTTGTGCGACAGATTGTCAAACACAAATTCATCCTCGTCTTCGCTAATAACTCCAGGGTCGGCTTCACCAGCGCGCTGACCGTGCCTACGCTCGCTGCCGCCACCAATCCCACCCAGGCCTGAGGAGCTGGTTGGTGTACCAATGCTAGCAAAGGAACCGCTAAATGAGCCACTATCGTCACCATCAACATTCTTCTTTTTACTGCGTATATGCAATTTTGAGCTCAGAGAACCAGCCAGTTTCTTAATACTTTTGCGCTTCTCGCCTTGACCTATGGAGAGCAAGCTACCGCCAACCGAACTAGCCAACAGGCCAATGGACGACTTGTGTTTGTCTTTCTTACTTAAATCCGTTAGCGAACCGGACTTGACTACGAAAGCGATGCGAACTTCCAACTCGCCACGCTCTTTATGCTTCTTCTCTTTGCCAGGCTTACTCTCCAATTTGAACCACTTGGCACGCGGCCTATCATACACATCCATATCTTTTAAAGGTAACGTCGCTTGTCCCAGGAACTCATCGATTCCAAGAGTATTGCGATGCAGGCATGTAAGAGTTAGTTCTGCCTTATTTCCCTGATCAGGAATTTTACTAAAAATAGTAGAAACCATACATTTTTTATGAAAAGGAAGTGCAAAAAGTTGGGACTTACAGTTCACATTCCTCGTTCCAGTTTACGCTCGTGTCTGCTTTTTCTTTCACCGATGTTTGATATTTTTCTTTTCCTAATGAAATTGTGACAAAACAATTGTTAGTGTCATGTTTCCCTTTCGTCAAAAGACCACGTGCACGCTGGACTGGAAAGACATAAAAATATGAAAACAATAAAGAAATACAAACTTCGAAAGAGAGAATAGCTTTCTGCACTTTTTTGCTACAAGTGTTGTGTCCGCTTATTTTGCTTTTATGATCTCACAAAAACACAGAATAAATATATTAAATATAAATAAATCATATATAAATAAATCATATTGGCCGGCACAAATCCTCTGACTGAACCCTCCACGAGGATACCGGCTGGGCAATGGGCTGTGTATTGACTCAAACATCAGTGTCAGACACTGTCTTGTTGCTCGGGCCAATACACGGCCCATCTAAGGCAAGGACACAACAACATACGAACTATCAAAGTCTGGTGCTGCGGTGTCCGATGCCATGGTCAGAAGTGCCTGGCAGATAAGCTTAAAATGCTATTGGGTGGTTCTCAAGAACAAAATTAGATTCAACTCGGGCTGGGATGTCAGCCCAAACGTCTGTGGAAGGCGTGACTGCTACCACCGGCGGGCACGGGGGGTGAACAACCCTCTACGTGTCGCCAGCGGTCACACCTCTGTACTGGTGGGAGCAGGCCAGGACTGTTGTACAACTACTGCTTCAACGTCCAAGAATGCCAAGATGTGGCGCGGTACCGGAGTCCATGCAGACTCGGACAGTGACCCTCAAGGCAATGCAATCAGTGCTGAGGCGGAAGAAAGCCTCTTGTGCTCCCCAGTCAAGGGTTCCAACTCTCCTAGTAGGGAAGGGCCCAAAAAGACGAAGGAGGGCTTGAGAGCCAAAGCCTAGTACAAAACAGCCTTGAAGATCAAATCTCGGCTGGCTGGCAGCAAAAAACTCACCTCTGAGGAGAGGAAAAAGCTGGAGTGGGCCGAAGAGAGGATAGAGGAAGGCCGGAAACATTTCGAAGGCCAAACCGCAATGAAGGCAACTTCTAGCCAATACGCCAACAAGGTCGAGGAGTTATTGCTCACTAAAAGGCAGCGGTCTGAAGACCACGACAAGGCGATGTGCCCGTGAGCAAACGGCCGCATCAAAAAATAGAGAAAACTTCCAAAAAGCCACTGCCGAAAAGGGAGACGGCGAGCGATGTGGCGCGTCGGCACTTAGTCGTCGCGCTCATCGACCGCAGTAACCCCAAGGCAAAATAACACCCGAAAAATGGAAGATGGTAGAGCTGAGGCTGTTGGACGCCCTATTTAAAAAACTGGAGGAGCCAGAGTCTCAACCTACCACCTTTGACGGAGCGGGGTGGCTAAATGGGGTTAAGATATTGAGCTGCAAGGATGACCTCACCCTGAAGTGGGTCACCGAAACTGTTGGCAAGATGGACGCCCCCTGGGAAGGTGCTAAGCTGGTGGTAGTTGACAGAACTAGTATTCCGTCAGTACCAAAAGCGAAGGTACACTTCCCTAGGGTCGTACCAAGGGAACAGGCGCTCAAACTACTCCAATGGCAGAATCCGGACGTGCCTACCGCTGACTGGATGGTACTACACGTTGGCAAGCCGGAAGGCAACGGCCAACAAATGGTCCTCCAGATCAACAAAGAGGCCGACGATACGCTATACCCGAGGTTTGGGAAGATGGCGTGGGGAGAAGGCAACGTGTAGCTACGACTAAAGAAACGCCACCCGAACGACACCAATGCCAACACGCTGGAGGCCGGTGAGGTGGAAAAAGACCTCGAAGCTTTGACCGACGCGGCCAACAGCCTCGACATAGAGGACTAAATGGTGGAGGATGGTGACCTGACGATCATAGCCAACCCATCCAAGCAGAAGGAGTCCAAAAATAGCTATGAAGCTACGGATCCTTCAGCTAAACCTCCATAAGAGCAAGTTGGCGTCGGCGGAGCTCCTCTTAACCCTGGAGGAGGAGTCCGTCGACGTGGCCCCAGTCCAGGAACCCTGGATCGCGTCAGGCAACAAGATCGCCGGGCTAGGGTCGAACAACTACTCCATCTTCTACCCGACTACCGTAAGTAAAGCTTAAACTGCAATTCTGGTAAGAAAAGGCATCTATGCTTATCTTATGTCTAATTACAGTACAGACGACATCACGGTGATAGCGCTAGAGGGATGCAGAGACGAGCCAATCCTGGTGGCCTCCTGCTATCTAGCGCATGACAGGGAATCGCCAACAGAGGAGACGGAGCGTCTGATCCAGGAGGTGAGCCAGAAGAGGCAACCCCTGGTGATAGGCACTGACGCCAACGCTCATCACACCCTATGGGGTTGCAAAGATGTTAACAATCGAGGTGAGTCACTCTTAGACTTCATTCTAAAATATAACATTAAGATCGCTAACAGGGGAGAGGAACCCACCTACGTAGGTCCCACCTCAACCAGCGTTATAGGTATATCTTGTTCGAAGTTCAACTTGAGTGCAAAGTGACAAAAGTCTTTACAAAAATCCCCGGAACACCAAATGGTATACGTTCAAGACTAAAGTGACAGGGACACTCCCATCCCCAATACCAATACTATCAACGGTGGACATTGAAAAGTCCGTGAAGACTCTCTGTCATCACCTAAACTCAGCCTTCAGCGCAGCGTGCAAGACCTCAACAACAAGTAGGAAACACAGGCCACCCTAATGGAACCCGCAACTGAAGGCACAACGCACCGACCTACAAGAAATCTTCAAACTAGCTAAACAAGCAAACGAAAATATTGTATGGGACGAAGGCTTCGTGACTTTAGGAAAAAGGTCAAGACAGCCAAGAGAAACTCATGGAGATCCTTCTGCTCTGGCATAGAGTAGGTCACGGAAAACGCCAGACTTAGGAAGCTTCTATCGAGCCAGCCGGCAATTCACAGCCAACTAAGAACTGGCGATGGTCAATGGACGAGTAGCAGCAGGGAAGCGATCAATGCCCTTCTGAGCGAGCACTTCCCCGGATGCACAGATATACTTGACTCACAACAATCAGTGCACACAAACCCAGTGTCTGACGTACCTGGGAATATAATCACACCACACAAAATCCAGTGTGCCATAGACTCCTTTGAGAGCTACAAATCCCCTGGGCTAGATGGCATAATACCAGCCATGTTGCAGCTGTTGGCTGGAATCAATATTCAAAGCATGTCTGAGGCAGGGATATATACCGGTATCCTGGAGGACAGCACGTGTTGTGTTCCTGCCAAAAGCAGGAAAATGCAGTCACATGCAACCTAAAGACTACAGACCGATAAGTCTCACCTCCTTCCTGCTTAAAACCTTTGAAAAACTCCTGGATCTACACATAAGAGGCGGCATGAACCGACTTGCAGAACCCAACTAACACGCCTACACAAAAGGGAAATCGGTGGAAACAGCGCTACACTCCCTAGTAGCCACCATCGAAAAAGCCCTACACCACAAGGAATTTGCATTAGGAGCGTTCCTGGACATCTCAGGTGCATTTAACAAATGTATCTACGGAAGCGATCATGCGAAGCCTGAGAGCTGCAGAAACCCAAGAAGCCGTAAACTCTTCCCCGAATGGGGAACCACCACCACAACTAAAGCAGCGCACAGAGGCACGCCACAAGGAGGGGTGCTGTCGCCGCTGCTGTGGAACTTAGTGGTAAACGACGTCTTACGGAAATTTAAACGGAAAGCCCCAAAGATAACCGCCTATGCAGATGACATAGCCATAATTATCGTGGGCAAATGTCCAACGACGATCAGCTCTGTCATGGACAGTACACTTAAAGAAGTACAGAAGTGGGCGATGGATGTCGGACTCAGTATCAATGCGGCCAAGACGGATCTAATTCTCTTTACCAAGAGATACAAGATACCGCAATGGACTCCGCCGTCTATAAACGGTGCAATGCTCGAGCCAAAAAAGAGCGTGAAGTATCTAGGAATAGTACTGGACAGCAAGTTGAGCTGGAAAACCAACGTCGAGGAAAGGGTGAAGAAAGCCACAAATGCACTGTACGCATCACAAAAGATGCTAAGTAGCACGTGGGGTCTGTCTCCCAGACTGATGCACTGGATCTTCATCTCAATTGTTCGTCCAATACTACTCTACGGTGTCCTAGTATGGTGGAAGGCCACTAATGGAAAGGGTACAAAGACGTGCACTGATGTGCATAACTGGGGCACTGAGATCTACTCCAACAAAGGCCTTAGAAGTGATACTTGGAGTTCTCCCCATCGACATACAGGCCAAACTACTGGCACAAAAGACCGCGCAACGTCTCAGTGCTACAGGAAATATGGCCCCCGAAAATTATGGGCACAGTGAAGTAGGAGGAGGGACGCTCAATAGCACAGACTATATGACCCCAATAAACAACTTCTCTAGAACGCCCACTCTAATGGGACATGAAGATTGGAAAATCGGCATGGACGAAAACGCAACAAAGTTATTTACGGACGGATCTAAAATGGAGACCGGCGTGGGCGCCGCGGTCTACTGTGCAGATCCGCTCATTCAAATATCTTATAAGTTGCCAGACTACTGTAGCATCTTCCAGGCGGAGGTCTTCGCTATAAAGAAGGCTGCAGAACTTGCGACGACGCTCAACAAGAATCGGGTCAGCATCTTTGTCGACAGTCAGGCGGCTATCAAATCTATGCAGTCCTATGCCATCAGCTCCGAAAGTGTACTGGCAGGCAGAGAAGCATTAGATACACTAAGCACCCGATCGAAGGTGCGCATATTTTGGGTTCCCAGCCACCAAGGCATCGACGGAAACGGGATGGCTGACAGGCTAGCAAAGGAGGGTGCCGAATCTAGACAACTGACAGTTGAAGACTTGAAGATACCGCTACGATCTATAAGCCACAGCTTAGAAGAAAGCGCTGCAGTAATAGCAGGAAGAAGATGGCACAGCACATCAAACTGCAAGATAGCCCGCACTATGTGCAACCGTACAAACGCGAAATTAGCCCAATTTGTCATTCAGCTCCCGAGAAGAGACTGCAGAATAATGATGGGCATACTCACGGGTCACTGCCTGACCGCAACGCATGCTAAGAAGTTGGGCATCACCGACAACGAAGAATGCAGGAAATGCAAGGTACCAGAAGTAAAAGAAACTCTGGAACACCTCATCTGCGACTGCCCCGCACTCATGACCTCGAGAACGAAATGCCTTAGAAGCCCCCTGCTTACATCACTTGAAGAAGTAGCGGGCCTGGTGCCTCAAAAACTCCCGGCTTTTGCCAAACTAACCAGCACACTAGACTGGGATAATTAAAACGATAAACTAACA
Source organism: Zaprionus tsacasi (assembly GCA_018904105.1). Classification (NCBI taxonomy): domain Eukaryota; kingdom Metazoa; phylum Arthropoda; class Insecta; order Diptera; family Drosophilidae; genus Zaprionus; species Zaprionus tsacasi. The sequence continues at coordinate 464,875 of JAEIFR010000384.1, forward strand.
GCCTCTATCCGGCAACACTAAGGATCATACTGATCTATGTGAGGCCCCCACCTGGGGGCCTGCCGACGTAACTTAATAAATCATATTTAATAAATAAATAAACATCCGCCAAAACACATCAAACAAGAAACAAGCTACTATCTGGCTGGCTGTAGTTTGTATGCCCTTACAGTTTTTGATGTTTTAAAGGTTATTATTATTATAACAGAGCCTCACGAAAAAAAAAGACCAGGCCGCCGCCGGGTCCTCTGCGGGATGTTTGCTTCGCTCACTGGACCCGGTCTTTTATATGTAAAGTAGGTGTAAAAGCAAAGCTACCTTCGGCACTCCGGGTTTTATGGATTTTCATGATAAGCATATATTTGTTCGATTTGTATTTTATAGTGGTTAGATTTCACATGCATAATATTTTAATTGATAAAAATCTATGAGGTAAGTTTGGTACCGCTATCTTGAGAACTAACAAATATTATATATATAGCTTATACGAACCCAGTATATGTCTCCTAAGGTGCGTTGCAAAATTAATAGTAGTATACCATCTGCAAGGGTATACAAATGATGATCATATGATGGCATATGTATATGTTATATGTATTTTTGGTAGCAAAATCCAAATCCAAATATATAACCTCACAAAACTAAAAAAAAGCCATACAAAAACATAGAATCCTGATCTGGTCCTGCGATATATGTTTTCTTATGTATTTCGTCAAATGCAGAATTCTCTGAAATTAAAGTGTGGTTACACTATGTAACGTATTTGGGTATTTAATGTTGGGCGCTCTCGACTGTAGCCTTACTGACTAGTTTTTTTGTGGGGTTTTGTTGTTCTTTAAAATGGTGTAGAATATTTTTAGCATTGTTTACTTTGTTTGGTAAGAAATTTATGAGGTCAATTTCGAGTAAAATCATTTTTATGGAATATACTAATTCTTAATGGACGTTGATACAATGACATCTACGCAGTTTTTCATTTTTATCAAAATATACGCCAAGATCGACAGTAACTTCGAAGGTGAGATGGTAAAAATCTTCTGGTAAAGAAAGAGGCTGAGTTCTGTTTATGTATAAAAATAATAGAAAGTTGACTACATAACCCTCTAATGTTTTGGTATGTAAGAAGGAAAGTAGCATATAATTTTCATACTATTTTCACAGGTCGAAAAAAAGGGAATAGCCCGCATATAATCCTCAAGCATTTGTTGCTGATGACTTGCAGTCTCTTTGTCATCTTCTTGGTGGTAAGCCATGTCTCACTACCATATAGCACTATGGACTTTACGCACGCATCGTTAACTTGGAGCTTTGTTCGTCTGCTTATTATCTTGTTGCTCCAGATGCGGTAGTCTCCCAAATTCTGAACGGGCTTTGGCAAGTCGGTTTGTGACGTCATCTTCCACTCCACCATTGTTGGAGATGATGGTGCCAAGGTATCTGAAGCTTGACGAACTCTATTGCGTTCCCATATATGATGATGTTCTCTTGGTTGGAGTGGTTGAAACGCATTGCCTTGATCTTGGCTTCGTTAATCTCATCATCATCATCTGGCATAATCGTACATCGACTTGATGATACTAATTGTAGGAAACGGTGCGAGAGGAAGATGAGCGCAACTCACTCTCTCCCCATTAATCTAACATAAGCAGAGAGACGAGCGACCGGGCTGGAGAGAGAGGGCAGTCGATCAATAGTGTTGAATGCGAGCACACGCATTAAGATAACCGTTGTAAACTATAATAAAACCAACTGTGTAATAAAGTGAATTGAAACGAAGACTAAACTACTGAATTATTACATTGGCGATGAGGTAAACAAAATCGAACGCGCGAACGAATACAAATTGACAAACTAAGGCAAGGGAGAAATAACATGTAAATAAACATTAAAAAAAAGAAAATGTTTAGGTGATGGCGAAATTGTCACACAATAATTCGATAAATTTGCTCTTTCTTTTTTCTCTTCGTTCACTCTCGTTGTTCGTATGTACATACATATGTACGTGCAGGTAAATGCACGCTGACGAATTAATGAGATGAAGAGAAGGAAGAATGAAGGAAAAGAAATAAAATATAAGAATTCTCGCAGGCATTTCAGTTTATGGCAGTTCGTATGAAAAAAAAACAACAACAACAAGTGGATATGGCTAAAGTCGAACGCCCGACAGTAGGATACCCTTCTCCCAATTTTTAAAATCCGTTACAAACGTGTAACCACACTCATAATTTTAAACAGAAATTTTGCACAAATATTTCTACTACATATAGCTTTCTCGCTCACACTCACACAGCGACGCACGTTAAGAGTGACGTCACCGTCGGCGTCAACTACTGAAAGCAGCGCGCAGGCTGCTGCTCGTACATTTGTACTGAAAACGTTGACTTGAATAACTTCTGTGTTATTGGTCCGATCGGATTGTAATTTGGGGGATATGTTCATATGGCATTTAGCATTATACATACCAAAGCATAATCGTAAATTACCGATTTGCGGGGGCGGTGGGCGTGGCATCGAGCATTTAACATAAACTTCACCTGCCTCTTATATATAGGAACTTCCATTCCAAATTTGGTGTCTCTAGCTTTTTTAATAGCTGAGATCCGTTCCCTCATACAGACGGACAGGCAGACGGACATGTCTCAATCAACTCGGCTAGTGATCCTGAGCAAGAATATATATACTTTGTGGGGTCTGCCACGCCTCCTTATGCCTATTACATACATTGCACAAAGTTAGTATACCCTTTTTTGACCATTTTTAATGGTCGAAGGGTATAATAAAAGAATAAAAAAAACAAGTGGATATGGCTACAGTCGAGCTCTCGACAGTAAGATACCCTTCTCCCAATTTTTAAAATCCGTTACAAACGTGTAACCACACTCATAATATCAAACAGAAATTTTGCACAAATACTTCTACTACATATAGCTTTCTCGCTCACACTCACACAGCGACGCACGTTAAGAGTGACGTCGACGTCGGCGTCAACTACTGAAAGCAGCGCGCAGGCTGCTGCTCGTACATTTGTACTGAAAACGTTGACTTGAATAACTTCTGTGTTATTGGTCCGATCGGATTGTAGTTTGGGGGATATGTTCATATGGCATTTAGCATTATACATACCAAAGCAGAACTTTCTAAGTTAAATACTTTGCTTAATAATCGTAAATTACCGATTTGTGGGGGCGGTGGGCGTGGCATCAAACATTTGAAATAAACTTTGTCTGCTTGGGAAATATAGGAACCTCCATGCCAAATTTGGTGTCTCTACCTCTTTTAATAGCTGAGATCCGTTGTCTCAAACAAACAGACGGACAGACGGACAGACAGACGGACATGTCTCAATCGACTCGGCTAGTGATCCTGAGCAAGAATATATATACTTTGTGGGGTCTGCCACGCCTCCTTATGCCTGTTACATACATTGCACAAAGTTAGTATACCCTTTTTTGACCATTTTCAATGGTCGAAGGGTATAAAAAGAAAAGAGAAAACAACTGACAAATTACAGTGACAGTGTCAGGAGACACAGATTTTATTATTGTTCTATCTGACTTGGGTCAGGGGCTGTACTAAATGTACAAGCCGAGTAAATAATTTTGAGCTGACTTAAGTCAGGGGCTGTACTAGATGTACGAGCCGAACAAATAATCATAAGCTGATTTAAGTCAGGGGCTGTACTAAAGGTACGAGTCGAATAATTAGTTATGAGCTGACTTGGATCAGGGGCTGTACTAAAGTATCAGTAGATAGGTATGCACATGTATATGTATGCCACGGTATATTCCTTGAAAATTATATGTAACTAACTACGATCTGACTAAGTCAGAGGCAGTTGGCCAAAACTATTAAAGCAAAATTTATTTTCAGTCGACCTACAAGCAATGGCAGAGAGCGTAATCAGGCCGTTTCTTTGCGAGACGATTGAGAAGTCCCTGTTGCGTGTAGAATGGGAGAAATGGTTTAGAGCTTTCGAAATATATGTGCAAGCTGAGGAGATCACCAGTTCACCATCCTGGAAAAGAAACAAACTGTTACATCTTGGCGCCCCTCAGCTACAAACGGTAGCATTTTCACTGCCCGGAGCCGTGATAACGGAAACGGCGGCTGGAGACCAGACCGACATATTTCAGACGTTAGTCGATAAGCTGAATGCGTTTTTCTCGCCGAAACAGAACTTAAGCTTCGAGAGACATCTATTTAGAAACCTTTCTCCTGCAGAGGGGGAGACATTTGCGAAGTTTGTATTGAGGCTGAGGTACCAAATTCAAAAACGCGATTTCGGAGCCACTAAAGCCGAAATCGAGGAGATCTGTTTAAAGGATAAAATCATCGATAGCTGCGCCAACATAAGCCTAAAACGGAAACTTTTTGAAAAAGAGTACAAATTATCGGAGATAATAAATCTCTACCAAATGGAGAAAGAAATCAACAAAGAGTCCGAGATAATGCGACCACAGCTGAATCTGGAGGGAATAAACAGGGTAACATCTACGAATACAAAATCGTCCAACATGCAGTGGGAGTGCAGCAGATGTGGTCGGAAAGGTCACAACCATAATAGCCCCAATTGTCCAGCCTTAAAACAACAATGCAATAAATGCACACGGTTTGGGCACATTGCAAACAAGTGCCGAACCAATTTAAAGCGACCAGGAAACCAGAACAACAGCAATGCAACAAAACGACAACGCTCAAACGTGAACCTGGTAAATGAAGGGGATGATAAGAAACCGGCAAATAATTGTTTTAAAATTCTAAGTGACGACGAAGACGAAGTAATCAAATGCCAAGTGAGTGGCCAAGAAATTCCTTTCATCATCGACTCAGGATCACTTTTTAATCTCATAAGTCCGGAGGATTGGTCAATTCTACAAGATAAGAAAGCAACAATTTTTAACGTCCAATGGGGCTGATCGAATCATTTTAGAGCATATGCTTCAGACGAATTACTGCAAATAATTTGTTGTTTTGATGCACCTGTATCCATTGGATCTAACCCGGAGGTAATTGCTCCATTTTTTGTAATTAAAAAAGAAAACAATCACTACTGGGCAAGGAAACGGCGATAAAGCTACAAGTATTACGACTCGGTTTAGAAGTCCACAGTATAGAGAGCGTATCTCCATTTCCAAAATGGAAACGATTGCCAGTTAAACCATCCATTGATCCATGTACACAAAACAAATTTTACCCATTTCGATATGAACTTTCGACGCTTGGGAAAATTCTGCTTAGAGGAACACGATTAGTCATTCCGGCAACACTTCGGAAGAGAGTATTAGAACTTGTCCATGAAGGTCATCCAGGCGAGTCAGCAATGAAGCGGCGGTTAAGGTCAAAGGTATGGTGGCCACGCATCGACCGAGACGCAGAGAACTTTGTAAAAGCATGTAGAGACTGTTTAGTAGTCTCTCAACCTTTAGGCCCAGCACCGATGCAGAGAACACCATTACCAACAAGCGCTTGGATGTCCATAGCCAGTGATCTTTTGGGTCCATTGCTGAATGGAAAATATGTCCTGGTCTTTATAGACTATTTTTCAAGATACATTTTTTATACCCTTGCAGAGGGTATATTAATTTTAGCCAGAAGTTTGCAACGCACCTTAGGAGACATCTCCGACCCTATAAAGTATATATATTCTGAATCAGCATAAACAGGAGTCCAAAAATGGATGTCCGTCTGTCCGTCCGTACGTCCGTCCGTCCGTCCGTCCGTCCGTCCGTCCGTCCGTCCGTCCGTCCGTCTGTTGCAACGCAAACTAGTCTCTCAGTTTTTGAGCTATCTTCATGAAACTTGGCATACAAGCTTCTTATTGCTGCGCGCTGTAAATAAGTCGGAACGAGCCAGATCGGACCGATATATCGTATAGCTGTCATAGAAACTATCGGCCGATTTTTGTTGTTTTTCAAGATATTGCAACAAGATTTGGCAAATCTTATTCTTATTACGTTCCTAATGTGCTGTCAAAATTGTATCAAAATCGGACCACTATAACATATAGCTGCCATAGGAACAATCGGCTGAAATTAGGGTTTTTGTATGCAAACTTGTTTTGTTCTTGAAAATACAGCACATTATCAATACTTTTTAATGTTATACAGTAACCCGCCCTTAGTTTTTCCATTTAAATATCTCAGACGTTTATATTCTATAGCTGTTATAGGAACAATGAGTCAGTCCGTCTGTCTGTTGCAACGCAAATTATTCCTCCAGTTATTGAGCTATCTTCATAAAAGTTGGCTCACAAGCTTCTTATTTCTGCCTTCATTAAATAAGTCGGAACGGGCCAGATCGGACTGATATATCGTACAGCTGTCATGGAGCCTATCGGTCGATTTTCGTTATATTTCAAGATATAGCTATCAGGCTTACCACATCCAAATCTAAGTATGTCCTTAATAATAAAGTTTCATCCAAATCGAAGTTAACTTATAACGATCAACGATCGGCCTAATGAAGGTACCTGTTGCAATTTTACGAAAATCTGATTACTATTATATATAGCTGTGTACAACTGCAAGGGTATAAAACCTTCGGCAAGCCGAAGGTAGCCTTGCTTTCTTCTTTTTTTTTTTTTTTTTTTTTTTTTTTTTTTTTTTTTTTTGGACGTTGAATACAATGAATGTATTAACAAGTGGTCCAACGACACCAAGCCGATGCTTGTTGCGCGCGGAACCCAGACGAAGTCCACCTCCCGCCTAACCGACCGAGAGGCACCGTCGCATAACGGACGACACGGAAATGCGGTAAAAATGCGAATAGACACGTGTAAGGAAATAACGCGATAAACATAGAAAACGCGGATAGAAGATAGAAAATGCATGCAGTAAAACATGGAGCTAAAGTTTATGCAATCGATATCCTCAACAGCTATTATTGGGGCAATGAAGGAAATATTCTGCCGATTACAGTTTCCAAAGGACAGATAATGTTAGACAGTACGTTATTGAGATGTTTGAAAATTATTGCAGTTTGAATTACCCTAATTACCCTAATACGGACTCCACCATATTGGCCTCAGGCTAATGGTGAGGTGCAGAATATAAACAAGTCCTTAATAAAAAGATTAAAAATTGCACATTTAAACAAGAAGAACTTGGAGCAGGAAATTCGGGAGTTTCTTTTAATTCATAACGTCACCTGGGTTGAAGCTCAAGCTGAAAAACATAGGAGGGATGTGGGAACCGGTGCGAGAGGAAGATGAGCGCAACTCACTCTCTCCCCATTAATCTAACATAAGCAGAGAGACGAGCGATCGGGCTGGAGAGAGAGGGCAGTCGATCAAGAGTGTTGAATGCGAGCACACGCATTAAGATAACCGTTGTAAACTACGAGGGTCGTTTGATAAGTCCGTGACTTTTTGAATAAAATATATTTTTTTCGTCAAAGAAGCGTTTTATTTCTCAACATAATCTCCTTTTAGCTCTATACATTTAGTCCAGCGTTTTTCCAATTTTTTTATTCCTTCCAAATAATAGGTTTTCTCAAGGCCCTCAAAATAGTCGTTTGTTTCTGTGATGACCTCTTTATTTGACCCGAATCTCTTACCGCCGAGCCATTTCTTCATGTTTGGAAACAAAAAATAGTCACAGGGGGCTAAATCTGGAGAATATGCTGGATGGGGTAGCAGTTCGTAGCCCAATTTATGAAATTTTGCCATGCTGACTACACACGTGTGCACCCGTGCATTGTCCTGATGGAACAGCACTTTTTTTCGCCAAATGCGGTCGTTTCTGCTTCAAATCAATATCGAATCTGTCCAAAAGCTCTGAATAATATTCGCCGGTGATCGTTTTACCCTTTTCAAGGTAATCGATGTGAATGATACCTTGTGCATCCCAAAAAACTGTGGCCATGACCTTGTTGGCCGACAGACCCACCTTGGCCTTCTTTGGTGCACGTTCACCCGGAGAAACCCACTGTCTTGATTGTTCTTTGGTCTCTGGTGTGGTGTGGTGGATCCATGTTTCGTCTACGGTAACGAAACGGCGCAAAAATTCGTTTGGATTGCGATTGAACATCGCCAAACACTCCTTTGAAATGGTCACACGGTTGCGCTTATGGTCGTGTGTGAGCAATCGCGGCACCCATCGCGCGGAAAGCTTTTTCATGTCCAAATATTCATGTAAAATGTGATGTACCCGTTCAGTTGAGATGCCTACAGCCTCAGCTACCTCACGCACTTTCATTCTCCGATCATCCAATATCATTCCATGGATTTTGTCGACGATGTCTGGCATGACGACCTCTTTTGGGCGACCTGAACGTTCGGCATCACTTGTACTGGTACGACCACAACGGAACTCAGTAAACCATTTCTTAACCATTGAAATTGATGGTGCAGAGTCCCCATAATATTTATCAAGTCTTTCCTTGGTTTCGGTGATGGATTTTTTACGCAAAAAATAATGCTTAATTAGCACACGAAATTCACTTTTTTCCATTTTCGTTAAAATTCACGAGATCGTCTGCTTTCAATGCCTATAAAACGCAAACCAAAAAACGCAGCTTTCTCAAAATTTTACAGTCAGCTGTTAATCGATAACTGCTGACAGGAGCAGTGTTGTATTTAGAGCAGGTGCGCGGCAAATACAAAAAGTCACGGACTTATCAAACGACCCTCGTATAATAAAACCTACTGTGTAATAAAGTGAATTGAAACGAAGACTAAACTACTGAATTATTACACTAATGATGTTGGTAGGTACTCCTTTCCTTGCCATTGCTCTCCATATTGTCTCATATTGCTCTACGCTCTGTCCACTGAATCGAACGCCTTCTTGAAGTCTATGAACCGGAGGTATAGCGGGGCTCTCCATTCCACAGCTTATTCGGTGACCGTGCAATCAACTGGTTTATCGAGCGCGTGTTTGTTTTGTCCTGCCGCTCGTTCCGCGTTGTCCGCAAATCTATCCAGTAGAGATCTCTTGTCGACTCTGACGGATCGTTTCACAGCTATGTACAATGTCCAATATTCGACGTGATTTTCCGCGAGCTGCTCCGTCTAATTAGGTCCCACGTCTCTCGTATATCCAGCCAGTCCTTTCGCGTTGTTGTGTGTCAAGTATTTGCTCTGCGATGGTCCTAAGTGTCCTGCAAGTGTGTTCTCATGGGTGGTCTTCTTCTGGGCTCAGTTGTTCTCGCTATGTGGATGCCATCCTTGCAGTGAGGTTGTTGTCCCTCAGTAGGTGCAGATTTAGGGAAGGCGCTCTATGATGTTGGCTGTTGGTGACGATCCTCGAGTGGTTGCGATTCAACTTTGTAGAAAGTTCTTCAATGACCAGTTCGTGATCACTATCTATAGATGCTCCCCTTTTATTCCGCACGTTCAACAACGACTGCCTCCATTTTCTGAATAGTGATATCACCTTGCCGTAGCTTAGAAAAGGTTGTTGTGAGCGCTGTGTAGAAGTCGTCCTTAAGGTCTTCAGTTGCGTCTTCTGTCGGGGCATAACATTGTATGATGTGTGTCTAGCCTTGCACTTGAACCTAGCGGTAATGAGTCTGTCAGATACGGGCAGACCCCATAAAGTATATACATTCAAGATCACAAGCCGAGTCGATTCAGCTATGTCCGTCTGACAGTCCGTCTATCTGTTTGAGACAACGGATCTCAGCTATTAAAAGAGCTAAAGACACCAAATTTTGTATGAATGTTCCTATATATCATAGACAGATCAAGTTAATATCAAATGTTTGATACCACGCCGACCGCCCCCGCTTATCGGTCATTTGCAATTATTAAGCAAAGTATTAAACGCATAACGTCGGTATACATAAATCTGAATACAATATGAGCAGTCGACGTCTACGTCGTGTGAGAGTGAGTAAGCCATATATACTAGAGTAAGTTTTGCAGAATTCTCTGTCTGAAATCTTGAGTGTGTTTACATGTTTGGTACGGATGTTACAAATTGGGAGAAGAGCATCTTACTTTCGGGCGCACCTGACTGTAGCATTACCCACTCGTTTGTTTTATTATTTTGCGAAGCAGATGCCTGGATTGATAATGAAAGAACAATCGTTTTTCTATTCTTCTTACTTTTCGCTTCAAACATTTTAACCATAACCATTGTGTGGCCAAAATTTGGGCAATCATATATTGCTTAAAAGTTTAGCAAGGACACTAACTTTAAAGGAAGATATGTCCCTTTCATATTAAAATGTAAGCTTTTCCATTTTTATACCCTTCGACCATTGAAAATGGTCAAAAAAGGGTATACTAACTTTGTGCAATGTATGTAACAGGCAAAAGGAGGCGTGGCAGACCCCATAAAGTATATATATTCTTACTCAGGATCACTAGCCGAGTCGATTGAGCCATGTCCGTCTGTCTGTTTGAGACAACGGATCTCAGCTATTAAAAAAGCTAGAGGCACCAAATTTGGTACAGAGGTTCCTATGCTTCCCAAGCAGGTGATGTTTATTTCAAATGTTTGATGCCACGCCCACCGCCCCCGCAAATCGGTAATTTGTGATTATTAAGCAAACCTTATAAACTTATAAAGTTCTGCTTTGGTATGTATAAAGCTATATGCCATACGAACATATTCTCCAAATTACAATCCGATCGGATCAATAACACAGAAGTTATTCAAGTCAACGTTTTCAGTACAAATGTACGAGCAGCAGCCTGCGCGCTGCTTTCAGTAGTTGACGCCGACGTCGACGTCACTCTTAACGTGCGTCGCTGTGTGAGTGTGAGCGAGAAAGCTATATGTAGTAGAAGTATTTGTGCAAAATTTCTGTTTGAAATTATGAGTGTCGTTACACGTTTGTAACGGATTTTAAAAATTGGGAGAAGGGTATCTTACTGTCGAGCGCTCGACTGTAGCCCTACCCACTTGTTAAATCTACAGCATGTATTTTGACTGGAATAAAAGCCATTACATCTTGAGATGTCAGATCAGGGACAAGCCGGGAAACGAAAATTTGCATCCTGAGTGGAACTCCTAAAACCATTTGAGACTCTATAAGCATTACACCTGCGGGAATGTTCGTATCTGGTAGTCCGGAAATTGAACTTGACTTCGGTATTTCGAATATCTGTGACACCAACCACAGTTGACACAGCCGATATTTTATGTGACACCATTTGTATACACTCGTCGACGACTGAGTGGAGAGGTAAACGACAACACCGGCCGAATCACCGGTGTACATGGTTGGTTAATAAGAGGAGGAGGAATGACAGCTTCGCAACATGAGCATATTTCTTGTGTTTGGGCGACTCATGCAATAGTTTTAGGCTATTAAATGAGTTGTCCAACGCTGAGAACTGATTGGTAAATTTACGAAAACTGCCAATAACTTTCCGAAACCCCGTCTTTGTCTGCCGCATAAACGTAATCATCTCGTTCTCCGCTTCCCAACACATGTCACAACAATAGCGCCAGGCCAGTGTGCTTGGACACGGCGTCAGTCCTAGAGGCAGTGTAGCCGGCACATTTTATGTGCACAACATTGTCACAGAGCCAGCAAGAGATGCTTGGCTGAGTAACAGTCTCTAGCTTTATTAAGCATGATTTTTATACCCTTGCAGAGGGTATATTAATTTTAGCCAGAAGTTTGCAACGCACCTTAGGAGACATCTCCGACCCTATAAAGTATATATATTCTGAATCAGCATAAACAGAGGAGTCCAAATTGCAACTTGTACCTTCATTATGCCGATCGTTTATCGATATAAGTTATAAAAGTTTATTATTAAGGACACACTTAGACTTGGATGTGGTAAGCCTGATAGCTATATCTTGAAATGTAACGTAAATCGGCCGATAGGTTCCACGACATCTATCGGTCCGATCTGGCCCGTTCCGACTTATTTAAAGAGGGCAGAAATAACAAGCTTACGGTCAAAAACAGGGGGACTAATTTGCGTTGCAACACACTGACGGACTGACTGATTGTTCCTATAACAGCTATAGAATATAAACGTCTGAGATATTTAAATGAAAAAACTAAGAGCGGTTTACTGTATAACAATAAAAAGTATTGATAATTTGCGGTATTTCTAAAAACAAAACAGGTTTTCATACAAAAACCCTGATTTCAGCCGATTTTTCCTATGACAGCTATACATATGTTATAGTGGTACGATTTTGATACAATTTTGACGCACATTAAGAACGTAATAAATATAAGATTTGTCAAATCTTGTTGCAATATACGAGGTGTGTTCAAAAAGTATCGCGACTTTTGAATTTTCTCGGGTTACGTACAATAGAATTTCGATTTTTTTGTGGCGTTATGTTGGTACTCATGTCTGTCACTTATTCCGACAAGCTCGGCCATTTTGAATGTTCACTTAATTGTTGACAGCTGCTTTGCTTGCACGTGTTTTGGATCGTCTTCGATTTTTACCTATCCAAAAAAATGGATCAAAGAACCTGTATCAAATTTTGTGTGAAAAACGAAATTAAGTGCGCGGATGCATTCCGAATGTTGACTGTAGCATACGGAGAAGCTACCTTGGACCGAAGCAACGTTTTTCGGTGGTACAAAATGTTCTCAGAAGGCCGAGAAGATGTGAACGACGAAGAGCGTGCCGGGCGCCCGAGCACTTCAACAACAAACGAAAAAATTAATGAAGTGGAGAAAATGGTATTGTCCAATCGTCGAATCACCGTTAGAGAAGTTGCTGAGGACCTGAACATTTCGATTGGCTCGTGCCATTCGATTTTTATCAATGATTTGGGCATGAGACGGGTCGCCGCGAAATTCGTACCAAAATTGCTCAATTGCGACCAAAAACTGCATCGCATGAACATTGCTTGTGCGCGACTTTTTGGCCAAAAACAGCACACTAATGATGCCGCATCCACCGTATTCCCCAGATCTGGCCCCCTGTGACTTTTTCTTGTTCCCTAAACTGAAGAGGCCCATGAAAGGACGACGTTACGCTACGATTGACGAAATAAAGACGGCATCGAAGGAGGAGCTGAACAAGATAAAAAAAAATGAATTTTTGAAGTGCTTCGAAGATTGGAAAAACCGTTGGCACAAGTGCATAATATCTCAAGGGGGTTACTTTGAAGGGGACAAAATAGATATTCATGAATAAATAAATAATTTTTGAAAAAACACAAAAGTCGCGATACTTTTTGAACATACCTCGTATTGAAAAACAACAAAAATCAGCCCAGAGCTTCTATGACAGCTATACGATATATCGGTCCGATCTGGCTCGTTCCGACTTATTACAGCGTGCAGCAATAAGAAGCTTGTGTGCCAAGTTTCATGAAGATAGCTCAAAAACCGAGATACTAGTTTGCTTTGCAACAGACGGACGGACGGAAAGACGAACATCGATTTTTTCGACTCCTCTGTTGAATCTGATTCAGAATATATACACTTTATATCGGAAATGTCTCCTAAGGTGCGTTGCAAACTTCTGGCTAAAATTAATATACCCTCTGCAAGGGTATAAAAACAGATTGAAAGTAAACAAGAATATTAATAAATATTAATGACTTACAAACCAGTGGGTTAAGCAGGCATGCACTCACGAAAGTGAAAAAAAAAATTACACAAGTTAGTAATTATTATGTGTTCAATTTACAAAACGCCGAAAGTTTGCAAACAAAATTTAAAAAAACAAGTGGGTAAGGCAGGCGCCGGACAGTAAGATAGCCTTTTCCCAATTTTTAAAATCCGTTACAACCGTGTAACCACACTCATAATTTCAAACATAAATTCTGCACAAATACTTCTTCTACATTTGTAATGAGAACGTTGACTTGAATAACTGCTGTGTTATTGGTCCGATCGGATTGTAATTTGGAGAATATTTTCATATGGCATTAGGTATACCTTAGCAGAACGTTATTACTTCAATACTTTGCTTAATAATCACAAATTACCGATTTGCGGGGGCGGTGGGCGTGACATCAAACATTTGACATAAACTTGTTCTGTTTATTATATATAGGAACCTCCATACCGAATTTGGTGTCCCTAGCTTTTTTAATAGCTGAGATCTGTTGTCTCATACAGACAGGCAGACGGACATGGCTCAATCGACTCGGCTAGTGATCCTGAGCAAGAATATATATACTTTATGGGGTCTGCCACCCCTCCTTATGCCTGTTACATACAGTAATATAGTATACCCTTTTTTGACCATTTTCAATGGTCGAAGGGTAAAACTAGTCGGAAAGGCTACACCAAAAGGTGTTGGAAATAATAACTAATAATCTCAAATTATCGATTTGTGGGGGCGGTGGGCGTGGTAAGGGAAACATGATCCCAAATTTTGGGTCTCTAGCTTTCTTAATAGCTGAGTATCAGACGCTCATACAGACGGATAGACAGAGTTGGCTAAATCGACTCGGCTAGGGAAGCAAGAATATATATATGTACTTCATAGGGTCGCAGATGTCTCCTTCTGCCTGTTAGGCATTTCGACAAACATAATAGACCATGAAATTTTTTTTAAATCCATAGCCTAAAAACATTGGGTAATTAGTTATCCGAAACATCCGTCTAACTCGACTCGTTTCGTCGTTCCTGTCGGAAAGGCTACAGTCGAGCGTGTCGGAAGTAAGTAAGACACTCATCTGTATTAGTGGTCAAATCGGATAGGTCAATATGCAATTTAGATGATAGATCCGTATGGCATTCAATCGGTACTTTGCTTAATAATAGACTTTTGTTGAACCAAAAAATGTGATACATATTCCAGGAGCTTCTGGTATAACATAGAATACCCCAACGCACTAAGAGTCTATAGTTTTTATGAGAACAATAATCTGTGCGCAGACAGACGTAACTCTATCGACTCGGTTATTAATCCTGAGTATGTGAGGACTCAGCTGAAACCCCCACCTACATTTTTGATATGTTGTATATAATTATTGGGTCAAGTGAAAAGTTCGTTTGGTTTTTTATTGATTTTTCAAAAGATGATAGCTTTGTGTACATTTGTCCGATTTAAGTCAAATATGTGCCGATTTGTTCGTAAACTTGTTGCCAACGAGATTCCAACGTCATTATACCCCTTTCGTAGAAGGCTCCTATGGCAAAAAAGTCGGAGAGCCAATTTCACAGCCCTCTCTTGTGGGCAACTTCTCACCATTAAGCGCGTTCGCCATGGCCAGGATCACTTGGTGCCAGACCCAGACTATAAGGTGGGTGCATTAGGATCTTCCGCTGAGCTGACGGAGTTTCTGGCGCGTCACCAAAGACGTGTGTGGCCTGGTGTTGTCCTGATGCAACACAATTCGGACTCTGTTAATCAAAGATGGCCTCTTTTGGATGAGTGCTGCCTTCAAGCGGTCCATTTATTAGCATAGAGGGCCGAATTGAGCGTTTAGCCATTGAGTGTTTAGCCATAGCAGCTCGTAGTAGATGATTCCTTGCCAATACAACCAAACACGCAGCAAAACCTTCCTGGCCGTCAATCTTGGCCACCGTCTGGGCCGCTTCCCCGAGCTTTGACTTTGTTGTCGTAAGTGACCCATTTTTAATCGCCCCAAGCCCCAATCCGATTCAGAAACGGGTCGATTTTGTTGAGATTCAGAAGCGAACCGCGTGACGATCTGTTTCCGCTATTTCCATGACAGGCCTTCCGACGCGTGGTGCATCTTTGAAATCTAAATTACAGGAACGGAACGTAGTAAACTACTTTTGTGCTACATGTTCGTTTACAGTATCGGGCCCATAAACTAAATTAACTTTTTCAGCCGAAAAATTTTAAAATATAGCGAATTTTCTCTTTGCTGGTCTCCATCTTTGACGAGCGCTCACAACGTACTGAGTCAATCTATCGAAAAACTGTCAAAAACAAACTTTTAGCGCGAATAAACACGTTTTCAGCGCCGTAAAGTACAATAACGCCATCTCTCAAAGAAAAACCGAACGAACTGTTTACTTGACCTAATATTAATTTTTATACCCGCTACTCATAGAGTAGAAGGGTTTTATAACTTTGTTCAAACCGAAAATGTATGTAACAGGCAGAAGGAGACATCTCCGACCCCATAAAGTATATATATTTTTGATCAGTATCAACAGCCGAGTCGATATAGCCATGTCCGTCTGTCAGTCTGTCTCTCCGTCCGTCCGTGTGAACACCTGGATCTCAACTATTATAAGAGCTAGACCTACCAAATTTTGTGACAATATGTGTTATTACTGCACGCTTATCAAGTTTATTTTAGATTTTTGCCACGCCTCCACCCACCCCTATAAATTGAAAAAAAAAATTACTACAGCTGTAATATTAGCTCTACAGCAACAGTTTTTATATACATTATAAATACAATATTGCGGACGTGTCGTGAAAATTTCAGTAAGATTGGACTATAAATATGGAAGATATTAAAGAAATAGTAGTGGCATGTGATCACGTGTTTTGTCTGTTTTATTATGTTAGATATGCAAAATATGCAGGTTCAACTCCGGCGGCAAGCACTTTTTTTCAACATGTGCCAACATTATTTGCACTGATCATGATTGCAATTTTATAGTAGCTTCATAAAAGATGCAGTGGCTGAGTAGATGGGGTCGTTGATTGTGAAGCGAAAGGGTACGGGTTCGAATCCTACTCGATCCGATGCAAGTGGGTTTTCTGAAATTTGCTTTTTTTCAAGCACTTAAAATATTTTAAGTTTAGTATTAAATGCATTTGATTAAAATGAATTTTATGGGAAGTGAGTTGGTACTGGTTTTTATCCTGTACGACAAGCTGAATGGTCTCATAATGCAACTTTGCCTGCCGGTCCAAATAAGCATGTGCTAATGGGGGAGTGGTTATAGTTGCAAACTGCATATAACAATATATAATAATAATGTTCATTCAGACCTTCTCTTTGCCACATCTGGTGTTCCTCAGAGTAGCCATTTAGGCCCCCTTCTTTTTACGCTTTTCATCAAGGACCTACCCCTGGTCATACACAACTCCCGTACTCTCATGTATGCGGATGATGTAAAGCTGTGCTATCAATATAAAGATGACCACTGTCACTCTAACCTACAAGCCGACTTAAATAGTTTTCACTCTTGGTGTTGTGCGAATTTCTTAAACCTGAACAGCTCTAAATGCAAGCTGATGACATTCTCCCGAGCCAGCCCAACGTTCGTTTCTTATACTCTTTGTGGCTGTGAATTAGATAGAATCAACTTAGTTGATGATCTGGGGGTCCGATTGGACCGAAAATTAAAATTTTCCGAACATATTTCTAATATGGTCAATAAAGCCACTGGTGTTCTTGGCTTTATTAAGAGGTGGTCTAAGGAGTTTGACGATCCTTATGTAACAAAGACCCTCTATACATCACTTGTTCGTCCAATTCTGGAATACGGATCATGCGTATGGTGTCCCCAGTACACTACTCATAAAAAACGCATTGAATCTGTACAAAAAAAACTTTTTCTTTTCGCTTTACGAGGCCTTAACTGGGATGTAAACTTAAGACTTCCTTCTTATGGCAGTAGACTTTTGTTGCTTAATTTACCATCTCTAGCTAACCGTAGAACCATGCTGGGTGTAGTATTCATTAATAACCTCATCCAAGCTGATATTGACAGTGTAGACCTAGTTAGTCGGCTACACTTCTCTGTCCCTTGTAGAATAACACGTAATTACTTTCCACTAACTCTTCCATATTGTAGGTCGACTTATGCCCTTCACGATCCGTTTAGGGTATTATGCTCGGACTACAATAATCTATACTTTCTTATTTCTAACGCTTCCTCTGTTGTGCATGCCTAAAATTTGAAATCCTGTCCTATCTCTCTAGACATTAAGTAATCTTTCCTCGCAAATCTTTCCTATCTTTAGTATTAATTTGCATGCCCGCGTTCTCTATTCGCGTTTCGAGTCGTACGTTCGGCGACTGTGCCCCTCGGTCGGTTGAGCGGGAGGTGCACATTCGCTGTGTCTGGGATCCGCGCGTAACAAGCATCGGCTTGGTATTGCATGGACCACTTGATTATACATTCATTGTATCAACGTAAAAAAAAAAAAAAACAAGAAAGCAAGGCTACCTTCGACTTGCCGAAGGTTTTATACCCTTGCAGTTGTACACAGCTATATGTAATAGTACTCAGATTTTCATAAAATTGCAACAGGTACCTTGATTCGGCCGATCGTTGATCGTTATATGTTATAAAACTTCGATTTTGATGAAACTTTATTATTAAGGACATACTTATTTTTGGATGTGGTAAGCCTGATAGCTATATCTTGAAATATAACGAAAATCGACCGATAGGCTCCATGACAGCTGTACGATATATCAGTCCGATCTGGCCCGTTCCGACTTATTTAATGAAGGCAGAATTAAGAAGCTTGTGAGCCAACTTTTATGAAGATAGCTCAATAACTGGGGGACTAAGTTGCGTTGCACCAGACAGACGGACTGACTGATTGTTCCTATAACAGCTATAGAATATAAACGTCTGAGATATTTAAATGGAAAAAATAAGGGCGGGTTACTGTATAACATTAAAAAGTATTGATAATGTGCTGTATTTCCAAGAACAAAACAGGTTTGCATACAAAAACCCTAATTTCAGCCGATTGTTCCTATGGCAGCTATATGTTATAGTGGTCCGATTTTGATACAATTTTGACAGCACATTAGGAACGTAATAAGAATAAGATTTGCCAAATCTTGTTGCAATATCTTGAAAAACAACAAAAATCGGCCGATAGTTTCTATGACAGCTATACGATATATCGGTCCGATCTGGCTCGTTCCGACTTATTTACAGCGCGCAGCAATAAGAAGTTTGTATGCCAAGTTTCATAAAGATAGCTCAAAAACTGAGAGACTAGTTTGCGTTGCAACAGACGGACGGACGGACGGACGGACGGACAGACGGACATCCATTTTTGGACTCCTCTGCTTATGCTGATTCAGAATATATATACTTTATAGGGTCGGAGATGTCTCCTAAGGTGCGTTGCAAACTTCTGGCTAAAATTAATATACCCTCTGCAAGGGTATAAAAAAAAAGCTTTTTGAGGTCCATGGTTCAAATCCCCTCAAGGGCATAAATTTTTTCTTTTTTCTTCTGTTCTTTCTTTTTTTTATACCCTTTAACCATTGAAAATGGTCAAAAAAAGGCATAAGGAGGCGTGGCAGACTCCATAAAGTATATATGTGTATTCTTGCTCAGGATCACTAGCCGAGTATTGAGACATGTCCGTCTGTTTGTTTGAGACAACAGATCTTAACTATTAAAAGAGCTAGAGACACCAAATTTGGCATGGAGGTTTTTAAATTTCCCAAGCAGATGAAGATTATTTCAAATGTTTGATGCCACGCCCATCGCTCTTGTCCGGACATGTCTCAATCGACTCGGCTAGTGATCCTGAGCAAGAATATATACACTTTATGGGGTCTGCCACGCCTTCTTATGCCTTTTACATACATTTGACCATTTTCAATGGTCGAAGAGTATAAAATGGGTCATCTAGGCGCCGCGGCGCCACAGTAATTGCATAGGCAAAAATTGTTACAAAAACAAAATACATACATACGAGACCATACGCACAAGCAGGCTAATACAGAAACAATATACATACACACTACACGCTGCTCGAGTGCGACCTCGCTCGACCGAAAAATGTGTATCTGTGATCCAGAAGCAAATGTGTGTCAATCGTCGATTTATCCAGACCATGTGTTTGGGCAAACGGACCGGCGCGTCAGCTGATAGACTCTAATTCGTAAATTTGTTGATACGATACGATTTAAAAAGATTGGGTCGAATTGGGTTGACTGACGCGCGACTGAAGCGATTTGTGGACCAATTCGTTTCGTTTCACCGCCGCTGTTGGATTCACTGAATTGATCATGAAATTTCGTGTTTGATGCGATTTAAGAAAAATGTGATTTTTCCACTGGTACCTAGCTTTAAGTGTTAAATTTTCACAATAAGGGATATAAATAGTAACATATCCATTCACGCCCACACTTAAAACTTTCCAACTACTCATAACATGAATGTAAATTATAATATAACAACAACACTATTGTAAAATCCACATACACACATTATAATTTAAGTTCAAAATGTAATTAATGAAGCCCTACGATTAACTTTGGCCATTTCATTTGTCATTTTTCAAACCACCCCATACTTTAAAGCTTAAACATTCCCACGTTCAAATCGAACACCTGCAATAACAAACAAGTGTCTCTAATGGTTAACGCATCAAGAGTTAACTTACTGTATACGGACAATAAAAGTGTAAGAAAAAACCAAACAAAAAAAATAAAAACTTTACAACAACTCAAACAAATCTAACCATGTCAACCGAGCAAATCCAAATCAGGCAAGTGCCTTCATTCATACCCAAGAGCTCAGTGCCTTTATTAGAAGGATCGAGTTCATACTTCATCTATACCTATCGACCGACGTCAGACAAATACATGAGTTCTTCAGTGCAATCCATATGCAGATTGCAAGAGATGCCCAACGAGTATCACGGTTATCTGGAGCAATAACCTGGCCGGACTTGAGGGCTGCCCTCATCAGCGAGTACAAGATCCAAACACCATGCGAGGAGCTGCTTCGACGACTTTACCATACACCTTTCACTGAAAGTCTCCGTAAGTTTGTCATAGAATCAAAATCATTTATAATATCAAATAAGCTTATGTTAAACAAGTCGGTAAGGGTACAGTCGAGTGCGCCCGACAGTAAGATACCAATCTCCCAATTTTTACAATCGTGTACCCATACTTTTAAACAGAGTACTCTGCACAAATAATTCTACTAGATATGGCTCACAAACATAACCGAGTGAAGCGACGCGTTACGACGTCGATGTCAACTGCTCAAAGCAGCGCGCCAGCTGCTGCTTGTACATTTGTACTGAAAACGTTGACTTGAATAACTTCTGTGTTATTGGTCCGATCGGATGGTTATTTGGATGATATGTTTATATTGCATTAAGCTTTATGAGTACCAAAGCAGAACGTTGTGAGTTTACTAGTTGGCTTAATAATCACAAATTACTTATTTGCGGGGGCGGTGGGCGTGGCATCAAACATTTGAAATAAACTTCATCTGCTTAGGAAATATAGGAACCTCCATGCCAAATTTGGTGTCTCTAGCTCTTTTAATAGATGAGATTCTGTTGTCTCAAACAAACAGACGGACAGACAGAACATAGCTCGATCGACTCGGCTAGTGATCCTGAGCAAGAATATATATACTTTATGGGGTCTGCGACGCCTCCTTATGCCTGTCACATACATTTTGCACAAAGTTGGTACCATTTTGAATGGTCGAAGGGTATAAAAACGAACGTTCTCGAACAAATTTGTATGCCCCGACCCTTGTTGTGCTGCTGTCTCTACCTACCGAGCCTACCGAGCCTTTGGGAGAAAGTCTCTTGCCTTTGGGCAAAAGTCTCTTGCCTTTTTTCCCAAAACGTTCTTGCCTTTTGCGTCTCCTGACTTTTACGACTCTTGCTTTTAGAGTCTCCTGCTATTTGTGGCTCTTGCTATCAGATGCTTACGCGGCTTGAGGGGTGTGCTATGTGCGGCCTGTGCAAAAAGATAATCGAGTGGCAAAAATCTTATACATTTTTGAGTGGCTTGTTGTGCATGCATGCATGTTGCAGTCCTCTGATCCAAATATAGAAGAAAACAAACAACTTTCGCACGTTTTGGTCGAATATGGTGATATTCAATACAAGGAAGGTGACAAATTTGACCTTCAAAAGAACGATTTAACATTCTACTCACACAAAACACGAAAACCCTATTTACAAAAAAAACCTTATAAATACTCCTAAGCATTTGACAAAGAAGTCAACGAAATGATAGAACAAATGATAATTAGGATATTCTATTCTCCTTATTGTTCCGCCATTTGGATTGTCCCAAAGAAAAGCGATGGTTCTGGCAAACCAAAATTGCGATTAGTCTTAGACTATTGCAGTCTCAATGAGATAACCATTGTCGACAAATTCCTTATTCCGATAATGGATGAAACATTAGACAAACTTGGACACCGTCAATACTTCACAACCATTGATCTAAAGGTTTCCATCAAATTCAAATGGACCCACAGTCAATATCCAAAACAGCATTTTTAACAAAACATGGACACTACGAATATATTCGTATGCCTTTTGGCTTGTAATTTTACACCAGCAACCTTTCAACGTTGTATGAACAACCTTCTAGAAGACTTAACCTAGGATTTTTTAGTCTATTTAGTTGCTATTGTCATTTATTTCACCTCATTGGAACACATAATATCACTAAAAAGGTAATTTGAAAAGCTACGATCAGCCAATTTAAAATTACAACTTGATAAATGTGAATTTCTAAATAAAGAAACAGAATTCCTCGGTCACATTATCACGACAGACTGTATAAAACCAGACCCTAATAAAATAAATGCAATTGTTAATTTCCCTATTCCTTAAACTACAAGGAATAAAATCTTTCCTTGGACTCTGCGGATTCTACCGTAGTTCATTCCTAATTTTGCAAAAATAGCAAAACCCAAGACACTCAAACTAAAAAAGGTGCAATAATTAACACAAACGATAACGACTACATAACTCCCTTTGACAAACTAAAAGTACTCATCACGTCCGATCCAATTCAAATACACCCTAACTTCGAAAGGAAATTGTTACTTACATAATAATAATATAATATAGCTATCTGCTATGCAAGCAGAACTCTTAATGAGCACGAGCTTAACTATTCGGCAATGGAAAAGGAACTATTAGCCATAGTATGGGCAACAAAATACTTAAGGTCCTACCTATTCGGTAGAAAGTTCGACACATAATATGAAGATAGCATTGGCCACTTGTATGGTTAAGCTATATTAAAGACCCTAATATGAAGTAACAAAGATAAAAAATTAAATTAAAGAATATACGAGGGTCGTTTGATAAGTCCGTGACTTTTTGAATAAAATATATTTTTTTCAAAGAAGCGTTTTATTTCTCAACATAATCTCCTTTTAGCTCTATACATTTAGTCCAGCGTTTTTCCAATTTTTTTATTCCTTCCAAATAATAGGTTTTCTCAAGGCCCTCAAAATAGTCGTTTGTTTCTGTGATGACCTCTTCATTTGACCCGAATCTCTTACCGCCGAGCCATTTCTTCATGTTTGGAAACAAAAAATAGTCACAGGGGGCTAAATCTGGAGAATATGCTGGATGGGGTAGCAGTTCGTAGCCCAATTTATGAAATTTTGCCATGCTGACTACACACGTGTGCACCCGTGCATTGTCCTGATGGAACAGCACTTTTTTTTCGCCAAATGCGGTCGTTTCTGCTTCAAATCAATATCGAATCTGTCCAAAAGCTCTGAATAATATTCGCCGGTGATCGTTTTACCCTTTTCAAGGTAATCGATGTGAATGATACCTTGTGCATCCCAAAAAACTGTGGCCACCTTGTTGGCCGACAGACCCACCTTGGCCTTCTTTGGTGCACGTTCACCCGGAGAAACCCACTGTCTTGATTGTTCTTTGGTCTCTGGTGTGGTGTGGTGGATCCATGTTTCGTCTACGGTAACGAAACGGCGCAAAAATTCGTTTGGATTGCGGTTGAACATCGCCAAACACTCCTTTGAAATGGTCACACGGTTGCGCTTATGGTCGTGTGTGAGCAATCGCGGCACCCATCGCGCGGAAAGCTTTTTCATGTCCAAATATTCATGTAAAATGTGATGTACCCGTTCAGTTGAGATGCCTACAGCCTCAGCTACCTCACGCACTTTCATTCTCCGATCATCCAATATCATTCCATGGATTTTGTCGACGATTTCTGGCATGACGACCTCTTTTGGGCGACCTGAACGTTCGGCATCACTTGTACTGGTACGACCACAACGGAACTCAGTAAACCATTTCTTAACCATTGAAATTGATGGTGCAGAGTCCCGTAATATTTATCAAGTCTTTCCTTGGTTTCGGTGATGGATTTTTTACGCAAAAAATAATGCTTAATTAGCACACGAAATTCACTTTTTTCCATTTTCGTTAAAATTCACGAGATCGTCTGCTTTCAATGCCTATAAAACGCAAACCAAAAAACGCAGCTTTCTCAAAATTTTACAGTCAGCTGTTAATCGATAACTGCTGACAGGAGCAGTGTTGTATTTAGAGCAGGTGCGCGGCAAATACGGATCACGGACTTATCAAACGACCCTCGTATATATATTTTTTTATACCCTTGCAGCGGGTATATTAATTTTAGCCAGAAGTTTGCAACGCACCTTAGGAGACATCTCCGATATATCCGATATATCCCTATAAAGTATATATATTCTGAATCAGCATAAACAGAGGAGTCCAAAAATGGATGTCCGTCCGTACGTCCGTACGTCCGTCCGTCCGTCCGTCCGTCCGTCCGTCCGTCCGTCCGACCGTCCGTCCGTCTGTTGCAACGCAAACTAGTCTCTCAGTTTTTGAGCTATCTTCATGAAACTTGGCATATAAGCTTCTTATTGCTGCGCGCTGTAAATAAGTCGGAACGAGCCAGATCGGACCGATATATCGTATAGCTGTCATAGAAACTATCGGCCGATTTTTGTTGTTTTTCAAGATATTGCAACAAGATTTGGCAAATCTTATTCTTATTACGTTCCTAATGTGCTGTCAAAATTGTATCAAAATCGGACCACTATAACATATAGCTGCCATAGGAACAATCGGCTGAAATTAAGGTTTTTGTATGCAAACCTGATTTGTTCTTGGAAATACCGCACATTATCAATCATTTTAATGTTAAACAGTAACCCGCCCTTAGTTTTTCTATTTAAATATCTCAGACGTTTATATTCTATAGCTGTTATAGGAACAATCAGACGGACTGTCTGTATGTCTTCATAAAAGTTGGCTCATTCGATGTACTGTTATAATTGTTCAATAAATACCACAGAAACCAGCAGCATCCAAATATATTTTATATTCTGAATAACTGCAAGGGTATGAAACCTTCGGCAAGCCGAAGGTAGCCTTGCTTTCTTGTTTTTATATTAATTTGCTTTTATTTATTGAATCTTCTTGTATAAGAACTAACAATAAGTTTAAAAATCTTAACTATAACAAGTATTTTTTGAACAGTTGTATCAATTTTCCAACTGAGACGTTGTATTAATTTTCCGGAGACGGGAACGGCTGCTGAGCTGGATTAGACGTCTCGCTAGGTTGTTGGGGTGCGTGTAAAGCTTGCTATGGTATTTTTCCTTAAGTTCCGTGATTGCATTGGTAACTGATGGGATATTTAAGTCTCTTTGGATGTTTTCACTCCGAACGTACCACGGTGCCCCAGTGATGGTTCTCAGAATCTTTGATTGTGCTCGCTGTATGATGTCAATATTGCTGTTGCTGGCATTGCCCCATAACTGTGAGCCATAGGTCCAGATAGGTTTCAATATAGAATTGTAGAGTAAGACCTTGTGATCTAGGCTGAGCGGAGAACCAAAGTTGATGAGCCAGTGTAAGTTGTTGGCTTTGAGTTTAAGTTGGGTTTTTTTTGGCTTCAATGTGCCTGCGCCATGTGAGTCTTCTGTCAAGGTGTACTCCTAGGTACGCTACCTCATCTGCTTTCGGGAGTGGTATGTTGTTCAACAAGAGTGGTGGGCAGTCTTGTCTGTTTAGCGTAAACGTCAGGTGCTTGCATTTTTGCATTTTATTCGCCAGTCGGAGAGCCACTTCTCAATGTCGATGAGGTGCAGTGCCAGCTGCGCTGTAGCTTGGATAGGGGACCTTGAACGGCTAAGGATAGCTGTATCGTCAGCAAATGTGGATACCGTTAAGCGACTATTTGAAGGGATGTCGGCTGTATAGATGAGGTATAAGGTTGGCCTAAGAACGCTGCCTTGGGGGACTCCAGCCTCAATTGTATGATCAGTGGAAGTGGCAGCGTTGCACCGCACTGCAAACTTTCTGTCATAGAGGTAAGACTTTAGAAGTTTGTGTGTGCTTTCGGGTAGGGGTATTTTAATTTTAAACATTAGGCCTTCGAGCCAGACTCTGTCGAATGCTTGGGATACGTCTAAAAATACTGCTGTACAGTATTCGCGATATTTGAATGCAGTTCTTATTTCCGTTGTAATACGATTCACCTGTTCAATGGTTCCGTGGCTTTCGCGGAATCCAAATTGATGGGCTGGGATTATGTTGTGGTATCTCAGATGTAGATTAAGTCGGATCAGCAGGCATTTTTCGAATAGTTTCGAAATACATGAGTAGACTTATTGGTCTGTAAGATGAAGGGACTGTGTGGTCCTTACCAGGCTTTGGAATCATTATGATAATCGACCTCTTCCATCGTTGTGGAAAGTAACCAAGTTTGGTGATGGCATTAAAGAGCTTGGTTATGTAGCGAACTGCAGAGTGTGGCAGCGGGATGATCATTTCCGGTGTTATAAGGTCGCACCCGGCGGATTTTTTCGGGCTGAGATTGTCTTTGATTATTTTAGTTACTTCTTTAGGACGAAACACAATTGGGGTGTGTTGCTGGTGGCAGTTTACGGGTGAGGACGGTAGCGCGAATGTGCTAGTAGCCTGGTTTGGCGTGAACACATTTTGTAGGTGAGCGGCAAATGTGGTGGCTCTGTCTGCATCACTACGGGCCCAGCCGCCTGAGGAATACCTTATCGGCAAAACGGTTTCAGTCGGTGGGCGAAGAGTTGAGTGGGCTCACCACAGTGACATTTGTTTTGTGCCTTTGGTGAGAGTTGCTCTATGTATCGGGCAGTGTACGGCCGCTAGTGTGAGGAGAGTGTTGTCCTCCAGCTGAATGTTGATAGATGTGGCCTGAAGATGATTTTCCGCAAATTCTTTGTAAAAGTGGTGCTTCATACGGTTCCTTATGAGTATGGCGGTGCCACTGTGTGCTTTTTCGTCGGGATGATTTGTACCATAGAAATGGTAGTCTCTTAATTGAAAATTGTATTTGCGTGTGAGATGAGTTTCCGAAAGAAGCATTACGTCGATATGCTTCTCATGTAGGAATTGAGCTAGCTCAAGTTTGCGCTGTGAAACGCAATTGGCGTTCCACGTAGCTATACGTAAGGCAGCCATTATTTATTTGATTGTTGGGCTACAAGCATTTGTATCAAAAGGTTTTGATTACGCATCATGTCTTGAATGGTGGTCTTCATAAATGTCATAAATTCCATCATGCTCTCTTGTAGGGCTTGCATCATAGCTTCAGTTTTTGTTTCCTGCTGCGCAGCTGGGTTATAGTTTTGTTGTGTGTCTAATTTTGTGTGCACTTCATGTGGGGTTCGGGAATTTTGGGTTGGAGGCGTCATACCGGATTTTAAAACGTTTGCAAATGTTATCTTGTTAGTGTTGGATGTAAGCCAGGGAGCGAAACTTGCTATTTTCGAGAAAAGTACTTTAGCATTTGTTTCTAATGGTGTCAGCGTAGCTGTTCCTTGGTGTGTCCGCCCCGTATTCATTCTTTTGTGAAGACGGATTTTCAGCTCTTTGTAGATTGGACAGCCTCTGTAGTTTGCTGTGTGATTGCCCCCACAGTTATTGCATTTTTTCTCGCATGCATTTTCTTTGTTAGTTTGACAGTGTTTGGAGTCGTGGAGATCTCCACAGACTACGCACACCGGGCGAAGAGTACAATACGACCTCGTGTGGCCATACTCTTGGCAGTTTGTACATTGTACAGGAGCGTTACGTTTGTGCGGCTCTTCTACTGTGATCCTACGATGCAGAAGGAGCTGGAGTTTGTAAATTGGGTGAACCTCGTTTTTTCTAGATGGCTTGTTTTCTGGTTCAAGCTCAATCTTGAAGAGTGGTTGGGGCTGCCTGTTTCTGTTTTTGATATTGAACACGCTTTTGGCGTAAAATCCCTTTTCTTTTAGCGCCTCAGTTATCTCTTCGGGCGTAACATCAGACTCAATGCCCTTCAGTACTACTTGCAGGCCCTTGCTGCTTTTAAGCTGGTAGGTGTAGAAGCCTATTTTTTGTGCGGTAAGATAGTTTGTGACTTATCTGTAGTTGTCCTCCGTTTTCGTTTGAAGTTTGATTTCATTGATAGTACCTCTTACGAGGGGAATTATATGAAAGCTATCTTTTCCAATAAGGCCAATCAAAGTATTTACAAAATCGCTTGTGCTCTTCTCGCGGATGTATATTGGCGGAGGCTTTGTTTTCTTTGGTTCGATATCAACGGATCCCAGTGGCACTTCCTCAGCGGTATCTGCCAGCAAGGCAAATCTTTTGGTATTTGCGGGGGCTACATTGTTGATCAAGGTAGAGTTGTCGAGTGTATTTTTCGGCTTGTTTTCCAAATCTGAATTTTCCGGGCTGAGCTTTCGGTTTATTGTAATGTAGCGGTCCATTCCAGTCTGCCAGGTCGACCCAGCTTTTTTGTTTACGTTTTCTTTTTGTTTTGCTGGTAGTCCAGCAGAACCGTTAATTGCTTGCGGTTTTGATTTCGCTGACTCAGTCAGAGCGTGAGCGGGTGCAGCCGATGACGAGTAGAGCGGGCTTACGGTATTTCTCCAGCTGTTGTTGTTGGAGGTAACAGGGCTTCTGTCGGAGCTAAGAGAGCGGGAGAGCAAGAGCGCGCTCTTTCTTGATTTGTTGGTAGAAGAAAGTTTCTTGGGTTATGGGTTATTGACCGCTCGATGCCTGCGTTTGGGGTTGTCGGTGAGACGTAGGAGAAGTACGCGTTGTTGCGTTTAATTGAGAGCCGGCGTTCGTCTTGCTCACGCTGACGCTGAGCGCGAGTGTCGTTCTGACTCAAAGTTTTATTATTTAAGATAACAAATCACTATATATATTTAAGCGATCTTGCATCGCATAGAGCGTCTCTTTCGCTTTCGGATTATTTATTTAGTTTATTTTATTAGACGTTCACTTCACTCAAAACAATCGATTTTGTGGGGAGCTCGATAAAAACACGTCTTCACACGTCGGCGATCGATTGTATTGATCAAAGAAATATGACTACAATACTTAATACTTACCTGGTAATGAAAATCATCATGCTGATGGGTTATCCACAGTTCAAATTAAAAAAATTTTTTAAGGGGACAACTCAGTTTCCCTTCCTATAGAAAAACTCACACTTCAGTTTAAGGAATTATTATCCTGATTACCAAAAGCTTATTCAAATCATTATAAGCGAACATTGCTAAAACTGTACATAAAAATACGTAACAAGTCTTTGAAACGACCCCAGAAACCTTCAATCCCAGAGACAAGTATATAATGGATTTTTACTTAATCAATAATAAACTATTCCTATCATGTCATTTATTCTAAGTACTCATTGAGCTCGAAGCTAAAAGAGCTATTATACGCATATTCAAGCACACGGGTTAACTCTTACATAGAAATAAAAGCCAAGAAAGATTCCGCCTTCATGTGCACCACAGTTAAACTCTGGTTAGAATCAGAGGGAGTAAACATAAACATAAAAAAATGTAAAAATGTAATTTCTGACATTAAGAGACTTCATAAAACCGTCAATAAAAAATTAAGAATAATAACAAGAGAGAATAAACCCGAGAAAATACTTTACGTATACAACAAAACGAAACACAACACAACTGGACGAATTGGACAGAAATCTTCGTTTTGGCAGGAGCCCCTGCCTATAACATACAACAAAACAAGAAAGACAAAATTGACAAGTTCAATGAAATTAGACAAGACTTCAGTATAGACAACAACTTCAGATAATCCACTTTAGTTAGATCAAAAATAAATAACCCATTCAAAACAAGTGGGTATGGCTACAGTCGAGCGCTCGACAGTAAGGTACCCTTCTCCCAATTTTCTAAATCTGTTACAAACGTGTATCCACACTCATAATTTCAAACAGAAATTTTGCACAAATACTTCTACTGCATATAGCTCTCTCGCTCGCACTCACATAGCAACGCACGTTAAGAGTGAGGTCGACGTCGGCGTCAACTACTCAAAGCAGCGCGCAGGCGGCTGCTTGTATATCTTGTACTGAAAACGTTGACTTGAATAACTTCTGTGTTATCGGTCCGATCGGATTGTATTTTGGAGAATGTATTCATATGACATTTAGAATTATACATACCAAAGCAGCACTTTCTAAGTTTAATACTTTGCTTAATGATCGTAAATTTATATGTTCAATACTTTGCTTAATAATCATATATTACCGATTTGCGGGGGCGGTGGGCGTGGCGTCAAACATTTGACATAAACTTGTTCTGCCCCGGATATACAGGAACATTCATACCAAATTTGGTGTCTCTAGCTCTTTTAATAGCTGAGATCTGTTGTCTCAAACAAACAGACGGACAGACAGACGGACATGTCTCAATCGACTCGGCTAGTGATCCTGAGTAAGAATATATATACTTTATTTGGTCTGCCACGCCTCCTTATGCCTGTTACATACATTGCACAAAGTTAGTATACCCTTTTTTGACCATTTTCAATGGTCGAAGGGTATAAAAACAGGTAATTAAGGCAAATTGACGACAAACATTATTAGGAAACAAATAAAGGGAGAAAAACAAGAAAGCAAGGCTACCTTCGGCATGCCGAAGGTTTTAAACCCTTGCAGTTATACACAGCTATATGTAATACTACTCAGATTTTCATAAAATTGCAACAGATACCTTCATTAGGCCGAACATTGATCGTTATAAGTTATAAAAGTTCGATTTTGATGAAACTTTATTATTAAGGACACACATAGATTTGGATGTGGTAAGCCTGATAGCTATATCTTGAAATATAACCGAAATTGGCCGATAGGTTCCATGACAGCTTTACGATATATCGGTCCGATCTTGCCCGTTCCGACTTATTTAAAGAGGACAGAAATAAGAATCTTGTGAGCCAAGTTTCATAAAGATAACTCAAAAAATGAGAGACTAGTTTGCGTTGCAACAGACGGACGGACAGGCGGACAGACGGACATCGATTTTTCGACTCTTCTGTTGATGCTGATTCAGAATATATATACTTTATAGGGTCGGAGATGTCTCCTAAGGTGCGGTGCAAACTTCTGGCTAAAATTAATATACCCTCTGCAAGGGTATAAAAAGCTAGAGACACCCAATTTGCTATGAAAGTTCCTATATATCCTGGGCAGAACAGCAAAGTTTTTAAGTCACAAAGTTCTGCTTCGGTAAACTTTAATGACATATAAACATATACTCCAAATTACAATCCGATCGGACCAATAACACAGAAGTTATTCAAGTCAACGTTCTCAGTACAAATGCTCGGTATGAGCAGCAGCGGCCGCGCAGCCGCGTGCATAATTTATGTTTAAAATTATGAATGTGGTTACACGTTTGTCAAGGAGTTTAAAAAAATGGGCGAAGGGTACATTACTGTCGGGAGCGCTCGACTGTAGCCTTACCGACTTGTTCAAACTGGATCAATTAATTTACTAATAAACCACGAATATCATTATCTGTTAACTTAAATAAAACCGAAAACACTCAAGAAAAATGTACCACAAATTCAGTACCTAATAGAAAAACTTCATAGAGAGATGAACGGTATAAGAATCGCAAAACGTAGTAAACGCGGTCTTGCTAATTTTATGGAATCCTTTTATAAATACTTGTTCGGGACATTAGACCAAGAAGACAAAGAAGAATTACAACAAAAAATAAGTGACATTTCTAAAAATAATGTACAAGTAAGCGAACTCAAGCACTATCTATAACTAAAGAAATGGAATGGAATTTAATTAATAGTTTTGAAAGATATCAAATCTTAGCTTTAATAATTTTCAACTTACAACAATTCACTGAATACATAGATGACATAGAATTGAATTGCAACTGACACGCTTAACCCAAAACTTCTAAAACATAATTCGTTAACCCACGTCAATTCTGAAAAACTT
Organism: Zaprionus tsacasi; assembly: GCA_018904105.1. Classification (NCBI taxonomy): domain Eukaryota; kingdom Metazoa; phylum Arthropoda; class Insecta; order Diptera; family Drosophilidae; genus Zaprionus; species Zaprionus tsacasi. The sequence goes on from JAEIFR010000384.1 coordinate 496,701, forward strand.
CTTAACATAAAACTACTCTTTGGCTCAAATCTGACACTGACGAGATTCTGATAATATCCCACATTCCCAGAGACATAATTAAAGCACCAATATTCGAAATAATACCATACCCAGACGAAAAAGATAACATATTAACACTTACACCGCAAGCTCTAAAAGTTTAATTATAAATAAATGTATCACAGGTATACTTAATCAGGTCACAACACAATGTAAATACAGCAAAACACACTCTGATTTTGAAATAAAAATATTTTGGACCTAATACAATTACAATTGGAACCTTCCTAAGACCATTATAAATCAAAATTGTACCAATAGAGAAATCATAATAGAAGGCAACAATATGATAAAAGCATTTAATTGTTCCGTTCAACTGGAAGAAATATTAATTACCATCACAATGTTAGGTTATACTCAAATCATATAAGTAAACAATAAGGAAACATAACTCGAACCTCTCAAATACATTCAAGCAAAAGAAAAAATTGAACAACACACACAATCAAATATCTTCCAAATAATAACACTGCAGCATTAATCATAATAACACTCATTGTAGCTGGCTCGAGGTCAAAGTACAAAACTACAAACACTTTGTTTTTAATTTCTGTTATTTTTATTTTTCCGATATATTTCGGTTGCTCTCCGGTAACCGTCTTCACGGTTAAAAACACAATATTAACAAACAAGGAAAATAACAATATTTATAAAAACTAAAAAACTACACTGAAACCCGAAATTTGCTCTCCCAGTAGATAAGAGAAGTTTTCCACTCTTTAATTACATCGCGGACGGCGAATAACTGGTGCAGACACATAAAAACAAAGAGAACCAAGAAACAGCACGCACGCATTTCTCTTTATTTGTGAAAGAACATAAGACAAAAATGAAAGAGAATGAACGGGATCAAGCAATAATATATACAGTGGGACGAGCTAGGAAATTTTTGAACAGAAATAAAAATATATTAATTTTAAATTCTGACAAAGGGAACAAAACATTGGCAATAGAAAAAGACGAATATAAAAACAAGAAAGCAAGGCTACCTTCGGCTTGCCGAAGGTTTCATACCCTTGCAGTTATACAAAATATAAAATAAATTTGGATGTGGTAAGCCTGATAGCTATATCTTGAAATATAACTAAAATCGGCCGATAGGCCCCATGACTGCTGTACGATATATCAGTCCGATCCGGGCCGTTCCGACTTATTTAAAGAGGGCAGAAATAAGAAGCTTGTGAGCCAAATTTTATGAAGATAGCTCAATAACTGGGGGACTAATTTGCGTTGCAACAGACAGACGGACTGACTGATTGTTCCTATAACAGCTATAGAATATAAACGTCTGATATATTTAAATGGAAAAACTAAGGGCGGGTTACTGTTTAACATTAAAAAGTATTGATAATGTGCGGTATTTCCAAGAACAAAACAGGTTTGCATACAAAAACCCTAAGCCGATTGTTCCTATCGCAGCTATATGTTATAGTGGTCCGATTTTGATACAATTTTGACCTCTACAAGGGTATAACAAGTGGGTAGGGTTACAGTAGAACGCCCGACAGTAGGATACCCTTCTCCAAATTTTTAAAATCCGTTACAAACGTGTAACCACACTACATATAGCTTACTCGCTCGCACTCACACAGCGACGCGCGTAAATCAGCGTGACGCAACGTCGACGTCGACGTCAACTGCTAAAGCAGCGCGCCGGCTGCTGCTCGTACATTTGCATTGAAAACGTTGATTTGAATAACTTCTGTGTTATTGGTCCGATCGGATTGTAATTTGGAGAATATGTTCATCTGACATTTAGCATTTTGCATACATACCAAAGCAAAACTTTCTAAGTATAATACTTTGCTTAATAATCGTAAATTACCTATTTGCGGAGGCGGTGGGCGTGGCATCAAACATTTAACATAAACTTGTTATGCCCCGGATATATAGGAGCCCACATATCAAATTTGGTGTCTCTAGCTCTTTAAATAGCTGAGATCTGTTGTCTTAAACAGACAGAAAGACGGACATGGCTCAATCGACTCGGCTAGTGATCCTGAGCAAGAATATATATACTTTATGGGGTCTGCCACGCCTTTTTATGCTTGTTACATACATTTGCACAAAGTTAGTATACCCTTTTTGACCATTTTCAATGGTCGAAGGGTTTAAAAAGTCTGGTTGGTAAGGCTACATTTAACAGCGACTTACAATAAGACCCTTCGCCCAATTCGAAACATCCATTACAAACATACGTGGAGAATAAAATAAAGAGAAAGAGTGTTCTCAAAAAGCACAATAAAGCCATTCCAAACGCTGATATTATTTAGGAGGTACCTCTTAATGGCCTAGAAATGACAATGTGGTGTATACATTTTGCTTTGACCATTCCTTTTCGGATATAAACGTGGACAATCAAAGAGCGAAAATCAGAAGCGTTATTAAGCTATGATAACCGATTTTTTCATGCTAACTGTTCGTGAAAATGGACTGAAACGCTTTCGGTTTATATTCAGTGAGTAATATCAACAAACATCAACAAAAATTCTTGGCGAACATAAAAATTGGAAAATACACAGTAAAGTATCGAAAAGCAGGAACATTGCGTCATTTAGCTTGGTGCGACACTTGCGTAATATCAAAAATCAAATTTCCTAAGGCAACCTAACCTAATCTAACAAGTCATATCAATCCTTCATCTGAACTTTTATTTTTTAAATTAATTGGAAAATACTGATTGTTTTCTTTGGACCAACAAAAATTTTTATACCCATTGAAAATGGTCAAAAAAGGGTTTACTAACTTTGTGCAAATGTATGTGACAGGCATAAGGAGGCGTGGCAGACCCCATAAAGATTAGGTTCTGTTGTGGTATGTATAAAGCTGAATACTATATAAACATATTTTCCAAATTACAATCCTATCGGACCAATAACACAGAAGTTATTCAAATCAACGTTTTCAGTACAAATTTTCGGTACGAGCAGCAGCGCGCTGCTTTGAGGAGTTGGCGTCGACGTTGCGTCGTGTCGCTGTGTGAGTGCGAGCAAAGAAGCTATATGTTTTAGAAGAATTTGTGTAGAATTTTCTAATTGAAATTATGAGTGCGGTTACACGCTTGTAATGGATTTAGAAAATTAGAAGAAGGGTTACTGTCGGGCGCTCGACTGTAGCCTTACCCACTTGCATTCAGCTTTATATACATACCAAAGCACAAATTTAAAGGTTCAATACTTTGCTTAGTAATCGTAAATTACCGATTAGCAGGGGCGATGGGCGTGGGATCAAATATTTAACATAAACTTGTTCTGCCCCGGATATATAGGAACCTACATCGCAAATTTGGTGTCTCTAGCTTTTTTAATAGCTGAGATCTGTTGTCTCAAAAAGACAGACGGACATGGCTCAATCGACTCGGCTAGTGATCCTGAGCAAGATAGGGTAGAAGGGTATTATAACTTTGTTCAAACCGAAAATGTATGTAACAGGCAGAAGGAGACATGTCCGACCCCCTATAGTATATATATTCTTGATCAGTATCAACAGCCAAGTCGATATAACCATGTCCGTCTGTCAGTCTGTCTGTCCGTCCGTCTGTGTGAACACCTGGATCTCAGCTATTATAAGAGCTAGCTAGCTAAGAGCTACCAAATTTTGTGACAATATGTGTTATAACTGCACGCTTATCAAGTTTATTTTATATTTTTGCCACGCCTCCACCCGCCCCTGATCACCAAGTTAGTCAGCGATGAATGCTGATGATTGAAGTTGGCTACTTCGTGAAACAATTGTACATTCAAGCCCGCTCCTTGTCTTTTGACAAGTGTTCTTGTTGTGTTTGGTAAAAAAATCGACTAGATACTAAATTAGCTGTCTGTAGATCTTTTAATATGTGATTTTTTTGTTCTCATACAAACGGACATGGTTCAATCGACTCGGCTAGTGATCCTGAGTTATAGTTATATAGTTTATGGGGTCTACGCCAGCTACATACATATGCCTGTTGCACAAAGTTAGTATACCTTTTTTGACCATTTTCAATGGTATAAATGTGTGGCCTAAAGAACCACAAGGCCTGACTGAGGAACCGGGGGAGGAGTCGTTAACGCGGAGCGCGTGGCATAGATGTGGACAAATAGTCGGTAGCATGCAGATAAAGAATAAGAAGAAGAGTTAAACTTCGCATACCCTGGAATTGAAGAAAAAACGCAAAGCTTGGACAGAGGTCGAATAGAAGACATAAGTAGGAGTAGGAATAAGCAGGAGTAACGTCGTACGACAGAGACTGAAGAACGGATGTGTAAAGAGAAAGCAAGGACAGAAAGTTTAAACCTTCGTAGTCACAAGGCCCCGAAAGGTCACCGCCATGCGGTAAGTTTGGTCGATGGGCATGGCATCTATACGATATTGGACCGATCTGGCTCGTTCCGAATTATATACAGCACGCAGCAATAAGAAGCATGGTCTGCAATGTTTCATTTAGATATCTCTAAAGCTGAGAGATAATAATAAGGGTATAACAATGAAAAACTATATAAACATGTGAGCTTCTTTTAAAAAACAGTCTTTTATAATTCTAACAGCGACTATATATACTTACGTGAACAAGAGTATTTTGATAACGAAATGCAAGATTTACCACCGCTTCTAACTTTAAAATGAGAGAACGATATTTATTTTCTCTTATTATTTGATTCTTTGGCTGGTCAAAAGAATTTTGACATTGCCTTCCATAATTCTCTTGCAGTGCAAAACACGTGCTTTGGTTTCTTAATGCTTATTAACATGGCAACAACTCCGATTTTTATGCTTTTTTATACCCTTACAGAGGGTATATTAATTTTAGCCAGAAGTTTGCAACGCACCTTAGGAGACATCTCCGACCCTATAAAGTATATATATTCTGAATCAGCATAAACAGAGGAGTCCAAAAATGGATGTCCGTCTGTCCGTCCGTCCGTCTGTTGCAACGCAAACTAGTCTCTCAGTTTTTGAGCTATCTTCATGAAACTTGGCATATAAGCTTCTTATTGCTGCGCGCTGTAAATAAGTCGGAACGAGCCAGATCGGACCGATATATCGTATAGCTGTCATAGAAACTATCGGCCGATTTTTGTTGTTTTTCAAGATATTGCAACAAGATTTGGCAAATCTTATTCTTATTACGTTCCTAATGTGCTGTCAAAATTGTATCAAAATCGGACCACTATAACATATAGCTGCCATAGGAACAATCGGCTGAAATTAGGGTTTTTGTATGCAAACCTGTTTTGTTCTTGGAAATACAGCACATTATCAATACTTTTTAATGTTATACAGTAACCCGCCCTTATTTTTTCCATTTAAATATATCAGACGTTTATATTCTATAGCTGTTATAGGAACAATCAGTCAGTCCGTCTGTCTGTTGCAACGCAAATTAGTCCCTCAGTTATTGAGCTATCTTCATGAAACTTGGCTCACAAGCTTCTTAATTCTGCCCTCTTTAAATAAGTAGGAACGGGCCAGATCGGACTGATATATCGTACAGCTGTCATGGAGCCTATCGGTCGATTTTCGTTATATTTCAAGATATAGCTATCACGCTTACCACATCCAAATCTAAGTATGTCCCTAATAATAAAGTTTCATCAAAATCGAAGTTTTATAACTTATAACGATCAACGATCGGCCGAATGAAGGTACCTGTTGCAATTTTATGAAAATCTGAGTACTATTACATATAACTGTGTACAACTGCAAGGGTATAAAACCTTCGGCAAGCCGAAGGTAGCCTTGCTTTCTTGTTTTATATTAAATTTTGCAAAAATTGCTTACATTTTCGAGAAAAATAAACATTTTATGAGTAAATATATGAGAATATTCTACAACCGGTTAATTCAAAGCATATACAGAATTTCTGATAACTTTAAGGGAAATTAAGCCAACATACGTGTAACTAAGAGAGAATATAAGATTTGAAAAACTATGTTTAAAAAGATAATCGCGTCCGACATATAATTATTTCTCCAAAATTAATGATAAATGCAACGTAACAAAAGATGTAATGTAATCTTTTGCAAATGCGGCCTACGCAAAGTCAATAATGTTATAATTATAAAAACAATAAAATTATGTTTCGTTATTACAAATGGTATTAGATATAATTTCAGCAATTTTTTTTATAACTTCAGTTTTTATTCCAAATTTTCCATTTTGTCGCTCAAAATTTCTGTTAACTCTGGCCGAGTTTCAAAAAACACACTTTGGACTATTTTTCATTCAAATAGTCGGACATGATTTGGATGCTTTCTATTGTTGATCCACATTATGTATGTATGTGCATAGTTTATGCGATCGGGAAAATGCGTTGCAAACATCTGTTCAAAACTAATATAGCCTATGCAAGGGTGTAAAAAATCTAGATTTGCCGTTACAGACAATATTAATTTTTGTCCCCGATTTATACATTAAAACACTGCCTAATTTGACGCGTAAAAGCCTGAAGTGGAACCACTGGTGATGAGTCAAACAGTGAACATAAAAAAGTATTCTAACTGTTGACTGGCAATTAAAATACTTACTCATAGTCGCAGTCAATTCACCTTACAAAATAAATAATCACAGTCGCCAAACATTTTTTATTTATAACGCTTATCTGTAAGCTTATTTAATCTCAATCAGTGGGAAAAACATTTGCACTTACCAGTTACACTACAGTGTGTTGGACTCCACATAGTGCTAGCACACTGTTTATGTTAAAAAAATAACAACGCACTCAAAATTCGGACAACCTATGAGGTTGTTATGTAGTATATTATTAAGTGCACTTTGACAAAGTATGTAAGACAAAACCAGCAAAAATTACGACAGTGCGTTTCACGCGTAGCGTATTTTAATAATTATGTGCACATCAGCAACACAAAAAAAAACACAAAGATAAAAGCAAGATCTTGATAGCTTGGTTAGTATTAGAGCTGGGTTGAATACCTACGATAGTTCCGATATATTGATAATTTGTACATTGTACGATTCAATTTGTAAAGAATCGATCATTTCGATTTTTTTCCAAAATAATTGATGTTATCGTGTATCTAAAGTAAGATACTTTAAGACCATAACTCTCAAATAATAAATGTTCCTCTCGGCTCCTGCGAAAGGTAATTGCCTAGTTGACGGGGCTTAGGGTTAATCGCAACGTAAAAAATTCGGGTTTTGACCTATAAAATTTAAAAAAATTCACCTGAATCCAAATCCGTTTACGCTGAAGTGCTAAAATCAAAAAATGCTTACGTCGCGATTAACCCAAAGCCCCGTCACTAGACATTTACCAAAAATCACCTAAATCTAAATCCGTTCACGCTAGTTAACAAAAAAAGCACAAAACTGCATTAAACAACAGTATATCGATAAATTCTATACTTTTCTCATGAATTTGATATGTCTGGCTTACACACCATGTGAGGCACTGAAAAAGTACATTGAACAGCACTATTTTGCGATGTAGCCATGACTTGTTTTTTTTTTTGCAATTCAAATAATAGAATTTGTAAGCGATATGACACAATAAAACAATGGGCTGCAGACAAAAAAAATATTTTAAAAATAAAAGAAAATATCACCGTAAGGCGAAACAAGTATTGAAAAAAAAAAAAAAAAACAAATCGCGCGATTTGTTTTTTCAAAAATTGTTTATCCTCGACGATATTTTCTTTTATATATTAAATTTATTTTGTCTGCCCGTTTTTTGCAGCCAAAAATGCCACACTGTGGCAACCACACACACATGAAATTCATTTTCATTGTTTTGGTTGTATTAGTAAGCAGCAGGGCTGCCAGCTACATCTCTTAAAACAAGAGAGCGAGGCTACCTTCGGCTTGCCGATGGTTTCATACCCTTGCAGTTTTACAAAATATAAAATATATTTTTGGATTACTGCTGGTTTCTGTGGTATTTATTGAACAATTAATTATTAATTGTTAATTAATTACTAATCAATTATTAATTATCGAATGACCAAACTTATATTTGGATGTGGTAAGCGTGATAGCTATATTTTGAAATATATCGTAAATCGGCCGATTGGTTCCATGAAGCTATACGATATATCGGTCCGATCTTGCCCGTTCCGACTTATTTAAAGATGGCAGAAATAAGAATCTTGTGAGCAAAGTTTCATGAAGATAGCTCAATAACTGTGTGCATATTTTGGGTTGCAACAGACAGACGGACTGACTGACTGTTCCTATAACAGCTATAGAATATAAACGTCTGAGATATTTAAATGGAAAAACTAAAGGTGGGTTACAATATAACATTAAAAGTTTTGATAATGTGCGATATTTCCAAAAACAAAACAGGTTTGCATACAAAAACCCTGATTTCAGCCGATTGTTCCTATGGCAGCTATGTGTTATAGTGGTCCTATTTTGATACAATTTTGACGGCACATTAAAACATTAACATTACGTAATAAGAATTAAATATGCCAAATTTTGTTGCAATATCTTGAAAAACAACAAAAATCGGCCGATAGTGGCAGCTAGATGGCAGCTATGCGATGTATCGCTCCGATCTGGCTCGTTCCGACTTATTTACAGCGTACAGCAATAAGAAGCTTGTGTGCCAAGTTTCATAAAGATAGCTCAAAAACTGAGAGACTAGTTTGCGTTGTAACAGACGGACGGACAGACGGACATCGAATTTTCGACTCCTCTGTTGTTGCTGATTCAGAATATATATATTTATAGGGTCGGAAATGTCTCCTAAGGTGCGTTGCAAACTTCTGACTAAAATTAATATACCATCTTCAAGGGTATCAAAAGAACAGATCAAGACGAAAAAAAAACTGAAAATAAAAGGATAGACCAACAAAAAAAAGGACAAACATGTCGGAAAGGCTACAGTCTAGCGCGCCCGACTGTGATATTCTTGCTACAACTTTGCGAAAAAATACATCTCACAGTCTCAAATTTGTTTGTCTAATTCGTCTTATCGTTATCATCGATTTAAAAAGAAGAAAAAAATAAAAATAAGAACAGAAGAAGAAACAAAAAAAAAAATGTATGCCCCTGAGGGGATTAGAACCGTGGATCTCAAAAAGCTTGTATTATGCAGTTTGCAATTATAACCACTCCGCCATTAGCACATTATTATTTGGACCGGCAAAGTTGCATTATGAGACCATTCGGCTTGTCGTACAGGACAAAAACTAATACCATTTCACTTCCCATAAAATGATTTTTAATCAAATGCATTTAATACTAAACTTAAAATATTTTAAGTACTTGAAAAAAAGTAAATTTCAGGAAATCCACTAGAATCGGAGCGATTAGGATTCGAACACATACCCATTCGCTTCACGGTCAACGACCACATCCACTCAGCTACTGCACCTTCTATGCATCTGCTATAAAATTGCAATAATGATCAGTGCAAATAACTTTAGTACATATAATTGAAAAACAAGTGCTTGCCGCCGGAGTTGCACCTGCATATTTTGCATATCTAACATAACAAAACAGACAAAACACGTGGTCACATGGCACTACTATTTCTTTAATATCTTCCATATTTATAGTCCAATCTTACTGAAATTCACGAGACGTCCGCAATATGGTATTTATGACGTATATTAAAAACTGTTGCTGTAGAGCTAATATTGCAGCTGCAGTCAATTTCTTTCAATTTATATTGGCGGGTGGAGGCGTGGCAAAAATCTAAAATAAAGTTGATAAGCGTGCAGTAATAACACATGTTGTCGCATAATTTGGTAGCTCTAGCTCTTATAATAGCTGAGATCCAGGTGTTCACACAGACGGACGGACAGACAGACTGACAGACGGACATGGCTATATCGACTCGGCTGTTGATACTGATCAAGAATATATATACTTTATGGGTCAGATATGTCTCCTTCTGCCTGTTACAAACATTTTCGGTTTGAACAAAGTTATAATACCCTTCTACTCTATGAGTAGCGGGTATAAAAACAGGACAATAGGTTTTTTATTTAAAAACAGGCTAAATTTCTTACAACTCATACCTTTATACGTTATTCAACGAGTTTTAAAGACACTTGCAGAAGGTACAGCAGGCACTGTCTTTATCTTTATAGTCTCTGCAGACCAGGGCTGCCAGCTGTCTTAAAAAAGGATAAATCAAGACGAAAAACCCTGAAAATAAAAGGATAGACCAACGAAAAAAAAGGACAGGAAACAGGACAATATGTTTTTGATTTAAAAAAGGCTAAATTTCTTATAACTCATATCTTTATATGTATTTCAACAAGTTTTAAAGACTTTTACAGTAGGTGCAGTAGCTCCTGTCTATATCTTTATGATCTCTGGCAACCCTTTTTTTTTTGTATCCATATTATTTATTATTCTATAATCAATAGGAATCGTTCAGTTCCTACTGAACTTAACCTAATGTGTAGCTTAAAAGATAATATTATGGTTAATGTTCCTTAAATTATTTATATATACAAATGTACAGATTGAGTGATTATGCTATCTTACGAGTAAGGAGCTCATGGGGGTGAATTCTCTTTAAGCGTCGGAGGGAAATGGGGTCGACGAGATCATTTGCCAACGTGTTCGGGTGGGCGGTGAGTCTGTCGGCATATCGGCTGCTGTGGAAGTTTATTTGGTCTCCCAATGGGACAACTTTTAAGTCCCTTTCGATGACCCGGTTGCTCACGTACCAGGGTAGCCCAGATGCATGTCGTGCCGCTCGCGATTAATAACTCTAAGTCTATTGAGTTGCGTCTTGGAGGCAGTACCCCACACTTGAATGGCGTAGGTCAGCGTTGGACGTAATATGGCTTTTATCAAGACAGCCTTAGTTGCCATATGGAGTTTTCTTGAGTGGAAGAGCCAATCCATCTTTTTGAGTTTCCATGAGGATTTGGCTCTAACTGCCGTGATATGGGCTTTCCAACTCAGCGTCCGATCAAGGTGTACTCCGAGGTAGCAGTGGGATGTGACGTAGTTTATGATCTCTCCGTTGAAGAAAAGACCTAAGCATGTTTGAGGTCGCAGGGTGAATGTAACACAGGCCGATCTGGCAACCCACTGTTGAAATCGTGCGATTTCACCTATCGTATGACATGTATGCTAAAAAATTTCTCTTGGGATATTTCACAATTAATTGAAAATCTATAGGCAGCGAATCAGTAGCGGGGGAAAACGATTTGTAGTCAAATTTTGAGGTTTTATTGCGAATATAAGGAAAATTCAACAAGAATACAAAAATTATGTAAAGATATGTTGAAAGATAGAGTAAATTAACAAAGATAAAGCTTTGTAAATAACAATTTATTGGGCACACAAAAAAAGGACAAATTTCCGGACAGTATGATATTGAAATATTTTCAGGCTAGACGAAAATAAAAAGGACAGATCTGTCCGGAAAAAGGCTGACCCGGCAACCCTGCTGCAAACCCACTGTTGAAATCGTGCGATTTCAGCAACGATATCCGACATTTTTGCTTATAAATTTCTCATGGGATATTTCACAATTAATTGAATATCGATGGGCAGCGAATCGATAGCGGGGGAAAACGATTTTTACACAATTTATGTGGCGATATTTCGATTATATGGACAATTCAACTTGAATGAAAAGAATTATGTGAAGATATGTTGAAAATTAGAGCAAATAAGCAAAAAAAAAACCTTTGTTAATGACAATTAAAAAAAGGACAGATTTCCGGATAGTATGATTTTGAGATTTTTTCAGGCTAGACGAAAATAAGAAGGGATAGATTTGACCGGAAAAAGGCTTACCTGGCAGCCCTGGTAAGCAGTGTTATTCAACACATTAATTTATTGGTTTTTGTTAATAACTATTAAACCACTTAACTTAGCACTTCAGCGTGAACGGATTTGGATTCAAGTGAATTTTTTACATTTTATAGGTCAAATCCCGAATTTTTACCATGAGTCCAGGAAGTTTTTATTGTTTCATTGAAACACCGTCATGGCCTTCAATCAATTGTCCCATTAATGCAAATATACCTTTGCGTACCTTTTCACGTCGTCTCTTTGCAAATGATATCGATGTCTTCAAGTAAACATCAAGGATTTGAAAAATAAAAAAAAAACAGGAATGTCGAATATTTATACCCTTCGACCATTAAAAATGGTCATAAAAGCGTATACTAACTTTGTGCAAATGTATGTAACAGATATGAGGAGGCATGGCAGACCCCATTAAGTTCATATATTCTTGCTCAGGATCACCAGCCGAGTCGTTCTGTTAAAAGAGCTAGAGACACCAATTTTGGTATGAAAGTTCCTGTATATCCGGGACAGAACAAGTTTATGTCAAATGATTGCCCATCGCCCTCACAAATAGGTAATTTGTGATTATTAAGCAAAGTATTAATGTCATAACGTTCTGGTATACATAAAGCTTAATGACATATGAACATATCCTCCAATTCACAATCCGATCGGACCAATAACACAGAAGTTATTCAAGTCAACGTTCTCAGTTCAGATGTACGAGCAGCAGCCGGCGCGCTTCTATGATCAGTTGACTTCGACGTCGACGTCGCAACGCATCGCTGATTGGTCCGAAATCCGTAAATAGCTTATTATTTCTGAAGTCTTATTAAAAATTAACAAGAAAGCAGGGCTACCTTCGGCTTACCGAAGGTTTACTCTTATAGTTATACGAAATATAAAATATATTTTGATTGCTGCTGGTTTCTGTGGGATTTATTGAACTATTATAACAGCACATCGAATGACCAAACTTATATTTGGATGTGGTAAGCCTGATAGCTATATCTTGAAATATAGCGTAAATCGGCCGATAGGCTCCGTGACAGCTATACGATATGTCAGTCCGATCTGGCCCGTTCCGACTTATTTAAAGAGGACAGAAATAAGAATCTTGTGAGCCAAGTTTCATGAAGATAGTTCAATAACTGGGGGACTAATTTGCGTTGCAACAGACAGACGGACTGAGTGATTGTAACAGCTATAGAATATAAACGTCTGAGATACTTAAATGGAAAAACTAAGGGCGGGTTACTGTATAACATTAAAAAGTATTGATAATGTGCGGTATTTCCAAAAACATACAAAAACCCTGATTTCAGCTGATTGCTCCTATGGCAGCTATATGTTATAGTTGTCCGATTTTGATACAATTTACGCAAATTAGTCCCTCAGTTATTGAGCTTTCTTCATGAAACTTGGCTCACAAGCTTCGTATTTTTGCCCTCTTTAAATAAGTCGGAACGGGCCAGATCGGACTGATATATCGTATAGCTGTCATGTAGCTTATCGACCGATTTTCGTTATATTTCAATTCGCAGTATTTTTCAGTTAAATTATTTTCCCTTTTAGCATTCAACAGCATTGCACGCGCTCATACATACATACAAGACAAGCATTCAAACAATATAACCCTAATTAAACACTGTTGATGCGCTTCCTTAGGGATGGTTTGTGTCGAAACGCACAAGCCCCAGTGAATGAATCAAGATTAAAATGAAAGACACAAGGCAGCGAATCGGCTAGCGAGAAACGAAAAGTGGAAAGGGGGACTCTGTAACGTGTCGCTTTAGCAACGCATGTTTTGACACATATACACTTGACGCTGTGTGCTAAATAGCATGATTTTTCAAGTTATTGATTCCATTCTCTGATCAAAATAAAATATCGAATATTGATATTCCTATGAAATAATATTACGATATAAATATATCGTTTTCATAAAAATATTGATATATTGATATTTTAATATATGTTCAACATCCCTAAAAAACATCGATTTACCGATTATTTCATCGTTTGTTCTGAACCCTAGAGGTGAAAAATCATCGATGTTTCAGAAAAAAACATCGATGTATCGATACATCGAAGTTTGATCTTATTCTAGTTTATTTTCTTGAATTGATAAAAATGCGTTTTTAGCTTACCAAGCTCTTTCCCTGCAAAGTAGTAATAGGTGCAGACGAAACATCGAACATCGATGTTTGAAAATCCAAAGATTATTAAACTCATAAACCCTTTGCTCAAAAAGCCACTACTCATTGCGACACAACTGCTTAATGCGACTGAGTCTCTTTGCGAATGCCTCTCTGCTTTTCTGTCGAATTAAATTTCCCATCTGACATTGTTTGGGATATTTTATGTCTCTCATGTTTTGTTTTGCTCTCTCATGCTCTCACAGCGTTGCCTGTTTTCAATAGTTTGTCCGTAAGTCAATTCGAGCAGCTCGCTTGATTTTGATTTTGGTTGCGAGATGGCTGATCTTCCCATGACTAGGCATTTAAAATTTGTTAGGCAGAATGCCCAATGTATGTACTTTTAATTCAAAATTAGCATAAGGGTATTATGGTTGGCGAATTGCTGGCACTCTTTCACTCTTTTGCACTTGCCTTGAGAGACAACGCTCAGGGCTACGCTAAGCGAGCAATCAGGAGCCTAGCATAAAAGGGAAGTTCCTCTAAGTTCTAGCTCTTAACGAAGAAATCGTATCAAGCAAAGGAAGGCAAAGCAAAACAAGGCAATTGGAGAAAACAGCGAATTGCGACCATGCAGAAGAGCAAACGCAGCAAATATGCACATAAGAAAAAGCGAGAGCGCGATCGTATGTCCACTCTCGCAGCAGACAGATTTGGCAAAACCAAACACATGTTGATGGTTCTGTGCGCCTGCTACACAATTGTGCGGTCGGCTCAAGTTATGCTGGAATGGAAAATTACTGAACTCATACAAAAAAAAATTAAAAAATATTTAATTAAATAATTGATAAATACTTTTTATACACATAATTTATATCTTGTATTAAAGTATCTGTCAATTCAATAGCATCGCTGCTTTGCATGTGTACATTTCATAAAGCGGAGCGCAGCAATGACAAGCAAAACAAGAGGTTGTCGTTGAGAAGCAAAGCGAATGTGCAAGTAGCAATTGAGAGTGAGCGCGCAACATATATGTTTATATATTGCATTCACTACATCACAAACTGAAAGAACTGCGAGAGCGAGCGCGCAATAAAATTTCCCATCGTGCATCTCACACAAGGAAGAGCAGCAAAATCAAGCGAATGAGCGTGTGAGGGAACACGACTTGTGCTGAAGTCCATGACAAATCTCCAGGTATCGATAACACAACTATTGGCTTTCTGAAATATCTAGATTTTAATAATCTTTGGAAAGTTTCGATGTTTCCGATTTTTTTAAAACATCGATGTATCGATACAACGCCGATGTTTGTTCCAGCTCTAACTGTACCCCAGCGCCTTAATGTCGAATAATTTTTTGCAGCATTATTTTTAAACTGCTTCTGTATTTGTTTCTTCGCATTTGGGTTGTGTTTTTATAACAGTCTTACTAACAGTCAATAAATTATTTATGGAGCCCATGACGTTAGGCAGTCCAGGCAATAATCAAAGCCATTACCTGCCACCTTTTCTCATGGGCGATCCGCAGGCAATGACGCCACATAATAACACGCTTTCTCCAAAACTGGGACGTTATAATGTAAGCTTCGGTAAGTTGTAAGTCCACTTTATGTTGCTTTATATATGGCTAGCAAATTCATACTTTGCAGCTACATCTTCAACAAATAAAAGCCCGCAAGAACTTGGATATTGCAATCAACACCTTAATCGATCTGGTTTGGGCACTCGCGCACTGTTTGCCAGTGCTAGCGCTAATGCTAATTCTAGTGCCTGCGCCAGTGGTGGTGCTGGAAATGGAACAAATACCAGTCATCAAGCCGGTCCACCAACTCAGGGATTGTTTGATTCGTTGCGTGGAGAGGAAATGAGTGCAACTCCACATCGCACACATTTAGGAATTCTGCAGAGGCCTACCTTAAATAGCTCCAACTGTAGTCTAAACCTGGGCTGTCATCCACCTACTACACAGCTTAATGATTCTTATGTGTCTAATGCCATCAATGCCTCAATGCGACCTCTCTGCTCACCACTAAGTGCAAATCTGCCCCAAATGAAGATGACACATTCACCGCAGGCACATAACGGTGACTTTTGGGTCACCATCTTTGGCTTCTCCCCAGGAGTAAGCTCAATGATCCTGCAGCATTTTACAATGTGCGGTACTATTGTAGATGTAGTACATGCCCCGCAGAATGGTAACTGGATGCATGTGCGCTTTGCATCGCGAATTGAGAGCGACAAGGCTTTGAACTATAATCTAAAAATTATTGCTAACAACGTGATGGTGGGCGTAACACGATGCCATGATGAAAGCATAATAAAAGAGAAGTTTAAAAAGGCTGAAGCAGAAACGGATCTATCTAAGTTGAAGGTTCGATCGCTTTCTCAACAGTCCTACAATAATGCACAGCAAGATATTCAAGTCTCACCTAGTAACAATATACCTCAGAAAAACTCAGGACTCATGAATAAGGCTATGGACCTCATATTCGGGTGGTGATAATGTTCACATTAAAAATTTATGTCAATTCGTTTGTCAGATTTAGTTTTCGACATTTTTTATTGCAACATATAATTCTAATGCATACCTTAATAATAAATATACGGATATAGAAACAAAAAAATATTACTTTGTTCATACATTCAAGCTAAATTTACCTCAGTCATCCACGCTCATGCATTTCTTACTTCTAAGCCAATTTCGTATCTGTGTTTACTTAGGATCTAATTGAGCTGTCTCCAAGTTCTTCATTTTCGGATAGTTAATAGAACGACTATCGAGTTTAGATTGGGCCCATAGTATCAGCTTGAGGAGAAACATCATTTTTGGAGTAGAATCTTCACTGTGCTCACACCGCAATATAGCTGAGTTTAGCTCACTGGCAATTTTTTGTCTGTACGATTGCTCCAAAAGATCAGAAAATGGACTTTCCTGCGGTTTCTCAAATGCTAGAAGAGCCAGTGTGCGTTCTAGCTCGAACCTTATCTCGTCTCCAGATTCTGACAGCTTAGATTGAGCGAAGGCCAAAGCCTCCTCTACTTTGCCCTCCCTAATAAGCTCAATCAGTTGTAGTTGCTGCAAATGAAAAAACAAATAGAGCTCACTGCCTAATAAGTTCGGATGTAGCTGGTTAACCAGGCGTGTGGCCTCCTCAATTCGCCCAGCTTGAATTGCCTCCCTTATTAATATGCGATCATCCAGACTGCTAAGCTCAACGCTCGGCTCAAGCTCAGCTTCAAGCTGAAACTTTTCTGCAGCTTCCTTGAAACCCTCTGCAATATGTGTTATAAATAATAAATAGGTTCATCAATATATAAACGTTATTATATTAGCTGCTTGAATTTTATTACCTGTAACTAAATAATTCATAATGAGACGATTCATGTCTGCTTGTTTAAAAGGAAACTGCTCTAATCGTTGCAGCCATTGCTCTTTACTAATGGCCTCGCTTTTATCATTGTAGCTCATTTTCTTATTTTTCCGTATTTTTCCAATTTTGAGGCCGTTAATTAATACCTTTGGGACTTGCTAAAAAAAGACTTATTTTATAAAAACAATATAAAAAGTATTGTTTTCTCAAAGTTACACAAACAATTTACTTAAAAGCAGCCAATTTTCGGACAAAGAAAATTCGGCCATCAATTGGAAGCTAGTAGAGCTGGAACAAACATCGGCGATGTATCGATACATCGATGTTTTCAAAAAATCGGAAACATCGAGATTTTCAAACATCGATGTTCGATGTTTCCGCTGCACCCATTTCTACTTTGCAGGGAAAGAGCTTGGTAAGCTAAACACTATTTTTTTATCAATAAAATAAAATTAAAACAAGAAAGCAAGGGTACCTTCGGCTTGCCGAAGGTTTTATACCCTTGCAGTTGTACACACCTATATGTAATAGTACTCAGATTTTCATAAAATTCCTTAGGCCGATCGTTGATCGTTATAAGTTATAAAACTTCGATTTTGATGAAACTTATTAAGGACATACTTAGATTTGGATGTGGTAAGCCTGATAGCTATATCTTGAAATATAAAGAAAATCGGCCGAAAGGTTCCATGAAGCTATACGATATATCAGTCCGATCTGGCCCGTTCCGACTTATTTAATGAAGGCAGAATTAAGAAGCTTGTGAGCCAACTTTTATGAAGATAGCTCAATAACTGGGGGACTAAGTTGCGTTGCACCAGACAGACGGACTGACTGATTGTTCCTATAACAGCTATAGAATATAAACGTCTGAGATATTTAAATGGAAAAAATAAGGGCGGGTTACTGTATAACATTAAAAAGTATTGATAATGTGCTGTATTTCCAAGAACAAAACAGGTTTGCATACAAAAACCCTAATTTCAGCCGATTGTTCCTATGGCAGCTATATGTTATAGTGGTCCGATTTTGATACAATTGACAATTGACAGCACATTAGGAACGTAATAAGAATAAGATTTGCCAAATCTTGTTGTAATAACTTGAAAAACAACAAAAATCGGCCGATAGTTTCTATGACAGCAATACGATATATCGGTCCGTTCTGGCTCGTTCCGACTTATTTACAGCTCGCAGCAATAAGAAGTTTATATGCCAAGTTTCATGAGGATAGCTAAAATCTGAGAGACTAGTTTGCGTTGCAACAGACGGACGGACGGACGGACAGACGGACATCCATTTTTGGACTCCTCTGTTTATGCTGATTCAGAATATATATACTTTATAGGGTCGGAGATGTCTCCTAAGGTGCGTTGCAAACTTCTGGCTAAAATTAATATACCCTCTGCAAGGGTATAAAAACGATCAAACTTCGATGAATCGAAACATCGATGTTTTTTTCTGAAAAACATCGAATCATCGATGTAGGTAAACATCGATGTTTTTCCACCTCTAGAAGCTAGAAATGGGTTTTAGGGTAGGGATGCGATCGATACAGCAATATCGATATATCGTTGATATGGAATTTCCATTTCGATATAATACGATATAAAATCCTAAGCGATATGTTTGTTATTTTCGATATTATAAACGATATATCGGACTTTCAGCGTTGTTCATATTTTACCGGTATTTTGTTTTAACTTAATGTAGCACGGATCACAAATAAATATCTTGATTTGCCATGCCATAGTACGTAATTATGTTTAATATCAATATTTATATAAAATGACATATAATTATTGCACCCCAATAGAATTAGTACCAAACGGGCAAAGGTGTGGGGTAATTTCCAATAAATGGACGGTAACTTGGCAAAGTGCAAACTTTGCCAAAAGATAATACAAACGTCAGGAAATACCAGTAACCTGAATTCCCATATGACAAATCATCATAAAGGGGATGAACCCAAAGAGCTGTCGAGCACCCAACAAACTCTTAGTGCAAGTTTCAAACACATGGAAGTTTTTTTTTAGGAAGGGGACAAGTCGAAGTTACTGGATAAAAAACTTCTTCATTGGATAGTGGCAATAGACCATCCTTTTTCAATGGTTGACGACAAGACTTTGAGAGGATTTTGTGCAGCTGCCGTACCACTTTATCGTCCTCCTGGTCGAACAAAATGATGAGGTATGCTGGACACAGCTTACGTACCAAGTGAGAGGCTCTTTTCTGCTGTTGGCCCGACAATAACGCAATTTAGAAACCGGCTAAGTCCCGAAAAATTAACAAAATTGTTATTTCTCAGTAGTCTTAAATATAATGAATGGGAAATAACAACATTTCGTTATGTTAAATATTATTATTATTATTATAAAATACAAATAGAAGTTATGAAAGCAAAAACATAAATTAAAGTTAGGATGCTCTTCATGTTAGTGTTGGTAGTCGTTATGATTGCGAACGGCTTAGCTAAAAATTCAATTTCTAATCTGCTTTTAAAAACCCCGATATTATGTCGATATATCGATATTTAAGGTGATATTCTGATATTTGATAATAAAAATATGATATCCTATGCGATATTTTGGTAATTGTTTATAAGACCGCCCTCACCGAAATCGCACGATTTTCAATATTTTTTTTTGCAGAACTATGTTAAATAATAAGTTTCTGCACACTGCAAATCGTCAGCAGATCACACAATTGTCAGCTGGACACACATACACATATACAATTTCGTGTAAAATGCGTCTTTTTGTGTACATATCGAAGTATCGAACAGTGTAGAAAAACAGTGAATTGCCAATTTTCTTTCGCTTATATCTTCTAAAATACGCAAAATTTCCGTCATCCGACAACGGATTCGTGTTCAGGAGGCTCAAATACCCCTATTTCCATCAAAAAAATAAAAAAAAGTAGATTTTTCGGTGAGGGCGGTCTTGTATACATTTACCGATATTTTTACCGATAGTAATATCGTGTTTTCTATTTCGATACGCAACCCTATCCCAAAATAAATTTATTAGCATACATGTCGGATATCGTAGCTGAAATCGCACGATTTCAACAGTGGGTTGCCAGAGATCATAAAGATAAAGACAGGAGCTGCTGCACCTACTGTCAAAATCTTTAAAACTTGTTGAAATTCATATAAAGATATGAGTTATAAGAAATTTAGCCTATTTTTAAATCAACAAGTGGGTATGGCTACTGTCGAGCGCTCTGCAGTAAGATACCCTTCTCCCAATTTTCTAAATATGTTACAAACTTGTTACCACACTACATATAGCTTACTCGCTCGCACTCACACAGCGACGCGTGTAAAGAGTAAAGCGACACAACGCAACGTCGACGTCAAATGATCGTAGCAGCGCGCAAGCTGCTGCTCGTACATTTGTATTGAAAACGTTGACTTGAATAACTCCCGTGTTATTTGTCCGATCGGACTGTAATTTGGAGGATATGTTCACATTACATTCAGCTTTATATATACCAAAGCAGAACTTTATAATACTTTCTTTAAAAATCGTAAATTACCGATTTGCGGGGGCGGTGGGCGTGGCATCAAACATTTGAAATAAACTTTATTTGGTGTCTCTAGCTTTTCTAATAGCTGAGATCTGTTGTCTCATACAGACGGACAGAGAGACAGACGAACATGTCTCAATAGAATCGGCTAGTGATCCTTAGCAATAATATATATACTTTGTAGACTCTGCCACGCATCATTATGCTCGTCACATACATTTGCACAAAGTTAGTAAACCCTTTTTTGACCATTTTCAATGGTCGAATGGTATAAAAACATATTGTCCTGTTTTCTGTCCTTATTTTCGTTTTTCGTCTATCCTTTTATTTTCTGGTTTTTTCGTCTTGATCTATCCTTTTTTTTAAGAGGGTTAGCTGCAGTGTTGCCAACTTTCCAAGACCTGAAATAGCTAAATCACGGTTCAGAAAAAGCTAGAAATCGCAAAAATAATTTAATATAGCTAAAAAAATAGCTAAACACTTTTATTAAAGTTTTTTGTAGTCTTTATTAAAATTACTCCAAAAATATAGTGGTTTCAATATATCTGCATAGTTTGCGTCTTCATTTGTATAGCTTTGGTAAGTTCCAATAAGTTTTAGGTAATTTGGAGGAGCTATATAATTGTGTCAGCATTTATTTTGTTTGCGCATAAATCCACTAAATGATCCACAGGACTTATTGAAGAGTGTGTAGCAATATACAAACATAACGCCGACTCTTGGTGGCTTGTTTCCAAGGGAACTGAAATAAAGTTCAATTTGTTCTTTTGGGTAAATGCGCTTGACATAGCTATAGGTGAGAAAGTTTCGCATTCATGCTCGTTTTACAACATTTGCAAAAACTTTTTTGTTCATTATTATTATCTGCACACAACTAATCCTTCAAAACTGCATCTCGTAGCCATATATCCTGCGATTTTTGTTTATATTTAACTTTAGGCATTTTTTAATGACACATTAGCACACGATCACAAAAAATTGTGAAATACATTGTTATTGGTGTGATTTATACATATTAAAGCCCACTAAAGATCGTTTGCGCCAAATATTATTATTATTATTGATGCTTAAATGTTTAAAAAAATCTAACACAAACAAGTGGATATGGCTACAGTCGAACGCCCGACAGTAAGATACCCTTTTCCCAATTTTCTAAATCTGTTACAATCGTGTAACTACACTGATTATTTTCAAACAGAAATTCTGGACAAATACTTCTCTACATATAGCTTACTCGCTCGCACTCACACATCGACGCGCGTAAAGCGTAAAGTGGCGAGACGCAACGTCGACGTCAACTCCAAGCAGCGCGACGGCTGCTGCTCGTACATTTGTATTGAAAATGTTGACTTGAAGAACTCCTGTGTTATTAGTCCGATCGGATTGTAATTTAGAGAATATGTTTATATGGCATTAAGCATTATACATACCAAAGCACAACTTTGTAAGTTCAATACTTTGCTTAATAATCGTAAATTACCGATTTGCGGGGGCGGTGGGCGTGGCATCAAACATTTGACAAGCTTGTTCTGTCTATTATTTATAGGAACCTCCATACCGAATTCGGTGTCCCCAGCTTTTTTAATAGCTGAGATCTGTTGTCTCATACAGACAGACAGACGGACATGGCTCAATCGACTCGGCTAGTGATCCTAAGCAAGAATATATATACTTTATGGGGTCTGCCACGCCTCCTTATGCCTGTTACATACATGGCACAAGGTTAGTATACCCTTTTTTGACCATTTTCAATGGTCGAAGGGTATAAAAAGTTAATATGTCGTATAATTTTACTACCGGTACTTCAAAACGGAAGATATGTTAAAAGCCTAATATAGCAGATTTTTCTACTTTTTACTCTTTACACTATTCTTCTGTATACTTTTCCTTTTAATTTGCTTTTTCATTCTGCTAGGAGGATTCAAACTAAATTCACTGCGGTGTCGTATAAGTATGTGCAGGAGTGTATCGTGCACTCATGAATTCACAATGTCCGTAACTTCTTAAGAAATTCAATCACTTTCGTTAATTTATCTAATTATGTTTATTTATTATTAATAATACATACATGGTATATATATATATATATATATATATATATATATATATATATATATCAGGCATACTTTCAATAGCATAGACTTGATCATATAAATTATACACACACGCTACATGAAAAGTTTATAATATCAACTTTAGAGCGCATATATTTTTTTTTACATATTTGTTGCACTTACATTTGATGATATTTAAATGTTGTATACTAAAGTTGTAATATTTGTTTTTAGAAAGGAGTGCTAAAAAAGAGCCCCGAATCGGGGGCTACTTGTAACCTCTATAAAAACCTAGGTGGAGTGGAATTTAATGCGCCTAGGGGAGGCTGTGAGGCGGGTGATTGTTGACCCTGCTGCAAAATATCAAATGGTGAGTTTGAACGATGCAGTATGTGGTGATAGTTTCCTTGAGGCAGTTGATGCTAAAAGGTATAAATAAATGTGTAATATATTTGTTCGATTAGTTACTGTAAAAGTTCTCACCTGTAAGTTGCGTAAATTGATCACACCAGCTCCACTACTGATTATATGTGGTGTCGGACCATCTCCTAAGTCAAGCTGTAAGCTTTCTGGCATATCTGCAGTCAAGACACGACTACTGAGACTGCCCGCTCCTCCAGCATTGAGATGAAGTTGACCTAATGATGCAGTAGCCATTGCTACATCAGGCATCATATCAGAAAGATGTCCATTCCCAGAGTCTAACCCACAGGCACCACCTTCACCACCCCTGTCCACGTTCAAAGCATTGCTGTGAGGAAATCGAAAATCACCTTCCGTAATCAGTGCTGGTAGTTCATTACGATGATGTACTGATGCAGTTATTCGTGCGTAGCTCGATTGAAAATTTGACCCAGAGCTAGCTGCTAAAAGAGTTGCTACGCCTAGTAAGCCACTAGGTTGCTGTCTTGGGAATGTTAAATTTCGATTGTAGCACAACTGTACACCATCCGTTCCACACGCGGAAGACGACGAGGATGCCATAGACAAGGTTGACATAAATGTAGCAGCAGCAGCTGTAGTTCTAGCAGGGTCTGCAGCTGCTGGTGATGGTGGAGGACTTTGTTCTTCATCTTCTAAAAGACATTCATCTGGTTGCACAGTCGATAGAACATCATTACACTCATCCTTATCTCTACTACCTCCTTGGTTTATTATTGAGGAGTTTTCTAAAATATCAGATACTTCATCTGGTAGATTAAACTCTCTGACGACACGAAGACGAATTTGCCTGTCAATTTCATGTTTTGAGGAAAGCGGTAACAGTAGCGCCCTTTGACACATTGGGGATTGACGAAGTTTATGCTCACGCTTACGCATTGCCATAAGCGTATGATTATCTGGTGGTGGTATGGTTGTAGGATTACTTTTTTGATGGTCATAACTTCTTATGCCACACGAAACACCAGCGATACTATGCGAAGCATCATTCATACGCGAAACCATATAAAGTGTATCCGGAATGTCAGAGAACTGTCGCGATCTACGCATACGCATAAGTTCGACTTGATGATGAGATGAGGCAATTCGATCTTCAAGTAGAGCTTTCACTTCCTCGAAATACGGCATGAAAAGGCGTGGCCTTACAAATAAACGTTGATTTTTTCCCCCACGAACCCATGCGTTTACTCGCAAATTTTCACGTTCGTCGCCAATCATGTGAGACGGCGGAGTGCTAACCAGACCACGGCGAATCGCTTGAGAAAGTATTTCACTATTTGGAGGTAAAACGTGATCCATTCTTACCAAAGGTAGCAGCTCAGAAAGTATTTCACGTAATTCAACATCACTTAAGTCCCGTTTTTTAACCCCTTTCCTCGCTACAGAGTGAGCAGTATGTGATAGAAGGTTTGGCTCTCGATCTTCCATACGCCGAATAAGCTCTTGTTCACCCCATTTAAGGACAGCTTGTAGTACTTCTAATTCTGATGCTTGCAAGAAATTACTTTCCAACACATGCACAAGTTGGGCCTTATCCAACTGGCACAGAACTGATGATGCACTTACGGCGGCGAATTCTTCGCGTAAGTACTGACATGCTTGTCTAAAAATCCATGCGGATCCATATGGTTGACATCCCCACTTTAAAACTGTTGATAATGTATCAAGCGACAACCACTCGAGTATTAAGTCTTCACACCCTTGTGCTAAAATGTCAAGTTCTAGAAACCGACCAATTTGGTATAGTTCCATGGCTTCTTCGAGTGTTGTTGGCCTTACACGACCAGTGTTTGTCAATGCGTGTACCTCACCTAAAGAGCCGGCAGAGTTTCCAGTTCCAGCACCACGTAGTATTAAGGATAAATCAACTGTATCTAGGTATATTGCGTGGAGTAATACTCGTGCATATCTTTTTGGTATTACAGTTTCATCAAGAACTATACGTGTTGGTATATGTATTGAGCGCTCTACATACTCATCAATATTACGTGTACGGCGGGCTATAAGACTACGAAAGAAAGGGGATCGCGCGCTTAATATAGCTTTATGACACGGGAGCTCAAGCTTCGGCCGAAACCCATACTCAGAGTTACTCGTGTCCTGACGTGAATAATCATTTGTTCCTTCCACAGTAAATACCAGTGCAGCATCAGCATAATCACCAGTTTCCAACAAGTAACGTAAGTCATGTTCAAGAGGGTTAGGCGTACCAAAGTCCTCACCTAGTTGACGCAACAAGTTCATATTTATAGTCGGATCATGCGGGCAGAGGTCCCCCGTATACAAATAACGCAGCAATGAGGAAAATATTTGTACATCGATTGGCGACGATGGAAGCTCAAGACAAATGCGTGCGCCAAAGCCTGGACAACCCGAAAGTAAGTCTCGAAAATATGAACAACGTGATGATAATATCGAACGATGCACCGGAAATATGGATCCACGAAAAACGAGGTCACAGTCAGTACACTGGTTTAAATCATAAAGAGCAGCCAGATCTTGCTTGTATGTTGTTGCAGGAGGACGGGCCAATTCCGCTTGTACCTACAGATAAATCAAGTCTTAATAATTTAAAAAGTAATATCTGCTTTCTTACCGATAAGTCTCTTAAAGCAGCCAATGCTTCAAATTCTTCACAGAGAGCTGCTAATTCAAGGGGGGTCCAGTCAGATACAAAATCTCGAAGAACTCGTGCATGATCACATGCTTTGGATGAACGTCGCCGACGTATAAATTTCCGCTTAAGCGTGGCGAAACCAGTTACACGCTTTCGCCGTTGGTCGCGATGATTGTGACTACCGCTATAAGAGACATTCACGGCAAGACCTGCACTGCTTCCGCTTGTGCCTGATAAATCCGTAGTTGCACTGGCTAACGGAAATATAGATATGTTTCCGCTGACACTATCGGTCTGAGTACGTCCGCCGTCAGCTGCTGTGGGCATTGGTAAGCCACTATTGGAAGTATTTGCCCCCATCACCTTTGAACCAGTTAGCGAGTACAATATAAGCTAAATTATTATTCTGAATTTCCTCACAAAATAATCAGTAAAACAACATAGGTATTTTTTAAAACCTTTGAGTTTTTTTCATTTTGTAATTGATATTGCATCCATATAACTTCTGAAAAAAACAAAAGAAAAAAACAGAAAGTGTTCTAATTCAAGTATAATTTTCAGAAAATCTTTCATATTATAAATGCATATTTTTTCGAAATATTTAAAACACACAAAACAACGCATCATTCGGCTTACCAAAAGTATTATACTCATGCCAGAGAACTGCAAAAATCACATTTTTCTTGAATCGCATCAAACACAAAATTTCATGGTCAATTCAATTCACTGAATCCAACAGCGGCGGTGAAACGAAACGAATTCTTCTACAAATCGCTTCAGTCGCGCGTCAGTCGACCCAATATTTATACCCTTCGAAAATTGTAAATGGTCAAAAAGGGTATACTAACTTTGTGCAAAATGTATGTAACAGGCATAAGGAGGCGTGGTAGACCCCATAAAGAAACAAGTCGGAAAGTCTACAGTCGAGCGCGCCCGGCTGTGGTTTACCCGCTACAACTTTGCGAAAAAACACATCCACAGTCTCAAATTTGTTTTTCTAACTCGTCTTATCGTTATCATCGATTTTAAAAGAAGATGTAGTAATGCTAAAAAAAATAAAAATAAGAACAGAAGAAAAAACCAAAAAAATTATGATCCTGAGGGGATTCGAACCGTGGACCTCAAAAGGCTTGTAATATGCAGTTTGCAACTATAACCACTCCGCCATTAGCACATTATTATTTGGACCGACAAAGTTGCATTATGTGATCATTCAGCTTGTCATACAGTACAAAAACTAATACCAACTCACTTCGCATAAAATTCCTTTTAATCAAATGCATTTAATACTAATCTTAAAACATTTTAAGTACTTGAAAAAAGAAAATTTCAAAAAACCCACTAAAATCGGACCGAGTAGGATTCGAAAATCTAAAATAAACTTGATAAGCGTGCAGTAATAACACATATTGTCACAAAATTTGGTAGCTCTAGCTCTTATAATAGCTGAGATCCAGGTGTTCACACGGACGGACGGACAGACAGACTGACAGACGGACATGGTTATATCGACTCGGCTGTTGATACTGATCAAGAATATATATACTTTATGGGGTCGGAGATGTCTCCTTCTGCCTGTTACATACATTTTCAGTTTGAACAAAGTTATAATACCCTTCTACCCTATGTTGCTCAGGATCACTTGCCGAGTCGATTGAGCCATGTCCGTCTGTCTGTCTGTTTAAGACAACAGATCTCAGCTATTAAAAAAGCTAGAGACACCAAATTTGCGATGTAGGTTCCTATATATCCGGGGCAGAACAAGTTCATGTTAAATATTTGATCCCACGCCCATCGCCCCTGTAAATCGGTAATTTACGATTACTAAGCAAAGTATTGAACTTATAAATTTGTGCTTTGGTATGTATCAGAGAACGGCTTCGGTTCAACCAAATGTGTGTAGGACACAATCATTCATATGAAAAATCACGCTATTCGGCCACAGTGTCAAAGTGTATATGTATCAAGAAATTCGCTGCTGAAGCGACAGCGTGACTGAATCCCCCCCTTCCACTTTTCTTTCGTTTCGTTTCTCGCTTGCCGATTCGCTTCCTCGTGTGTATCATTTTCGTCTTGACCCATTTGGGCTATTTGGATATGTATACTAAGATTCGCTTTGACACACAAATAGCGCGCCTCTACACAAATCATCCCTAAGGAAGCGCTTCAACAGTGTGTATTTAGGGTTTTGTATGTATTCATGAGCGCGTGCAATGCTGGTAAATGGTGGAAGGGGAAATAATTTAACTGAAAAGGGAATTCGAATTGAATAATAAATTGCAATTTAATATATAAAAAAGAAACATGAAATAAATTATTATGTAATATTATACGATTTATTTACTAACTATTTTTAAAATAAAAATAAAAAAAATTTTTAATTCATAGAAAATTAACACCCCCAGATAATCCTGAATACCTGTATGCAAATAACCCCTTTTTAGGGGCATTCCCAAAAAAATAGCTGAGTTACAAATTCTTGGCAAATACCAAGAGTAGGTACGCAAACAATTGCAGCTGCATTTAGGTAGAGGAAAAAGGGTCATCTAGACGCCGCGGCGCCACAGTAATTGCATAGGCAAAAATTACAAAAACAAAATACATACACACGAGACCATACGCACAAGCGGGCAGTAACAAAAACAAAATACATACACACTGCCCGCTGCTCGAGTGCGACCTCGCTTGACCGAAAAAATGTGTATCTATGACCCAAATGCCAATGTGTGTCAATCGTCGATTTACCCAGACCAAGTGTTTGGGCAAACAGACCGGCGCGTCAGCTGATAGACATTGATTCGTAAATTCGTTGATACGATACGACACGATACAAAAAAATTGGGTCGAATTGGATCGACTGACACGCGACTGAAGCGTTCGTTTCGTTTCACCGCCGCTGTTCGATTCAGTGAATTGAATTGACCATGAAATTTCGTGTTTGATGCGATTCAAGAAAAACGTGATTTTTGCAGTTCTCTGGTATGTATATAAAGCTGAATGCAAGTGGGTAAGGCTACAGTCGATCGCCCGACAGTAACCCTTCTTCCAATTTTCTAAATCCATTACAAGCGTGTAACCGCACTCATAATTTCAATAAGAAAATTCTACACAAATTCTTCTAAAACATATAGCTTCCTTGCTCGCACTCACACAGCGACACGACGCAACGTCGACGCCAACTCCTCAAAGCAGCGCGCTGCTGCTCGTACCGAAAATTTGTACTGAAAACGTTGATTTGAATAACTTCTGTGTTATTGGTCCGATAGGATTGTAATTTGGAAAATATGTTTATATAGTATTCAGCTTTATACATACCACAACAGAACCTAATCTTTATGGGGTCTGCCACGCCTCCTTATGCCTGTCACATACATTTGCACAAAGTTAGTAAACCCTTTTTTGACCATTTTCAATGGGTATAAGAATTTTTGTTGGTCCAAAGAAAACAATCAGTATTTTCCAATTAATTTAAAAAATAAAAGTTCAGATGAAGGATTGATATGACTTGTTAGATTAGGTTAGGTTGCCTTAGGAAATTTGATTTTTGAAAGATGATATTACGCCAGTGTCGCACCAAGCTAAATGGCGCAATGTTCCTGCTTTTCGATACTTTACTGTGTATTTTCCAATTTTTATGTTCGCCAAGAATTTTTGTTGATGCTTGTTGATATTACTCACTGAATATAAACCGAAAGCGTTTCAGTCCATTTTCACGAACATTTAGCATGAAAAAATCGGTTATCATAGCTTAATAACGCTTCTGATTTTCGCTCTTTGATTGTCCACGTTTATATCCGAAAACGAATGGTCAAAGCAAAATGTATACACCACATTGTCATTTCTAGGCCATTAAGAGGTACCTCCTAAATAATATTAGCGTTTGGAATGGCTTTATTGTGCTTTTTGAGAACACTTTCTCTTTATTTTATTCTCCATGTATGTTTGTAACGGATGTTTCGAATTGGGCGAAGGGTCTTATTGTAAGTCGCTGTTAAATGTAGCCTTACCAACCAGACTTTTTAAACCCTTCGACCATTGAAAATGGTCAAAAAGGGTATACTAACTTTGTGCAAATGTATGTAACAAGCATAAAAAGGCGTGGCAGACCCCATAAAGTATATATATTCTTGGTCAGGATGACTAGCCGAGTCGATTGAGCCATGTCCGTCTGTCTGTCTGTTTAAGACAACAGATCTCAGCTATTTAAAGAGCTAGAGACACCAAATTTGATATGTGGGCTCCTATATATCCGGGGCAGAACAAGTTTATGTTAAATGTTTGATGGCACGCCCACCGCCTCCGAAAATAGGTAATTTACGATTATTAAGCAAAGTATTGAACTTATAAAGTCCTGCTTTGGTATGTATAAAGCTGAATGCAATATGAACATATTCTTCAAATTACAATCCGATCATCCGACTAATAATACAGAAGTTATTTAAGTCAACGTTTTCAATACGAGCAGCAGCCTGCACGCTGCTTTGAGCAGTTGACGCCGACGTCGACGTTGTTTCGTGTCCCTTTACTCTTTACGCGCGTCGCTGTGTGAGTCCGAGCGAGTAATCTAATATGTAGAAGAAGTATTTGTGCATAATTTTCGTTTGAAATTATTAGTGTGCTTACACGTTTGTAACGGATATTAAAAATTAGGAGAAGGGTATCTTACTGTCGGGCGCTCGACTGTAACCTTACCCACTTGTTTTTTATGTTTACTCTAATTCAATAGTGCAAAACTTTACCTTCTCCAAATGATACAACCATCCAGTCAATATGTAGAAGGATTCATTTTAGTTTAACTTAAATAACTTACGTGAGAAACATTCTTCGCCGTTTGACGAGTAGAATAATGTTTTTAATGTTCATAATTGATAACAATGTTCTAAATATCTGTGAAGGTACAACAAAAAATTTTAATAATATAAAATAAACCGGAGAAATTTGCATATATTTCGTACACTTATGCTTACACAATTCAATCTTTCATTGTCTTTCATATATTATTACCAACTTATGGAAAACGTGTGCCACCACGATCCAGGTTTTATTATCGAACCATTGAAAATTATCAAAAAGGGTAAACTAACTTTGTTCAAATACATGTAACAGGTATAAGAAGGCGTGCTCAGGATCACTAGTTGTTGTTGTTGCAGCGCACCTTTACCCACTCTACCTATGAGTTCTTTGTGCTTTTTGTATTTTGCTCAATACGAATATACTAACATTGTGCAAATGTATGTAACAGGCATAATAAGGAGTGGCAGACCACATAAAGTATATACATATATATTCCAAGTCAGGATCACTAGGCGTGTTTATTCAGCCATGTCCGTCTGTTTGTTTGTGACAATAGATCTCAGATATTAAAAGAGCTAGAGACCCCAAATTTGGCATGAAGGTTTCTACATATCATAGGCAGGTGCCACTCCCACCGACCCCGCAAATCGGTAATTTATGATTATTTATTGAAGTCATAACGTTCTGCTTCGGTATTCATAAAGATAAACTCAATACGAACATATCCTCCAAATAACAATTCAATCGGACCAATAACACAGAAGTTATTCAAGTCAACGTTTTAAGTGCAAATGTTTGGTACGAGCAGCCTGCGCCCTGCTATGAGCAGTTGACATCGACGTCGACGTCGCGTAGCGTCGCTTTACTCCTTACGTGCTTGTGTGAGTAAGTGCGAGAGAAAAAGCCATATGTAGTAGAATTATTTGTGCAAAATTCTCTGTTTGAAAACATGAGTGTGGCTACACGTTTGTAGCGGATTTCAAAGTTGGGAGAAGGGTATCTTACTGTCGGGCACGCTCGACTGAAGCCTTACCGACATGTTTTTTATTACTCTGATATTACATTCTTTTCAATCAGTCACATCTAAATTTAAAATTTTAACATTTAAATTCGCATTGGATAACAAATTGTATTATCAAGTTAATTTTTGTCTGCTGACGTAATTAAGGCATAGTTCAAATTAAATTTTAACAACTTTCGAAGATTTTTCAGAAGCCATACTACATAGGCTGAAAAGTCCCGGGAGTTTAATAGAAAAATAATTCTTTTTTGGCAAATTCATTTATTCTTCAATATAGATGCCTTTGAGAGCTAAACACTTAGTATAGCGATCTCATTTTCAGAATAAAACGTCGAGACCCCCAAAATACTCCTTAGCTTCCGTGATTACTTCCTTAGTAAATCCTTTCCTATTGTATTGTAACTACTTATAAAGTATAGGATAATACAAAATTTACTTAAATTTAGTGCCCTAATTCAAGACCCAGACAATCGTCTTTTAAGATAAACGTAGAATAATCTTGCTATAAACGTTTTATATGGAAAAACGATTATTTTCACTGACTGACTACTTCAAATAAATTGTTTATAACAATTATAATCCATTGACCTTAGACGTATGTACATAAAACAAAAATCTATAGCTTGCGCGATATGATCTTTTGCAACTAACGCAATAAATAATTTCAATAAATCAAATACTAGTAGCAATCGTCGTTCTAGAAATTCACATCGAATTTAAAGATCTTTCACATAGCTCCATCTAATATGGTCAACTCAAGTTTTGATTATATGCATTTCCAGAGTTCATGTGGCGTAGAAGAATGCTTATTCGACACCCAACTTAATAAAAATAAACTTTATCAAAATAAAACCACACTTATAATTCCGAACATACAATTCTGAATAAGTTGTTCTATCCAAACTTCTCAAAGCAGTTATTACCATACATTGGGGTTGTATATGTTAAGTTAAGTAGGTTCGGTGATTTAATAAAAACAAGAAAGCAAGGCTACCTTCGGCTTGCCGAAGGTTTTATACCCTTGCAGTTATACTAAATATAAAATAAATTTGGATTGCTGCCGGTTTCCGTGGTATTAATTAAACAATTATAACAGTACATCGAATGACCAAATTTTGATATGGATGTGATAAGCCTGATAGCTATATCTTGAAAAATAAACAAATTTGGATGATATGTAACATGACAGCCTTACAATGTATCGGTCCGATGTTGCCCGTTCAGTTTTATTTAAAGAGGGCAGAAATAAGAGTCTTGTGAGCCAAGTTTCATGAAGATAGCTCAATAACTGGGGGACTAATTTGCGTTGCAGACGGATTGACTGATTGTTCCGATAACAGCTATAGAATATAAACGTCTGAGATATTTAAATGGCAAAACTAAGGGCGGGTTACTGTATAACATTAAAAAGTATTGATAATGTGCTGTATTTCCAAGAACAAAAACCCTAATTTCAGCCGATTGTTCCTATGGCAGCTATATGTTATAGCGGTCTGATTTTGATACAATTTTGACAGCACATTAGGAACGTAATAAGAATAAGATTTGCCAAATCTTGTTGCAATATCTTGAAAAACAACAAAAATCGGCCGATAGTTTCTATGACAGCTATACGATATATCGGTCCGATCTGGCTCGTTCCGACTTATTTACAGCGCGCAGCAATAAGAAGCTTGTATGCCAAGTTTCATGAAGATAGCTCAAAAACTGAGAGACTAGTTTGCGTTGCAACAGACGGACGGACGGACGGACGGACGGACGGACAGACGGACATCCATTTTTGGACTCCTCTGTTTATGCTGATTCAGAATATATATACTTTATAGGGTCGGAGATGTCTCCTAAGGTGCGTTGCAAACTTCTGGCTAAAATTAATATACCCTCTGCAAGGGTATAAAAAACTTTATTGAAATTGGAAAACAAAAGTGATTTGTATTGTATAATTCTAATTTTGCGTTAATTTTCTTCAGTTTACAAAATTAAAAAACTTGGGGCTTTTGATCACCAATCTGCTTAAACCAAAAAATAAATTAGTAATTAAGAAAAGAGAACCTTTTTCAAAATATATTTACATTTCAAAAACTCCAGATTCATACAGAAATAGTTTCAGATTAAAATCTCTGAAAACTGGTGTTATTATAGTCTCTAGTGATCTAAGTTCCTTAATCACTATTATTAATGATTGGTACAATCTGTAAATACTAAGGCCAAAAGCGGCAAGTGTATCTACTCGTACATACACACATATAACTTGTTTGAGCAAAGAATATTTCTTCTGCAAGGGTATAACAAAATGGTTTCACGAATTAGCAGTTATCTCCGGATTTAGTTCACCGATTTCAATTCACTATACAGTAAATTAAAGGTGATTGAATTTCAATTAAAACTTCTTAAATTAGTTTTAATTAGAATTCAGTTTGAATTGAATGAATTTATTTTATTATACCCTTGCAGAGGGTGTATTAATTTTAGCCAGAAGTTTGCAACGCACCTTAGGAAACATCTCCGACCCTATAAAGTATATATATTCTGAATCAGCATAAACAGAGGAGTCCAAAAATGGATGTCCGTCCGTCAGTTGCAACGCAAACTAGTCTCTCAGTTTTTGAGCTATCTTCATGAAACTTGGCATTCAAGCTTATTGCTGCGCGCTGTTAATAAGTCGGAACGAGCCAGATCGGACCGATATATCGTATAGCTGTCATAGAAACTATCGGCCGATTTTTGTTGTTTTTCAAGATATTGCAACAAGATTTGGCAAATCTTATTCTTATTACGTTCCTAATGTGCTGTCAAAATTGTATCAAAATCGGACCACTATAACATATAGCTGCCATAGGAACAATCGGCTGAAATTAGGGTTTTTGTATGCAAACCTGTTTTGTTCTTGGAAATACAGCACATTATCAATACTTTTTAATGTTATACAGTAACCCGCCCTTATTTTTTCCATTTAAATATCTCAGACGTTTATATTCTATAGCTGTTATAGGAACAATCAGTCAGTCCGTCTGTCTGGTGCAACGCAACTTAGTCCCCCAGTTATTGAGCTATCTTCATAAAAGTTGGCTCACAAGCTTCTTAATTCTGCCTTCATTAAATAAGTCGGAACGGGCCAGATCGGACTGATATATCGTATAGCTTCATGGAACCTTTCGGCCGATTTTCTTTATATTTCAAGATATAGCTATCAGGCTTACCACATCCAAATCTAAGTATGTCCTTAATAATAAAGTTTCATCAAAATCAAAGTTTTATAACTTATAACGATCAACGATCGGCCGAATGAAGGTACCTGTTGCAATTTTATGAAAATCTGAGTACTATTACATATAACTGTGTACAACTGCAAGGGTATAAAACCTTCGGCAAGCCGAAGGTAGCCTTGCTTTCTTGTTTTTCTTACTTTTTTATCATTTTGGCGAATTATTGGTTTTGTTTGTAATAACGTTACAAAAATTTTAACGACCGAGTTCTTTCTTAGACGTCAAAAACTAATCTTTTACGAAGAAGATGCACCATTGCTTTATCATTTTTATACCCTTCGACCATTGAAAATTGTTAGAAATATTTTGTATTAGCACCACTGTATGCCTCTTTATTTCCTTTTATGCACCACAAGTAACATTTCTTGTTTCTTCCTTCCTTTATGTTATGTATACATAGCTAGCTTGCACGCTGAAAACATGAATTTAGTCTCTAATAAACGCCAAATCGAATAGGTTATGGGCCCACACCGCTTCCACTGCGCGTATTAATTGAGGAAAAATAAACAGAGACTCTTTTGTGGAATAATAAAATCTTAAAAACAAGATGTGTTCCCAATATTCAATAGAAAAATTGGATAATGACAACTATAGTTTGTAGGCAGTGCAGATGAAAAGTCTGCTGATACATTCTGAGTTGTGGGGAATTGTGAGTGGCCGCGAAATTAAAAGTGAGAATGATACTGTGGAACAGCAGACAAATTTCGATCGCAAAGACGAAAAAGCCCTAGCAAGTGTATTACTGTATATAAAGCCATCGCAAATTAATCATGTTAAAAATTGTACATCAGAGGAAGCTTGGAAAAAGCTGGCCGCTATTCACACCCCTTCTGGGCCGGCGCGTAGAATACAGTTATTTAAACAGTTACTGTACATGAAAATGTCAGAGTCAGAGGGCATTGCAAAGCATGTGTATAATTTTTCTGATGTGATCGAGAAGTTAAACGAAATCCAAAAGCCAGCGCCGGATGAAATGCTTGTTATAATTTTGTTGGCAAGCCTTAGTGACGCATATGAGGGCTTTGTAATCGCAATAGAAGTGCGCGACAATTTTCCGTCGTTTGAGGCCCTAAAAATTAAATTGCTGGAAGAGGGGGAAAGACGTAAAACGGTTGAGCAAATTGCAGTGAAAGAAGAACAGAAAATGTTTGCGTCGCGATCCGAAAATGACAAATAGAACAAGAACAAAAGGGACATGAAACACATCGAATGTTGGAAATGTGGCCTCCGCGGTCATATTTCGGCGAAGTGCAGATCGAAAGAAAAATCGGCGAAGTCAGAAAAGGACAACGATAGTGACAAAAAGAACGATAGCAGCAAAAAGTCGTATTCCGTTTTCGCTGCAACTTCGCACAAAAGTACACTTTCGGTTGATGTTTGGTGCGTGGACAGTCCACTTATGTGCAAACAAATCGTTATTTGTGTCAATTCGCGAGCATAAAGAAAAAATTATGCTAGTTGGCGAACAATACATTGAGGAAAAAGGTATAGGCACAGTAAAGCTAAACTGGCAGGGCAATATTATTGAACTAATCGATGTGCTATACAGAGGTGGTCAAAAGTATTTACACAACGTGCTTTTTTTTCAATTGTCAACTGTGATCGCTTATTGCTGCTGCTGTTGTACTCAGAAACGAAAATAACGGCATTTGTCGTGCTTCTACATCTGTATAGAAGCAAACGAAAGAAGAAGTGGAAAAAATAACTGTTCATGGGCTAAAAATAGAAGCATTGAACTGATGCTTGTCTTTTGTCAGAAGTATTTACACACAATTTTTACGCGTCAAAATTATTTACACCGTGCAAATTGAAGATTAGTCTTTGATGTGCTTTGAGTAAGTGAAGTTCTAGTTGATGTTGATCGTTTAATTGGAACTTCAACTAACTGTTAACAGTTAAGTTAATAGATAAAACTAATAATTTAATTTGTAAAATGGCAAAAACGAAGGAGCTATCAGTTGAGCATCGAGCCGAGATTGTCACTAAATTTAAGGCTGGTACTACTGCATCCAAATTAGCTGAGTTGTACAAAAGATCACGTAAAACTGTGTACAATTTAGTTAAAAAAAAAAGGACACACTGGGAAATTTGGAAAATAAAAAGAGAACTGGCCGAAAAGTTGCATTGAACCCAAGAGACTGCAGACACATTATAGGAGTTGTACTAAGTAATCCCACCATAAGTCCCGTTAAAATTGCCGCAGCTTCGAAAAATATAATTGGAAAACATATTAGTGATAGTACACTGCGTCGCAGAATGAAGGAAGTTGACATCAACACCTATGTTGTTCGTGCAGTAGTTGATATTACCCCAAGAAACAAGGAAAAACGTCTCGCATTTGCCTTAGAGTATAAAGAGAAGCCTATCGAGTTCTGGTTTGATGTTTTATGGACTGATGAAGTTGCGTTTCAGTTTCTGGGATTGTTTAGCAAGCAATTTATGCATCTCCCAAAACAACTAAAGGGTAATGCCGTCCAGCCAATCAATCGGTTTGGTGGTGGCACGGTGATGTTCTGGGGCTGTTTAAGCTACTATGGATTTGGAGACATGGTACCGATAGAGGGTACACTAAATCAAACAGGAATGACTGGATCTTGCAGCAGGACAATGCTCCATGCCACAAGGGCCGAGTACCAACCAAGTTCTTGAAAGACATAAATTAGGCGGTACTTCCATGGCCCGCACAAAGCCCCGATTTGAACATTATCGAAAATGTCTGGGCTTATGTTAAGAGTCAGAGGACATTTGAAAGAGATCGCCAGCGCGATGGAACTATAGCCGAAATTACAGAAATTTGGTCCAAATTACCTCTTGAGTTTGCGCACAACTTGGTCCGGTCAATACCAGCAAGGCTCCAAGCAGTTATTGATGCCAAAGGCGGAGTAACTAGATATTAGTTGGCTTAACATAGTCACATATTAAAATAATATAAAATATTTCGTTTAAATTTAATAAAAAACGCAAAAGTCAATTAAAAAAGCTGTGTGTAAATAATTTTGACGCGTAAAAATTGTGTGTAAATACTTCTGACAAAAGACAAGCATCAGTTCAATGCTTCTATTTTTAGCCCATGAACAGTTAATTTTTCCACTTCTTCTTTCGTTTGCTTCTATACAGATGTAGAAGCACGACAAATGCCGTTATGTTCGTTTCTAAGTACAACAGCAGCAGCAATAAGCGATCTAAGTTGACAATTGAAAAAAAAGCACGTTGTGTAAATACTTTTGACCACCTCTGTATGTTCAAAATCTGCAATGTAATTTTGTTTCGGTCGCTAAAGCAATAAATAATGGTTTTAAAATATTCTTTGAAAAAGACAAAGCGAGTGTGAAAAACGAGAAGGGTGATACTGTGTTAGTTGCGAAAAAGCAAAATGACTTGTTTGTGTTCGAAATCGAGAACAGCTTTTGCTGCAAAGGCAAATTTAAAGCAAGTAATAACATGGCATAATTGATTCGGGCATCTAAATTTTAATAGCATTAAATCCATGATCCACAAGGATATGGTGTATGGTCTGCCTGGTGTTGCCGGAAACGTGAGTGACTTTGTCTGCGAAACATGTGCATAATTGATTCGGGCATCTAAATTTTAATAGCATTAAGTCCATGATCCACAAGGATATGGTGTATGGTCTGCCTGGTGTTGCCGAAAACGTGAGTGACTTTGTCTGCGAAACATGTGCAATAAGTAAAATTTGCGTAAAACAGTTCCCAAAAATGTCGGAAAATCGAACGCGCTAAATTTTAGGATTAATTCATACTGACATTTGTGGACCTATAAGTACAATATCGAAAGGTGGCGCACGATATTTTGGTACTTTTATTGATGATAAGACGCGTTACGTAACGGTGTATATGCTGAAATCGAAAGATCAAGTCTTTGAAAAATTTAAAGAGTTCAAAGAGTTGGCCGAAAAACAAACCGGAAAGAAGATCAAAGCCATAAGGAGCGACAACGAGCGAGAGTACCTGAGCGGCGCATTTGAGAACTTCTTGGTAAGCCAAGGAATTAAGCGACAACTAACAGCTCCTCATACTCCACAACAAAACGGAGTTGCTGAGCGTGCGAATAGAACGCTGGTGGAGATGGCAAGGAGTATGCTGGTGCATGCTAGGGCCAATGAATCACTGTGGGAAGAAGCTATGATGACCGCAGGATATTTACGGAATAGATCCGAAACGTCGTCAGTACCTGAGATGACTCCATACCAGACATGGTTTGGGAAGAAGCCAAGCGTGGCCCATTTGAGAATGTTTGCTACAAAGGTTATCGTATTGGATAAGACGCACAAAAGAAAATTTGTCAGAAGGGCATCGAGCATATAATGGTGTGGTATTCAGGTACCGCTAAAGCTTATCGACTTTTCAATCCTCAGACATAAAATATAAAAGAAGCCAGGGATGTTGTGTTTTTGGAACACGAAATTACACAAGATACTAGTACATCGGTTGAAGAGTTTCCGAATGATCCAAGTGAATTGATAATGAAGATTGACATAGAACCAAGCGAAGAGGTCAAGCCACAAGCAACAGAAGAGCAAGAAGATTTTGAAATTGAACCAAACTCAGAAGAGAGCGTCGCTGGACAAAAACGGGGTCCAGGGAGACTGGAGCTCCAGGGCGTCCACGGAAGGAATATAATTTGCTCAGTGCTATTGGTACAACCGAAGATGTTGAAGTGCCCAGTAGTATCAAAGTGGCGTTAACCATGAGGCTGCGATGCAGAAGGAGTACGATCAGTTGCAATCCATAAAGACATGGAGCCTAGTTGATCTACCACCTGGTGAAAAATGTATTGGCTGTAAATGGTGTTTGCCATAAAGCGGGACAAATATGGCAAGCTGGATCGTTTTAAAGCTCGTTTAGTCGCAAAGGGATGCGGACAGCAATACGGCATCAACTATACGGAGACATTTTCACCAGTAGCAAGATATTCGTCAATCAGATTGGTAATTGCATTAGCCGTAGAGAACGAAATGTATATGCATCAAATGGATGTCTCGGCAGCGTACCTTAACAGTGAACTACAGGATGAAGTGTATATGAGGCAACCTGATGGCTTTATAGACTCCAAATATTCGAAAAGGGTACTGAAGCTGGAGAAATCCTTATATGGCCGGAAGCAGAGTGGTCGAGAGTGGAATCAGACTCTGGACAGTACTCTGTTGGAAATGGGATTCGTGCCCTGTCCTAGCGAGCCATGCAACTACACCTGCAAATTCGAAGAGAATTAAGGTATTATCATTGTATATGTTGACGATTTAATTATTGCTTGTTCCTGAAAAGAAGACCTCGTCAACATAAAGAGCGCAATTGTTCAGGCATTTGATGTGGTAGATGGCGGTGAGCTGAAGCACTTTTTAGGTATCAAAATTGAGTTATCTGGTGACACGGGCAACGTTTCAATCGGCCATAAGTAGTTCATTGGAGGATTGCTGCGAGAATATAGAACGGAAGATTGCAAACCGAGTGCGACTCCATTAGAGGTTGGCTTCCAGACTAAATGCACAAATGATGACTGCCAAAGTGTGGACCAGACAAGGTATCAGTCACTTCTTGGTTCTTTATTGTATCTGGCCATGACGACTCGGCCGGATATTGCACATTCCGTTGCCAAGTTGGCACAACGATGCAGTGATCCCCACAAGGAACATGAGGTGGCAGCCAAGCGTGTGTTCCGCTACCTGAAAGGAACTGCAAACCTGCAGTTACATTATAGTCGAACTGGTGTACCTGCACATTGTTTTGTGGATGCAGATTGGGCAGGTGACAGCACAGGCAGGAAATCATTCAGCGGTTGGGCATTCTTTCTGGCAGGATCGTCAATTAACATACGTGGGAGTCCAAGAGGCAGAGCATTGTGGCGCTTAGCAGCACGGAGGCTGAGTATGTAGCACTATCTACAGCAGCGAAGGAAGCATCGTACATGCTTAAACTTATAAGAGAGATGGGCTGTGAGCCACCGTCGACAATGATGAACTACAGCGACAACCAAAGTGCACAATGTCTTGTTAAGAATGCTACATTTCATGCTAGAAGCAAGCATATTTAATGTCAATATATACCACTTCGTAAGAGAATTATATAAGAAAAAGATAATTGATATTGAATACGTTTGTACTGAAGATATGATTTCCTATGTGTTAACCAAAAATGTATCTAAGGTTAAACATATGAAATATTTAAGATTGTTAGGGTTAAACTGAACACAATGAAGTGAAATCGAAAAGTAAGAATATGTATTGAATAATAGCATATTGAAATTATATTTTGTTAATATAGACATCGTGGTGAGAAAGAGTGTTAGAAATATTTTGTACGCACCACTGTATGTCTCTTTATTTCCTTTTATGCACCACAAGTAACGGTGCTTGTTTCTTCCTTCTTTTATGTTCTGTATACATACATAGCTAGCTTGCACGCTGCAAACATGAATTTAATCTCTAATAAACGCCAAATCGAATAAAAACGGTCAAAAAAGGGTATACTAACTTTGTGCAAATATATGTAAAAGGCATAAAGAGGCAGTTGTACACAGCTATATGTAATAGTACTCAGATTTTCATAAAATTGCAATAGGTACCTTCAATAAACCGATCGTTAATCGTTATAAGTTAAAAAAGTTCGATTTTTATGAAACTTTATTATTAAGGACACACATAGATTTGGATGTGGTAAGCCTGATAGCTACATCTTGAAATATAACGTAAATCGACCGATAGGTTCCATGACAGCTATACGATATATCGGTCCGATCCTGCCTGTTCCGACTTATTTAAAGAGGGCAGAATTAAGAAGCTTGTGAGCCAAGTTTCATGAAGATAGCTCAATAACTGAGGGACTAATTTGCGTTGCAACAGATAGACGGACTGACTGATAGTCCCTATAACAGCTATACAATATACGCCTGAGATATTTAAATGGAAAAACTAAAGGCGGGTTACTGTATAACATTAAAAAGTATTGATAATGTGCGGTATTTCCAAAAACAAAACAGGTTTGCATACAAAAACCCTGATTTCAGCCGATTGTTCCTATGGCAGCTATATGTTATAGTGGTCCGATTTTGATACAATTTTGACAGCACATTAAGAACGTAATAAGAATGTAATTTGCGTTTCTTGTTGCAATATCTTGAAAAACAACAAAAATCTGCCGATAGCTTCTATGACAGCTATACGATATATCGCTCCGAACTGGCTCGTTCCAACTTATTTACAGCGTGCAACAATAAGAAGCTTGTGTGCCAAGTTTCATGAAGATAGCTCAAAAACTGAGAGACTAGTTTGCGTTGCAACAGACGGACGGACATCGATTTTTCGACTGCCCTGTTGATGCTGATTCAGAATATATATTCTTTACAGGGTCGGAAATGTCTCCTAAGGTGCGTTGCAAACTTCTGGCTAAAATTAATATTTCCTTTGCAAGGGTATAAAAATGCTAGAGACACCAAATTTGGTATGGAGGTCCCTATATAAAATAGACAGATTATGTCAAATGTTTGATGCCACGCCCACCGCCCCCGTAAATAGGTAATTTGTGATTATTAAGCAAATTGTTGAAGTCATAACGTTCTGCAGAAGTTATTCAAGTCAACGTTCTCAGTACAAATGTACGAGCAGCAGCCTGAGCGCTGCTACTAGCAGTTGACGTCGACGTTGCGTCGTGTCGCTTTACGCGCGTCGCTGTGTGAGTGCGAGCGAGTAAGCTATATGTAGTGTGGATACACGTTTGTAACAGATTTAAAAAATTGGGGAAAGGGTATATTACTGTCAAGCGCCCGACTGTAGCCTTACCGACTTGTTATATTTATACCCTCGACCATTGCAAATGATCAAATATATACTATACTAAAGGGTATAGTTACTTTGTGCAAATGTATGTAACAGGCATGAGGAGGCGTGCAAGACGCCATAAAGTATATATATTCTTGCTCAGGATTACTAGGCTACCCGGATGTCCGAATGTCCGTATTTCTGTTTAAGACAACAGATCTCAGTTATCAAAAAAGCTATAGATACCAAATTTGGTATGAAAATTCTTATATATCATAGGCAGATCATGTTTATTAAAAATGTTTGATGCCACGCCCACGGCCCCCGAAATCGATAATTTGCGATTACTAAGCATAGTATTTATGTTATAATGTTCGGTATTAATAAAGATAAATGCAATACGAACATATCCTCCAAATTACAATTCAATCGGACCAATAACACAGAAGTTATTCAATTCAACGTTTTCAGTACAAATGCTCGGTACGAGCAGCAGCCTGTGCGCTGGTATGAGCAGTTCACACCGACGTCGGCGTCGCGACGCGTCGCTTTACTTTTGATTGTTGTGTCAGTGCGAGGAGTATGCCCTATGTAGAATAAGTTGTGCAGAATTGTCTGTTTGAAATTATGAGTTTGGCTATACTTTTGTAACGGCTTTTGAAAATTGGGCGATTGTTTTATTTTTAATTTTGCTAATAAGGTAAAAACCAATTGTACTCATAAATTACTTGAGCATAAAGAGACTGTTCTATACGCACGCACAGACAACCTTGACCCACATTTGTAATTTAAATTTTGCTTCCCTGGACAATTTATTTTTAGTTATACAATACAATACAGTTTCCTGTATACATGCATTTATGTATGAACATATTTATATGTACATACAAACACATATGCAAACATTTTGTCCAACGTGTCCTTTCCTTCGTTTTCTTGAAAATAGCCAAAATGAATTAATCTCTTCGTGTCAATATTTACTAGTATTATTGTTAAATACGTTATGTAAACGTAAACACACTAAACCTTTTTTTCAATATATAAATATAGATACATAAAAAAGGATGAAACACATATTAATATAACATAAGGATCCATATACACCAAATGTTGTTCAATCAATCCTTACATACTACATACTAATAAAAGCACAAGCTATACCGTCGCCAATTATTAACTTACGCGTCAATTAAAATATAATATGTATGTACATATGTTGCTGCCTTTAAGTACGACCGTAGGGTTCAAAAGAAAAATAGTGAAAATAAACACATTTCCGTAAAGCAATCTAATAAGTTAACACAATTATTTACACTTCAATCGTCTTTAACAAAGTATAAAAGCTCTTGTTTTGCAAATTCGAAGTAGACAGTTAATACTTAACATATTCTTTTAATTAACTACACTCCTATATTTAATTTCGATTACATTTATTTTCACCGTTCTGGATGCAAACTTGCAACACAACAAACATCTACGTATCGGCATAAACTATTCACAGAAATTTAGAGGTGGTAATATTATAAAGGACTTTTAATAGTGACCGCTTCGATTTCGATAAGAACAACAATCCGGTCATTTAATATACACTGACGAATATTTTGCGTTTATCGGATGACTAATTCGCGAAGTCGGTATATGAATTTGTCATACAAGTGTGTGCCTAGACAACAAATATGTATTCGCATAAACACGATATAGACTATAAAAGCATGACTGACAGAAAGCATGGACTTACATGGTTTTTGTCTAGGTGCCCCCTCCTCAGGTTAATAGAGACGTGAAAATTCCACTTTTAGCTTATAATGTAAAAAAAAATTTCCCTGATTCCGAATATAGCGGAGACATGATAAATTAAAAGGTTAAAAAGATATTGGCAAAAAAATAAACCAACGAACATTTTAGCCCAAATATTGAAAATATTAGAAAAAAAAATGTTCCTGCTCCTTATGACGACTTTAAAACCATAAATTTTTTCTATCCACCTATAAACATGTGACAATAAATTTTGTTAATAGTCTGCTTATACGCAAGTGGCAATCAATGGTGTCCGCATATATCAATCCATAAATCCATTTCTTATGAATAAAAAGGGGCTA
The DNA here is from genome assembly GCA_018904105.1 of Zaprionus tsacasi. Lineage (NCBI taxonomy): Eukaryota > Metazoa > Arthropoda > Insecta > Diptera > Drosophilidae > Zaprionus > Zaprionus tsacasi. The sequence goes on from JAEIFR010000384.1 coordinate 541,578, forward strand.
TTTTCATTTCGCGTATATAAATATCGTATATAATTTTAGCATAAACATAGCAATCATACAAAAACAATTTTAAACGAACTAAAGGAAAACAAGAAAGCAAGGCTACCTTCGGCTTGCCGAAGGTTTAATACCCTTGCAGTTGTACACAGCTGTATGTAGTAGTACTCAGATTTTCATAAAACTGCAACAGGTACCTTCATTATGCCGATCGTTGATCGTTATAAGTTATAAAAGTTCGTTTTTGATGAAACTTTATTATTAAAGACACACTTAGATTTGGATATGGTAAGCCTGCTAGCTATATCTTGATGTATAACGAAAATCGGCCGAAAGGTTCCATGAAGCTATACGATATATCGGTCCGATCCTGCCTGTTCCGACTTATTTATAGAGGGCAGTAATAAGAATCTTGTGAGCCAAGTTTCATGAAGATAGCTCAATAACTGTGTGCCTATTTTATAGTGGTCCGATTTTGATACAATTTTGACAGCACATTAAGAACGTAATGAGAATAAGATTTGCCAAATCTTTTTACAATATCTTTAAAAACAAAAAAAATCGGCCGATAGTTTCTATGGCAGCTATACGATGTATCGCTCCGATCTGGCTCGTTCCGACTTATTTACAGCGTACAGCAATAAGAAGCTTGTGTGCCAAGTTTCATGAAGATAGCTCAAAAACTGAGAGACTAGTTTGCGTTGCAACAGACGGCCGGCCGGACGGACGGACAGACGGACATCCATTTTTGGACTCCTCTGTTTATGCTGATTCAGAATATATATTTTTTATAGGGTCGGAGATGTCTCGTAAGGTGCTTGCAAACTTCTGGCTAAAAATAAATATACCTTCTGCAAGGGTATAAAAAACAAGGGTAAATATCTAGTGACGGGACTTTGGATTAATCGCGACGTAAAAATTTTTTGATATTTGCTATGATATAAAAATATCACCTGAATCCAAATCCGTTTACGCTTAAGTGCTAAGTTGTTTAATTGTTCTTAACAAAAAAAAATGCACAAAACTGCATTAAACAACACTGATTATCGATAAATTCGATACTTATTCCATGAATTTTATGTGTCTGTGTTTACACACACATGTAAGACAGTGAAAAAGATCGTTGAACAGTACTACTTTACCGATGTTCCAACACTTGTTTTGTTTGCAATTCAAATAATAAAATTTATAAGCGAAATGATACAATAAAACAACGGGCTGCAGACAAAAAGAAATTTTTAAAAATAAAAGAATTAATCGCCTTGAGGCTATTTTTTTTTTCAACAATTTTTTCGCCTCACGGCGATATTTTCTTTTATATTTTAAATTTATTTTTCTGCCTGGTTTTTGCCGCCAAAAATGCCACCCAGCTGTTTGAAAGCACACACACATGAAATTCTTGTTCATTGTTTTGGTTGTATTCGTAAGCAGTGTTATTCAACGCATTAATTTATTGTTTTTTGTTAATAACTATTTTTACATTTTATAGATCCCGAATTTTTTAGGTCGCGATTAACCCAAAGCCCCGTCACTAGACAATTACCAAAACAAGTATAATTAATAATAACACCATTTATTCGCAAACAAAATAAGTTCCGACAGTGAGTAAAATGGGGGTTTAGTCTAGTGGCACCGTTACGAGTAAAACGATGATGAAATCAAAATCGAGGGTAATTGTCTAGTAACCGGGAGTTCCAAAAATGTTCTCTATTGAATAATTTTTTTGTAAATCGATCTGTTTTGAACTCCTGAACCACAATCCGACGATAAAGGGTAGTTGAATTGTGAAAGGGAGGGGTAATAGTAAGGTACAAATTTTAGAAAATTAATTATATAAAATATGGGTTTCCCTGCAAAGCCTATTTAGGTCAGATTGTTCCTATGGCAGCTACATATCTATTATAGAGGTTCGATTCGGATGATTTAATATTTAATATTTGGACGTTGATACAATGAATGTATAATCAAGTGGTCCATGCAATACCAAGCCGATGCTTGTTACGCGCGGATCCCAGCCACAGCTAATGTCCACCTCCCGCCCAACCGACCGAGGGGCACAGTCGCCGAACGTACGACTCGAAACGCGAATAGAGAACGCGGAGAATACTCAAGATAGGCAAGATTTGCGAGGAAAGATTACTTAATGCCTAGAAAGATAGGACAGGATTTAAAATTTAAGGCATGCAACAGAGGAAACGTTAGAAATAAGAAAGTATAGATTATTGTAGTCCGAGCATAATACACTAAACGGATCGTGAAGGGCATAAGTCGACATACAATAATGAAGAGTTAGTGGTAAGTAGTTACGTGTTATTCTACAAGGGACAGAGAAGTGTAGCCGGCTAACTAGGTCTACACTGTCAATATCACCTTGGATGTGGTTATTAATAAATACTACACCCAGCATGGTTCTACGGTTAGCTAGAGATGGTAAATTAAGCAACAAAAGTCTACTGCCATAAGAAGGAAGTCTTAAGTTTACATCCCAGTTAAGGCCTCGTAAGGCGAAAAGTAAAGAGTTTTTTTGTACAGATTCAATGCATTTTTTATGAGTAGTGTACTGGGGACACCATACGCATGATCCGTATTCCAGAATCGGACGAACAAGTGATGTATAGAGGGTCTTTGTTACATAAGGATCGTCAAACTCCTTAGACCACCTCTTAATAAAGCCAAGAACACCAGTGGCTTTATTGACCATATTAGAAATATGTTCGGAAAATTTTAATTTTCGGTCCAATCGGACCCCAGATCATCAACTAAGTTGATTCTATCTAATTCACAGTCACAATGAGTATAAGAAACGTACGTTGGGCTGGCTCGAGAGAATGTCATCAGCTTGCATTTAGAGCTGTTCAGGTTTAAGAAATTCGCACCACACCAAGAGTGAAAACTATTTAGGTCGGCTTGTAGGTTAGAGTGACAGTGGTCATCTTTATATTGATAGCACAGCTTTACATCATCCGCATACATGAGAGTACGGGAGTTATGTATGACCAGGGGTAGGTCATTGATGAAAAGTGTAAAGAGAAGGAGGCCTAAATGGCTACCCTGAGGAACACCAGATGTGGCAAAGAGAAGGTCTGAATGAACATTATTAAAGAGGACTCTTTGAGTTCTGTCAGTCAGATAACTCACAATCCAACTAAGAAGTTTTGGTGAGAACCCTAAAAAGTTGAGTTAAAAGCTTTACTGAAATCAGTATAAATGACATCAGTCTGAAGATTTTCCTGAAAACCTTTTATAACAAAGGATGTCAGCTCGAGCAAAGTCGTCGTAGTTGATCGACGTTTCATAAATCCGTGCTGAGAAGGCGATATGACGGATCTACAGAAATGTTGCAAGTGAGGAGTTAAAACATTCTCGAAGAATTTGGGTATAGCCGACAATTTAGAGATACCTCTATAATTGCTTGCATCAGACTTGCTGCCCTTCTTAAGAAATGGGATGATAAATGATTCCTTCCACATAGAAGGAATGAATGATGTATCTAAGGACAGCGAGAAAAGTTTGAGCAAAGGCTTACTTAGAGAGTGAGCACAGAACCGAAGTACACAAGCGGGGACACCGCCGGGACCTGGAGAAAAAACTGGTTTCACCGAGTGAAAATCCTTAAGAAGTGAAATTTCGTTTAAAATAGGAGTGAAGATACCATTTGAACAGGGGATGTTATATGGATAAAAATGAATATTTTGACTAGAAGGCGAGTACGTAGTTTGAAAAAACTTTGCAAACATGTCGGCCATGGCTTGGCCGGAATAGAATAGAATAGAATAGAACAACTTTGAAGGTTTAACCGATGACTTACCCTTCATGTTAACAAAACTATAAAACTGTTTAGGGTTCACTAGAAACTGAGTCCTACAACGAGCTAAATAGTTTTTATAACATTTCGCGTTCAGTACTGAGAAATTTAAACGAGCAGCTAAAAAACGAGAAAAGGCTGCAGGTGAATTATTTATTTTATATTGTTTCAAAAGTTTAGATTTTAAATTTTTAAGGCGCGACAACTCTCTTGTGAACCAAGGAGGCTTACTCGACCATGTCGGAAAGTAAAAAGGAACACAAATATCAAAAAATGAATTTATATTTTTATACCCTTGCAGAGGGTATATTAATTTTAGCCAGAAGTTTGCAACGCACCTTAGGAGACATCTCGGACCCTATAAAGTATTTATATTCTGAATCAGCATAAACAGAGGAGTCCAAAAATGGATGTCCGTCTGTCCGTCCGTCCGTCCGTCTGTTGCAACGCAAACTAGTCTCTCAGTTTTTGAGCTATCTTCATGAAACTTGGCATACAAGCTTCTTATTGCTGCGAGCTGTAAATAAGTCGGAACGAGCCAGATCGGACCGATATATCGTATAGCTGTCATAGAAACTATCGGCCGATTTTTGTTGTTTTTCAAGATATTGCAACAAGATTTGGCAAATCTTATTCTTATTACGTTCTTATTGTGCTGTCAAAATTGTATCAAAATCGGACCACTATAACATATAGCTGCCATAGGAACAATCGGCTGAAATTAGGGTTTTTGTATGCAAACCTGTTTTGTTCTTGGAAATACCGCACATTATCAATACTTTTTAATGTTATACAGTAACCCGCCCTTATTTTTTCCATTTAAATATCTCAGACGTTTATATTCTATAGCTGTTATAGGAACAATCAGTCAGTCCGTCTGTCTGTTGCAACGTAAATTAGTCCCCCAGTTATTGAGCTATCTTCATAAAAGTTGGCTCACAAGCTTCTTAACTCTGCCTTCATTAAATAAGTCGGAACGGGCCAGATTGGACTGATATATCGAACAGCTGTCATGGAGCCTATCGGTCGATTTTCTTTATATTTCAAGATATAGCTATCAGGCTTACCACATCCAAATCTAAGTATGTCCTTAATAATAAAGTTTCATCAAAATCAAAGTTTTATAACTTATAACGATCAACGATCGGCCTAATGAAGGTACCTGTTGCAATTTTATGAAAATCTGAGTACTATTACATATAGCTGTGTACAACTGCAAGGGTATAAAACCCTATAGCCTTGCTTTCTTGTTATAAAATAAATCTGTCGCTACTGAAATATCAGTAGAGTAAAGTTCTGACCAGTCGCAGTCAGAGATTAAGAAATTTAATAATTCAAAGTCTGCTTTTTTAAAGCAGCGTACACGTCTACGCGGTTTTTCATTTTTATCAAAACACACGCCAAGATCAACAGTAACTTCGAAGGTGGGATGGTAAGAATCTTCTGATAAAGAAAGAGGCTGAGTCCTGTTTAGAATCACCCTAGATGGATCAGATACGAAACATAAATCTAACGATCTGTTTCTAGAAGGTCATGCTGCCGGGAAGGCAATAAGAATGATTCATCAACACTTGATGTCCAGTCACATTCTGGTATATTAAAGTCACAAAGGACTATTAAATGATCCCTGTCTGATAACAGGTTGAACACAGTCTTTATTGCAGCTAAATGTTGCAAATATACTGACAATTTCGATGACGGCGGAATATAAGAGCAGGTTATAAAATAAGAAAACCCGGGAAAGTGTAATTTTATACAAATAAATTCAATACTATATTGAATCTCCGGTTTTAACAATACCGATGTTATGGCAGAGTTTACTGCGATCAGAACCCAACCACCTCGTCGGCCAGGTCGATCAAGCCTGTAAGTTAAGTATTTACTTGGGAAAACTTCGGAGTTTAGAATATCCGGTTTTAACCAGGTTTCGGTAAATACCAACACATGGGATGTAAAAGAGAGGCTATTGAGGAAAAGATTAGAAATTTTGCTAAATAACCCTCTAACATTTTGGTATGTAAGAAGGAAAGTAGCATTTAGTTTTTTGCAGGCATAAGGTTTATATTAATGAAAATCGATGTGGTAAGTTTGGTAACGCTATCCATGAAAACTAAGATAGTTCGTATAGTTTCGACTTATATAGCTTGCAGTTTTAAGAAGTATGTCTACTAAGTTTCATTATGATAATTACAAGACACAGAGACTATATCGTGGTGAAACAAACGGACGGATGGACTTACGGGCAGACCGACAAAGTTCTATGAACTCCCCTGTCTATGCTGATGCAGAATATATACAACTTATGGGGTCGAAGTTGCCTCCTAAGGTGCTTTGCAAACTTCTGGACAAAATTAATATACCGTCTTCAAGGGTACAGAAAAAATAATAAGAATGCATGAAAATGTTTTATTTGTATCCTCGTATACATTTGAATGAAATGAATAATATATGTAACAATTTATTTTTTTTAATATTACACAAGTGTGAGTAAGAGAACAGGCCGTTTACCTTTTCTATTTATATATATGTTTTATACAGAAAAAATATGGGATTAATCATTGATTATAATGAGGGGAAATATATTACATTATTTTAGTACTATAATAACACCCACTCGTATTCATAAAGAAATTATGGTAAATGTCTAGTGACGGGGCTTTGGGTTAATCGCGACGTAAGAATTTTTTGATTTTTGCTAAGATATGTAAAAAAATCACCTGAATCCAAATCCGTTTACGCTTTAGTGCTGAGTTAAGTGGTTTAATTGTTATTAACAAAAGAAAATGCACAAAGCTGCATTAAACAACACTGATTATCGATAAATTCGATACTTTTTCCATGAATTTCATGTGTCTGTGTTTACACACACATGTAAGACAGTGAAAAATATCGTTGAACAGCACTACTTTACCGATGTTCCAACACTTGTTTTGTTTGCAATTCAAATAATAAAATTTATAAGCGAAATGATACAATAAAACAACAGGCTGCAGACAAAAAGAAATTTGTAAAAATAAGAGAATATATCGCCGTGAGGCGAAAAAATTTTTGAAAAAAAAAATGGTGAGCGGTCGATAGATTTTAAAGAAATTCTTTGTTGCCAGTTCAGCATATTGCAGGTTAGATCTTGCATATTTGAAAATACAAATGCTTGTTAAATTTGTGAATTGCTGTTAGGCTGAAATTTAAGTTTCACCTAGCTTATTTAATTTTTTTTGCACAAATTCGAAATTTTACATGGGCGTAATATGTTTGACAAACACAAAAATCTGAGTATGTACATTTTTTTTTTTGATTATTAACCGTTGGTAATTGTGCGTGTTATTAAAAATATAAATTCTAAACTTAAAAAAGCTAAAAGTCTTATGCAAATGTTTTTTACGCATGGATTTCAAATACTGGCGGCGTTTGCCGCTTTTGCAAATGCACTGTAGACCTGGGAAACTGTCGATGATACTATCGAGGTATCGAATTCTTATATTTCTGAGCCACTCTCGATTGTTTTTTTTCGCTTTTGATGGTGCTATGCAAATTTTTAACATTCCTCAAATGCCCCTGTTTCCGTACTCCATGCTGTAGACTAGAGCTGGAATACTATCGATGGTGCTTTCGAGGTATCGAATTTTTACATTTTTGAGCGACTATCGGTTGTTTTATTTTTGTCGCTATCGATGGTGATTTGCAAATTTTTCACATAGCTGACAACTGCATAGCCAAATGCTAAAAGCTAAATTAAATGCTAAAAATTAAGGTAAATGTCTAGAAGAGTGATTTTTGCAAAAAATCGACTTGTTTTTTTGCTGATGGAAATAGGGGAATTGCTTACGGCGCTGCAATTTTTTTAGTATATTTCCTTTTTAGTCTTGTTATATATAACATATAGCTTTTTTAAATGTATTATTTTCATTTGCAACACTTAAATAATAAGTTACTGCACACTGCAAATTGTCAGCTGAACACACAATTGTCAGTTGAATACACATAAACAATTTCGTGTGAAATGCTTCGTTTTGTGTAAATATCAAACTATCGAACAATGTAGAAAAGCAGTGAATTTGTTGCATTCTGCGAATCGGCTGCGTTCATTTTGGGTTCCGATAAACATACGAGGGTCGTTTGATAAGTCCGTGACTTTTTGAATAAAATATATTTTTTTCGTCAAAGAAGCGTTTTATTTCTCAACATAATCTCCTTTTAGCTCTATACATTTAGTCCAGCGTTTTTCCAATTTTTTTATTCCTTCCAAATAATAGGTTTTCTCAAGGCCCTCAAAATAGTCGTTTGTTTCTGTGATGACCTCTTCATTTGACCCGAATCTCTTACCGCCGAGCCATTTCTTCATGTTTGGAAACAAAAAATAGTCACAGGGGGCTAAATCTGGAGAATATGCTGGATGGGGTAGCAGTTCGTAGCCCAATTTATGAAATTTTGCCATGCTGACTACACACGTGTGCACCCGTGCATTGTCCTGATGGAACAGCACTTTTTTTTCGCCAAATGCGGTCGTTTCTGCTTCAAATCAATATCGAATCTGTCCAAAAGCTCTGAATAATATTCGCCGGTGATCGTTTTACCCTTTTCAAGGTAATCGATGTGAATGATACCTTGTGCATCCCAAAAAACTGTGGCCATGACCTTGTTGGCCGACAGACCCACCTTGGCCTTCTTTGGTGCACGTTCACCCGGAGAAACCCACTGTCTTGATTGTTCTTTGGTCTCTGGTGTGGTGTGGTGGATCCATGTTTCGTCTACGGTAACGAAACGGCGCAAAAATTCGTTTGGATTGCGGTTGAACATCGCCAAACACTCCTTTGAAATGGTCACACGGTTGCGCTTATGGTCGTGTGTGAGCAATCGCGGCACCCATCGCGCGGAAAGCTTTTTCATGTCCAAATATTCATGTAAAATGTGATGTACCCGTTCAGTTGAGATGCCTACAGCCTCAGCTACCTCACGCACTTTCATTCTCCGATCATCCAATATCATTCCATGGATTTTGTCGACGATTTCTGGCATGACGACCTCTTTTGGGCGACCTGAACGTTCGGCATCACTTGTACTGGTACGACCACAACGGAACTCAGTAAACCATTTCTTAACCATTGAAATTGATGGTGCAGAGTCCCCATAATATTTATCAAGTCTTTCCTTGGTTTCGGTGATGGATTTTTTACGCAAAAAATAATGCTTAATTAGCACACGAAATTCACTTTTTTCCATTTTCGTTAAAATTCACGAGATCGTCTGCTTTCAATGCCTATAAAACGCAAACCAAAAAACGCAGCTTTCTCAAAATTTTACAGTCAGCTGTTAATCGATAACTGCTGACAGGAGCAGTGTTGTATTTAGAGCAGGTGCGCGGCAAATACAAAAAGTCACGGACTTATCAAACGACCCTCGTATATCGATGAACACAGCTGCCCTGGTATGTAGAGCTGGGGCGACCACTCACGATAGTATTGATATATTGAATATTTATTTCTCAAACCACTATCGAATATCGGATTTCGATCGTTAATCATTCCTACAGTATATGGCTTGTTTTGGAACTTGGAAAAAAATAAAACCAAACTTAAAATTGGAAAAATCCTTGACGGTCCATAACTTCTTGCTGAAAAGCATTGAAAAACGACTTATGCCCTACGAGGAACGTACAAGCCCAAAGATCTACCCTCGGCCTTAGCTAAGGCCCAGGATATAGAATCGAACCACGATAGGCACGCGTTTGCGGGGCAATACGCTAGGTCGCTGGAGGACAAAATCGTCAGGCAGTCTCAAGGCCGCCCTTATCACCGACAGGTAGAGTCAGATACTCAGCCTGGGAGACACGGAAAAAACCCCTACTTCTCTAGAGAGCTGGGCGCCCATCCGAACAACAATAACAAAGGACGCGACCAAGTTGAGAAAATGGAGCTTGACTCATTTTCTAGATTCCGACAGCCAACGAACTTTCAACGACAGATAGCAGAAGGGCCAGGTCAACCACCACCCCTTTTGGCGGGCACCAACCGCAGAACGCGCAAAAACAGCCGGCGAACTCACAGAGGGTCTCAGATTTTAAACGCCAAAGGGTGAATCATCTGTCTCTGGATGACCAGCAAGAAGATGCTGTCTATGAAGAGCAGTATCAACAGGCTGCCGAGGATGCTGTTGACAAGTTGGAGGCAGAAAATGAGGCGGACTACGAGGTAGACGGTCTCAATTTTTCAGCAGTATATCCCTGCTCCCGTTCGTTGAGTGAACAGTAGCAGGGAATCCGTAAAAGTTTTTAATTGAGGGGCTTCGAAGAGCCATATAAGACCAGATGCCAACTTAGCTCCATCAGTCCCCGTAGAAGCCCTGTTTGTAGTCAAATCAATCCATGGCTGCAATAACATTACCCACAAAAGGTTTCTTAATATTTTTGGCTTAACCAGCCCTTTCTTTCTTCTTTCTTTTTCTTTTCAAATGATGTCACAGAATTTGAAGGCTTTCGCGGACCCGGCAAAAAAACTGCCTTTTAAAACCAATGTTGTCGCGACAATACGGACCAAAAAATGTACCCGTTTCCCATGGGTGCGGCAGATTTTGTCAACCCGGAGATTGAGGACCTCCTGAATAACGAAATTATTCGACCTTCCAGGTCTTCTTACCCCCTTATGGGTTGTTGGAAAGAAAGACTCCGATCTTTCAGGCACGCCTAATAAGCGATTGGTCATTGACTTCAGAAAACTTAATTCAAAAACCATCGCAGACAAATACCCATTGCCAAGTATCAGCATGATCTTGTCAAACTTAGGAAAGGCCAAGTTTTTCACGACTTTGGACTTAAAGTCTGGCTATCACCAGATCATGTTAGCAGAACAGGGAAGACATTCTTTTCGGTAAACGGTGGCAAGTTGCTGGCAATAGTGTTGTCTCTGGACACTCTTCTTCATTACTTATATGGTAAAAGCGATATCAATATCGATACAGATCACCGACCTTTGATATACGCAGTGTCCGATCGAAACCCAAATTTCAAGATCAAGAGGTGGAAAGCCCGTATAGAGGAAAGCGGGGCTAGGGTCTTATACAAACCTGGCAAAGTGAATTTTGTTGCGGATGTATTTACGCGGCAGAACGTCAATATTCTGCAGGAATCTCTAACTTATGTAATCGAGGCCACTGACAAACCGTTAAACTGCTTCAAGAACCAAGTGATTCTTGAACAGCCGTCCGCAGACTCAAAGTGCTGTTCGGCACAAAGTCTCGACACCAGATCACTTTCAGCCGTTGGGAAGCACTTCTCGACGCAGTTAAGGATGTGGTGAAACCAGACGTGGTAAATGCCATCCACTGCGAACTACCCATTCTAGCAAGAATTCAAAACGAGTTGGTCGTGCTGTTCGGCACAAAGTCTCGACACCAGATCACTTTCAGCCGTTGGGAAGCACTTCTCGACGCAGTTAAGGATGTGGTGAAACCAGACGTGGTAAATGCCATCCACTGCGAACTACCCATTCTAGCAAGAATTCAAAACGAGTTGGTTGAACATTTCCCTGCAACAAGATATTGGTATTGCAAGAAACGGGTGACGCATATTACCAACAAGGAGGAGCAAAGAGAGATCGCAGTCATAGAACACAATAGGGCACACAGGGCCGCCCAGGAGAATGTCAAGCAGATTCTACTTGACAATTTTTTTCCTAAGATGGGCAAGATCGTAACTGAAGTAGTTGCAAATTGCAAAGTGTGTAACAAGGCAAAATATGACAGGAACCCGAAAAGGCAAGAACTAGGTGTTACGCCTATTCCTACATGCGTAGGGGAGATAATTCACATATATATTTTCGCAACTGTGGGGAAACATTTCCTGACAGCAGTTGACAAATTTTCTAAATTTGCTTTGGTTCAGCCGGTAGCGTCGTGAACTTTTGTAGACGTAAGGGCACCCATACTGCAGCTGGTGAATATCTTTCCAGAGGTAAGAGTTGTGTACTGCGATAATGAGTCTTCTTTCAACTCGGACACGATTCGATCAATGCTAAAAACCAGTATAACATTGACGTGGTGAACGATGTCTAAAACTACAAAGGTCGACGAGTGATATCGTAGAACTTTTTTTCCAGTCGACTATAGAGTATAACAGAACCTTCCATTCCGTAACTGGAGCAAGACCACTCGAGGCTGTCCATGCTTCTTCAAAACTTGCATCTCTCGCCGGAGTAGGACATTTGATGTTGGGAGGTTGGGAGATAAGAACACGCCACTCTAAGTAGAATAAAGAGTGGAAGCAGATTTGGGAGCAACTGTTCTCATTAAAGGGAGGGTGGTCCATAAGGACAATCTCCGTTAAGGCTTCTCACGTAATGGCGCCACTCAGACTTGATAACTTTTCATCTGACTTCCAGACACTTCTGCTTCCTATTGTTGCTGGGTTGGGTTCCCTGGACTGACGCAAATCTGACGGAATACTTCCACGCGAATTACATTCCTTTCTCGGATGGCAGCATAATAGTGTGGAACGAGACAAACTACATAAGACACACCTCGAATTTGACCGAATACAAATGGTACGTACAGGAGACTTTGGAATTGTCTAAGACCATTCCGTTTTTTTCATATGAGAAAGATATTAGAAGTAGACACGACGCACATTCCGACATTACTGATTACCCTAGGCCACCGAAGGCATGCAGGGAGCATCAACTATCTGGGATCAGCCCTTAAGGTTATTGCAGGTACCCCGGACGCGGACGATATGTTACAGACCCGACTGACGGAGTAGGAAGTCATCAGGGCAATCAATAGACAATTTAAAATCAACTCCAGAACGCAAGACCAAATCAATGCACTCACCTCCACCATTAATCAGATTTGAAAGGTAAAGAAAAGGGAAGAAATAGACTCGGCCCATTTGTACGAAACACTTTTGACCAGAAATAAAATTCTCACTTTAGAACAACAAAACCTAATGATTGCAATCACTTATCTAATGTTAATATTAATTTAGTGAATACCGCAATAATAGATTCAGATGACTTAGAGGCGATTTTGAGATAGAGTTCCGCAGAGGTGTCAGTCACCCAGCTATTGAGTATAGCCAAGGTGAAGGTGGCAGATGACGAAGTTTTAAGTTTTGTAATTAGTTTCCCTAAACCGAAGATAACCTGTAAGAAAAAGGTAATATTTCCCGTCTCACATCATGGTCGAGTACTTCATCTAATAGAAGACTTTGTCGCTGAATGCCCAAACGGCGTCACCGCTGTTTCTTCCTGCGTAAGAACCCCACTACAACGTTTTGTCGCGAGACCTTGGACAGGACTTGTGCGCAAGGTCTTCACACTGGGATCGAGGCTCATTGTGGCACCAAAGATTGCGATCTGCCCCCCGTTTCCATCACCGACGAAGGCATCCTAGTGGTAAACGATGCCTTAGTCAGGGTCAGCCTGGATGATGAGCCTGAAACATCGGTCAATGGTACATACTTGGTGACGTTCGACCGAGCGGCGTACGCCAATAACACGAAGTATGTCAACCTCAGCCAACGCCAGAAGAGGGTGCCGCAAACAGCCGCCTCTGCTCGACCTAGGTTATGTGAAGAAACTCTGCAGCAGATTACTGTGGTACAGTGGTAACTTATTCTATAGCTGGGATCATCGTGGTCTGCATCCTTGCATTCCGGAGACTAAGTCGAAGAAAGAGGACTGTGGAAGTACTGCAGCAAGTCCAGGAGAATGTGGGCATGGCCAGGGACGACCATGTTTCGAAAGGAGGGAGTAGTTAACAATGGTTAACGACCCCCGCGCGCCGGGCACCAAGATCTGCCTAGCTTGCGTTTCAATTCCCACGACTCCGTGCACATGGAGATCTTGCACGAGGCGCATGGTCAGCAGAACGTGTTGTCACGTCAGCAACTCCGTGGGAATTGCAGAATCGACAAAGTTGCGCGTAACAATCGTTGCGACGTTAGGGTTTACTTCTTAAGTTCATTTTGTAATGGTTCCTCAGTTTAAGATTCGGTCCTGATTAAATAAGTGTAATACAATTATAGCATTTTACTTATTCGATTCGGTACGTTGGCAAGTCCATGCCGCGTAGTCTTCACTAAATCAAAGACTCGAGCTCCTTGATACACCGTTGTTGCCACGTTCTGGCAACGACTAGTGATCAGTGTCAAGTGCCTGAACAGACTCTCCCATGCGTGGGGGCATACCTGCCGCGCTACTAAGGGAGACTAAAGTCAAGTGCATCATCACGGACAGTTAACCGTGATTGGAATCCACGTCCGACGCCCCCGTCGAGTGGTGGTACCTTCTGGAGAATCTAGTGGCACCTGTCGACACCACCGTCGCAGAACTGTGTGTGGGCGCAAACTGCCTGCAACGACCCTGCCGCAGCCTACGAGGGACCAGCAGAGGGACACTAAAATAGAATCTCAGCTATTATAAAAGCTAGATTATAAGAGCTAGAAATTTGGGGACAATATGTGTTATTACTGCAGGCTGATCAAGTTTATTTTGGATTTTTGCCACACCTCCACCCGCCCCTATAAATTGAAAAAAAATGACTACCGCCGCAATTTTAGCTCTACAGCAACAGGACGATAAATATGGAAGAAATTAAAGAAATAGTAGTGCCATGTGACCACGTGTTTGCCTGTTTTATTATGTTAGATATGCAAAATATGCAGGTTCAACTTCGGCGGCAAGCACTTTTTCAAATATATGTACCAAGGTTATTTGCACTGATCATTGTTGCAATTTTATAGCGCATGCATAAAAGATGCAGCGGGTGAGTAGATGTGATCGTTGACTGTGAAGCGAAAGGGAACGGGTTCGAATCCTATCCGATGCAAAGTCGGTTAAATATTTTATGTTTAGTATTAAGTGCATTTGATTAAAAATAATTTTAAGGGAAGTGACTTGGTATTAGTTTTTGTCTCTTACGATAAGTTAAATGGTCTCATAATTCAACTTTGCCGATTCCAATGATTATGCGCTAATAGCAGACCAGTTATATTTGCAGACTGCATGGTACTTGTTTCTGAAGTCCATGAATTTAAATCCCTCTCACATGAATACTTTTTTTATACTCTTGCAGAGGGTATATTAATTTTAGCCAGAAGTTTGCAACGCACCTTAGGAGACATCTCCGACCCTATAAAGTATATATATTCTAAATCAGCATCAACAGAGGAGTCGAAAAATCGATGTCCGTTGCAATGCAAACTAGTCTCTCAGTTTTTGAGCTATCTGTAGCTGTAAATAAGTCGGAACGAGCCAGATCGGACCGATATATCGTATAGCTGTCATAGAATCTATCGACCGATTTTTGTTGTTTTTCAAGATATTGCAACAAGATTTAACAAATCGTATTCTTATGTGCTGTCAAAATTATATAAAAATCGGACCACTATAACATATAGCTGCCATAGGAACAATCGGCTGAAATCAGGGTTTTTGTATGCAAACCTGTTTTGTTTTTAGAAATACCGCGCATTATCAATACTTTTTAATGTTATACAGTAACCTGCCCTTAGTTTTTCCATTTAAATATCTCAGACGTTTATATTCTATAGCTGTTATAGGAACAATCAGTCAGTCCGTCTGTCTGTTGCATCGCAAATTAGTCCCCCAGTTATTGAGCTATCTTTATGAAACTTGGCTCACAAGCTTCTTATTTGTGCCCTCTTTAAATAAGTGAAAACGGGCCAGATCGGACAGATATATCGTATAGCTGTCATGGAACCTATCGGGCGATTTACGTTAAATTTCAAGATATAGCTATCAGGCTTACCACATCCAAATATAAGTTTGGTCATTCGATGTACTGTTATAATTGTTCAATAAATACCACAGAAACCAGCAGCAATCAAAATATATTTTATATTTCGTATAACTATAAGAGTAAACCTTCGGCAAGCCGAAGGCAGCCTTGCTTTCTTGTTTCTTTAATTAATTTCACTAAATTTTATTTTATTTCACCTTTGTATTATTTTCTATTTTCTTAATTTGGTCTCGCTAGTTTATAGTTGTTTGTATAAGAGAGAGGAATAGGCTGAACAATAGGCAGGCGATAGTTTGGGAGTATATGATCGGCTTATTTTTGTTAATGTTATCGACTTACCCGCGATCTGTTGGAGCCCCGACGAAACAGCTGAGGAAAAATAATAATGACAACAGTAACAACACCAAGAATACTCAACACAAAAAATTACCGTCCTATCACTCAATCCCTGCTTTATTTATGTTTTCATCGATTTTGTTTATCTTTATTTACATTACAAAGTTTATGTCTGTGTGTATGCGAATGAATGAAAAAAGGTGATGAAAAAAATGAAGTTGAAAAAGAATGAACAAAATAAATGAAGCGAAAACAAAAATTGAAAATGAAATCTCGTCCAAGAGCCATGGTTGATCGGTGGGCACATCCGTGAACTATCATGCGGATCATGTAAGTTGATATATGACCGTATGGGAACTGCCCTACGCACTGCTATATTAGTAAATAATAGTGTTAGACATTTCCCTCTAACCAATTTCATCCTCAGAGAATTGGTGGTCACGGCTATTGAGGTAACTATAGCTGACGGTGTCTGGGAGATGGTGGTCGCTTCTGCTTACTTTCTGGCGGACGTGCATTAAGTCTATCCGCAGAGGTTCAGCGGCAATTGGAGTTCTGCCGCTTGTGATCGGCTGTGACGCCAATGCGCATTAAACAATCTGTGGGAGCAACGATGTCAATAAACGTGGAAAGTTCCTTTTAGAATATTTTTTGTGTATTCAATTAGACGTAGCTAACGCAGGGTGCAAACCTATATTTATTAACGCCATTAGGAAAGAGATGGTAGATCTCACCCTAGTCAGCAACTCAATTGCGAGTTCGCTTGTCAACTGGCGGATCACAGATGAAGCCACATTGTCTGACCATAAGCACAACAGGTTCAACCTTTCTGATCAAGTCGAGATCCGCCAGAACTCCTTCTGTCTAAAATACAATTAGGGCAGAACTTTTGATCAGCAATCCAAAATCTGAAATATTGATGTACAGAAGTGCACGCTCGGCATTTATTAATAGACAAAAAGTGACGTTGTCGCAAATTCTAGAAGCAAGTCTAACTGCATTATTTAATTGTTGAATGGTGTGATATTCTGATTCTCTTCTTGGACCATTTTCTGCAAGTAAAATTTTAAAAATTTAGGTTACCGCTGTTTTGAATTCGTTCACTGTTAAATCTTAACATCAAGTGTAAAGAGGAGTTCCAATGACTGAGAATCAACTTTGGCACACTACACCCATCTGTATATGATTCGAAAGTCTTACACGAGAATTTAAATATAAAGTTGAAAGTTTAGTATAAAGACTTCTAACACACTAACACACAATGACATTTTCAGGAAGCGAAATCGATTGAGCCGATTGAGCGATTGGTGAACGATATCAACGGCTGGGTCACTGGAGTGCCTGACTGGTAAATTAGAGGGAGCTGGGTGGTACTAACTAAAGACTTTTAATTTCGTCTGGATTTCTTGCGCTTTGGTGATTCATTTAATAACTTAAGGTTATTGAAAACTTCTAAACAGTTCCCTAAATCCAGTCTTCTTTTGACGCATAAAAAAAACCTGTCTAAGTTACAGCCGGCTAGGCTCAGGGAAAATGGGCGGGGTTTTGTGTGCAGGTTCAATTATCGGTGTTACGTGAAAATATCGACAGGTTATAGGACTGCTAGAAGGGGGAATGGCAATACAAGGGAAGGCCAAAATAAACGGACGGACTACCCCTAACGAACGATCTAGTCGGAGGGCTAGATATAAGCTCTCCTTCTTCACCCACCCAACCATGTACTATCGATATCGGAATACCGATACTACCCATATCGCTGTTATGCTACCGCCCTTAGTGCCTTAAGAAAGAAAAGTTTATTCCATTTTAAATTTTTTAATGTTATTTAATGACAAACAAGCATAGCGCATGCAGCTTCGTGCTGCATGACGAATTCAATAACTCTAACTTTAATTCCCTAATTTTAATTCCTTTTTGATTTACCCCTTTTTTCTATTCAATCTCAATTTAATTTGATTTTTCCTTTTTTTTTAATATTTTTTTCTTATTTGGGTGTCGACAGTTCTATTTTGCAAACGATAGGCAGACGATATTTTTAGTATTTGATTTCGATACTTTTACTCACGATAGGCAAGCGATAGATGAATATTATTTGGTCTCGATACTTTGAAATTGTTATCCACTCACCCGTGATCCGTTGGGGCCCCGACGAAACAGCTGAGGAAAAATAATAATGGCAACAATAACAAAGACACCAATAATACCCAAACACAAAAAAATCCTCTGACCTATCACTCAATCCTGCTTTATTTTTACGTTACCAAATTTTTGTTATACGCATACGTGTGTATGCGAATGAATGAATGAAAAATATGTGAAAAATAAATATATGAAATCAAAAAGGATGAACAAAAAATAAATGAAATGTAACAAAAAAAATTTAAAATAAAAATTATAGAAAAATCAATTAAATGAATGAGTGTGAAAACTAAGAATGAATGAGAATGGTGTGAATATAAACGTGGCTGTGAATTTTTTTGTGTACTATAAGTACATAAGTGTGTTTGAAATGTAAATGTGTGTATGAAGCCTGAATGTGTATGTGTACTGCAAGTACGTATGTGTGTATGAACTTGAATGTGTATGTGTACTTTTTTTTTTTTTTTTTTTTGTAACGCATTACGGTAGGAAAATTAAAATCTTCTAAAGATACCACCTACCGTCCGCAGGTGGCATGCACGATTCATAACTCTCCAAGTAGAGTTATGCCTACGTACTAAAACAAAAACCTCCGTATGCTCTTCAGTCCTTTACGCGCTCATCGGGACTGCCAGTCAAGGTATGACTTCGATGAGCAGGATGTGATGCCACTCGCACACCCTTCTTTAAATGTTGGCCATGAGACGCACGTCCTTCCACCCTTCAGTCGCCTTTTACGACAAGCCGGGTACGCTGTGGAAGTATTCTTCTCCCGCCACCACACAGGCACTCTTCTCCTTCTTTAGCCAGAACTGTTGGCCCTCTCGTCGGCTCGGACTCGTTTCATCATGTTGGTGATGATTGTATGCCCTAGCTCCCATGCCTCACTGTTTTCCATCATAGCCGCGAACAGTCCACTTGGGTTGAGCGGATTCTCAGTCAACGCTCTTAGCTGCGCACGCTCCGCCGTAAATCTGGAACAGTTCATAAGTACATGCTCCGCAGTTTCCACCGCATCGGGGCAGTAGACGCATTGGGCTGTCTCAACATGGTGGAACCGGAGTAGGTAAGCCCGAAAGCAGCCATGGTCCGTGATGAATTGGGTTAGGTGGTAGTCCAAGTTTTTATGGCGGCACTCTACCCAAACCGCTAGCTCGGGGATGAGCTGGTAGGTCCACCTCCCCCGTTGCGACGTTTGCCATCGGCTCTGCCACTCTCCCATCAGCCGCTCGTGAGCCTCTAGTCGGGTAGCACCTTCACGAATTTGACTTAGGGCATTGATCTCAAGGTCAATTGGTGGCAAGCCTGCCAGAACTAAAGCTGCGTCTTCGGAAACTGTCCTGAAGCCTCTTATAAGCCTAAGGGCCATAGAACGTAGCACCGAGCGTGCTCCTTTCATATAAGATCTTCTTATGGTGGCGTTGCTCCAAATTGGTGCCGCATAGGTTAGCGTAGCCTTTGATACCGCCACTAGCAGTTTCCTGGCCGGATATCTGGGACCTCCCACGTTGGGCATCAGTCTAGAAAGGGCAGCAGATGTGATTGCTGCCTTCCTGCTTGCGTAACTAGCATGGTCCTTAAATGATAGCCTGTGGTCTATCAGCACACCCAGGTACTTTAGGGACGCTTGGGAGGCCACCGGTGTCCCGTTAACCGAAACCAGCATTTTCTCCACCTTTTTTCTGCTACTAAGCATTACGACCTCGGTCTTGTGAGCCGCAATTTTTAGGCCGGCTTTCTCCAGCCAGTCAATGGCCGCACTTATTGTCACGTTGCATTTCTCTTGAAGATCTACAATGGTTTTGGCTACTGCTGTTATGGCCACGTCGTCCGCAAAGCAATGCAGTTCCGTATATTAATTTTAGCCAGAAGTTTGCAACGCACCTTAGGAGACATCTCCGACCCTATAAAGTATATATATTCTAAATCAGCATCAACAGAGGAGTCGAAAAATCGATGTCCGTTGCAATGCAAACTAGTCTCTCAGTTTTTGAGCTATCTGTAGCTGTAAATAAGTCGGAACGAGCCAGATCGGACCGATATATCGTATAGCTGTCATAGAATCTATCGACCGATTTTTGTTGTTTTTCAAGATATTGCAACAAGATTTAACAAATCGTATTCTTATGTGCTGTCAAAATTATATAAAAATCGGACCACTATAACATATAGCTGCCATAGGAACAATCGGCTGAAATCAGGGTTTTTGTATGCAAACCTGTTTTGTTTTTAGAAATACCGCGCATTATCAATACTTTTTAATGTTATACAGTAACCTGCCCTTAGTTTTTCCATTTAAATATCTCAGACGTTTATATTCTATAGCTGTTATAGGAACAATCAGTCAGTCCGTCTGTCTGTTGCATCGCAAATTAGTCCCCCAGTTATTGAGCTATCTTTATGAAACTTGGCTCACAAGCTTCTTATTTGTGCCCTCTTTAAATAAGTGAAAACGGGCCAGATCGGACAGATATATCGTATAGCTGTCATGGAACCTATCGGGCGATTTACGTTAAATTTCAAGATATAGCTATCAGGCTTACCACATCCAAATATAAGTTTGGTCATTCGATGTACTGTTATAATTGTTCAATAAATACCACAGAAACCAGCAGCAATCAAAATATATTTTATATTTCGTATAACTATAAGAGTAAACCTTCGGCAAGCCGAAGGCAGCCTTGCTTTCTTGTTTCTTTAATTAATTTCACTAAATTTTATTTTATTTCACCTTTGTATTATTTTCTATTTTCTTAATTTGGTCTCGCTAGTTTATAGTTGTTTGTATAAGAGAGAGGAATAGGCTGAACAATAGGCAGGCGATAGTTTGGGAGTATATGATCGGCTTATTTTTGTTAATGTTATCGACTTACCCGCGATCTGTTGGAGCCCCGACGAAACAGCTGAGGAAAAATAATAATGACAACAGTAACAACACCAAGAATACTCAACACAAAAAATTACCGTCCTATCACTCAATCCCTGCTTTATTTATGTTTTCATCGATTTTGTTTATCTTTATTTACATTACAAAGTTTATGTCTGTGTGTATGCGAATGAATGAAAAAAGGTGATGAAAAAAATGAAGTTGAAAAAGAATGAACAAAATAAATGAAGCGAAAACAAAAATTGAAAATGAAATCTCGTCCAAGAGCCATGGTTGATCGGTGGGCACATCCGTGAACTATCATGCGGATCATGTAAGTTGATATATGACCGTATGGGAACTGCCCTACGCACTGCTATATTAGTAAATAATAGTGTTAGACATTTCCCTCTAACCAATTTCATCCTCAGAGAATTGGTGGTCACGGCTATTGAGGTAACTATAGCTGACGGTGTCTGGGAGATGGTGGTCGCTTCTGCTTACTTTCTGGCGGACGTGCATTAAGTCTATCCGCAGAGGTTCAGCGGCAATTGGAGTTCTGCCGCTTGTGATCGGCTGTGACGCCAATGCGCATTAAACAATCTGTGGGAGCAACGATGTCAATAAACGTGGAAAGTTCCTTTTAGAATATTTTTTGTGTATTCAATTAGACGTAGCTAACGCAGGGTGCAAACCTATATTTATTAACGCCATTAGGAAAGAGATGGTAGATCTCACCCTAGTCAGCAACTCAATTGCGAGTTCGCTTGTCAACTGGCGGATCACAGATGAAGCCACATTGTCTGACCATAAGCACAACAGGTTCAACCTTTCTGATCAAGTCGAGATCCGCCAGAACTCCTTCTGTCTAAAATACAATTAGGGCAGAACTTTTGATCAGCAATCCAAAATCTGAAATATTGATGTACAGAAGTGCACGCTCGGCATTTATTAATAGACAAAAAGTGACGTTGTCGCAAATTCTAGAAGCAAGTCTAACTGCATTATTTAATTGTTGAATGGTGTGATATTCTGATTCTCTTCTTGGACCATTTTCTGCAAGTAAAATTTTAAAAATTTAGGTTACCGCTGTTTTGAATTCGTTCACTGTTAAATCTTAACATCAAGTGTAAAGAGGAGTTCCAATGACTGAGAATCAACTTTGGCACACTACACCCATCTGTATATGATTCGAAAGTCTTACACGAGAATTTAAATATAAAGTTGAAAGTTTAGTATAAAGACTTCTAACACACTAACACACAATGACATTTTCAGGAAGCGAAATTGATTGAGCCGATTGAGCGATTGGTGAACGATATCAACGGCTGGGTCACTGGAGTGCCTGACTGGTAAATTAGAGGGAGCTGGGTGGTACTAACTAAAGACTTTTAATTTCGTCTGGATTTCTTGCGCTTTGGTGATTCATTTAATAACTTAAGGTTATTGAAAACTTCTAAACAGTTCCCTAAATCCAGTCTTCTTTTGACGCATAAAAAAAACCTGTCTAAGTTACAGCCGGCTAGGCTCAGGGAAAATGGGCGGGGTTTTGTGTGCAGGTTCAATTATCGGTGTTACGTGAAAATATCGACAGGTTATAGGACTGCTAGAAGGGGGAATGGCAATACAAGGGAAGGCCAAAATAAACGGACGGACTACCCCTAACGAACGATCTAGTCGGAGGGCTAGATATAAGCTCTCCTTCTTCACCCACCCAACCATGTACTATCGATATCGGAATACCGATACTACCCATATCGCTGTTATGCTACCGCCCTTAGTGCCTTAAGAAAGAAAAGTTTATTCCATTTTAAATTTTTTAATGTTATTTAATGACAAACAAGCATAGCGCATGCAGCTTCGTGCTGCATGACGAATTCAATAACTCTAACTTTAATTCCCTAATTTTAATTCCTTTTTGATTTACCCCTTTTTTCTATTCAATCTCAATTTAATTTGATTTTTCCTTTTTTTTTAATATTTTTTTCTTATTTGGGTGTCGACAGTTCTATTTTGCAAACGATAGGCAGACGATATTTTTAGTATTTGATTTCGATACTTTTACTCACGATAGGCAAGCGATAGATGAATATTATTTGGTCTCGATACTTTGAAATTGTTATCCACTCACCCGTGATCCGTTGGGGCCCCGACGAAACAGCTGAGGAAAAATAATAATGGCAACAATAACAAAGACACCAATAATACCCAAACACAAAAAAATCCTCTGACCTATCACTCAATCCTGCTTTATTTTTACGTTACCAAATTTTTGTTATACGCATACGTGTGTATGCGAATGAATGAATGAAAAATATGTGAAAAATAAATATATGAAATCAAAAAGGATGAACAAAAAATAAATGAAATGTAACAAAAAAAATTTAAAATAAAAATTATAGAAAAATCAATTAAATGAATGAGTGTGAAAACTAAGAATGAATGAGAATGGTGTGAATATAAACGTGGCTGTGAATTTTTTTGTGTACTATAAGTACATAAGTGTGTTTGAAATGTAAATGTGTGTATGAAGCCTGAATGTGTATGTGTACTGCAAGTACGTATGTGTGTATGAACTTGAATGTGTATGTGTACTTTTGTTTTTTTTTTTTTTTTTGTAACGCATTACGGTAGGAAAATTAAAATCTTCTAAAGATACCACCTACCGTCCGCAGGTGGCATGCACGATTCATAACTCTCCAAGTAGAGTTATGCCTACGTACTAAAACAAAAACCTCCGTATGCTCTTCAGTCCTTTACGCGCTCATCGGGACTGCCAGTCAAGGTATGACTTCGATGAGCAGGATGTGATGCCACTCGCACACCCTTCTTTAAATGTTGGCCATGAGACGCACGTCCTTCCACCCTTCAGTCGCCTTTTACGACAAGCCGGGTACGCTGTGGAAGTATTCTTCTCCCGCCACCACACAGGCACTCTTCTCCTTCTTTAGCCAGAACTGTTGGCCCTCTCGTCGGCTCGGACTCGTTTCATCATGTTGGTGATGATTGTATGCCCTAGCTCCCATGCCTCACTGTTTTCCATCATAGCCGCGAACAGTCCACTTGGGTTGAGCGGATTCTCAGTCAACGCTCTTAGCTGCGCACGCTCCGCCGTAAATCTGGAACAGTTCATAAGTACATGCTCCGCAGTTTCCACCGCATCGGGGCAGTAGACGCATTGGGCTGTCTCAACATGGTGGAACCGGAGTAGGTAAGCCCGAAAGCAGCCATGGTCCGTGATGAATTGGGTTAGGTGGTAGTCCAAGTTTTTATGGCGGCACTCTACCCAAACCGCTAGCTCGGGGATGAGCTGGTAGGTCCACCTCCCCCGTTGCGACGTTTGCCATCGGCTCTGCCACTCTCCCATCAGCCGCTCGTGAGCCTCTAGTCGGGTAGCACCTTCACGAATTTGACTTAGGGCATTGATCTCAAGGTCAATTGGTGGCAAGCCTGCCAGAACTAAAGCTGCGTCTTCGGAAACTGTCCTGAAGCCTCTTATAAGCCTAAGGGCCATAGAACGTAGCACCGAGCGTGCTCCTTTCATATAAGATCTTCTTATGGTGGCGTTGCTCCAAATTGGTGCCGCATAGGTTAGCGTAGCCTTTGATACCGCCACTAGCAGTTTCCTGGCCGGATATCTGGGACCTCCCACGTTGGGCATCAGTCTAGAAAGGGCAGCAGATGTGATTGCTGCCTTCCTGCTTGCGTAACTAGCATGGTCCTTAAATGATAGCCTGTGGTCTATCAGCACACCCAGGTACTTTAGGGACGCTTGGGAGGCCACCGGTGTCCCGTTAACCGAAACCAGCATTTTCTCCACCTTTTTTCTGCTACTAAGCATTACGACCTCGGTCTTGTGAGCCGCAATTTTTAGGCCGGCTTTCTCCAGCCAGTCAATGGCCGCACTTATTGTCACGTTGCATTTCTCTTGAAGATCTACAATGGTTTTGGCTACTGCTGTTATGGCCACGTCGTCCGCAAAGCAATGCAGTTCCGCTCCTATTGGCCTGCTGATGCCCAGGATACCATCGTACATGATGTTCCACAGGATCGGTCCAAGTACAGATCCTTGTGGAACACCTTCCGACACACGGTACCTTTTCGGGCCTGCCTCCGTATCATACCAAAGGACGCGATTCCTGAAATAACTGCCAACGACGATCCTTAAGTACTCCGGGATTCCCATTCTATGCATGGCGCTCAGGATTACGGGCCATCTAGCGGTATTAAAGGCATTCTTTACATCCAACGTAGCGATTGCACAGTACTCCTTCGTTCCTCCTAACCATCAGTCACCCTCGATGGCGTTCTTGGCAATATTTCTCACCGCCGTAAGTGCGTCCAGGGTGCTCTTGCCCTTCCGGAAGCCGTACTGCTGACTTCCAAGGCCGTTGATGCTCTATTCGGGAATACAGAATTCGCTCCAGCAATTTACCCACAATATCAAGTAGGCATAATGGGCGAATGTGTATGTGTACTGCAAGTACGTGTGTGTGTATGAACTGAATGTGTTGGTGTACAATTAGTTAATTTTTGCGTGTTTGCAACAACAATATTTTGTAGATGTGTCCGATGCTCCTTCCAGAAGTCCCCGGAATTTTACGCGCTGTTTATAATCCGACCTCGACTGGTTCTCTATTACCCGAGGTTCAGCTTCGGAAACTATATAGGCTATAAGAAAAAAAATAAGGCACATCAGGTGGCTGCCTAAGCACAACTTTTTTTTTTGCCACTCACCAAAAACAGCAAAAACAACTATTGGTAGCCGGGCGATCACGGCACCAGTAAAGATAGAGGCAAATATACACGCCTACCAGAAAAAAAGGCGCGAGAGCGCTAGCGCTCGTCTGGGCATAGCGAATCGCTGGAAAGCAAGACGAGGTTAGAAGCTGCCAAACAATGCTTTGGAAAGCTTATACTCACGTCCAGCCTTGAAATCCGACAATATAAACTGCACCAAAAGCTACATTGCACAGATTCAACAATTTTCGTGTTGACTTAAACACTTTTTGAGTGATACCTTTAATTTTTTTTAAATTTGAGAATTTTGCGTCGACGCGTGTTCTCCAAGTTTTACTTAATTAGTGAAGAGAAAAAAAAATATCGAACACGATAGGTGAAAATATCGATATATACTCCACTTACCAACACTGATCGAGCAGGTCGGCCGATATTTGAGTTGCCAGACTCGTTTTAATTCAGAGTTGCCAGATCAGGTGTGGTGATAACCATTATTTGAATTCAAATTTGAATTTGAATTCATTTATTTCAAATCCTATCTAGTGATTAAAATTTATCAAAATTAAATTTTATACACGGGCCTCATAGCACAAGTTTAATTCCGGGTTACTGGCGTGGAATTAAAGTTGAAGAAAATCAAAGGGCGTGTATAACTTTCGGACAGAGCTCAAGCACTCGGAAGCGGGTTATAGGAACGAAGATTAAAGCCACAATTCTTTGGCGTGAAATTGACCCAGTTCCTTCCCCGACAAATCTTCCACCAAATACAACGTATTGCCTATCTTTTCTTTAATGCGCACATTGGTCCCTACAGGAGCTAGCTTGCATTAAAATTAGCAGCAGCGTTGCTTAAGGCGAAGTTGCGCTTGATCACTATCTGGCCCACATCGAAGGTGCGTGGTTTAGCTCTTAAATCATAGCTATGTTTGTTCCGCTCGTATGCCTTGAGGAAATTTGCGTCAATCTTTGACCGAATCAGCTCGAGGTTGTCTGCTCTTGGCACATTTGCACTGAAATCGTCGAGCATGCTGAGATTCTTCAGCACTTGATAGTCGTTTCCATGCGAAATCATGTGCTGTCCGAAGACTACGAAGTACGGCGACATGCCAAGAGATTGAAGTAACTAAGAACCACATCCCACTCCCGTTGGTCACCCTGAACATATGCTCTAAGTGCGGCGTTCATGGATCGATTTACTCGTTCGGCAGCGTTCGACTGTGGAGCATATGCACCCGTGAAGACGTGTCGAACTCCGTATTTCGAAAGGAAAGTCGTGAACTCATAGCTTTTAAACTGAGGGATAATGGCTCACGACTACCTCCGGAACTCCGAAGCTCGAAAAGATTTCCTCCTGCAGAACGTCTACCACCACCTTCGCTGTGAATTTCCGAACCGCCTTTAGGAACGTAAACTTGGAGAAGTGATCCAAGATTATGAAAATCCCTATGTTCCCCCTCTTCGAACGCGGAAACGGACCGATGAAGTCAATATAGAGACGCTGGAACGGTCGTTCGGTGACTACTCGAGCACCCATTGGAGGCTTGAGTGCACTGGTCAAACCTCGCAGTTCCGGATGTAGTCTCTGACGTTCACCACCATGCCTGGCCAGAAAAATCTACGGCGGATCTGCTCAACGCACTTAGCCATGCCACAATGGGCAGAAAAAGGCTGGTCGTGTGCGGATCTGATCACGCCTTCCCGCAGAGATTCCGGAACAAACAGCTTCCAGCTGTCATCAGGACTGACATCACCACCAGCGAACTCCGTACGGTGATAAATGTAGTCATCTACTACCTTAAAATCTGGAATGTTGGCAGTTAGGAACTTTTTCCTCAACGAACAGTATTCCTCGGACTTGAATGCTTCTGAACAGAGGTCGATCTCGGGAAGAATTTCGCACTTCTTAATGACCAAACCAATAGCCAAGCACTCAAGCTCTGTCACTGTGTAGTTGCGTTGAGCCTTATTCAACTTCTTGGACATATAAGCTATCGGACGCTCGCTGCCAGACCCGTCGCACTGCGCCAAGGCAGCTCCGACACCATGCAAGGATGCGTCGCACTGGAGAACAAAAGGTCTACGAGAAACCGGATGAACTAGAAAAGAAGCAGAGCCTCCTGAGCTCGGTCATTCCACTGGAATGCCTTGCCTTTCAGAAGCTCCGTTAGGGCGAAAATAACGTCTGAATAATTCGGAATAAACCGCTGATACCAGCCAGTCATTCCTAAAAACCTGCGAAGCTGCTTCTGCGTCTTCGGAACAGGAAATTCCTCGACCGCGCGAATCTTGCCCGGATTAGCCTGAAGCGTTCCCTCGCCAACAATGAATCCAAGGTAATCCACCTTCCTGAGACAAAACTGACTCTTCTGGACGTTTATGGTCAGTCCAGCCTTACGCAGCTGAGTTGCGACCTCCGTCAGATGGATGAGGTGTTCTTCAAAACTGGAACAAAGCACCAGAAGATCATCCAAGTAGACTAAGACGTGCGACTTCAACTGGTACGGAATCACGATGCCCATCAGGCGACTCATCGAGCATCGAGGAGCATTGGTCAATGCGAAAGGCATGCGCTTAAAGTGGTACAAAGGTCTATTGGGTACCGTAAAAGCAGTCTTCGCACGGGAGTCCTGATCCAGACAGATCTGCCAAAATTCATCCTTGAGATCTATCTTGGAGATACAGTGTACTGGAGGGAGCCTGCTAAGGAGCCCATCCATGATTGGAATAGGATACGCATCCCTCACAGTCACTGCGTTCAGCTTCCGTGCATCCAAACAAAATCTCACTTTGCCAGGTTTTATATGCAAGGTGACTGGAGAAGACCATGGAGAACTAGGAGCCTCTTCGATCACGTCCATCGCTAGCATTCTATCGATCTCAGCGCACAGGAGACTCTCCTTAGCCGGAGACAAGGGGTAAAACCTTTGCTTTATTGGCTTTGCGGCTGCTGTATCGATAGTATGCTGGATGAGTGTCGTCAGTCCTAGGCCATTCTTCTCGAAGGATGGAAATAAGTTAATTACGCCATCAAGCTGTGATTTTTGGACGTGAGTCAAATCTAGCTGAGGCAAATCGGGATCAGATTTGCAGAAGACTTCATTTATGGATGCTGGAACGATGGAGATGTTGAATCCTTTCCAGAAGTCCATTCCATAAATGAGCTCCTTTCTAATGGTTGGTACAATTAAAAAGTCGAACTCGGTTGTCACCGAGTGATACGTCAGGGGAACGGCAATTAACCCAACTATCTCCTGCGTCTGCCCATCCGCCGTGTGCACGACGTTCTTCGTCTTGCCGAACACACATCCCTTGTCAACTAACTTCTGTGCCAACTTGCCACCGATAACGCTTTTGTTAGCACCGCTATCAAGGAGTGCCAAGTGATCCTCACCGAAGACGTTGACTTGGGTGAAGGGGCGTATGTCACCGCTTTGATGGACGATAGAGGAGATAGTATACCGTTTCAAGCCCCGTATGCGTCGCCAAAATTCAGGCATACGGGTTGCAGACTTGAAACGGTAGCATCGACTTTGAAAATCTCAGCTCTTCGCTTCAGATATTCGCGTAGACGCACGTGATACGGCTTAAAATGCTGTGGAATTGTCAAATCCGGTATTTTGATCATGTCTGGTGAAATGGAAAGTCTGGTAGGATAAAGTGGCGCTGCAGGTTCCGAGATTAGCGTCGGATGTCGCCTCCCGGAAGTCTGCGAGCATCCTGCGTCGGGTTTTCCGACTTGGCCTCGCACCTGTCACAATTCGGCCTGTAAACATCCACCGCCCCACATCCGAAGCAAAATACGCGCCTCGGCTGAAGACAGTCATGGTAGCGATGCCCTACCTCCTCGCAATTCCAGCATTTGGAATTGTCGAATGAGCGAACGGCGCATATTTCCGCTTCCGATGCCTCTTTTGACTCTGGCTCGGAATCCTCTTCCACCTGAAGAGAATTCACGAAGCTCCACATAACGGCTGAGCGATATTGGGGTCGAATGTTTCGGAAGAACTCCTCGTGTCTGTGACATTCCCTACGCAAACTGGCCAAATCCGAGGTGTCTACATGCAACAGCTCATGTTGCAGCTCCGAACGCAAATTTTAACGAACTTCAACTGCGATCTTGCTATCCGACATAGGTTCTCGGAGGGAATCAGCGATAGCCAACATAGCATCTAGAAAATCGTCGAAGCTTTCGTTGCTACCTTGCTTACGACGACGCATAGCATCCTTGATGTCCCTGTCCGTTCTCTGGTCCTGGTAACGCTCTTGCAGGCGACTACATAACTCGTACCAGTCTAAATCGCGGACCGTGCGATGCACTCTCCAGTAAAACGCGAGTGCTGGGCCAGAGAACAAAAGATGAGCAAATTGGGACAACAATGAAAAGTTGCCGTTAAGGCTCTGGGTGGTCATGCAATTGACTCGAAATATAAAGTCTTCAAGAGGAAGGTCATTGGGTGATCCAATGAATTTAATGCGCCAGTTCGAGATGGTGTTTGAGATCCTATCTGGGCGATCAATATCTGTATAGCCGAAAGAAACACGAGCTCCATGCTGCCTTCCACCTAAACTATCCTCAGGCCTCGACGCGTTACTCTGACGACGAAACGCTGGTGCTGCCTCGCCCTCTTCCTCGTAACGAGGATCATCTCGAGCTTCAAGAACAGATTGGGCCACATTAAGATTGCGAAACGCTGCGGAGACCTGTTCGGCAATCACTGCGGACATGCTTTCTCTATAACTCGCCATCGAGCTAGAGATGAGCCTATTGATTCGCTCTTCTGCGAGCGCATTTGAATCAGAGGTTTTAGTCTCACGTCGGGTGTTTCTCCGAGTTGGAAGTGGGAGTGAGGAGCTGGCATAGGTCATGCCGCGCCCCTGAGAACGGGTATTCACGCGACTCTTTGGAATTGCTCCCGGATGAGCCGGAGCGTTCAAAGGTCCTTGCTGAGTTGGTGGGTTCAAGGAAGCCCTGCGCTGAAATGCAGCAGTCAGGATGGCCTTTGAGCACGTCTGTAGGCAGATCGGACAGGATTCGTTAAAGTCGAGCAAACCAGACAGACAAGTTCGATGGAAATGGTGTCTGCAAGTTGTCTCGATGAGATCTGCGTCCTGACTGGTGTCATTGCAAATGGTACAGTCCATCGCAATGTTCATCAGGTCCCCCACTCTCTCGTTAACCCGTTTTGCCGCCATAATAAAGTCACAAGAAAATAATGATGAACTTGGTCAAAACTACTCGGTTCCAACCCCGGTTAATATAAAAAACTTATGTGCTCCTAAATGTCGGATGGTCTACGATAAAGGTATCCCACAAGCTACAACAATTACAATAAGTTGTAAGGTAGTTGCAATTGTGCACACAAACACTATATATGTAAACTGTGAAAGTTGTATAAAATGAATCCTACGAATTTAGTAACTTATATCACACAACACACTAAGGAATGCAAAAACTGATAGATGTATAATAAGTCGATAGATTCATTAATGAAAAGAGGGCTTACCTAAGTTAAGGTAACATAACAGCAATTTTGTGATGTGATCGTTCATTAGAGGTAGTTCCGATTACTGAAGCTACGTTAATAAAAATAAACTGCGTGAAGCTCTAATCGGATGCTGAGGATCGTGCCGAATCTGTCCAGCACGAACAATCTCAGCCATCACGAGTCGAGGTGTTTGTTCGATGGAGCTAAGATGAGGTATCGAACCGATATAAACCAATTCGATAATTTCACCCCTTATATTCCACCATCGAACGCCACTGATAATCCTCTGAATCGAAGATTATCGAACTCGGATAGCTATATGCAATCGGTCTGGGTCCGATATCCACCAGAGTAACCAGCAGTTCCAGATTGCATATAACTATCGGCTGAATCAAAAAAAAAAAATAAATAATAATAAAAATGGAGGGATTTTGGGTTCCTAGGAAAAAGAGAATAGAAAGGAAAGGGTATAGCCGAGTGGAACTTTTTCGGGTCCCACGTTGGGCGCCATTTTCTGTAACGACCGAAGTCCAATAACGTCTCCTGCACACCCTGTCTAAATTACAGCCGGCTAAGCTCAGGGAAAATGGGCGGGGTTTTGTGTGCAGGTTCGATTATCGGTGTTACGTGAAAATATCGACAGGTTATAGGACTGCGAGAAGGGGGAATGGCAATAAAAGGGAAGGCCAAAATAAGCGGACGGATCACCCCTAACGAACAATCTAGTCGGAGAGCTAGATGTAATGCTCTCCTTCTTCACCCACCCAACCATGTACTATCGATATCGGAATACCGACACTACCCATGTCGCTGTTATGCTACCGCCCTTTGTGCCTCAAGAAGGAAAAGTTTATTCCATTTTAAATTTTTTAATGTTATTTAATGACAAACAAGCATAGCGCATGCAGCTTCGTGCTGCATGACGAATTCGATAACTCTAACTTTAATTCCCTAATTTTTATTCCTTTTTGATTTACCCTTTTTTCTATTCAATCTCGATTTAATTTGATTTTTCTTTTTTTTTTTCAAATATTTTTTTCTTATTTGGGTGTCGATAGTTATTTTTTGCAAACGATAGGCAGACGATATTTTTAGTATTTGATTTCGATACTTTTACTCACGTTAGGCAAGCGATAGTTTAATATTATTTGGTTTCGATACTTTGAAATTGTTATCCACTCACCCGTGATCCGTTGGGGCTCCGACGAAACAGCTGAGGAAAAATAATAATGGCAACAATAACAAAGGCACCAATAATACCCAAACACAAAAAAAATCTCCTGACCTATCACTCAAACCCGTGTGTATGCGAATGAATGAATGAAAAAGATGTGAAAAATAAAAAGATGAAATCAAAAAGGATGAACAAAAAAAAATAAATGAAATGTAACAAAAAAAATTTAAATAAAAATTGTTGAAAAATGAATTAAATGAATGAGTGTGAAAACTAGAAATGAATGAGAATGGTGTGTATATAAACGTGGCTGTGAATGTTTTTGTGTACTATAAGTACATAAGTGTGTTTGAAATGTAAATGTGTGTATGTAGCCTGAATGTGTATGTGTACTGCAAGTAAGTATGTGTGTATGAACTTGAATGTGTGTGTGTACTGCAAGTACGTGTGTGTGTATGAACTGAATGTGTTGGTGTACAATTAGTTAATGTTTGCGTGTTTGCAACAACAATATTTTGTAGATGTGTCCGATGCTCCTTCCAGAAGTCCCCGGAGTTTTACGCGCTGTTTATAATCCGACCTCGACTGGTTCTCTATTACCCGAGGTTCAGCTTCGGAAACTATACAGGCTATAAAAAAAAAAATAAGGCACATCAGGTGGCTGCCTAAGCACAACCTTTTTTTTTACCACTCACCAAAAACAGCAAAAACAACTATTGGTAGCCGGGCGATCACGGCACAAGCAAAGATAACGGCAAATTTGCACGCCTACCAGAAGAAAAGGCGCGAGAGCGCTAGCGCTCGTCTGGGCACAAGCGGTTCGCTGGAAAACAAGACGAGGTTAGGAGCTGCCAACAAAGCTTTGGAAAGCTTATACTCACGTCCAGCCTCGAACACCCGAAATATAAACAGCACTAAAAGCTACGTTCCAACGACTCAACAATTATTATGTTGACTTATACACTTTTTGAGTGATCACTTCAATTCCTTCAGATTTCAAAATTTTGCACCGACGTGTGTTCTCCAAGTTTTTCTCAATTAGTGAAGAGAAAAAAAAATACCGAACACGATAGTTAAAAATATCGATATATCGCCACTCCACTTACCAACACTGATCGAGCAGGTCGGCCGATATTTGAGTTGCCAGACTCGTTTCGATTCAGAGTTGCCAGATCGGGTGTGGTGGTAACCATTATTTGAATTCAAATTTGAATTTGAATTCATTTATTTCAAATCCTATCTAGTGATTAAAATTTATCAAATTAAAATTTATACACGGGCCTCACAAATTAACGGATTGTAACTATCTAAAAGCCCTCGCTAGTCTCAAGGCAGTATATGACAACACAAGTCTTAAATTCTTCGATACTGCTTCGCAATTGTTTGACATACCTAGCATGCATTTGGCTTGGGATCGATCATAGACATGGTGTCTGCTATTTATGCTTCGTAGTCGTCGTTAGGTAACGACAAAGACATTGCTAGTGCAATGACAATTCACTTAGTCATGGAAAATATAGACCATGGTACCAAATCTCGTTTTGAAGAGCAGCTTGACTATGATTCTTAAGAAGATTGTGCTAGACAACTGAATAAAAGGTATCAGTAGTTGTTAGCAGAGGACAAAGCAAAGTCGCGAATTGACGCAAAAAGCCCCATCATGTTGTGTCGTCCTTTGATATTGCTGATGGAGGGCGTCCAGCAACGTCTGGTTGCGTTTTTTGCAAATCAGAAACGCACAATATTTCTTCGTGTCCATCTTTTTTCTGCAATTTCAGTTTTGAATTTGCCAAAACACAAAAGTTGTGCCTAAATTGTTTGGTTCTGGGGCATTTCGTTTCCAAGTGTAAGGCATAAAAGTGTAGAAATTGTTCGAAGCCTCACCATTCCTTGCTTCACAGGTATACTACTCCTGTTCAAGGTGAGGTCTCTACAAGCGACTATGGCAGACGTGCATTTGGGGCATGTATCAAATAATGCACAAATCGTTCTCGCCACAGCTGTTGTTGATGTTAAAGACAGGTTTGGTCAGTTGCATCCTACACGAGCCTAACTTGATTCAATTTGATGTCAGAAAGTATGGCCCAGATGTTATGGCTCAAGTGGGAGCCAACATCCTTAGCTATTTCGATGGTTGGAGGTACAACAATAGATAACAAACACTAACTATATTCAACCATGATTAATTTCCGGCTGAATAATATTCCGTAACTGCTGACTTTTTAAAAATGTATAGACAGATAAATGTTTCTGAAAAAGACAAAAATTTTTAACTCATTTTGTAAGAACATACAAAATATTCAGGCATACCAACTTGACTGTGCAGTCACATATGGTGCAGCTTCTGCATCCGATACGCTGCTTATTTGAGCTGGCCAACATGTATGCCCAATCACATCCTATTAGATCAGATGTGACTCTCAAGATTCATGAGCAGAGTTCCGTCAAAATTCTTGGGATGCGCTGGGCACCTCAAGAGGATACATTTAAATATCATCTCGATGTGGACAGTTTTTTGTTCGGATAAGCCAACGAAATGCAACATATTGTCTGCAGCTCTCGTTTGTTTGACCCTCATAATTTGCTGTGTCCAATTGTTACCAATGCCAAAATGTTATTGCAGGAGTTGTGAAGACTTAAAATAGACTGCGATGAAACCATTCCAATGTGTCTTCACTTAACATGGAACAAGTTTACCGTGTCAGTGCGCGATTTATATAAAATTCGCATCCCTCGATACGTATGTCTAAATACTAATCAAAAGGTACAAATACACGGCTTTGCTGATGCATCCAGTCATGCGTACGGTTGTTGCATATTCTCGTTGGCATTACATTGCTCACTGTAGAATAGAGGGTAGCTCCACTAAATGTGAAGACAATACCCTGATTAGAGTTATGTGCAGCACTCTTACTGGTTAAGCTTTGGCACCAAAGTACAACAACTCTAACCAAATTTAATATTATAAGTTTGAATTTTGAGTCGGATTCACAAGTTGTTTTTTACTGGCTTAAGCGCGATTCTTGCACATTGGGCACATTTGAGGCAAATAGAGTTGTAGAAATCCAGGAGTTGTCGAATGGTATTGTGAATGGTATTCTAACAGATGCCAATCCGGCGAATTTTGTATCGAGAGGAACCGACATAGATGTGATTGTAAGCTCATTATGGTTCGATGGACCAAGTTTCTTGAAACTGAAGGAAAACCAATGGCCTCAGCTTCAGATTTAAATAGAGCTGGAGATCAAAACTTCAGAAGATAAAAAATGTGCCGTTGTATGTACATTAGCAGAAGTTGAGCCAAATTGTTTTATGAAACTAATAAATCGTCGCTCCAGATTTCTTAAATGAATTCGCATAATGGCTTATGTGCTTCGATTCTGCTAAGGACTGATTCGCTCGTGGTTTCGGCATCAGAAAGAAATATTTCATTTTTAAAGCTGATCGCCATAGTACAATGCACCTCGTTCAAAAGCGAATTTAAATTTCTGAAAGAATCAGCAGTTTTAGCACCAATGTTGCAGTCGATAAATGCATTCATTGATGCATGTGATAAAAATTGAATAAAATATTAGCTTCTTCGAGTAAAAGGACGTTTGTTACACGGGCCTCTCTTTTACGACGCTAAGTTTCCGTTTTTGATGACAAAGAGCTCAAAATTTATTCAACTCTTAGTCAGATATTTGCACCGTAAACACTACCACGCTGGTCCAAAGTTCTAGAACATTTGGGCGTTTGAGGCAGCAAATTTAGTTAGTAAATTCTCGAAGTTTATACACTGCAGTTGTTCGGAATTGCGTACACTGTTTTCGGTATAAACCAAAATTATTGGAGCAAATAAAAAAAAATTTGCCTGCTGATCGCCTTCGAGAAGGACGGCCATTAAAAGTATGTGGAGTAGATTTTTGTGGGCCGTTTTATATCAGCAATAGCATAAGGGGTAGACCACCTGTAAAAATGTATGTTGCCGTTTTTCTTTGTTTTGCAAAGTTAGTTTTTTGCAGTTAATTTTGAACTTGTAACTGTTAAAAGATTCATTTGAAGACGCGGATTGCCGGAGACGACGGTCAATGACAACACGACGAACTTCGTGGGCGAGGAACGTGCTGATGGAGCTGCAGACGGCGTTCTACAGCAACAAGGAGACTCTGACAGACTACGCAGCGATGAGAGACGTGCAGTGGAAGTTCATTCCCCCACGCGCCCCGCACTTCGGAGGACTTAGGGAAGCCGTAGTAAAGTCTGCCAGACACAGGCTTCTGAGAAGAGCGAGCAACGCCAACTTAACGCAGGACGAGCTGAGCACGCACCTGGTGGACGTCGAGGCGCTGCTTACCTACAGGCCTTTGCTCGTCGACAGCAGCGATACCAGCGATGGAAAGGTGCTGAATCCAGGCCACCTGCTTATAGGACACCCTTTGTTGGCGCTGCCGTCAGAGTTCGAGCCAGACCGGCAAGACAATTGTCGGTACTCAAACGGCACTTTTGGCGCAGGTGGTCCAAGGACTACCTGCTCAGTCTGCAGCAGCGAGCACAATGGGCCAAAGACTAGGCCAACCTCGAGGAATGGGCCGTCGTGCTAGTGCACCATGACAACACACCCCCTCAGCAATGGATAACCGTGTGTGTAACGTGCACAATTCAAGGGGAGGACGGCAAGGTCAGAGTGGCAGAGCTAAAAACGGCATTAGGCACTATAAAGCGCGCAATACACAAGCTGGCTCTACTGCCATTGTTAGAAGATCGGAGCTTTTCCACAGGGCCGGAATGTTAGAACAGCACATAAATATTGGGATCACTAATTTATTACAACTAAGATCAGAATAATCGTGCTGCGACATAAACAAGCTATTTAAGAGAAACGGAAGAGCTTATAAAAGAATTCAAAATGAGGATAGTACTAGAAGATTGGAAAACGGAAAGTAAGTGCCCACCCCACCTACGGTCACCCACCTGAGAGCATAACTCTGGTGACCCCTTTGCCC
The DNA here is from genome assembly GCA_018904105.1 of Zaprionus tsacasi. Classification (NCBI taxonomy): domain Eukaryota; kingdom Metazoa; phylum Arthropoda; class Insecta; order Diptera; family Drosophilidae; genus Zaprionus; species Zaprionus tsacasi. The sequence goes on from JAEIFR010000384.1 coordinate 578,857, forward strand.
CTACGACCGCGAAATCATCAGCATGAGTTCAAACTAAAACAAGAAAGCAAGGCTTCCTTCGGCTTGCCGAAGGTTTTATACCCTTGCAGTTGTACACAGCTATATGTAATAGTACTCAGATTTTCATAAAATTGCAACAGGTACCTTCATTAGGCCGATCGTTGATCGTTATTAGTTATAAAACTTCGATTTTGATGAAACTTTATTATTAAGGACATACTTAGATTTGGATGTGGTAAGCCTGATAGCTATATCTTGAAATATAAAGAAAATCGACCGATAGGCTCCATGACAGCTGTTCGATATATCAGTCCAATCTGGCCCGTTCCGACTTATTTAATGAAGGCAGAATTAAGAAGCTTGTGAGCCAACTTTTATGAAGATAGCTCAATAACTGGGGGACTAATTTGCGTTGCAACAGACAGACGGACTGACTGATTGTTCCTATAACAGCTATAGAATATAAACGTCTGAGATATTTAAATGGAAAAAATAAGGGCGGGTTACTGTATAACATTAAAAAGTATTGATAATGTGCTGTATTTCCAAGAACAAAACAGGTTTGCATACAAACACCCTAATTTAATCCGATTGTTCCTATGGCAGCTGTATCTTACTGTCGAGCGCTTGACTGTAGCCATATCCACTTGTTTATTTTGTTATTTATGCAAACTATGCAGGTTCAACTCCGACGGCAAGCACTTTTTTTTCAATTATATGTACTAAAGTTATTTGCCTATCATTATTGCAATTTTATAGTAGATGCAAAACAGGTGCAAAGGTTGAGCGGATGTGGTCGTTGACTGTGAAGCGAAGGGGTACGGGTTCGAATCCTACTGAATGCAAAAATGGTTTTTTCGGATATTGCTTTTTGATTAAAAGGAATTTTAAGGGAAGAGGTGAGTTGGTTTAGTTTTTGTCCTGTACGATGAGTTGAATGGTCTCATAATGCAATTTTGCTGAATCTAATGATTATGCGAATGTGGCAGAGCGGTTATAGTTGCAGATGAATAGTGGTCGTTGACTGTGAAGCGCAGGGCAAGGGTACGGGCTCGAATCCTACTCGGTCCGGTCCGATTCTAGTGGGTTTTCTGAAATGTACTTTTTTTTTCAAGTTTTTAAAATATTTTAAGTTTAGTATTAAATGCATTTGATTAAAAAGAATTTTTTGGGAAGTGAGTTGGTATTAGTTTTTGTCCTGTACGACAAGCAGAATGGTCTCATAATGCAATTTAGCCGGTCCAAATAATAATGTGCTAATAGCGGAGTGGTTATAGTTGCAAACTGCATATTACAAGCTTTTTGAGGTCCACGGTTTGAGTCCCCTGAAGGGCATAAATTTTTTTTTGTTTTTTCTTCTGTTCTTATTTCAATTTTTTTTTATCATTATGCTACATCTTCTTTTAAAATCGATGATAACGATAAGGCGAGTTAGAAAAACAAATTTGAGACTGTGAGATGTGTTTTTTCGCAAAGTTGTAGCGGGTATACCACAGTCGGGCGCGCTCGACTGTAGCCTTTCCAACTTGTTTTAGTTTTTTTTGTGCATTGTTTTTGCCTCTTTTGGTGCATTCGTTTTCATCCATTTCTTTTCGGTAAACGACGTAGTTGTTAGTGGCTCACTCCTTTTTCTCTCTCGAATTACCTCTCCTAATTCTTTAAGCGCGCCTAAGCAGCTCTCCCGCTTTGCCGCTCTAGCACTGTTCTTGTTTATTATTTTTGCTCTCTCTGCTCTCTGCACTTTACGCGCGTTAATTTCTCTTCTTTATCCCGCCGTCATCGGAAATATCTGTCTACTTGCAACATCTGTTTGCAATAGAGACTATATTTAATCTGTTATCAGACAGAGTTCACCTTTCAGTCCTTGGGGACTTTAATATCCCAGATTGTAATTGGACAACAAGTTGTAATTAAAATTCTCTGCTGCCCTCGCGGCACAACGACATTTTTGGCGGTCTGTTCGATATGTCATTGGAGCAGGTCAATCATATCTTAAACTGTAGTAACTGACTTGTGCTTTGTATCCGATCCATCTAGAGTGAATTTAGTTAAGACTCAACCACTTTCCTCACCATCATACTCTGGAAGTGTCTATTGATTTTGAGGCATGTATGGATGAACATGAAAAACTGTGTAAGCGCATCCGCTGCTTTAGAAAAGCAGATTTTTTCTTATTAAACACCTTAATTTTCCAATTTGATTGGTCGGAATTGTATTCGTCTACCGATATATCAGTAGCGACCAATATTTTTAGGCCATGGATTTTAAAAAAATACATGGTCTATTAGGTTTGTCGGAATGTGCGTAACAGGCAGAAGGAGACATATGCGACCCCATAAACTATATATATTCTTACTCAGGATCACTAGACGAGTCGATCTAGCCATGTCTGTCTGTCCGTCTGTCTGTCCGTCTGTCTGTCCGTCTGTCTGTCTGTCTGTCTGTCTGTCTGTCTGTCTGTCCGTCTGTCCGTCTGTCCGTCTGTCCGTCTGTATGAGACAACGGTTCTCAGCTATTAAGAAAGCTAGAGACTCCAAATTTGGCAGAATGATTCATGTATATCCTAGGCAGTAAACGTCATTTTCAAATTTTGGTTACCACGCCCACCGGCCCCGTAAATCAGAAATTAATTTTAAATATGCGATTATTAAGCAAAGTATTGAAGTCTTAACTGTCAGCTTTGGCATACATCTAGATAAATACGTTGTGAACTTATTCTATAAATTGCAACCCAATCGGATAATAAACATAGAAGTTACGCAAGTTAACGTTTTCTATTAATTTGTGATGCCTTGCCTCCAAGCTGCTGCCAGCCATGTGCGTTTTCGAACTTTTTAATGCGAAAGTTGTTACGTGTGTATATGAGATCGAAATAGTAACTTAGCCGCATAGCCAATAGTTGCGGCGGTAGTTAAATGTGTTGAGAGGCCGGCAATCGAACAAAGAAGAGATAGAGGTTCAACCCTCAGAAGAGGCGGCGGTTGAGTTTTTAATTACCTTTTTTTTTCGCTTCTAAAAGTTTTTTTTTTTTCATCATTATAACATTTAGTTTCATTTTTCATATTTCAACATTCAATCCAATAGAAGTGTTATCAAGACAATATGACACATTTGACCTAATGGTCTAAATATGCAATTTTAGCGTGCGCGGAGCGCAGCGACGGTGGTCTAGTTGTTTGGATGACGGACTCCTATGCAAACGGCCAGAGTTCGAATCCACACGGCGAAAAAAGAATTTACCTATTTTAATTTTTTTATGTTTCGTTGCATTTTATATTTGTTTACATTTATATTTATAAAGCATATGCATTTTTCCCATTTATTAATATTTATTTAATCAATTTTATATTAAGTGTTACATTTTGCCTTTTAAGATGTTTTGCATGCTGTACTTATGCGTGCATGCATACAATACATGCTTGCGAAGTTCACATATGCATACATATATGTGTGTGAGGCAATACACAAAACGTGAGGCAGGTCAGTGCATTCTTAACGGACGTCTAAATTAAAGAAGCAGTTGACGCTGGTGTGTGTGTGTGTGTGCGTAACGAATCTTAGCGCGCGCCAAAAATTCATATATCTATCTTTCGTTCTAACTTATGCTATCGACTCCTGTCTATTCTGCTTGCTTTTACTTTAAATATATATGTACACTGAAAATCCATGGCCTCTTACAGTCACCGCGTGACTGTAGCCTTTCCGACTTGTTTATAAAACAATTTACTCATTTTTTGATATTTGTGTTCCGTGCTTTTATTCATCAGCCTCGAGTAAGCCGCCATGGTTTACAAGAGAATTTTCAAGGTTTAAAAATGTTAAGTCAAGCCTTTATGTAAAATTTAAAAGTAGTAACTCGCCCTTTTCACGCTACTTAAGCGCTTGGTCAGAATTTACAGTCTTAAACGCGAAATATTATAGGAACTATGTAACTCGTTGTAAGGTTTAGTTCATTCAGAACCCCAAACAGTTTTATAGTTCTGTTTACACGAAGCGTAAGTCTTCCGCATTTCCTACTAAATTAAAGTTTGAAAATGCTTGTGCAAATGCCGACCAAACCATGGTCGATCTGTTTGCCCTTTTACACATAATGCTCATTTTTATCCATACAACATTCCAAGTTCGAATGGTATCTTCTCCTCCTTTCTAAACGAAAACTCCCTTCGATCTTTATTTAGTTAAGCCAGTCTTTTCACCAGGCCCTGACGGTGTTCCCGCTTGTATTCTTCGGTTCTGTGCCAACTCCCTAAGTAAGCCATTGCTCAAACTATTTTCGCTATCCTTAGAAACTTCACCCTTTCCTTCCATTTGGAAGGAATCCTTTACTATCCCCTTGTTGGAAAAGGCAGAAAGTCTAAAGCAAGCAATTATAGAGGAATCTCTAAATTATCGGTTATGCCTAAAATTTCCTCACTTGCAACATTTATGTAGATCCGTTATTTCACCTTTTCAACATGGATTTATTAACCGCCGTTCAACTACGACAAATTTGCTTGAGCTGATATCCTTTGTGGTAAGAGGATTTCAGGAAAATCTTCAAACTGATGTTATTTATACTGATTTCAGTAATGTATTGTAAGCTATATGACTGACAGAACTCAAGAGTCCTCTGTAGAACCACCTTTTCAATCCCACTTCATGCCACATCTGGCGTTCCTCAGGGAAGTCATCTCGGCCACCTGCATTTTACGCTTTTCATCAGTGAAAACTCTCGTACTCTCATGTACGCGGATGATGAAAAGCTTTGTAATCAATTTAAAGACGATCACAAAGACCCTCTACATCTCACTTGTTCGTCCTATTCTTGCATATGGTTCATGCGTATGGTGTCCCCAGTACACTATTCATAAAGAACGCATCGAGTCTGTATAAAAGAACTTTTTACTGTTTGCGTTACGTGGCCATAACTGGGATGAAAATTTAAGACTACCTTCCTATAATAATCGACTTTTATTATTAAATTTGGCCTCCCTAACTAATCGCAGATCCATGCTAGGAGTATTATTTATTAACAACCTTATGCAAGGTGACATTGACAGTGATGCCATTGTAAGGTAGCTACACTTCTCTGTCCCTTGCAGAAGTACTCGTAATTACCTTCCATTAACTCTTCCTTATTGTAGATCGAACTACAATAAACTTCAACACGTCATAGCTGGCACTAACTCTATTGCTGCTATAAAGGCTTTAATTCTTCTCTATCAAGCACGTAATTAGTAATATTATTTCCTCGATATTCTTTTTTATTATTTATTTTATTTTGCATGCATATCCTATCTCCTATCCGCGTTCTCTATCTTTATCGCGTTAATTTCTACTCGCGTGTCTATTCGCATTTTTACCGCGTTTCCGTGTCGTCCGTTACGCGACGGTGCCTCTCAGTCGGTTAGGCGGGAGGTGGACTTTGTCTGGGTTCCGCGCTCAACAATCATCGGCTTGGTGTCGTTGGACCACTTGTTAATACATTAATTTTATTCAACGTCCAAAAAAAAAAAAAAAACAAGTCGGTAAGGCTACAGTCGAGCACGCCCGACAATATTAGGTACCCTTCGCCCAATTTGTAAATCCGTAATAAACGTGTAAGCACCAGGGAACTGCAAAAATCACATTTTTCTTGAATCGCATCAAACACGAAATTTCATGATCAATTCAATTCACTGAATCCAACAGCGGCGGTGAAACGAAACGAATTGGTCCACAAATCGCTTCAGTCGCGCGTCAATCGATCCAATTCGACCCAATCTTTTTAAATCGTATCGTATCGTATCAACGATTTTACGAATCAGAGTCTATCAGCTTGCGCGCCGGTCCGTTTGCCCAATCACTTGGTCTGGGTAAATCGATGATTGACACACATTTGCACTTGGATCACAGATACACATTTTTTCCGGTCGAGCGAGGTCGCACTTGTAGGGTTCATCTCTGGTCTTGTGTTAATATATCGATATTTGTGTTGGTTAAGTCTCTAGTGACTAGCTTAGCCCTCTATCGACCAACTACCGAACAATTAATATCGATTAAAGAACACTTTTTTGAATAACCCTACGGAGCACCCTAGCGACATTTTGATTATATTTTTAACGCTGCCACTGGCTCAAGACATCACGTGCTTGAGTCGGGCTCTATCAACTCTATTGTAAATAAATGAATTATTTTATAATGTTTAACTAAATTCAAAAATATGTTTCTTTGGATGAAAATGGGCTGAACTTGCATATCAGCAGATTTGTTTAGGGATTTCCTATAAACTTCGCCGAAGGAAATCATGGTAGGGCGTAGTAAAGAAGGCGGGCTGCACCAACACCTTAAGCAGCCTCGTCATCACTTGAATGACGTCAGTAAATTTATGACTTGTATCATCGATCTGAAAAAGGCAACGGGACTAAATTTTTTTTTTGTAAAGCTATCAATTGTTCTCTATATATATGTTAACACCTTTTCTAGTCATCTAACCACACCAACCGAATGATAACTAGCCGCATCCAGAGTCCCCTCTGACTAGAGAAAGAGACACTAGCAGTTGCATAGCAGATGTATGTATGAAGATTGTACATATGTATATTATATACGTATGTATAACACTCATGTAAACATACTGACTGTTCGTTTGTATTTAAACATTAAATACAACCATTATTTAAATTTACAATTCTAAATTAAATTTATGCAACTTGTTTAGCAACAGCAAACATCATTATTTTAAATAATCTTTATATTACACACTCGAGCAGCGGGCAGTGTGTATGTATCAGAGAACTGCAACGTGCATGCATGCACAACAAGCCACTCAAAAATGTATAAGATTTTTGCCACTCGATTATCATTTTTCACAGGCCGTTCCCAATACGTTCCTGCCTACTTGCCTTTTTTCCCAAAAAGGTCCTGCCTTTGCGTCTCCTGCCTTTTGCAACTCTTGCTTTTAGAGTCTCCTGCTACTTCTGGCTCTTCCCATCAGTGGGTTACGCGGCTTGAGGCGTGGGCTATGTGCGGCCAGTGCAAAATGATAATCGAGTGGCAAAAATTTTATACATTTTTAAGTGGCTTGTTGTGCATGCATGCAAGTTGCAGTTCTCTGGTTCTCTGATTGGAATATGGCTGTAGACGAAATGAGCTTTCAGTCATCCATCAGAAGTCTTTCAAATCGTGAGTGAATTTTACGAATCATAAAGCATGTTCGATTCTATTGTGTGATAAACTTGGATCTCACTACAAAAAGACTCAAAGGATGAGTCAGGAGATATATAACAATATTTAAAGATCCGCGTATGTCTCATAAGTAATAACACCTAGAATCTCTATTGTTGTTGCTACGAGGGTCGTTTGATAAGTCCGTGACTTTTTGAATAAAATATATTTTTTTCGTCAAAGAAGCGTTTTATTTCTCAACATAATCTCCTTTTAGCTCTATACATTTATTCCAGCGTTTTTCCAATTTTTTTATTCCTTCCAAATAATAGGTTTTCTCAAGGCCCTCAAAATAGTCGTTTGTTTCTGTGATGACCTCTTCATTTGACCCGAATCTCTTACCGCCGAGCCATTTCTTCATGTTTGGAAACAAAAAATAGTCACAGGGGGCTAAATCTGGAGAATATGCTGGATGGGGTAGCAGTTCGTAGCCCAATTTATGAAATTTTGCCATGCTGACTACACACGTGTGCACCCGTGCATTGTCCTGATGGAACAGCACTTTTTTTTCGCCAAATGCGGTCGTTTCTGCTTCAAATCAATATCGAATCTGTCCAAAAGCTCTGAATAATATTCGCCGGTGATCGTTTTACCCTTTTCAAGGTAATCGATGTGAATGATACCTTGTGCATCCCAAAAAACTGTGGCCATGACCTTGTTGGCCGACAGACCCACCTTGGCCTTCTTTGGTGCACGTTCACCCGGAGAAACCCACTGTCTTGATTGTTCTTTGGTCTCTGGTGTGGTGTGGTGGATCCATGTTTCGTCTACGGTAACGAAACGGCGCAAAAATTCGTTTGGATTGCGGTTGAACATCGCCAAACACTCCTTTGAAATGGTCACACGGTTGCGCTTATGGTCGTGTGTGAGCAATCGCGGCACCCATCGCGCGGAAAGCTTTTTCATGTCCAAATATTCATGTAAAATGTGATGTACCCGTTCAGTTGAGATGCCTACAGCCTCAGCTACCTCACGCACTTTCATTCTCCGATCATCCAATATCATTCCATGGATTTTGTCGACGATTTCTGGCATGACGACCTCTTTTGGGCGACCTGAACGTTCGGCATCACTTGTACTGGTACGACCACAACGGAACTCAGTAAACCATTTCTTAACCATTGAAATTGATGGTGCAGAGTCCCCATAATATTTATCAAGTCTTTCCTTGGTTTCGGTGATGGATTTTTTACGCAAAAAATAATGCTTAATTAGCACACGAAATTCACTTTTTTCCATTTTCGTTAAAATTCACGAGATCGTCTGCTTTCAATGCCTATAAAACGCAAACCAAAAAACGCAGCTTTCTCAAAATTTTACAGTCAGCTGTTAATCGATAACTGCTGACAGGAGCAGTGTTGTATTTAGAGCAGGTGCGCGGCAAATACAAAAAGTCACGGACTTATCAAACGACCCTCGTATAATGATGAAAAAAAAACTTTTAGAAGCGAAAAAAAGGTAATTAAAACTCAACCGCCTCTTCTGAGGGTTGAACCTCTATCTCTTCTTTGTTCGATTGCCGGCAATTTGTGATTATTAAGCAAAGTATTCAACTTATATAGTTCTGTTTTGGTATGTAAGTTAACACATAAGTCTTGCGTAAGAAACACAAACAACTGCACATTGTCGCTCCAAGTAAATTCCGCTGACGTATGAGTTCAGCGCCCCGGCCGGTCGGTCGGCAACGGTAACCTGACACTTGAAAATATTGCAAGTGGCTGCGTTATCGTTTATGCTGAGTCGGCTTGCCGACTCTAGCTTGGAGCCACAATATATATCTTTGTACTTCCTAGTTTTAGTTCTTACAAAGCTGCTAAATAAACTACTACAGCTCAACTCCGGCACATAGCCGTAAAAATAACCTTGTTCTTAATTACATTACATTGCTACGCCACAAGGCTAGCAATATAACTAAGGGGGCGAAGTCAAGCCCTCCAACAAATTCATCCTAAATTCAGTGTCAAAGGCGTACCTCTACTACTGAAGGAAGACCCCCTGGATACTGAATATGAGATCAATATAATTCTCTACTCCAAAAGGAAGACCCCTTGGATACCAAATAGGAGATTTATATAACTTATATTCTGAATCAGCATAAACAGAGGAGTCCAAAAATGGATGTCCGTCTATCCGTCCGTCCGTCCGTCCGTCCGTCCGTCCGTCTGTTGCAACGCAAACTAGTCTCTCAGTTTTTGAGCTATCTTCATGTAACTTGGCATACAAGCTTCTTATTACTGTACGCTGTAAATAAGTCGGAACGAGCCAGATGGGACCAAGATATTGCAACAAGATTTGGCAAATCTAACGTTCCAAATGTGCTGTCAAAATTGTATCAAAATCGGACCACTATAACATATAGCTGCCATAGGAACAATCGGCTGAAATCAGGGTTTTTGTATACAAACCTGATTTGTTTTTGGAAACAATCAGTCAGTCCGTCTATCTGTTGCAACGCAAATTAGTCCCCCAGTTATTGAGCTATCTTCATTAAACTTGGCTCACAAGCTTCTTATTTCTGCCCTCTTTAAATAAGTCGGAACTGGCCAGATCGGACCGATATATCGTATAGCTGTCATGGAACCTATCGGCCGATTTACGTTATATTTCAAGATATAGCTATCAGGCTTACCACATCCAAATCTAAGTGTGTCCTTAATAATAAAGTTTCATCAAAATCGAACTTTTGCTATTTTATGAAAATCTGAGTACAATGACATAAAGCTGTGTACAACTGCAAGGGTATAAAACCTTCGGCAAGCCGAAGGTAGCCTTGCTTTCTTGTTTTATATATTAAATTGCTAGCAATTATCAATTATTCAATTCGAATTCCTTTTTCAGTTAAATTATTTCCCTTTCCACCATTTACCAGCATTGCACGCGTTCATGCATACATACAAAGCCCTAAATACACACTGTTGAAGCGCTTCCTTAGGGATGATTTGTGTAGAGGCGCGCTTTTTGTGTGTAAAACCGAATCTTAGTATACAGATCCAAATGCCCAAATGGATCAAGACGAAAATGATACACACGAGGAAGCGAATCGGCAAGCGAGAAACGAAACGAAACGAAAAGTGGAAGGGGAATTCTGTCACGTTGTCGCTTCAGCAGCAAATGTCTTGATACATACACACTTTGACGCTGTGTGCCGAATAGCGTGATTTTTCATATGAATGATTGTGTCCTACACACATCTGCAAACCCATTATTGAAATCGTGCGATTTCAGCTACGACATCCGAAATTTTTGTTTCTAAATTTCTCATGGGATATTTCACAATTAATTGAATCTCGATAGGCAGCAAATCGATAGCGGGGGAAAACGGTTTTTACACAATTTACGTGGCGATATTTCGATTATATGGACAATTCAACATGAATGAAAAGAATTATGTGAAGATATGTTGAAAAATAGAGCAAATAAACAAAAAAAACCTTTGTTAATAACTATTTATTGGACACATTAAAAAAGGACAGATTTCCGGACAGTATGATTTTGAGATTTTTTCAGGCTAGACGAAAATAAAAAAGGACAGATCTGTCCGGAAAAAGGCTGACCTGGCAGCCCTGCTTGATACAGAACGCTGTTAGCCAAGCTTTGGCCCAGCAAGAAGAGAGGTTTCAGTCACAGCTGAACGCAGTGACAATCGAACTGAACAGTTTGCGCGTCCAAGCTCCTCAAGTGGAGAGCTTCAAGCGAATTGTTGTTCAGCCAGATGTCAGATGCGACATCCCTTTAGACATAATCAAGTCCGTCCCCGAATTCGAGGGGGGCTCTGACGAGTACGTAGCATGGAGGCAATCAGCCTGCGATGCTTACGAGTTATTCAAACATGTTAATGGTAGCTGCGCTCACTATCAAGCAGTAACCATAATTAGGAACAAAATCAGAGGGGCTGCAAGAGCCGTTCTGGTATCACATAATACAGTGCTTAATTTCGATGTTATAATAGCTAGATTAGATTGCCGACAAAACATCACTACGGTTGTTAAGGCAAGAACTAGAAATGGTTAGACAAGGCGACTTGAGCCTAATGGACTATTATGACGAGGTTGAGAAAAAGTTAACACTTGTCACAAACAAAATAGTCATGACCCACGAAATCGAGCAAGCCACACTGCTCAACGAAGAAGTTAGATCAAACGCGCTACACGCGTTTATTTCGGGTATGAGGAAATCCATCAAAGCAGTAGTTTTTCCGGCACAGCCGAGGGACTTGCCAACAGCTTTGGCACTAGCCAGAGAAGCTGAAGCAAGCATAGAACGAAGCATATTTTCTGCTACATATGCCAGGGCTATGGCAGAAAGGGATCAAGCATGGGAAGAGAATAGAAGATACCCACAAAATTCAAAACAGGGAAAATACAATAAGCCCGAACGTGGACAACAACAAAATCCACATTACACTAGAAAACCACAGACCAACAATAGTAACAATTCCCAGGAGAAAAATAAAAGGGAGGAAACAAATCAAAAGCCAGAACCAATGGAGGTCGACTCCTCTTCCAGATTTAGGCAGCGTACTTATTACGGAAAACCCCAAGAGGAAGTAAAGCAAGCACAAAAAAGATCAAATACTTCCGATAGAGCCACAGGCCAAAGACGCCAACGGTTCAATAACATTGTTCAGAATGCCTCTCAAGAGCAGGACCCCAGTTACGCAGACGTGGCAGAAGCCGCTGTAACACAAACGGAAGAAGATAGTGAGGCAGGTTTCGAAAGCGATTCTGTCAATTTTTTAGGGAACGCTCCCGGCTGCCATTCATCAAGCGGCAGTTGGGTGGGAGGACAATAAGAATACTTATAGACACAGGGGCGGCAAAAAATTACGTCAAGCCTTTAAAGGAATTAAATGGCGTAGTTCCTGTCGAAAACCCTTTCGCCGTAAGCTCGATGCACGGTTCGAGCGAAATAACAACGAAATGCCTTATGAAAGTATTTGGTCAGGTTTCCCCATTTTTTATGTTAGACACTCTCACTTCATTTGATGCCATTATAGGCTTCGACTTGCTAACGCGAGCAGGAGTAGCATTAGATTTACAAGAGAACAAGCTCAGCTATCAGGACAAATCTGAGCAGTTACAATACCACACTTGTGAAAGCGTGAATTTCACAGATGTTAACGATATTGTAGTACCGAGCATCGTCCAAAAGAAATTCAAGGCTATGATGTTGAAGAGGATAAAGGCATTTTCGACCTCTAACGAGGCGCTACCCTTTAACACCTCTGTCATTGCCACCATACGAACCATAGATAATGCGCCGGTATATTCAAAGCTATACCCGCATCCTATGGGAGTTTCAGATTTTGTAAATAGCGAAATCAGGCAATTGCTAGATAATGGTATAATCAGGCCGTCCAGGTCTCCATACAACAGCCCGTCCTGGGTTGTCGATAAGAAAGGATGCGACGCTAACGGCAACAAAAATAAGCGGTTAGTTATCGACTTTAGGAAGCTAAACGAGCGCACTATAGCAGATCGATATCCAATGCCGAGTATTCCTATGATTTTAGCGAATCTAGGACAAGCAAAATTTTTCACGACCTTAGATTTAAAATCGGGTTACCACCAGATTTATCTGGCAGAACATGACCGAGAAAAGACCTCGTTCTCAGTCAATGGTGGAAAGTATGAATTCTGCCGACTACCCTTCGGACTCAAAAACGCTGGAAGCATTTTTCAGAGGGCCATCGATGATGTCCTCAGAGAACATATAGGGAAATTTTGTTATGTGTACATCGACGATGTAATAATTTATTCTACTAACGAAGCTGAACATGTTCGCCACATAGACACGGTATTAGAATGTTTGAGTAGTGCCAACATGCTTGTGGAAAAGAACCAATTTTTCAAAGAAAGCGTCGAATTTCTAGGCTTCGTAGTAACCAAAAACGGGACCACAACTGACTATGAAAAGGTTAAAGCCATACAGAATTTTCCCGAACCCAAAAACTTATTCAGTTTGCGATCATTTCTTGGATTGGCTAATTACTACAGAAACTTCATCAAAGATTTTGCAGCAATAGCAAGACCGTTGACCAACATTCTCAAAGGAGAAAACGGCTCCGTGAGCAAATATATGTCCAAAAAAATCGTAGTTGAGTTTAATGAAACTCAGCGCAATGCCTTCGAGACATTGAGGAATATTCTAGCATCAGAAGATGTAATCCTCATGTACCCAAATTTCAAAACGCCATTTGATCTGACAACTGACGCATCCATGGACGGCATTGGTGCTGTTTTGTCTCAAGGAGGTAGACCGATAACTATGATTTCCAGAGCGTTGAAAGATAGTGAAACTCATTACGCTACGAATGAGAGAGAGTTATTAGCTATAGTCTGTGCTTTAGGGAGGTTACAAAATTATTTATATGGAACAAAAGAAATAAATATATTCACTGACCATCAGCCTCTTACCTTCGCGGTCTCTGACAGAAACACGAATGCAAAAATGAAAAGGTGGAAAGCATTCATTGACGAACATAACGCCCAAGTGTTCTATAAAACTGGTAAGGAAAACTTTGTAGCTGATGCCTTGTCCAGGCAAATCATTAATGCTACACAAAACGAACCCCCATCAGACGTTGCAACAATTCATAGTGAGACCTCACTAACCTACACGGTTGAGACAACCGACAAACCATTGAACTGTTTTAAAAACCAAATTGTCCTGGAAGAGGCACTCTTCCCACTGCAGAGAAAAATTATACTCTTCGGCAAGAAAATTCGCCACATCATTAATTTCGTAAATAAAAATTCTCTGTTCGACATATTAAAACCACTCATCATCCCAGATGCAGTTAACGCAATTCATTGCGATCTCCCAACACTTGCTAGCTTTCAACACGAACTTGTGTTAAATTTCCCAGCCACCAAGCTGTGGCATTGCAAAACGTACGTGTTAGACATTACTGACAGAAACGAGCAAATAGAAATTATCACAGCAGAACACAACCGTGCGCACAGAGCCGCACAGGAAAACGTTAAACAAGTCCTTCGTGAATACTATTTTCCTAAAATGAATAACTTAGCAAGTGAAGTGGTCACCAATTGCAAGGTATGCACCAAATCAAAATATGATAGGCATCCGCAGAAACAAAAGCTTGGAATCTCACCCATCCCATCATATGCTGGCGAAATGCTGCATATTGATATTTTCTCCACCGACAAAAAATTTTTCCTTACCTGCGTAGACAAATTTTCGAAATTTGCTGTAGTACAACCGGTCTCGTCCCGAACAATCGTAAAACTAAAGATACCTATCATTCAATTGGTCAATTTATTCCCAAAGACTAAGACAATATTCTGCGACAACGAGGCAGCATTTAATTCTGAAACAATAGTATCGCTGCTCAAAAATAGCTACGAAATAGACATTGTTAATGCACCACCATTGCACAGCGTTTCCAACGGTCAAGTAGAAAGATTTCATAGCACGCTGGCAGATATAGCCAGAAGCCTAAGAATGGACAAAAAAGTCAGTGACACAGTGGAGCTTATTATGAGAGCCACTGTAGAGTATAACAGATCAATTCACTCGGTCACCAACCAAAAACCGTTGGATGTTATACACGCCGCATCCCCCGAATTTAGACAAAATATACAGGAAAAAATCCAAAAAGCACAGCAAGCTGTGCTTGATAGGTGTAATGCAAACAGGCAGAACCGTGTATTCGAAGTAGGTGAAAAGGTGTTCGTCAAGAATAACAAAAGGCTAGGCAACAAACTGACACCACTTTGTACGGAGGAAAAGATACAAGCAGACCTAGGAACGTCTGTTCTTATTAGAGGGAGGGTGGTCCATAAGGACAACCTGAAATAGTAAGAAATAGTAATAAGAAAAACCAAGTAGGATTAACAGCACATGACTAACCGCACAAACTTGTTTCTCTATTACAGGATGCAAATTGCAGTTTTATTAATGTTAGGGATGGTACAAAGTCGGATTATCGACTATTCACATTCCAATTATATTCCAATAATAGACGGAAAGGTATTGGTATGGGAACAAAGGGACTATTTAAGGCACTCCAGTAATTTGACGGAATTTGGTGTTATTGCAGACGAGACTGAAAAATTAATTGAATTATTTCCACAATCACGTATGCGGAAGTTATTAGATGCAGATATAGATCACATTAGGAGTTTATTGTCCGTTGTTCAAATACACCATAGAATGGCTAGAAGCTTAGACTTCCTAGGCTCAGCACTGAAGGTCATAGCAGGCACACCAGATGCGTCTGACTTTGAGAAGGTGAGGTGGTCCGAATCGCAACTAATCGATGCAAACAATAAGCAAATAGTTATCAACTCGGAAACGCAAGAAAAGATCAACAAACTAACTGACGCAGTAAATGAAATAATTAAAGCGAAAAAGAATGACGTAGTAGATACTCCGCATTTATATGAAACACTGTTAGCAAGAAATAGAATTTTAATAAATCAAATATCAAACCTAATCCTCACAATCACATTGGCTAAAGCCAACATAATCAATCCAACTATATTCGAGCATAACGATTTGAAAGCTATCTTAAATGAACATCCGTTAGAAATTCCCATAGTTAGTCTCACAGAAGCGTCCAAGATAAAAGTCCTCCAGTCCGAAAACATAATTCATATCTTAATAGCGTATCCCAGGGTGAAATTCATTTGCAAAAAGGTCACCATATACCCTGTATCCCACCAACATGTCGCATTGCAACTATCAGACGACACCGTAGCCGAATGCAACGATGATGTACTAGCAGTCACTGAGTGCGTAGCGACAACCTACGCCTCCGTGTGCAAACTTACCACACAAGACTCATGCGCCCGAGCACTGCACGCTGGTAGCGCCGCCTCATGCCGAACACAACCGAGCCATCTCAATCCAATCACATTCGTGGACGACGGCGTCATCATAATCAATGAAAGTGCCGCTAAGATCAGCACAGACGACGGTCCAGAAGTCACCACAAATGGAACCCACCTCGTCACTTTCCGATCTTCCGCCACCATCAACGGGACGAGATACGTGAACGAGCGTGGGATCATAGAGAAGGCACCAGGCATCGCCGGGTCTCCTTTGCTCATCGGCCATGACCCCGTGTTGAGTATGCCCCAGCTCCACAGGATGAATAATCTCAACCTACAAGTCATCAAGAACTTTAAGGGAGAATTGGCAGCCACCAAGGCATCTAGGAACTTAGCATCGATCGGCATCATCCTCAGCATCATTTTCAGTAGTCTCATCTTCGTGTGGCTACTTATAAGGAAATGGCAAGCATCGAGGAAAGTGGAAAAGATCATCAATAGTTACAAGGTGACCGAGGTCGGCCAGCAACTTGAGGGGGGGGTAGTTAACACATAAGTCTTGCGTAAGAAACACAAACAACTGCACATTGTCGCTCCAAGTAAATTCCGCTGACGCATGAGTTCAGCGCCCCGGCCGCTCGGTCAGCAACGGTAACCTGACACTTGAAAATATTGCAAGTGGCTGCGTTATCGTTTATGCTGAGTCGGCTTGCCGACTCTAGCTTGGAGCCACAATATATATCTTTGTACTTCCTAGTTTTAGTTCTTACAAAGCTGCTAAATAAACTACTACAGCTCAACTCCGGCACATAGCCGTAAAAATAACCTTGTTCTTAATTACATTACATTGCTACGCCACAAGGCTAGCAATATAACTAAGGGGGCGAAGTCAAGCCCTCCAACAAATTCATCCTAAATTCAGTGTCAAAGGCGTACCTCTACTACTGAAGGAAGACCCCCTGGATACTGAATATGAGATCAATATAATTCTCTACTCCAAAAGGAAGACCCCTTGGATACCAAATAGGAGATTTATATAACTTATATTCTGAATCAGCATAAACAGAGGAGTCCAAAAATGGATGTCCGTCTATCCGTCCGTCCGTCCGTCCGTCCGTCCGTCCGTCTGTTGCAACGCAAACTAGTCTCTCAGTTTTTGAGCTATCTTCATGTAACTTGGCATACAAGCTTCTTATTACTGTACGCTGTACATAAGTCGGAACGAGCCAGATGGGACCAAGATATTGCAACAAGATTTGGCAAATCTAACGTTCCAAATGTGCTGTCAAAATTGTATCAAAATCGGACCACTATAACATATAGCTGCCATAGGAACAATCGGCTGAAATCAGGGTTTTTGTATGCAAACCTGATTTGTTTTTGGAAACAATCAGTCAGTCCGTCTATCTGTTGCAACGCAAATTAGTCCCCCAGTTATTGAGCTATCTTCATTAAACTTGGCTCACAAGCTTCTTATTTCTGCCCTCTTTAAATAAGTCGGAACTGGCCAGATCGGACCGATATATCGTATAGCTGTCATGGAACCTATCGGCCGATTTACGTTATATTTCAAGATATAGCGATCAGGCTTACCACATCCAAATATATGTTTGCTCATTCGATGTACTGTTTAAATTGTTCAATAAATACCACAGAAACCAGCAGCAATCCAAATATATTTTATATTTTGGATAACTGCAAGGGTATGAATCCTTCGGCAAGCCGAAGGTAGCCTTGCTTTCTTGTTTCTTTAATTTTTTTTTTTTTTTTTTTTGGACGTTGAATACAATGAATGTATTAACAAGTGGTCCAACGACACCAAGCCGATGCTTGTTGCGCGCGGAACCCAGACGAAGTCCACCTTCCGCCTAACCGACCGAGAGGCACCGTCGCATAACGGACGACACGGAAACGCGGTAAAAAATGCGAATAGACACGCGTAAGGAAATAACGCGATAAACATAGAAAACGCGGATAGAAGATAGAATATGCATGCAGTAAAAAGAATATCGAGGAAATAATATTACTAATTACGTACTAGATAGAGAAGAATTAAAGACTTCATAGCAGCAATAGAGTTAGTGCTAGCTATGACGTGTTGAAGTTTATTGTAGTCCGAACATAATACCCTGAACGGATCGTGCAGTTCGATCTACAATAAGGAAGAGTTAGTGGAAGATAATTACGAGTACTTCTGCAAGGGACAGAGAAGTGAAGCTGTCTTACAAGGGCCTCACTGTCAATGTCACCTTGCAGAAGGTTGTTAATAACTAATACCCTTAGCATGGTTCTGCGATTAGTTAGGGAAGGCAAATTTAATAATAAGAGTCTATTGTTATATGAAGGCAGTCTTAAATTTTCATCCCAGTTAAGGCCACGTAAGGCAAAAAGTAAAAAGTTCTTTTGTACGGACTCGATGCGTTCTTTATGAATGGTGTACTGGGGACACCATACGCATGAACCGTATTCAAGAATAGGACGAACAAGTGAGATGTAGAGGGTCTTTGTAAGATAAGGATAGTCAAATTCCTTAGACCATCTCTTAATAAAGCCAAGGACACCCATGGCTTTATTGACCATATTAGAAATATGATTGGAAAACTTTAGTTTTCGGTCCAAACGGACCCCCAAATCATCAACTAGGGTAATTCTTTCCAAGACACAACCACAAAGAGAATAAGAAGTATACATTGGACTGGCTCGAGAGAATGTCATCAGCTTGCATTTAGAGCTGTTCAGGTTTAAAAAATTGGCACAACACCACGAATGAAAACTATTTAGGTCGGCTTGTAAGTGTGAGTGACAGTGGCCTTCTTTAAATTGATAACAAAGCTTTACATCATCTGCGTACATGAGAGTACGAGAGTTACGTATGACCAAAGGCAGGTCATTGAAGAAAAGCGTAAAAAGTAGGGGGCCGAGATGACTCCCTTGAGGAACGCCAGATGTGGCATGAAGTGGAATTGAGAGGCTTTTTTTAAAGAGGACTCTTTGAGTTCTGTCAGTCAGATAGCTTACAATCCAACTAAGTAATTTAGGTGAGAAACCTAGAAGGTCAAGCTTATGTGCCAGAAGGGAATGATTCACTGAGTCAAAGGCTTTACTGAAATCAGTAAAAATGACATCAGTTTGAAGATTTTCCTGAAATCCTTTTACCACAAAGGATGTCAGCTCCAGCAAATTTGTCGTGGTTGAACGACGTTTAATTAATCCGTGTTGAAAAGGTGAAATAACGGATCTCCATAAATGTTGCAAGTGAGGAGTTATAACATTCTCGAAAAATTTAGGTATGGCCGACAATTTAGAGATTCCTCTATAATTGCTTGCTTCAGACTTGCTGCCCTTCTTCAATAAGGGGATAATAAAAGATTCCTTCCAAATGGAAGGAAAGAGTGAAGTTTCTAAGGACAGCGAAAATAGTTTGAGCAAAGGCTTACTTAAGGAGTTGGCACATAACCGAAGTATACAAGCGGGAACACCGTCAGGGCTTGGTGAAAAAACTGGCTTAACTAAGTGAAGATCCTTGACAAGGGAGCTTTCGTTTAGAAAGGGGGAGAAGATACCATTCGAACTTGGAATGTTGTATGGGTAAAAGTGAGTAGTATGTGTAGAAGGTGAATAAGTCGTTTGAAAAAACTTTGCAAACAGATCGGCCATGGTCGGTATTTGCATTAGCATTTTCAAACGTTATGTTGGAAGGAAAAGCGGAAGACTTACGCTTCGTGTTAACAAAACTATAAAACTGTTTGGGGTTCTGAATGAACTGAACCTTACAACGAGCTAAATAGTTTTTATAACATTTCGCGTTTAAGACTGTAAAGTCTGACCGCGCGCTTAAGTAGCGTGAAAAGGCTAAGGGCGAGTTACTACATTTAAATTTTTTATAAAGGCTTGACTTTTAATTTTTTAACCGTGACAACTCTCTTGTAAACCATGGCGGCTTACTCGAGGATGATGAATTAAAGCACGGAACGCAAATATCAAAGAATGAATGAATAATTTTATAATAAATATTGGTCGCTACTGATATATCAGTAGACACATACAATTCCGACCAATCAAATTGGGAAATTAAGGAATTTAATAAATTAAAATCTGCTTTCCTAAAGCAGCGTACGCGTTTACACAATTTTTCAGGTTTATCCATACAAGCCCCAAAATCCAGAGTTGGCTGGTAAGGATCTTCTGGGAAAGAAAGTGGTTGAGTCTTTACTAAATTCACTCTAGATGGATCGGAGACAAAGCATAAGTCTAACGATCTGTTACTACAGTTTAAAATATGATTGACCTGCGACAATGACATATCAAACAGACCGTCAAAAAGGTCATGGTGCCGTGAGGGCAGCAGAGAATTTGAATCAACACTTGTTGTCCAATTACAATCAGGGATATTAAAGTCCCCAAGAACTGAAAGATGATCTCTGTCTGATAACAGATTAAATATAGTCTTTATTGCAGACAAATGTTGCAAAAAGACAGATACATCCGATGACGGCGGAATATAGGAACAGGTTATATAATGAGAAAACCGGGAAAGTGTAATTTTACACAGAGGAGTTATATACCAAGTTGAATCTCCGGCAGTAAAAGTTCCGAATTGATAGTGGAATCGACTGCAATAAGGACTCCACCACCACGACGGTCAGGTCGATCACACCTGTAGGTTGTGAACTTGCTTGGAAAAACTTCGGAGTTTAGGATATCCGGTTTTAACCAAGTCTCAGTAAACACAACAATTTGAGAAGAAAAAGAAACACTGTTAATATATAAAGTTGAAAGTTTAGTACATAGAACTCTAACATTTTGATATGAAAGAGTTAAGGAGCATGTTAGTTTTTGTTGTTTAATGTTGTTTTTGTTTGGGCTGAGACTAGAGACGGCAAAGGAAGATTAATCGGTGGGCGATTTTTCTTCTTGAACACGCCTTCGGTAAGACTATTAACTGTGGCACGGGCAACGATACCACAGCGGACTTGTCGGAAATTATGGGCGTCACAGGTTGCACACACTCAATGACATTATCAGGAAGCGATTGAGCCGAAGACCTCGTTACTATTAGGGGATTGGTAAACGAAATTAACGGCTGGGTCACTGGCGTGCTTGGCTGGTCAATTAGAGGGAGATGGGTGGCGCTAACTAAAGCCTTTTCATGTCGTGTGCATTT